>JAHLJT010008756.1:111669832-111737755 GCA_031308135.1 Acheta domesticus | reverse complement strand
CCCAAGGATTACAGAATGCGAAAAATAAATACTAAAAATGAAGAAAAGTGTTTGATGGGCTCCGGAGGCAGCAGATACGGGATATCTAAGTGTGTAATAGATTGAAAGAATTGCGGTATGATGCCGTTAGTGCGAGCCGTGTTTTAAAAGGGGAAGAGATGAAGATTTTTTGATAATTACCTTTTACGGTCGAGACTGTTAATATTGGCAAAGAATGTGAATCTGGTACAACGAATATTAATCAGTTGAAACTTATATCACCATTAAAGAAATAAGTGATCAGATAAAGTGACATTTCTAGGGATTCGAATAATAAAAGACGAGGAGGTTTTACACTCGATCAAGAAGATTTCGTAAAGGAAGTGTTAAATAAATTCAAAATGAGTGATTGTCATCCTGTGGGCACTCCAGGAGTTGCAAGTGTGATCTCTATGATTTTGAAAATATAGAAAAGACCAACCCGAAAATTATCAAGAAATGTTAGGCAATGTAGGGTACTTGGTCACTGCGACCAGACCGGATCTTGCATTCACTATAGTAAACTTTCTCAATTTTCAACCGACCCACGAATCAATCACTTCCAGCACTTAAGCGCGTTTTTTAGATATCTACAAGGTACGAAAAATGTCAAACTGAGGATTAATAAGGACAATGGTTATTTAGAATATTCACAGACGCAAGTTGGTGTGTGACCAAAGACAGCAGTCTTTCGCAGGTATAATGTTAAATCGAAACATCTATAATTGGAAAAGCAAAAGAAAAATTGGTATACGCTCTCATCGATGGAAGCAGAATTTATAGCATTATGTGAATCTGTTTGTGGAGGAAGTTTTTTAAGAAGCTATTAGAGAATTGTTTTCGATAAGATTATAAAAAGCCGACTATTATACACTGACATCAATTCCATTATTGATTGAGCAGTTTAAGATAACAGCGAGAAATAAACATATGATGCGAAATTAATTTTATAAGAGAGGATATAGAATCTCAGAAACAAGTTGTTTATTGCAATCACAAAACTTAGACCTGATATGTTGACGAAGGAGTGGATAAAGTACGTTAATAACATATGATTCTATGGGAATACTGATTAGAAATTTCGTGTCACAGGTACTCTCCCGTGTCACAAATTAAAGGGGGAATTGTTATAGATTAGTTTATTGAATGTCTTGTATACATTGTGGTATGGTTTTTGTGTTGTAGAAACGAATGTATCCATCATTGGGAGTAACTATGTACGAGGACTTTCACTTTTTTTCTGGAGTTCCTAACCAGATGATAAATGCCATGTGTTGAATTGGACGTCTGCGTATTATTCAAATTTATCCTTAATTGGTACGATACCTAAACAACGAGTAAGACATTTTGTCAGCTATGGCTGAAGTTATAAGTTTGTACAGTACTGGCAAGACAAGTAATTTGCCTGTAGTTCTTCGCCAAAGAGCTGTCTCCCGCTTTGGGTAGCAAACTACGTGATGCCCCGTGTGAGCCATTCCGGGATTTCCTTTGGGTTTTCAAAAATTTTATTAACAGCCTTGCTAGATGAGAATGTATTGCTGTAATTTCTTAATCCAATAAATCTGGATCTTATCAATCCCGGGGGACTTCCAGTTTCCCTGTTCTTAATTGCTTGGAAGAGGTCCTCTTCCGAGAATTGGTGAACATCTTCCACTGTTTCTACAAGTTCATCGGCAGCATCAACTTCAGATTGAAGCCAAGATGCGTCTTTGTTGTAGGATCTGCTCTCTTCCCAGATTCCTGCCCAAAATGCTTCGACGTCTCTCTTTAAAGGAGTAACAGCTTGCCATTCGGTTTTTGAGTCAGATTGCGATAGAATCTCTTCGCGTCTGTTTCAAACAACCGGTTCTGTACACGGAAATCTATTCTACGTTGTACCTTCTATTCGTTGAGCCCATGCTTGAATTTTCTCTTTTAGCTCTCAACTACCATTAGCCTTCTGGTGTCATTTTCAATTTGTATTTTTGTTCAACATTGAATATTTTTCGTTGAACATTAGAGGTGTGCGTTGATTTAGAAGATGCCTCAGCTAAGAGTGATATTTCACGCCGGGTGTCGGCTATCCGTTTTCATAATTCTGTTCATCCATGGGGGTACAGAGCTGTTTATCCAGTTTCATATATGATGTGATTGATTCAGTAATATCTAGATCTCTGCCTGGGGTCTCCACCACCTCATTTAAGACAGAATTCACTGTTCTATCACTACTTTTTAGCTTTGCAGTTTCGTATATTCTCCTCACGTTCACGAGATTCAAACGGAAGTTGACTAACTCTTTCTATCTCGCGCCGAAGGAGGAAATTTCGCATCATGTCCTTATCGTGTAATTCATTGCCAGATGAGTTTTCACCATGACGTTGTGTTTCACTGAAAGCGATGAACCTTCCACGGGATCATCATTTTCAAGTTCTACATGTTCGTCATGTGGATTGTTCGAGCAAAGTACGTAACTCTCCGCATTTCTCTCAATGTCAGCAAGTTGTTCTGCTGTGAATTTCCACTGCTGAGTATGTATCGTCGTTGACTGGCAAGCTTCTTTGAGTCTAGGGTAGGTCTCATCATATCTGGGTTCCGCTCTCTCCATACCTTGAAAACTTCTATTCTGAGCCCCCATTTTTCGCTTTTGCATAGTAAAAGCACCACACGCGCCTCCTTTAATTCCTCCCGTGTCATCTCTGACGATGGCTTCGAGCTACTGCCGCTCTGGGTCCCTGGGACTAACACCCGTGGATGGCCAGACGTCGACAAGGTGACATTAGCTCGGTTTCTGAGCAGGTATGGGACATTGTAGAACAAGGCACGTTAAGATTCATTACATTGCTTGTTCTATCCATTTTGCTCATTGGTTTGATTGAGGATTCGCAGGACGCAAGTTCGAATTCACAGATCACACTTAACCCTCGGGTTTTCCTGCCATCCGTTACTTGACCCCCCCGGGGCATCCCCCCGCAGGGCCCAGCAAGGGGTCCCTCCGATCGCCAGTCGGTATTACTAAACCCTACGGGATTTTCACGACTGCTGAAGGCAGCCTCCTCGCTGGCTAATGCAAGGTTCGGGCCTCCACTCTAATCAGTGGCCTGGTGTGCCAACCCAGTTTCTCCCCTGTACCCTCTATGGGCCGACAACAGGAAGTCAAAGGTTCATGACCCTTCCCTCTCTACTTACTTCCCACTCTCCTCAAAATGGAGTACTTCTTCGTCTGACCCTCACCTTCAACCTATTCAGCAAGGGAGGCCCTACCGGTAGCTAGGCTACCACTGACATAGCTTTAAGGCTCATGGGGTACTCAAGCTCCACCACCAACTCCAAGGTCGTGTACTCCCTAGGTGGAGTTATTATTATTATTATTATTTTATTATTATTATTATTATTGTAATTATTATTATTATTATTATTATTACCTACCTTTGTCGTTGGTGGCGAAGCTTGAGTATCCCCATGACCCCCAGAGCTATGCCGGCGGTAGCGTAGCTACTGGTAGGGCCTCCCTTGCCGGATAGTTCGAAGGGTAGGGACCTGACTAAGAAGTACTCCAGAAGAGGACCTCAACGGCGGCTTCAAGAAAGAAGAGGCAGAAGAGGAACTCTAGACGGGGCGAGAGACCTCGAAGCCATGGAGACGGCAATCTCTCTAGGACAAGGGAAGTCCGAAATAACCTCCCCCTCCTCGGGACAGAGGTTGTGCGGAGAGGGCTAGTAACCCACCCACGTAAAAAATGATTTACTAACAGTGTCCAAAATAATGGCCTCGGAATGAAAACTATGACGACTAAGGCAATAAAATGGGAGTACGAAAACGGATATCGGAATATTTTAAAACAGCTACCTGGAATGTAAAAGGTATATCAAGGAAAGAAATGATCTGGCTAAAATTTTTGAAAAGATCAAACCTAGCTGTAGTAACAGAAACAAAAAAGAAATTAAAGGATCAAAATATGTAGAAAATTATGCCAAATTTTATAGTGGAATAGACCAACAAGAGAGAGCTGCAAAAGGAGTAGCCATATTTGTAGACAGAAAGTGGAAATCAAGAATTAAGGAGGTTCAATACGTAAATTACAGGATAATTTTGCTAAAATTAAAACACGAAAGAGGACATCTTGTCGTTATTGGTGTGTATGCCCCGGAGGAAGTAAAGAGGGATAAAACAGAGGAATTCTACAGAACCATGCAGATACTGTTGGACAAGTGCAATTCAACATATGAAGTCCTTCTTGTAGGGGATCTAAATGCAATGTGGGAGATGAGAGTATACGAAAGACTGTAGGAAAGGGGGAAGGAAGTGTAAAAAAAGACAATGGAGAAAAATTGAGGGAATTCGCAGCTTTCAATGAATTGTATATTGTAAATACATTTAACTAATGGTGCTTCCAACGCACATACTTTCTCGCTCTGCTTCTATATGGTCCTAAATGCTGTTCCACTTCTTTATAAACCAGCAAAAGTGTTTTCTACCAGAAAACTTTTTCCGTGCCGAGACCCGAAATCCGATACTCGAAAGTAACGACCCGGCACTTATACCACTACGCCACACTAGCACCGCATGGTTCGAACAGAGCCATGAAAGAATCGAACCGACCTATAAAATGTTAAATGCATGATAAAGGAACAATTGATACGATGGTACATACGCTTTACAAAACCAAGAAGAGACGTACAAATGTTAAAAGTTTCAAATTTGAACAAATCGCGACCTTAAAGTAAAAATGTTCTATCTAACATTTTTCCAAAAATGACTTTATATTTGTAATGGTAGCGATGAGACTTACATAACCTCTAAGTTACATTGATCTGCGAAGCTTAGTTCTGAGATACAGATAAGGTAAATTGGTTCTATCTGCAAAACGTATGTTCAAGTTCGGGAAAAAAGGTTCTATCTGCTTCACCGCGCAAACCAATCTGTTTACATGTATGTGGACATTATCTTGTTGGCTGCGCAAAGTGTCCAGGTATTGTAAGATCTTTTGAGAAGCAGATTTAATTGCAATGATGTGTGAAAGTAAAATTGAAGATGGTGTTTTAGAGCATTCTTGTTCTGAATACGATCATAATGCGGCAAGCAGTACTGAAGAAGACTAGACACCGAGGCAAAACAGTGCTGTAAGCACTGTTTGTGTTAAAGCAAAACAGTTCTGCAAGAAGGTTAACAGATTTTTATAAACATCGAACTATTTATTCTCTATCGGGTTTAATTGGTAACCAACCAGAATATATAATAGTTCGGCAAAATTGGGCATTTGGATATTCCTTACGACGCCTGAATGAATGTCGTGCTAAATCAACGAATTTATAGGTTATGCGACACAAACTATTTGTATTCCACTTCACATGTTGATATAATATTATAAAATTGGTTACCTGTAAATCCTGTTCACAACCCGGATTATTACGATTTTACTTCTTTTCGGTTAATACGTAAATGTATTGTTAACCCTTCGTTAGGAGCGCATGTATCTAGTAGGCCCAATCCGTTTTAAGAACTCAATATCTCGCTGTGTTGTGGCTGTAAGTTTTCGCAATCTGGTGGCATCGTGTAATAAGAAGGATTGGAAAAAAGTGCAAGGGTCGAAGAAACATCAAGCTGACTTAGAACATTTACATTACAGAGGCAAGGTCATCAAGCTTAACAATTTAACAAAACTACAAGTTGTGGAAATTTTTGTCGTCAAAACTGCACTCTAAATGTCACTCCAGAAGAGCAAGAGAGATTATTTATTTCGTTTTACAAATGGGAAACCTATTCTCAAAAGGTCAGCTACATACTGAGGACATCAGATCCTTTCCAGAAAAAAGAAATCCAACAGAAAATATTCTAAACCTTCGAAAGAAGAATACATTCGTTTACAAGTTTTATGTTTCAAATGAAGAAATTATTGTGTGTAAGAAGTTCTACCTCAACACACTTTCTATAAGCCAGACGATGATAAATAATGCACATTTACACAAAGATAAAATAACAGGAACACCAGAATTGGACGATCGAGGTGGCAAAACTAAGTATAAAATAAGACGTGAAAGGCAGAGTGAGGGCACACATTAAATCTTTCCCTAAACAAAGAGTCACTATTGTAGACCTAGTACTACTAAGGAGTGCCTAGCCTCCAACTTAAATATCACGAAAACGTACGACAAGGAATGTTGTGTAAGCGAAAGATGTCACTTTGTAAAATTATCTATATATTGGAATATTTTAATGAAGAATTTAATTTGGATTTCTTTCAGCCAAAAGCGGACAGATGCGAAAACAGAATTAATGAGTTGGAAAATAATATTTCTAATGATCTAAAATTAAAATGCCCTGAAAAGGTAGATAATAAGGAAAACAGGAGAAAGGAAAGAGAGGAAGATGATAAGATCAAAGATGAACATACAATTGTTACTTAGTTAGTTAATGCCTTATTTTACGTGGCGAGACTCGGGCCATCAGGCCCGCTCTTCCGTCTGACCACGCAAATTTCGCTACGCTGCTTTCACCTAGCGGAGAAAGAAGGTATTATCTCGGGCGACGAAACAGGCGATTTTGAATTTAGCTCAGAGGCGTCATTTAGGCTAGAGGATCTTTTACATGCAAGTAAATCTACTAACATGGGCCAGACGGCTTACTCCCCATCCGCGGAAGGCGTACGAAGGATTTTTTCGCCCTTAAAAATCCACGGCTTCGATCGGGTTTGAACGTCCGGCACGCTAACCGTCACACCATCGAATCTCAGATTATAAGACAGGTAACCGAGGAGATCCAGACAATTACAGAGGAATAAGTCAATTGGATACAACATACAAGATCTACGCGAGAATAATAAATGAAAGATTAAAAATAATAGCAGACCTTATATCAGAAGAACAAATGGAATTTTGAAAAGGCAGATCGACTGCCGATGCCATATTAAAAAGAATAATAGAAGAAAGACGTGAACACAACTGTGAAACACACCTAAAATTCGTGGATATAGTAAAAGCTTTTGATAATGTCAATAGAAGCCTTCTGTGGAACATAATGGAAAGAAGGGGGTATCCAAAACACTTGATAGAGGTGATAAAAGGACTATATGAAACAACAAGCATTAAGCTGGTTATAAAAGGGAAATTGACAGAAGAGATTCAACACCAACAAAGGTGTAAGACTAGACTAGACTAGTTTACTGTTGCATATCACCGACACTTTTTACTTTCCCGTATACGTACGTACACACGGAGTGACATACGTAGTATAGGGAAGTTATGTAATGCTACGCGAAAAAATGGCCAATTTTCGCCAGAAAAAAATCGTTGCGGGGCGCTGATAACGAAAAGTGGATAAAACCAGTTGCTAAATTAAGAAAAAAAATCCCGTAACACGTGGTGTACTCAGAATCTCTCTTGTATAGGTCCTTGATACCGAAAAACTAATTGAAAGGAAAACGTCCGTCTGTCTGTCCGTCCGTCTGTGAACACTGCTAGCGCCTAAACCATACGTACGATTTTTTCCAAAATGGATATTCCCCGGTCAGGTCACACACGCACGCACTTCCACATGACACAAAGTACATTATTCATACTGCACTGTTCACCACGGTGCCGACTTTGCTCAAAGCGTCCGTGGCGGCTAGGCACTATGCGCCCTTGTTGCGGTAGCTGATGGATCCGCGGGCCCCGCATCGTGACCGGACAGCGCACCGGTCCCGCACGGGGCCTCGCGCCGTGCTCTGTGAGAAGCGGCTGCGGTAGCACCCGGAACGTGTAGGGCACTTGCTTGGACCTTCTTGGGACAAAGTAGGTTCGGTGGACCTCGCAGTTCCTCAACCGACCGTTTTCGCTTAAGAGCCACGGAGTTTGCGGGTCCAGAGCCCGCGTGTGCGCCGTGCGTGCCCTCCGGCGGATCTCATCACGGCAGCTGGTGGTTTACACCCAATACCCCATAGATTACATTGTTCCTTGGATGGCGGATGGGGGAGGGGAGAGAAAGGTGCGGCTGCGTTGCGGTGCGTACCGCTCGGTTCTCGGCCACCCAAATCGGGCATAAAGTCGAGGCCGGCGCTGCCGCGAAGGTTTCGCCAGCATACGTCCAGAAGCTACGTATGCAGGCGGTGAAGAGACGATTCTGTGAGAGAAGCAGTTCCGGGGAGCTGAGGAGTGGGACGTAAAAGGGATGTCCTTGCAGGAATTCTGGGGCCAAGGTCCTTGGCGTGCTTGTGCCAGTAGAAGCCACGATCTAGTCACCCCAAGGTACTTCGCGCTTGGGGACCAGGGGAGATGCGCGCCCGCCAGCAGCACCGTTTCCTCGGGGTCTGCCCTTTGACGGGGTAAACTTGACGGCCACGCACATTGTAGGGTTTAGAGCCAGGCGTTTCTGGCGAAGCCAGGTGGGAAGGGCGGCGAGGAATTCGTTCAGATATCTCACTGCTTGCCTGCTGGCCGCCGATTTCGCGTAATACACAAAGTCGTCCGCGAACATCAGCAGCCCGCCAACGCTGGATTCCCGTTCTCCTTTCTGCTAGCATCGGCGCATCATTGACATCCAGTCCGAAGCGAGCGGGGAAAGCCGCTTCATTGTCGCGCCCACGTGGCCGCGCCCGCGTGGCCGTCCCCGCCTTCTCTCAACCAGCGATTCCCGTGGGAAACATACCCAAACATTACTAATGGCATGCAGCCATCGCAGGCACCTCAGGTGTTGCCGCGAAAATCATGCTACCCTTCTGTCGCCCGCTTCCAATTTACGCAGTTGGATGCCTCATAACTTAGAATGTGTACATTATTTCATATTTTATTATTATTAATTATATTTATATTATATTCATGTTATTTAATTCTAAGCTGCGTCCTTTAATTGTGTTAAATGTGAAAACGAATAGATTAGTTATCATTATTGGTTGTTGTAATCCGTTGTTGTAACGCCGCACTGATAACATAATGACGGTTGCTTGTTCGCGGTAATATAAACTCCTTTTTTATATCTGCAGAATATTACAATACCATATTGTTTAATAATTACTATTATGTATTTTTCGATCTATTTGCATTTGTTTGCCTACGCTATCAGTGTCGTATTATTTACTAACTTTTAGTTATTTTTCTTCGTTCGCACACTGCTTATTTTTCACACCAAATTTTCTACGATTTCAAATGAGTTTTACAAAAAATATGACTGAGATGTGTTAATTCGGAGAGAAATATATTTATAAATAGTATTACACAACCATTACTAATGGCAAAAAAGTACCTGCTGTTTTAGCACCACAAGTTTTGGACTGGGCTAGCTTTACAGTCTTGCTCCATCGTCTTGCCAGCTGCCACCTATCGCCCTCCAAAACATTTTTTTAAAAGTTTCCTTAATTTATCGGTTTTCTAATTGTAAAAAGGAAATATTACTTTAAAAATATTAAAGAAGAGTAAAACCTCGCCCCATAAGGTGAAAATCGGACCTATGCCACCTTTATAAATATATTTTACTTTACTCTTACAAGAAATTTAAAGAAAAATGTTAGAGCCGTTTATCAGGAAATTTTGAAACTGTTCGGGGCACTTAATGTAAAGTACTCCCAAATTTTGAAAAATATTTTTCAAAATCTCAAAGTTTCGACTCGAGATAGATGGACAGGGGTTTCTTAAATTTGGAAAAAAATCTACGCATGGTTTAGGCGCTAATGGTGTTCGCAGACGGACGGACAGAAGAACTCTTTGAAAAAGCAACACGTTTTTGGTTTCGGGGGACCCAAAAACGTGTATTTCCATTGAAATATCGTAATCAATTTTCCGCAGTATTACAGAACTTTCTCTATATTACTATATTACTCCGTATATACGTTCGTATACGAGAAAGTAAAACTACTTAAAGTGCAATCAGCTCCTATTTCTTGCATTGATCATAGAACACAACTGTGTTATTGATTTGATAAATAAAACTGGCAGTTATTATTTGCAAATTATATCACACTTTTAACTATAGTAATGCCCCCTTTTCACTTTAAAAATTAGGAAGAAATATACTTTGAATGAAAAGTAGATATGCAAAACAACGCATACCTGTATTAAAAATGAATTATTACTGATTTAGTTATATCAGTAACAATTGTACATTAGCATTATATCTACTATTTTGATATTTCATTACTCAATTAACCCATTTCTGCCTAGCGTTTATATATGTAACGTTAGTTTTGGCAACATGTGGCTACGTTGCAAAGATTTACAAAGCTTCATTTTTATCTCCATGCAGTTTTCTGGAGTCTATTGTTGTTTACGCAGCAGTATCTTTCTACTTCTCAGATGTCGTTCTCTTTTTACAGCTGATTGAATTTGAATCTGTGCTTCCATTTTCCGTGTTATGGCATCCTTCAGAAAGTTAGTATTTTTTTAAAGGTTCCTGAATAAATTTAAAAATCTAATATCAATTGCCTATGTTAGTAAACATATTTAAGAATGCAATGAATTTTGTTAAAGAAGTTAATGTGTTAAATCTTCAAAGTTATCGAACTTCACATTTTGCGTTACATATATGTAACGCTAGGCAGATTATACCTCATATTATCTACTGCCTTTCAAGAGTGTTTCTGATCATGTTATCGTGCAACTTTTATAACGAAGGCACGATTTAGGTGCCGTAGGGGTATAATGACTATGAAAAAGAAGACATATAAGTGGAAATATAATAATCTGAATCTATCTCCCGTAGAACTTATAGAACTGGTTTGGAATGACAAAATAAGACTTTCCAATTTCTGAAGAAACGAATTATGCACTTTTCAAAAATTGCACACATTCTAAAATTACTTATCACGAAAGGAGTTGTAGGAATTCTTTTTCTGTCAGAGTACTCTGCACTCCCAAGAAGGTGTTACTGGGTTTCAGAACTTGATATGAGGAATTCCATAGTATACAGCACAACGAGAAGAGAGAGATTTGAAGTAATAATGATATTTATGTATTCATGTGACACAAAGTTGATGAATATGATTACATGTGGAAAATTAGAACACTGATGGATAAACTCAGAAAACAATTCACTCTACACGGGACAAACACTACTCTACACTAATCCGGGGTTATGTAGTCACATGTTATCTCACGACAAATCCATCACTCCCAAAAGGTCCCACCAGGTCAGTAAACTCATTAGCATGTGCAGTATGGTCTTAGATATAATAGAAGAAACCATTTGGTCGCAAAAATACGAGACATGAAAGAAATGCAATGTGCAGCAACAAACTGCACGAGTTCAACAAGGATATTGTGTATAAAATGTAACATATGAATGTGTGTAGATTGTTGTGTAAACATTCCACAGAAAGTAAAATATTCACTTCTTGTGTAATACAGAAGGTATAGATGTATAAACATAAAAGAAATGGGATTTTGGTATGGTAAGGTATATGTCGCTAAACTTATCCCCTCTTCTGCCTAGCGTTACATAGTATATGTAACACCCAATGATTTTGTTTCTATAAACAATTTCAACATGTGAGCTCTTGATTTGTGTTTCTATATAGTCAAAAAGTGTAATTCAACAATGAATTTTCTTATTTTTACGTGAAATAAAAATTCAGGCAGAAATGAGTTAAGGATAAACGCTAGGAAATAAAACCAAAATCAACAAATAAAAAATTAAATTAAAGTACATTTGGGCCAAGCCAAATTGTCATTGACTTGTGTTAAAAACAACATACGCATTATGAGCATTGAACTTATTGTTATCCTTCATTTTATTTTTTTTTACAAAAATCTACATATGTTTTGACAATGAAACACCAAGTAATAGCTGAAAACCAAAAAGTTGAATATTAAAGAACAATAATACCCCATAACATGAATACTGGCCAAATGCACGCTGAACGTTACTGAAAATAACACAAGTTATTGTCACAGTGTTTTTGGATTTTCAGTTCTTGATTTCTTTCCAATATTAGTTTTTTTAATTTTTTTCAATATTGGTGGTGCAAAAGAAAAAAGATATTTCATTGAAACCGTGCGAACAAGGAGGGAAAAAGATTCTCATGGGGAGGAAGAATATTAGCGAGATTGAAGGAGGTAAAAACGTTGATGGCACAGATGACTTTCGTTGGGCGATTTTTGATCTTCTCAGGAGAGGATTAACGGTGATTGTCGTCCCTCCGACAGCCACGCTTACCAACCTCGCCACCTACGCTCCTATACCCGCCCTCCACCCACCTGTGTGCTTCTGTAGGGCGTCGGAAAGACCAGACGCTTGCTCTCCCTGGGAATGGAGTAAACAATCTAACTCCTTTCGCTAACGGATAACTGAAACAATGAGTGAAATTACATTATCCGCCTTGCTAATATAAATGTTGAGTAAAATTTACTTCTAGAGTAAGCTTGAAGTAGCCAATATCTTGACTAATAAACATGAAGTAACGGAAGCGTAGCATAAGCTGGGGGTAAAGGCGGCGTAGTAACCATGGCAACCGCTGTTCCCAGTCGATCCCTAGTTTAGGCTCGAAGTAAGCGTCAAGTAGCGCAAATCGGTGGCAATTCACAGCAAGGAGGTTAGAATACATGGAAATAACATTATCCTCAGAAAGTGAAGCCTGTTGACGAGAACACTGCGGTCCGGGCCGCGATGTTTTGTTGACCAAAATATCTCCATGAACCCAGCTCGCAAGCTTTGTACCTGCTTATGCATAGCTTACGGTTTTACCGCCAATGCAAAATAGTGTTTGGGATTATTTATTTTTATTTTGGGGAATAAATGATTTATATAAACATTTAATATTAACGTTTTTCGGCAAAATATTCGAAATCGAACATTCTTCTCGAATATGAGATTTTTTGATTGTACTTCACCTGTCTTTATATTGCAACTGTTCTCTCCTTTTTAACCTCCAAACCCCACGTTATGGTGCCAAAGCAACCGTTCTATTCCCTCCTCTTTTCAATTAATTAATTAACGTAGCCACAGATTGTGAAGCCAATGCAACCGTATATATTACTATACCCCTCCTCTTTTCAATTAATCAATATTATTATATTACGATGTTGCATAAAATTATTTTGATCGTAGGTCGTGGCTGGCCCCGTACGGGAAATACCTGTAAACAACGTTCCCTATTGCAGCATACACAGGACTTCTACATACTGAAATAAGAACACCTTTTTTTCATAAAAGAAAGAAAGAATTTTAAATCCTGTTCTCTCCCGTTTATTCTCTCATCAACATGTATCACTACGTCCCCTGTTGCCTTCTCTCAACAACAATGTAACAATGTGTAAAGATATAAATGTACTCGTGCTTGGCGAAATGATATAACTCAAATACCATTACATTTAAATGAAATTAATATTAATCAGCTGATTTATAACTATTATGCGTCCAGGAATTCCTTTTACCAAAAACCAATGTCATTAAAAAAAATTTCCCTCGTACGTACGTACTTATGAAGTTAACAATGAGAAAACAAGACTAAATTTTGCATTGCTAGTTCGACAACAATTACATGCATTCTTCTTTTAAAATTTAAGATTTCCACCGGTCTTGTCAAAGTTTATTTAGTTTACTTGGGTGTCCCCGAAAACAAATATCTAATTTGATATTTACGCCACGAATGCGACACTTTCCTGTTGTTGAGTTTCGTCGAGACAGCGCCGTTGCCAGCCCGGTCGTCCCGTGCATGCCCACTTGCACGCGCCGATGTACTCGCACGCTCCAATCTTGCGTATGCTGATTTTCTTCATAAGAAATTCCCCGTGAATTCCAAAAATTGCTCGAACACTTCGAAGCACAGAGTCACAATAAAACAACTTCTTCTCTCTTCCACTTCATTCACTGCATCAATGGCTGTTTGCACTACCCGTCCGCATGTCCATTGCACGGTACCGATTCGCCACAAAAATGTCTAAGTCCAAATTCTTAAAAAAATCTCGAATTCATTCAACATGGATTCGATGTTTCTATCACCCCTGACTCGGAAGACGTGTTCTTAAAATCATGTCGATTTAACACGTCACCTCGTAAGAGAAAAAATGCCGGCGAATCTCATTCTTGCATTTTCATTGTTGTTTTCCTAATTTCTCTAAAATGTACAATATAAGTTATTTTGACATGATTAGGCGTTTATTCATTAACGCTTTTGCCCAATGTTAAAGTTTGTTTGCCCAAACATATATTTTTGATATTTTATACGTCGAATATGCTAAATTTCTCTCTCGACAGTATACACCAATTCGTCGCTTGTTTTCATAATATTAATTTGTAATATTTCTTCAATTCAGAAATACAACGTTCTATAAGTCTTTTGGATCAGCTATAATTTTTATTAAATTTAGACAACGACGATTTACACGCCTCTCGTTGCCTAATTAAAACTTCTTCATAAAATTTTGATATTTAAGTTATTGCACCTGACACGTCACTGGGACTTTTCTCTAATTTTTCATATTCTAATTTTAAATAAACCCGTCGTCCGATCGTGTTCAAATAAAGACCACAACGTTTATTTATTAATTTTCCACGTACGGTCAGATTTCTTTCCAAAACTACCGAATTCACTGTGTTTTCCAAAATTGTCGAAATATACTTTCCGCGGCGCGCTGTTCTTCTGTCTTGCTACTATCGATTCACGTACACGTTGTTTTATCAATTACAGTTTAATAAATATTTATCCTTTTTCCACAATTGTTTTTTGGGAATGTGCCAGGAATGAAATCATTACAATATGTAGGCCCTAATTTAGTATAAATCCAATTCTATTCCAGTCCATGGGAATATACCCATATCCGGAACGTAATGATATGGCGAAATTTTCATGGCGTTTTTAGGCCGTCATATATAGTCATAAATAACATACTACATTCTGATGGTATTAATCTCTTGCAGCACTGGTGTTCTAAGATTTTCGTGACATAAATCCGAGTTTTTATTTAGCATTAAGCTAAATAAGCTACAGCTTGCGGCCTCAGAGCCCAAGAGGCCTAAAAATTATTAAAGGAAATTGCAAAGCTAAAAAAAGTTGTGAAAATATACAAATTTTTAATTAGTTGCGGAACATAAACACAAATTAATTAAATATGATAAACACGCTATTGGAGTTGAAAACAGATTTATTCTAAGACCAGCATATTCATTTTCATCTATTTAAGTTTGAAATTGTTGGGTAGATGACAAAATCTGTCATCCCAAAACCCTCACTGCAGCTGAGTCAGATGGTATATTTTCATATACCTAACGCTTGGTTTATTTAAGTAAAACGTTTTAAAATAATAAAATGGGACAGACAATTCAGTACAGTGTGTCATTTATTTAGTAAAATCAAAAGAGTTAAAAACAAGTGGCGAGTTTCTATGGGGCAAGACAAACTAGATTTATCTTTCAAGAATACTATTTGTGGTTTTTCGAACAAAATATTACATGAACACCATTTTAGTAAGTTTTTGTCAGTTAATGTGGTAGGAAAGATCATGTTGAAGTCATCTGGCTTGATACAATCTTTGAGAGATTTTTATTGAAGATTTCCTTCAAGTATATTCCCTAAATAACATTGCAATTATTAATTTGCACTAAAGTTTTTGGCCTCTCTCACGTTTTTCATTGTGTATCTGTGTTCATGTGACTGTATCTATACAGTTGACCATTGACAGAACAGTTTTCATTTTATTCCTTGTCAGAGAATTTCTTCTTCGCAGATTCATTAAACGAACATCGTTAATATATCGTTAATAATTTTTTTCAAAAAATGATTAATTATTATTATTAAATTAATTAAATTAAATCTTATAATTCGATTCACTCAAGCATTTCATTTCTACTTCTTTGCAGAATTTTTCAAAAGACAAGAAACAGTTTCCGAAATTACTTCAAATGTGCAAACACAAACAGCAAGTCCTTTCATGTTATCGATTTTATGTGACTTGTTCGTTTCACCTGCTTCCTTGCAAGACAAATTATTTAGAGTATGTTACCAAATGTCAGTGACTAATGTACTCACAATTTTCCGTTAGATTATATTTTCATTACATCTTCCTCCTTTTTTTTGCTATGATAATGCTATCATAATTTCTCAATGGAATTAAATTAAAGGTACAATTCTATTTTAATACTTGGCTTCAATCTCATGAGGAAAATTCAGTTCAACTTCAGACAACAAATTAAGCTTAATTTAATTAATTTTTTGGTAATTTGCCCTGCCACTTAATGAATTCTTGGAAGGCCTAACGTTTTCCAGTTCCAACATTAGTTCGACTTTCAACATGAGAGCGAGCTATCGCTTTAGAGGGAGAAAGACACCTATGAGCCTACCGGTTAGATTTACTTATTAATAATGTATTCCCTATATTTCCTAGAATTAAATAAATAATAAATAAAATAAATAAATAAATATAAATAAATATACACAAATAAATAATACACAAAATAGCAAAATAAACTAGTAGTGCTACAATATGGTACAGACTTTCCTGTATTAGTTTTCTATTTCCTTTAGTCTTGGCTAGCTATTCGCATTGGCCACTTACTCTTGCTATCTATCGCTGCCATCTATCGCAGCCCAAAGTACTATTTTTGACATTTTCTTAAGTTATCGATTTTCTAATAGTAAAACGGAAAAACTATTTTAAGAATATTAAATAACAGTAAAATCTCATCCTAAATGTCAATTTTCTTTGGAAAAAATTGGAGCCGTTTTTAACCCGGGAGTGGTAATGCGGGGGTCTGTGGGACCCCCACGATCCTTTCTTCCCACTTGTTGAGATACCCATGTTGGCTACCCTGACCATTGCTTTACTACCTTTCTCTTTTTGTATCATGATATTTAGTGTACTCTCAGTTAGCCAGTTTAGTGAGTTTTATCCGTGTAGCAAGCTATTGTTTTGTTTGGGTTGCCCAGAGACCCCCGCGTTACCTTCTACGTCCGCAAAAGTGTCTTCAGTCTCGTACACTCTATTACTTTGAGAACGTATTGCATGCTGTATTTTTACGTTCAAAAGTAGTACTGACGTACTACGAACATTTTAGGTCACTTTCTATGTTAAAAAGGGAGTGAAGAATACCCCAACGTTTGCTGAAAGCGGGAACAGAATATTGTTTCTCACCGCCCAGGAAAAAGCAGTCTGCACGCAATTCCAAAATACCAGGATAATGTTTTCTTTGTTTATTGATTTGGATTTTATTGAGAGGATTACAGATTCCACCATCAAAAATGAAATGGATTTAGAGAGAAATAAAAATGATCGCAGCACGTATAAGACTGACAAAGAGGAAATGAAGGCAGTAATTGTGCTACGTATTTTGGTTAGATCTGTGAAATCAGGGCACCAAAATCTTGCTGAATTGTGGAATGTGGATAATATGGGTATTGAAATTTTCCACTGTACTTTGAATTTGAAAAGATTTCAATTTTTGCAAAGAAATATGGGCTTGGATGTGAAACACGCGCAGACCAGTAGAAAAAGTAACTCCAAATATTAGATGTTTTCCTGATGAATTCTCAGAGTTCTTTAGGAAGTAAATTCTTAATAAATTGTTTAATTGCAAGCAAAACGTTGTAAATAATAAAAGAAGAATATTATATTAATTTTTTAAAAATAATTTAGCATATATCATGAAGAGAGTGGGGGTCTGGAGACCCCCCACGTTACCACTTTCGTTTCAAACAGTCACTTTACCACTGCAGGGTTAAGAAAATTGCATTTAAGTCGTACTATGAAACTGAAATTTAAAGCTTAATTTCACAGAAAATGTTTGAGTTTTCGAAAAAGTTAATTTGAAGTAATTTAAAGAACATATCACAAATACAAATAGTGTTCACAAATTGATGCTATGCTTAATGTGCATATTAATCCTTAGTTACTCGCGCTATGTTTTGTCACACGGGTACCCGCGCGGCGTACTTTGCACGTCAAGGTTGATTTGTTAGGAAAATGAGCTCTGTGACGCCTGAATAATATTTGGATATAATTGTTATTTCGTTTTATTTGAAATGCATACGTATTACAATTTTTCTTAACTAATGTGGCTATAAATATAGCATATTAGGCTTCAGAACAATTTTTGCATTTCATGACATTTTGCGTTTGAAGAATATGTTTGTTGCTTGCTAATTTGTTGCACCTGTTAGTAATGTAGGAATAATTGTAGTAATTCGTTTTTCTGCTCTTCCGCAAATGTGACAGTGATTTCTTAATTTTGTTGGTAATTATTCTTGATCATCACGACTTCCAGTTTTTGTAAATTTGCTGTAAACCTGTTGTATTTCACGTCGTCACCTTGCCTTTGACAATGAAAACATCTCTATACCTTAAAGCGCTGCTTGAATAATCACTAGCATAATCAAGTTCAGAACACGTGTCATGTTCAGTCTCGGCAACTATTTCTTCCCTAGAAATTCTTGCAGCGTAGCAAATTTCGTCTTCTGACGATTCCTCAAGTAATAATTCTTTTATAATATGTAATTATTATTTTCCGATAAATTATTCATCTCTGTATTGTTCATAATGTAAAACAAAATAAATGAATTTAATTACATCTATAAATAAAAAACCTGTGATAATTAAAAGAAAATGAAAACTCACATTGGTACTCGCGTGGCGTAGAAAGTATGCCAACGAACGCTTTCCAACGGAAATACAATCGTATAGCCAATACGTTAAATCTTACGGAACAGAGTATCGAGGAGGATGTAGCTGAATGCCTTCTGCGAGGTTAGGTCAAATGTCAAATATATATATATATATATATATATATATATATATATATTTGAAACCTTTTCCCCTCCGTTAACCCTTAGTTACTCGCGCTGGCGTACTGTGCACGCCACTGGAACTGTTATCGCCGTACGTGTCGGACAGCATTCAGCTATATATATGTAATTTTTGGGAAAATGGCCTTTGAGCGTTTCTGAAAATGCGGAATTTTGAGCTAGTTTTCACAGAGAACGGTTGAGTTTTCCAGAAACTTTATAGGACATTATTTAAATTACAGGTTCTCATCAATATAAAAACGTAAACAAATTGCTGATAATGTAAATATTAACGACGTGAGAGACAAGACAAAACAATACGTTTTTGTAATTTTTGAAAAACAATAGAATAGAGCAATATTGTGTTATGTCGTCTCACAGAGTACATTAGACATTATCCTCACCAAAAGTTTAAAGAAAAAATTGGGAGTCGTTTTCGGGAAAATCTTGTTTTTATTATTTTTTAAAATTGCAAATATTGCACGCAATATTGGACGAAAACTACTAAAAGTTTCAAAAAATGGTACATGTACTTAAGAGAACGAATTTCATTTTCAGGAAAAATCCCTGTTTTCAATTTTGCAGTTGTAGGAAAAGGCCGAAAAAACTCAAATTTTGCAATTTTCGAAAATTCAGTGTTAACCTTGAAAATCGGACCTACGTCACCTCTATAAATATTTTTTTCTATTCGTTCAAGAAATAGGGAAAACGGTACAGTGGTTGGCCAATTAACAGTTGTGACAGTATTAACTCATTTGAAAAGTAAAATTTAGAAAATTTGCTACTCACTTTCTACTGTCCAATGGTCCTTTTACTTATCCCAACCGTAATTTTTATTGACGGAGAGCGTGCCCTCCACTTCTAAGCCCGCAGCACCCAAGGCAGATACGAACGCGGAATTCGACAAGCCGCAGGAACGCACGTGCTATTTATGTAAAAAACCGGGGCACATTAAGAAATACTGCCCTCAGCTTAAATCAAGCGAGAAAATGTGTCACGTTGTCGACACCAGTGCGCAGGAATTGTTGCTTCCTCACACATTCGTCGGCACGGATTGCGGGAATCTTATTACTGTGTTACGTGATACTGGGGCGACAGTGACCTGATCAACAGCAAGCACATCAGGCCGAATCAATATACCGGCGAATCCGTATGGGTTAAACAGCCCCTGGACGAAGCACTGAAAATCTACCGGTGGCTAAGGTGGAAATTGTAAGCCCGTTCGGTAAGCTTGTTACCGAGGTTGCAGTCGCGAAAAATTGCGACTTAGAATATTACATTCTGAGTAATCTATCTGCCACGATTCTCTCTGAAATCAGGCAGGGGTTTTTAGAACAGCAGTTTCTTTGTGCGGTGCGAACTCGTGCCCAGAAGGCGGCGGGGCAGGCCGACGGGGCGGGGGCGGAGGCGATGGCGGCGGCGCCAGGCAACGCGCCGGCTGTTGAGCACCCCGGTGACGTACCCATTGCGGTCGGGAACGAGACAAAGGGGGAGGGGACGGTCGAGTTAGCCGAGGTTGTAGGAACCGGACGGGCGCGTGACGCACCCCAAACACCTGTGTCGGATGCGAAAGCTCCCGACGAGGAAACTTGTGACTTGTTAGGCGAGGTAGACGACCCCGCCAATGTTGTTGAAAACAACCCGGAATTTAAAGTAGATTCCGGGAGCGTTGCATTGGCCCGTTTAGACCCGTCCGAATTTGAGAAAGCTCAGAGCTGTCCCTGAAGAGCTCATACCGTTATTCGAGCTAGCCGAAGGCCTGGAAATGGAACGACGCGATTATTTTATTGAACGCGGCCTTTTGTTCCGGAACAGGCAGATCAAGCGCGGTGAGCAATTCTCCATGCTTGTGACTCCGCGGGTGTATCGTGGCACTATATTGAAGCTTTGCCATGAAGTCGCCCACGGTCATTTAGTTGTTACTAAAAGTAAGGACGCGATGGCCAAGTATTTCTTCTGGCCGATCTGTTACAAAGATATGGAAAATTACGTACGCATAGTTGCCAGCGTGTGATAGTTGCCAGCGTGTAGGTAACGGCGGCGAGAAACTTCGCGCGCCTTTAAAAATTGTACCAATAACGGGTGAGGCGTTTGAGAAAGTAAATGTAGATGCGTGTGGCCCTTTTCCCGAGTCTGAGTCACGAAACAAGTTTATACTAACAGCAATGTGTTTATCCGGAGGCTATTCACAAACGTGATCTGACGATGGTCACTATCATTGAAGCTTTATTAGACTTGTTCAGTCGGATTGGATTTCCGCGAGAGCTTCAAACAGATCAGGGAACCTGCTTTACTAGCACAATGATGGCGGAATTCGCCGAGAGATTTTGTAGTTAGGTTAGTTAGAAGTTTGCCTTATCATCCGCAATCTAATGCCGTAGAACGGATGCACAGAACCATGAACCGTTTGATGAAGTTTCTTTGTTTGGAAGCAGGGACAGATTGGGAGTGCCAGCTTCCTGCAATTATGTTCGCGTTACGCACGAGTGTGCACGAGTTGATAGGATTTTCTCCAGCCGAGTTAGTCTATGGGAAAAATCTCCGCACACCCATGACGCTGCTTTACGAAAAACTTGCGGGTGCAGCTGAAAGCGAAGGGAGCACGGTGTTTGACCCCCTGTTCAAGTTGAAGCGGGTCGCGTGAACTTGCCCATACCGAAATGGCGGAAGAACAACGTAAACGTAAGGTGGATGATCTTGGCTGTCCGGGTGACGCCGCGTCGAAGGCTGTGTTGCCGACGTTTCGACCATCTTGTCGTGGTCTTCCTCAGGGCTGGAATGCTCAGGGCTGGAACGAAAACGTAAGGTATGGTACGACCGCAAGGCGGTCTCGCGCAGTTTTGATATAGGCGCGAAGGTGCTGGTTTTGTCGCCTAACAGAACGCGGAAACTCGCGGTGCAGTGGGTCGGACCAGGCGAAGTTCGGGAGAAAATGTCCGATCACAATTACGTAGTTCAGATGCCGGGGCGGAAAGAACCACGCGTGTATCACATCAACATGAAGAAGTATCACCAACGTACTGAATACGTGAACCTTCTCGGTTCTGCGACGGTTACAGCCGCAGGTGAGGATAACGCGTTAGACCACTACGCGTTAAGATTAGATTCCGACGACTTTGACGCGGAAGAAATGCTAAACGGTACTAAGGTTGAACCCGACTTCCGTGAAGCACTCAAAAATGTCATTTGTAAATACAGGCGTATTTTTTGTGAGAAACCTGGTCTTACAGATGTAACGACCATTGACAGTGAATTAACTGAGAGTGATAAAGTCCGAAGTGTACCCCACTGCATGTCGCCGAGACAAACTAAGATATTGCGGGAAGAGGTGGACAAGATGCTTCGCGACAATATCATTGTGGAGGCTGAAAGCGATTTCACGTCTCCAATGATTTTAGTACCCGGAACAAAAACATGATTCACAAAAAGAATACTTTGCACGTAAATGCCGACGCGCTTAGTCGCATTTACGACGACTGAATTGATCGCTGACAGGTGTAGGGAACTCACACGTTCGTGACACTATAAATGTCGGTGAAAAATTTATGTATATAAATTGTAAATTCAAGGGTTTTCATTTTTGCCTTGTGTTATTGTTTCATACCTAGATTCAAACATTCGCCAATAAATCCAGTCTTTGAGGCACATGATATATGTAAAGATTCATTGTAATTGTATATAGCAAAATTTTCATGTATGTTATTTTTCAGAATTAATTTGTACTTTAAGAGTTATCAATTGTACTACTGTATTGTATAAAAAGGGTCTCTATGTATTTTATTTTTCAGCTTTATTGTACTTCAAGAATTTTCAGTTGCATGTCAAAAGAATTTATGTATGTCCACATGTGTTAGAATTAAGGTAAATGGCAACATAGCTAGGAAAAGGCAACATAGATTTATTTTAGCCATAGCCCATAGATTTATTTTTTGTATTTTAGATAGGTTTTGGTTTTTGTATTTTTCTGTTTAACGTAAAAATTTAGTATGTGAGGTCACGACCAGGCTAATTACTTAGCAGAATTTTTTCTTGTGCGTATTTCGCTGCGAAAAAAAATTCTACCCCAGGGCCTGGGAGGGTCTATGGCGTCGTATACAATGGGCCAATAGGTGGTACCGTTAGGCCAGTGAATGGCTACAGGCGGAAGCTGGGAGACAAAGGCGGAGGCTGGCGCAGACAGCGTGGCAGGGCCAAAAATACCTCTTGTGAGTCTTGTGGACGCGTAACAGCCTCCAGCCTCCGGAAGCTACCCGGCGAGCCTACTCGTCGCCTGTATGGAACAGACCCGGCAAAACACGAGAGGTGGGGGTTACAGGTCCCGGGTATAAAAACGCGGCGCCGTACGCGCCACGTTCTCATAAGTTTTGTATCGGAAACGAGAGTACGTAGGTACGGGGAGAGAAGAGTTTGGGTGGGTGCAGCTACGCACGCGGTCCACCGGACGGCGACCGTTTTATTTTTCTTTTTGGCGTCAAGCCATGTGACGGGCACGGTCACGGGACCAGATCCGACAGCGCGCACCACGCGTCGCTTTTCTGCGGTAATGCAGGTTTGCTGGGCCTAGGGAGGGCCGCGGTATGCGGCTAAGGGAGAGAAAAGGTTGCCGGAAGTAGACTTAAACTATTATGTAAAATTGTAAATATTTTTCTTTTGTAAATACATTTATTATTTTATTTTGAA
This sequence comes from Acheta domesticus, assembly GCA_031308135.1. Lineage (NCBI taxonomy): Eukaryota > Metazoa > Arthropoda > Insecta > Orthoptera > Gryllidae > Acheta > Acheta domesticus. Next base: position 111,714,399 of record JAHLJT010008756.1, on the reverse strand, counting down.
GTCGTCTGTATGTGTTCCACTATGTCACACCAGCAATTTGTAAAAAAATATATATTTGTGAGTGTATGTGCTTCAAATAACTTCAAATGAAGTATTTTGAAAACTCAAAAATTATCTGTGGAAAAGAGCTTCAAATTTTGCATATTTAGTTCCGTTAAAACGCTATTTTCTTTTAAACGGCACAAAATGTTTAAAATAAAATTGCCATTTAGGAATAAATTTTTGTGTTCTTTAATTTTCTAAAATGAATATTTCTGTTCTACCATTAGGAAACCGAAAAATTAAGAAAATAAAAAAAGTGTACTAGATTATAGATGGCAGCTGGAATGGCAGATAGGGCAATAGATGGCAGCTGGAATGAGGTTGTGACAATTCCGAACAGCTAGCGCAGACGCAAGGAAATAGAAAACTAATACGGGAAAGTCTGTGCCATTCTGTAGCACCACTAGTTCAAATCTCTCAGCCGTTTAGGACTGATACAGCAATTTTTCTGATATCATTCTCCAATAGAGACCCTTGTAGGATCATTTATTCTCATCCAAGTTACTTCCTCGATGTACCCTATAAATTCTTCAAATTTATGTCTGATGTCTTGTTCGCTAACACATAAACTAGTGGCTGTCACTACTTCACTTCTCCGTGGATTGATTAAGGGATGTCTCCTTAAAAATATCTTGACCCAGACTTTTTATAGACGGTTGTTGTTGAACGGATTGGGCATTTAGTTTAGCAGCTAAACATTGTTGAACGCTACTCTGTAGATCTTCCTTCTTCTTTGGAAAACCTTTCCTAGCTAGTTCAGATATACACCTAACAAGACTGTCTTCTTCATTAGATAATACAGTACCACAACGATGCTTCGGCTTCTTTCGCGTTCTAACAAGGGAAGTAACAGATCTCTCATGTCGAAACACCCCTCGAAATTTTTAAGACACACGCAATGCACTATCTGAATCCCATATCCAAAATATTAGCTGCCAGTTTCCACTGCAAGTCTCCAAAATTGAAGCTAAAATCTTAGCTAGCAATGGAGTGTTACGGCGCCGCTGGACATCCCTACCAGCGTCGAGCGGGCGGTCGGCCGACCGGCCGAACAGGCGGGCCACAGAGCCGGCGCGCGGGCAGGCGAAAGCCAGGAGCAGTGTCTCCTCGCAAGTTAGTGCGGCCCGAATAAAAAGCAGAAATGACTGGTTTCCACTGAATGAATTAAACATAAATGTTTTGGGCTCCACGCACAACGAATAAAAACTTCATTGTCACATTCGTCTTCACATTGCTTTTTCACAGTTTCAAGGCAATATTTGACGGGCACTACAAATTCAGGAGGCCGTTCTGTTATGCACCTTGTAGCAAACCACGAATACTTTATCATATTTTGGAAACGAGATGAAAATTGAAAATAAATGAAGGATTGCAATTGAAGAATTGTGTCTCTATCTGAAACTCTGGCACTAATACTCTTGTGAGACACAATATTTTCTGAAACGGCGATACATAGCTTTCCACTGTCGGAAGAACTTATCAAGTGGTTGGATTTTTCCTGTAGTTCCGGGAGGTATCTAGAGCAATTTAATTGTCTTGTCTGAAGGAATATCTTCAATACAAGTTCTGACATTGTACGTGGTCCACGAATCTAAAAGCAGAGCAAAATTTTCACTTACAAATGGGAAGAACGCTTCTTTAAACCACTGTTTCATTTCGTTCTTTCCCATTTTTCTTGATTTTGTAGTCGTAACAATTATGTTTTCGGCTTATATATATATATATATATATATATATATATATATATATATATATATATATATATATACAGGGTGAGTCACGTAACTTTAGCACCTCCTGTAACTTTTGAACGGTTGAAGTTATTTCAATGCAGTTTTCACGGAAGTGCATGAGGGAAAGGGGCTAATTGATACGTGCAATTATTTCTATTTTATCACTTCTATTTTACGAGATTTTTTAGGTAACTTTGTTTTTTCAAATGGAACTATACATATTTTTTCAGTCCACCATGACGAGCGTAAAAAGACGAATCCAATGATGTTCATATTGTCATATGTTAGATAAGCATTTTTTTTGATTAATTTGGATTTTTGCGACCGGGGTTTAACGGACGTTTTGAATAGTCCACCACACAAGGTCACGGCAGCGCTCCACCAGCACACGTGCGCCCGGCGAAGGGAAGGGAAGGGGAGGGATCTTATTTGAAAATACGAAACATAGTATTCCAAATATTCACAAAACCATTGCAGTTTTTTCCTGAACTGTGCTTTCCATCCTTCCGCATTTTCAGATTTTCGTCTTTCTTTGATTGAAGGAATTAAAGGATGGAAAATAAGGCTTTGTCATAAGTTTGTATTGTAATAAAATTGTTTATAACTTCAACTCCATTTAATGGGATTTCATAAGATACGTAGTAATGGGATCTTGAAACAAAGCACAATAAGAATAAATAATTAAAACTGTACAAAAATATATTGTATATTTTGAGCAAACAATTTCAATGTTAATACGAATATAATAATAACTTAGGGATAGAAATAATCTTATTTCAATAAATACTTAAGACAAATCCGTATTTTCAATCCCTAAGAAACCCAAATTACTGAAAATGGATTAAGATGAAAAGGAGAGTTCAGGAAAAAATGCAACAGTTTTGTGAATATTTTTCGTATCCTCAAGTACTTAAATCCCTTACTTTCCCAGACCCCGCGTTTGCTGGGGGAGCGCTGCGTGACCTTGTGGGGCTGACAGTTACAATGAAAATATCCGTTAAACACTAGTCGCAAAAAAATCACAATTACTCAAAAAAAATGCTTATCTAACATATGACAATACTTATATCTTTGGATTTGTCTTTTTACGCTTGTCATGATAGACTGAAAAAATATGTATATTTCCATTTGAAAAAACAAAGTTGCCTCAAATATCTCGTAAAATAACAGTGATAAAGAGAAATCAATACACATATCAATTAGCCCCATTCCCTCATTTACTTCCGTGAAAACTGCATTGCAATATCTTCAAACCGTTCAAAGTTACAGGAGGTGCTAAAGTTACGTGACTCACCCTGTATATATATATATATATTTATTTGTCAAAAAAACAGTAAAAACTGTATATGACGTGTGGGGAAAGAAATTTATCTGCGCACATTTCCTTGAGGGCCAGAATTTTATTAAAAAAAACAACCGAAAAAATGAATTTAGAAAATAATTATTTTAGAAAATAAAGATATTTGAAAAATGTTTTTTCCCGAGTTATAGAAAATCAATTTCAACTGTAAATGAACTACAAGCAAAAGGAGTGCTCAACAAAACGTGCGCACAGTGAAGCTACATTTACGTCCAGAAGCAAGACAAGGGGCCATCTCAGCATTTGCTCAATGGATCAGGGAAACTGGACAAAACCTGATCGAGATGGGGGTCATTGACCCGGAAGCTGAAGTACATTACTTGTTACAGGCGTATTAAATATTTTTTTAAATGTATACAATGCAAACATAAACTAATTCATTATATATCTTTGTTTTGTTACATTAAACATTATTTTTCTTTTTCACGATCAGTATAGTCTCTAATTGTATAGAAACAGTTTTGCAGCAGAAAAGATTTTACTTTTAACTTAAATTTGTGTACCGACTTTAATTGTTTTATGTCATCTGGCAATGCGTTGTAAAGTAACGTACATGTATTGTATGTTGATTTCTTGTACTGAGCTGTTGATACTGACACTTGATTCACGTGATTTCTACGGCGTGTGTTGTAATTATAAATATCAATATTGCATGAAAATATGTTCCCTCCGTTAAGTAGGTCATTTTTGACAAATATTACAGATTCGTAAATAAATAGACAAGGCAATGGTAGGATTCCCAGCTCAATGAAAAGAGGCTTGCAGGAATCACGTGGAAGGCATTTTTTCATTATTCGAATAATTTTCTTTTGCAATCTGAAGGTCTGAATACTACAGGATGAGCTTCCCCAGAATATTATGCCATATCTCAGGCTGGAATGCACATTTGCAAAATAAACGCAACGAGCTGCATGAAGGCTGACAGAATTTGAAAGAATTCTGAATGCATAGCATAATGAACTTAATTTAGTGTTTAATTCTGTTATATGTACATTCCATTTGAGGTTTGATTGAATTGAAAGACCTAAAAATTTTGTTGCCTCAACATCAGCTAATTGCATATTGTTCATTTTCAATGGAACATGCGATTTCCGATTTGAGATGCAAAAATGCATTGAAACAGTTTTTCTTTCGTTAACAATTAATTTGTTATTATTAAACCAATTTGAAACTTCTGAAATTGTACTATTTACTGTTTCTTTTTTGCAAAGAACATTCGTGTCATCAGCAAACAGAACCATTCTTCCATTTTTAATAGACGAGGGCATATCGTTTACATATAACAGAAAGAAAATAGGACCTAAGATCGAACCTTGCGGGACCCCATGCACAATTGGCAAAGAATTGGAAATATAAGTATGTAATGTCCTTTCCTGCCAGTATGGTATTTCTACTCTTTGAGTCCGATGTTTAAGGTAAGAAGTTATCCAATCTAGTGCAATACCACGAATTCCATACGAAGGTAATTTTGAGAGCAAGATCTTATGGTCAATAACGTCAAAAGCTTTCGAGAGATCTAAGAATATTCCAATGGGTACTTCATTTTGGTCTATTGATGAAGCAACATCTTTGAGAAAAGAAAAAATGGCAGTTTCCGTAGATTTTGATTTTCTAAAACCGTGTTGTGAGTCTGAAAACGCTCTGTTTTTCCTGAGAAATGTTCCATTCGTATGTAGAAATGCCTTTCTAATATTTTTGAGAAAACTGACAAAAGAGAAATTGGCCGGTAATTTTGAATATCATTTTTGTTCCCTTTTTTAAAAAGTGGCTTAATTTTTGCTGTTTTGAAAATATCTGGAAATATTCCTGTACATAAAGAAGCATTGAAAATGTGAGTTAACGGATGTATAAAGGCAGGTGCACAAGTTTTTAATAAACAATCCGGAAATTAATCTAAACCAGATGAATATTTATTTTTTAGTTTACTGACTATTCTGAGGATTTCGTTGGGAGAAGTTTCGGGAATAAACATCGTATCTGAAATTTTTTGGGAAGTGTAAAATGTTGAATTTTGTGATTTTAGTCCCATCGTGAGATCAGACGCAATTCTGGAAAAGTGTTTGTTGAAGAGATTGGCAACTTTTTCCGGATTACTCGTTTCTCTTTCATTATCCTTTAAAATAACATTCTCTACAAGGTATCGAGATGATGTGGTTGTATTTTTTACGATATCCCACATTGCTTTAGTTTTGTTACTAGCGCTCAAAATGTCCTGACTATTTTTCATTATTTTTGCCTGAACTATTACTTTTCTTAAAATTCTTTTATATTCTCGGAAGTATATATGGAAACCGGGTGATACGTTATGATGTTTAGAAATAAAGTAAAGCGTACGTTTATTTTTACACGATGTTCTAATTCCTTGTGTGATCCAAGTATTACTTTTGCTTGAAATGTTTAATTTTCTCTTTTTAAGAGGAAAGCACGCGTTAAAATGAATTGAAAGCTTGGAGAAAAATAAATTATATTTTTCATTTGTGTCAACAGCGTTATAAACTTCGTCCCATGATTCCTTCATCAAGTAGTCCGTAAATAATTTTATATTAACTTTAGTGAATGCTCTGCACATGCGTGTATTATTTATCGTGTCAGTGTTTATGTTCCTAGTAATTGTAAGAATTTGTGCATCGTGGTCACTGTATCCTAGATTATTCGTTATTATTTCGTATGTAGTTGTGGTTTTGTTAATTATAATTTGATCTAATGCTTTTTGTGATTTAAGCGTATTCCGTGTAGGTACATTCACTGTAATGTCTAAATTAAAAGAATGAAGTAAATTGAGAAACTTCTCTTTTTCGTGGGATTCGCTCAAAAGCTTGAAACATTCTTTTGGAGACAACAGGGCCGAAAAATCCTTTTGGTTCCTGCAGCACTATAAATAATTTAGGCAACATAGATCCATCCATACTTATTGTTGGCATTATAGTGTACGAGTGTGATAACGCACTAACTATAGAGCAACTGTCTGTGTATGACTTCCACCAACAAACGACAAAGCCCGTTTTCATCGCATTTCGCGTTCAAATCCACCTTGGTCTGTATTAGACGACTGTGAGTCATGTGAAAATCTCTTTGGCGTTTTTGAGACATTCTTCTACAACCACACCCTTTCGTGTTTCGTCGTGAACGCAAGTGCGTGATACAAATTTTGTTATTTTCCTGCTCTTAATTTTGTGTGCTTTTTTAAAAGATTGATCGAGGAGTGAGAGGCGGAAAAATCCTTATTTTTGCTGCCATTTTCTTGTAAAATTTCCAGGGTCCATTGTCGCAGATTTTCATCATTCACATTTTGATTCGTTCTTCTTACAAGTTCAAATCGAGACCAAAGTTTCTCGTACATAATTTTTTTGTGTTCACTAGGATTTGCTGTCATGCTTTCCACTTGCTTTTTCCACAAATATAGTTGTCTCTCTGGCATCACGGCGACGAAAATTTCTACGGACATGCGATATTAAAAAACGTTTCTTACCGCCCTCAATCAACCAGAATTCCACAACTTTCTTCTTGTACTCGTAGCTAATGCTAACATCCTCATTTGTATTTTTCACAGGGCTTGGATAATAAACCGAACTGGAGGTTTTGCAAGGTGACTGACTTTTAGAATCACTAGTTTCCGGGCATTCACTGTCTGATTCTAACAAACACTTTCCCATATCATCACCCGTGGTAGAAGTATGCTTTTGGCAGTTTGCATCACTGTCACTATCATTTCATTCACAATTACTTCCTTCGCTTACAACGAGGGTCGATTCGTCGTAATGTTCCACTCCAGTGCTATTATTTTCGATCAATTCGATAATACATTGACCCATTTCTCGTTCTTTTTTCATTTACTCTTCCCTTCGAAGATACACCTTTGTTACGAAAGTAACACAAGGTGAACTCAACTATGTTAACGGGATTTAACAGAACTTGCTCTGTAGCCATTGCAGATGTTACTTCTTTTGTAACAGCGAAAGATTAACTGGGTGCGAAACTACGCAGCCCTTGTTTATTGCAGGGCCGCTGACGGGCCGGCCGACTCATCCGTGACCTTGGGGTCCCTCGCGCCAGCCCGCCCGGAGTAAGGGCTGCCCAAACGGACCAGTAGAGGCGTCAATCTTTTTCCTAGTACTTATATGTGTTTTTCAAAGCTTTATTTGGAGGACTTGCAATGGAAACTGGCCGCTATTTTTTCGCATACGAGTTTCTGGTATCAATTAGCATATGCCATTAAAATTTCGAGGTGTGTTTCGACATGAAGGATCTGTTACTTCCCTTGTAAGAACTCTTATTTCAAGTCCATGCAGCTTATATCTGTGTGCAATAATATTAAACTACGACTGAAAACAATCTGACAACTATCATTAGCAGAGTGGCCAATAATACAATTCACACACTATCCAAGATACCAGTCATTGGTCACTAAATATGCAAAGTTATGGTTCTCATTTTCAGCTGATTTCATTGTCACTCAAAAAGGTTTGTGTTTTCTGACATATCAAGGTGATTTGATAATCGCCTTAATCAACAAACAGCGCTGTTGGATATCAGGTTTCTAAAGAAAATTTTAAGAAATATTTACATACAATGAACACACACTGCTCTGTTTACAAACACCCGCCATATTGGCAACAGTTGCACTCTTGCGATCAAAGTAAATATTACATTATAACCGCATCCCTTCACGTCATTTACAAGCAAAATATTAGAACAAGGTGTTAGAACAAGCGGCATTTCAAATGATAGTCGGAGGCCAATCACTGGCCCGTTTACCCTATAAAGAAAAAAATTAAGCCGTTTGAGGAAACTATGAAAATAAACGGGGGGTTCATGTAAAGTACCCTCAAATTTTAAAGATTTTTTTAAAAATCTCAAAGCTACAACTCAAGTCTCATCGACAGGGATTTATTTAATTAGGAAAACATCCTACGCATTGTTTAGGTCCTAGAAGTGTTCACAAACGGACGAATAGACAGACGGACGTTTTGCGGTCAATCGGTTTTTACTTTGCCGTATACGTACGTATGCACGGAGTGATATACGTAGTATAGGAAAAGTTATGTAATGCTGCGCGAAAAAACACGGCGAATTTTGGGCGGAAAAATTCATTGCCGGGCTGTGATAAGGAAAAACTGGATAAAACCAGTTGCTAAATTACGGAAAAAAAATCCCCTAACACGTGGTGTAGCCAGAAACCCTGTTTTGTAAATCCTTGATACCGAAAAACCAATTGAAAGGAATGTCTAATATACTCTATGAGATGTAATAAACATCATGTTGCTTTATTCTTTTGTTTTTTCAAAAATTATAAAAATGTAATTTTTTTCACTTGTATCTCACGTCGTTAATATTTACATTAATGTCGATTTGTTGACATTATTATATTTACGAGTACATGTGCTTTCAATAATGGCAAGCAAAGTTTCTCGAGAACTTAACTATTTTCTGTGAAAATTAGCTCAAAATTCCGCATTTTCAGAAACGATCAAACGCCATTTTCTCATAAACGGCTCCAAATTATATCTCCAACGTTTTCGAACAGATAGTTTATTTCTTTAGTATTTCTTCAGTTAATTTATTTCTTTAGTATGACGTTATGTTCAATTTGGGGTATTATTTTGTTTTTTCAAAAATTACACAAATGTAATTTTTTAAAACATTTCTCACGCCGTATGCACATTACCAACAATTTATAAACACTATTGCATTTGTGATTGTAAGTGCTTTAAATGCCTTTAAATAAAGGTTTTCGAAAACACGAAAGATTCCTGTGAAAAAGAGCTTAAAATTACGTATTTACAGTAGCGCTTAATCCCCATTCTCTGAGAAACAGCTCCAAATGTTTCAAAGAAAATTGCCATTTAGGACGATGTTTCACTGTTCTTTAAGACTCTTAAAATAATATTTTCGTATTACTATTAAGTTAACCGAAAAAATTAAGAAAATGTTAGAAAACGAAATTTGGGTGGGGATAGATGTAGCTGGCAAAAGTACGGGTACGTCCGAATAGCTAGCCGAGAACAAAGGAAATAGGTAATACGGAAAAGTTTGTGCAATTCTGTTGCACCACTAGTTCGGTATCAAGGACCCACAAAACAGGAATTCTGGCTACACCACGTGTTAAAGGATTTTTTCCTCCTTAGTAAGTGGATTTATCAACGTTTTTGTTATCAGGGCCCAGCAATGAATTTTTTTCCGCCGAAAATTTGTCATTTTTCGCGCAGCATTGAATAACTTCCCCTATACTACGTATATTACTCCGTATATACGTATGTATACGGCAAAGTAAAAAATTTAATTACCAAAAGGAGAGAGTACTGCAATAAGTTAATTTGACAAAAAATCACGGTGGCCGTGCGTATACAGCGTCGCGAATTGTATCGAAATATTTCTAAATGTTCTATTGTGGTACTTATCCACAAACTTTTCGTACATAAATACAACTTCATCGCATTTTATCTATGAAGATATTATATTCAAATACATTTTATCTATGAAGATAACAGATAAGAACTGCAATTGCAGTTGTTAATCTTTTAGATATGGCTTCTTCTGACAATAAAGAAAACCTAACCTCCAACCGAACCAACAACACCGAGGAACGTGCAACGGAGATCAACACCAAAACAATTGCAGAAGAATCTTCATTCAACAAGTCATTCACAACCTACAGAAGTACAATCAACATACCCAAGTAAGAAAATCTTATTCTATAGCAACTACATCAGGTGTCTTTCCATAAAAAGAACAAGCCGCTATTATTGAGTCACAAGAAGGGTTATCCATTAAAGATTTCATTAGTAAAATTGCAAAGATTGTAAATGCCACATATTAGATTTATACCCCGCATATCAAATAGAATTTGTAATGTGTTTGTCGACCAAGCTATTAGTGACAGACGCATAGAACATAATCCAAAAATCGAAATTGAGAACTACAAATTAGGTGTTCGACCGTTCATCAGGAAGCACAAAAAAGTAATAATCTCAAATGTATGCCCATTTATACCACATGAAATAACAGAGGTATAACTAAATGACAGAGGTATCACAATATCGAATAAAATATCCTTTATAAAACTGGTATAAGTGAATTTGGTTTCTCTCATATAATGAGTTTTAGAAAGCAACTTTATATAGCCACTGAACATATACAGAAACTAACACCCTTCACATTAATATACTATGATAACATATCATAAAGGATATTTTTCACTAGAGACCACATTGATTGATTTATATAAAGGCAATGGCAATATTGCAAATCAGTGTCCATTCAAGCCCCTAAATAACAACGAAACTGAAGAACACAACACCACCAAGAATTCAACAGCTGATAACACATCTTTATAACATCAATGAGATCATCATGAAGTTCCTTTACTCAATACATAACCTACAGTTCCCAACTCTTCAGAATGACAGAATGAAGACAGATGGAATTGAACACCAAAAAGCTCAACCAACAAAAAATAAGAAACCAGAAAAAAATGAACCCCTTAAAACTGAAGACATAACTAGTGGTGCTACAGAATGGCACAGGCCGTATTAGTTTTCTATTTCCTTGGGTCTTCGCTAGCTATTCGGAATTGCCACGAACTCTTTCTTCCCAGCTGTAATCTATCTCCACCAAAAGTTCATTTCTTTGTCATTTTCTTAATTTTTCGGTTTCCCATTGGAAGAACGGAAACATTAATTTTAGAATATTAAAGAACACAAAAAACTAGTCGTAAAGGGCAATTTTCTTTTAAAAATTATGTGCCGTTTAAGAGAAAATGGCGTTTTACCGATACTAAAAGTGCAAAATTTGAAGCTCATTTTCACAGAAAATGTTTGAGTATTCAAAATACTTTATTTCAAGTTATTTGAAGCACTTATACTCACAAATATAATAATGTTTACAAATTGCTGGTAATGTGCATATTAAAGATGTGAGAGATCTTTCAACAAAATAACAATTATGTAATTTTTGAAAAAAACAAAAAATAACTGAAAATAAACTTTACGCTATACTAAAGTCTAATTAGCACTATCCGTTACAAAGTTGCAGCCATATAAGAGAAAATGGCGATTGAGCATTTCTGAAAATGCCGAAATTTGAGCTACTTTTCACAGAAAACGGTAGTGTTTTCGAGAAACGTTACTTGGCATTATTTAAAGCATATATACTCGTAAATATAATAATGTGAAAACATCGCCGATAATGTAAATATTAACGACGTGAGAGACAAGTAAAAAAATACATTTTTGTAATTTTTGAAAAAAACAACCGATAGACCAATATGGCGTTTATGTCATTGATAGAGTACATTTACCACTCTCCTTACCAAAAGTTTAAAGAAAAAATTTGGAGCCGTTTTTGAGAAAATCTTGATTTTGTAAATTTTTACAATTGCACATATTGCACGCAATATTGCACGAAAACTACCAAAATTTTGAAAAACATTTACGTGACCTTTATTAAAGAACTCAATATGCAGAACAAATTTTATTTGAAGAAAAAATCTCTATCTTCAATTTTGTAGTTGGAGAAAGATGCCGAAAAAATTCAAACTTTCACAATTGTCGAAAATTTAGAGCAGCACGTGAAAATCGGACCTATGCCATGTTAAAAAGTGTATTTTACTCTATTCATACAAGAAATTTAAAGAAAAAATTTGGAGCCGTTTTTGAGAAAATTTTGAGTCTCCGGGGGGCTTCAAATAAAGTACCCCCAAATTTTGAAGAATCTTTTTCAAAATCTCAAAGCTTCGACTAGAATCAGATCGACCGGGGAATATCCATTTTGGAAGAAATCGTACGTATGGTTTAGGCGCTACCAGTGTTCACAGACGGACAGGCAGACGGAGGGACGGACAGATGGACGTTTTCCTTTCAATTGGGTTTTCGGTATCAAGGACCTAGAAAACAGGGTTTCTGGCTACACCACGTGTTAGGGGATTTTTTTTCTTAATTTAGCAACTGGTTTTATCTACTTATTCGTTTTCACGGCCCGGCAATTAATTTTTTTTCCGCCGAAAATTGGCCATTTTTTCGGGCAGCATTACATAACTTTCCCTATTCTACGTATATCACTCCGTGTATACGTACGTATACGGGAAAGTAAATAGTAGAAGAACAAATTATACCAACCAAATGATCATAGATAATAATCAAGAGAAATTTCCAAAATATTACCAACAAGTTTCATTATTCTTTGACAATTGTTTTGGTGTCAAGGATGTCTCAATTTTAGCTAAAGAATTCACAAATGACCTACAAGGTATTAATGATGAAAGAAACTTACCCTGTTGTTACAGACAGAGGAATAAACTAGTGCTACAGAATGAAACAGACTCTTCCGTATTAGTTTTGTATTTCCTTGGGTCTTTGCTAGCTATTCGGAATTGCCACATACTCTTTCTTGCCAGCTACCATCTATCACCACCAAAAGTACATTTTTTTGTCATTTTCTTAATTTTTCGGTTTCCTATTGGTAGAACGAAAATAATAATTTTAGAATATTAAAGAACACAAAAACCTAGCACTAAATGGCAATTTTCTTTTAAAAAGTATGTGCCGTTTTAAAGAAAATTGCGTTTTAGCGCTACTAAAAATGCGAAATTTAGTCATCAAGGGCAATTTTCTTTCAAAAATTTGCAGCCGTTTTTGAGAAAATGGTGTTTATCCGATGCTGTAAATTCGAAATTCGAAGCTCTTTTTCACAGAATTTTCTGTTTTTGAAAAAGTTTTTGAAGCTCTTTAACTCTCAAATACGTTACAAATTTCTGGAAATGTGCATATTAACCGTGTGAGAAATCTTTAAAAATAATTACATGTTTGCAATTTCTGAAAAAAAAAAAACAACTCCGAAATGAACTTAACGTCATATACACAGTGCAATTATCATTATCCGTTTGAAAAGTTTGAAGGAAATATTTGGAGTGATTTATGAGAAAATGGCGTTCGAGTGTTCCTGAAAATGCGGAATTTTGGGCTAGTTTTCAGAGAAAACGGTTAAGTTTTCGAGAAACGTTATCTGACATTATATAAAGCACGTGTACTCAAATACAATAATGTGAATAAATCGCCGCTAATGTAAAAATTAACGTGAGAGACCAGTAAAAAATCTTCATTTTTGTCATTTTTGAAATATCTCTGAGAAAAGTCTAGAGCCGTTTACGAAATAATGTTGTTTGTGTTATTTTTGAAATGGCACATAATGCACGTATTTTGCACGAAGTACTAAAATATTTTAAAAAATGTATATGACTTTAATTCAAGAACTCACTAAGAAGAACACATTTTATTTGAAGGAAAAATCTCTGCAGTAATAGGAAAACGCCGAACAACATTCAAAATTCAAAATTTTGAAAATTCAGAATAAACACTGAAAATCATAACTGTGCCAACGCGAAAAACAATTTGAGCTGTTTTTGAGAAAAGTTTGAAAATGTTCGGGGGGCTTCATGTAATGTACCCCTAAATTTTGAAGAAAGTTTTGCGGCGCCGCGAGTGGGACCAGATCGACCTGTGAACATTCATTGTAGAAGGAATCGTACTTATGGTTTAGGCGCAATGTTTGTTCACAGACTGACGGACAGACGTTTCGAAAACAACCTCGTTTTTGGTATCAGGAAACCCCAAAACGTGCACTTCCATTAAAATTTCGAAATAGATTTTCCGCCTTTTTACATAACTTTCCCTATACTATTTGTACTACTCCGTATATACGTACGTATATGGGAAAGTAAAAACTGTGCCATGGTGGGCTGAAAATTGTAGACTAAGTTTAAAAGAAATTAGTTGTGCTACAGAATGACACAGACTTTCCCGTATTAGTTTTCTATTTTCTTCGGTCTCGGCTAGCTTTGCGGAATTGCCAGATACTCGTGCCAGCTGCCATCTATCGCCATTCAAATTACATATTTTTGACATATTCTTAATTTTTCCATTTCCTAATGGTAGAACGGAAATATTAATTTCAGAATATAGCCCCACCATCAGGTAATTCCCTTGACAGCCACTTCTACCCTAGTAAAATTATTTCCTTACGTTTTCTGATTGTTCCAAGCAGCGTCGTCAATTCATTAAAAAATCATCTTTAGCACTTGAAATGGCATCGTCATTTGGGGCGTATACAGCAATTAATACAACTGTGTAACTGTAGAGTTCCATTTCAACTTGCATAATTTGATAATTTATCTGCTCCCAAGATTTTATATTGTTTCTGTACTTTTGCCTTATTGCCACTACGACCTCTCTCATCCTTTGGTATGAACAGTAAAACCTCGTCCTGTACCTCCCTCAGGGGACGCCGCCCTAAAGTAGCACTGTCCGTGCGGGCGGGGAGGTTTGAGTGCTCCAATGAGGCTGAGGGTTCATGCAGAGGTAGCACGGCTAATGAATAGCGTGCTACTGGGAGGGTCACCCATGCTGTACAGGCCTCAGCAGAGGAGTCAGACAAAGTGGCGTCCTACATCGACCCGTCACACCAATCCTCTTCCTTGTTTCCTGTCACAAATTTCCCTATGCTCCTCCCTCCGCAACTAGCGGTCCCTTTCCCGGATGGAGAATTTCTTCCACTTGTATCTCATCTGTTTTTTTTTTTGTCTTTACTACTGGCTGCTCTAGGCCCTTGTGTTTTTCAACCCCGACGCTATTAGGTTTCGAGGGCTAGGGAGTCATTCACTTTTTCACCTTCACTTTTCTTTGTCTTTCTTTTTTTCCAACTTCTTCTCTTTTCTTTTCGTACGGGGAGAGGGGCGACGAAGCCAGGTAAAGGCAACCTCCATATGGCATGGGAAACCAGAAAGAAAATCCCTTGGTCCTCCTATACGGGGGTTGAGGCGATGGGCCTGCACCTCTTCACTCGGAAAAACCATATATGCAAAATTTCTCAGTAAAGCCTCGGAATATGACGAACATAATATACGACGACTTTGGGCAAGAAAAATACTATGAGAATTGGAAGGGCTATCAACCAAAGAGATAGAAGTATTCAAAGAAATTGATAAGAATCATATGGATATTGTAGCATTTTTAGAAACAAAGAGAAAAGGTAAAGGTTCAGAACAGAAGGGGGGATATGTACATATCTACTCAGGGGTACCAAAGGATGAGAGAGGTCGTAGTGGCAATAAGGCAAAAGTACAGAAACAATATAAAATCTTGGGAGCAGATAAATTATCAAATTATGCAAGTTGAAATGGAACTCTACAGTTACACAGTTGTATTAATTGCTGTATACGCCCCAAATGACGATGCCATTTCAAGTGCTAAAGATGATTTTTTAATGAATTGACGACGCTGCTTGGAACAATCAGAAAACGTAAGGAAATAATTTTACTAGGGTAGAAGTGGCTGTCAAGGGAATTACCTGATGGTGGGGCTATACGGCGAAAACAGATTAAACGATAACGGAGAGCGCCTAATTGAGCTGTGTCGCCAAAACGCTTTGAAAATAACAAATGGATGGTTTAAACATAAAGACATACATCGGTACACGTGGATTCAACATACTCGGAAATCGAGGTCAATTATCCACTATATTATTGTGAAACAGAGCCCCAAAATAAGTCAACGATATACGAGTAAAGAGAGGTCTAGAGTGCTATCATTATGCCTTGTTATCTCAGATGTACTTTCCATTGAAAAGATCTTGTCAAGAACCATATAATAAACTTATGGCAGTGAGAGAGTGATGTCGGCAATAAGGTATAATCTTGAAAGTTTGGAGGAAGATTCTACAAAGTTTTTATATCAAGTGCGACTGGCTAACAAAATATTGTCGGTACAGGAAGGAACACCAGATGCAATGTATGAATCTTTGAAACGGTGTATTCATCAGTCTGCCTATGAAGCCTTGGGTGAAAAAGAGGAGTGGCAAAAGAATAGAAAATGTCCGCTGTGGTGGAACAAAACCACAGAGGCCTTCGTAGAAAAGAAAAAAACAAATGTACAAAAAAAGGTTATTGCTGTATCCCGCCGTGAGTGTTGAACGGGGCGCGCTACGTAGTGCGCACCATAGCGCATGCGGGGCGCCTCCGCCACCCAGAAAATAGTTCCGGGACGCAGGTTGGTGGAGGAATACAGCAGCGCCCTGAGGGGCGGGCACCGGGGGCCGGCAGCGGGGCAGTCAGCGGAGAGCGAGCAAGTAGCGACGTCGTAGAATCTGTGTTAACACTGTACTTTGTTTATGCTTTAGAACCGGCTGTGCCCCCGGACTTTCCTGCTTTGCGGTTTCTGGTTTAACACTAAAAGACGACTCTGCTTTGTTTCTGGTTCGCTCTTCTGGATTGTGGCTGGATCCCGCTCGTCCCCGGTACGGAGTGGATTTTGGCAGGCTCGCCCCGCGACCCCGCCGCATTGCAGCGTGTTGTAAGGGCACGCGCTCGTTCCCGGCCGCCGGCTTCCAGATCAGCACCTGCTGGCCGCCTGGCTGGCCTTGCGCCGTACCGGCACAGCCACACCTCGCCGAGGCCACGCCGCCATTGACGCCGGCTACACGGATAATGCTGACGCCCCGGGATTCTAGAGTACGGTTGTGGCCTTTACCCTCCAACGGGGAGCGCGATGTCGTCCCCGCGGAGGCCGCCTTCGGCGGCCCACGCCGCTCATTCGACTACGAATCTTGTAAACGGCCCCGAGCCGTTGGGTTTTTCCAGCTGTATTGTAAGAGGTAAAATTAACTGTTGTTGTTAGAGAGTGCGTTTCATTCTAATACACAACAGTTATCAACAAAAGCGGATAGAGATAGAATAGAATATCAAAGAATCAGGAAAGAGATCCAAACAGAAATCCGTAAAGCTAAGAATGAATACTGGGAACAGACTTGTGAGGAAGTCGATAGATGTTTGGGAAACGCCAAGTTTAACCGAGCTTGGAGAATAATAAAAGAAATGAGAATGGAAAACAAAGACAGGTCAGGAATAGTTCAATTAGTATGCGGGAATGGAGTGACTACTACAGAGGTCTCTTAACTTCAGTTAAGAACACAGTTTATGCAAGCCTCTCAACAAGAGACTCAAAGCATAGCATCTGTAATGCCTATTGTCCCAAATGAAATAAGAGCAGCTTTGGCCCTCATGAAGAATACGAAGGCCGCGGGACTAGGTAATATCAGTGTAGAACTCTTAAAATCAGCACCTGATAGTGTGATGGAAATACTGGCAACAATTGTTAACCAGTTAAGTGACCCACCAAGTGAGTGGAAAAAGGCCTTCATTACTCCAGTTTTTAAGAAAGGAAGTAGGCGAGATTGCAACAACTATCGTGGGATAAGTGTAATGTGCACAGTATCAAGGCTTTACGGTAGGATCCTAAAATGTAGAATTAAACATCAATATACAGAATCAGAGGAACAGGGTAGGAAGGTCTTGAATTGATGGCATTCTCACATTAAAAAACCTAATATAAAAACAAGTTGAAGGAGGTAGGAATGTCCATGTCATATTTGTTGACCTTAAAAAGGCATACGTTACAGCGCCATTAAATAAGTTATGGCGAAGCATGAAAGCAAGTGGTATCGAGCCAGCCTATATTAATGCTATCAAGCTATAAATGCTTTATTAATTCTATCATTAATGCTGTCAATATAGTGATAATTACAGCTCTGCCAAAATAGGAAAACGACTCTACTCAGAATTTCAAGTGAACCAGGGGTTGAGACAAGGTTGCTCATTAGCCTCTCTCTTATTTAAAATCTATCTTGAAGAAGCGCTTAAAAATTGGAAACGGAAGTGTAGCGGAATGGGATTACCAATCGAAAATAATGTACTGTACACCCTGCTGTTTGCCGATGATTAAGTGGTCATAGCTGGAGACGAAGATGATGCAAGTTATATGTTTCGCAAATTACAAGAGGAGTATGAAAGATGGGGTCTCACTATTAACCTTAAAAAACGGAATATATGATAGCAGGAGATAAAGAATATGGGGACCTGTACGTCATTACAGGGAAAATTAAACGAAGTGAAACTTTTAAGTACCTCGGAGTTACCCTTTCCTAGAAAGGAAGAAGCTCTGATGACATTTCCAACAAAATTGGACAGGGAAAGAAAGCGATAAGACAGTTAAACTCTATTCTCTGGAAGAAAAGTATCACAAAACAGAAGAAGGCTCATATCTTTAGGACCGTCATACAGAGCATAAGTACCTACGGAGCTGAAACATGGACACTGAACAAAAGGGATAAATGTAGGTTGACGGCCCTTGAAATGGACTACTGGAAAAGGTGCTGCCAAGTGTCTAGGTTGGATCATGTTAGAAATGAAACAATAAGACAGATGATGAACGTAGAGAGCAGCCTCTTGGATTCAATTGAAACAAAACGATTGAATTGGTATGGGCACCTCCAGCGTATGGAAAGCAATAGGTGGCCTAAGAAGATCTGGATATGGACACCTCC
This sequence comes from Acheta domesticus, assembly GCA_031308135.1. Lineage (NCBI taxonomy): Eukaryota > Metazoa > Arthropoda > Insecta > Orthoptera > Gryllidae > Acheta > Acheta domesticus. The sequence continues at coordinate 111,695,895 of JAHLJT010008756.1, read as the reverse complement.
AGAGCGAAAGATGCGTGGAAGACCACCAAGAAGTTGGAGAAAGGACATCTAAGAAGAAATGGAGGAAATAGGCCTCAAAGATGGAGACTGGGAAAATCGGAAGAGGTGGAAACTGGGAAGCGAGAAGCGGCGACAGCCGTAAAGAAAACTCGCAGCATATATATAAAACCTCGTCCTAAATGGATATTTTCTTTGAAACATTTGGAACAGTTTTTAAGAAAATGACGTTTAAGCGCTACTGTAAATTCGAAATTTAAAGCTAATTTTCACAAAACATTATTGGGTTGTCGAAACACTGTATTTGAAGTCATTTAAAGTACTTTAGCTTACAAATACAATAGTGTTTACAATTTACTTTTAATGTGCATATTAAAGTTGTGAGAGATCTTAAAAAAATACATTTGTGTAATTTCTGCTAAAACAAAAAAATCACCCGAATTGAACTTTCAGTCATATGAAAGAGTACAATTAGCACTATCCGTACGAAAAGTTTTAAGAAAAAAATTGGATTAATTTTTGAGAAAATGGCGTTTGAGCATTTCTGAAAACGCTGAATTTTGAGCTAGTTTTCACAGAAAAAGGTTGAGTTCTAGAGACACTTTATTTGATATTATTTAAAGCAGATGTGCACATAAATACAATAATGTGAACAAATTGCCGCTAATGTAAATATTACAGTCGTTAGAAACAAGTCAAAAAATTACATTTTTGTAATTTACGAAAAACCAAAAGAATAGAGCAATAAGTTGCTTATGTCATCTCATTGAGTTAATTTAACTATCCCCAGCAAACATTTAAAGAAAAAATGTTAAGTTATTTTTGAGAAAATTTTGTCTTGGTAGTTTTTTAAAATTGCAAATATTTCGCACAATATGGCCAGAAAATTACTAAAATTTTCAAAAAAAAATGTACATGGCCTTAATGGCAATTCTGGAGAACAAATTTTATTTGGAAGAAAAACCTCGTTACATCCCAAAATTACTTGGGTGTAAAAAACACGAACGTGATTAGGGGAACGAACCTTCACACCCGGAGATATTAGACGCTCGTGCTGCAACCGGACGGGCGACATCACCACAGTATACTATATTCCTCATTTTTGTCCTCTAAAGTGTCTAACGGATCCTTTAAATTTTTTATTAAATTTGACTTGTTACTAAGTGAGTTAATAATAATTACTTTTATGTTCTCTCGGTCAACGTGTTTTTCAATGTTATTAATTATTTTCGGGAATATGGTAATTTCAAGAAAACAATATAATTACGTAAGTCAATTGAATCTGAATCAAATGGTACAGCGGTTTTGTTACGAAAACACGTTGTCTTTTCTTTATATATTTCTTTACAAAACGAATAGGTTAATTATTCTCAGTTAAAATTTGTTTACCAAATCAGTAAAATCTAGAGAAAGTAAATATTGTGCATTTAAATAAAGATTACCATATGAACCCATTGCAGTCCCATTTTTAAACTTGCACCATCTGTTTGGATATATACAAGGATTATTTTAGAATTTTTTCAATTTTTTTGAAGATGAGCATTTTGAAAAAACTCAAAATCAAAATTTAAATTCAAATTTGAAAAACCTTTTGAACGCAACCCCTATTGAGTTGTATATCATATAAAAGGCCATTAAGAAAGCTGCAAAATGACACCTGTTCCAGCTCTCTATCTTAATTTGGTGTGGTTCTACATCAATTTAAAAATTTTCGGGAACCCAATTTTGCAAACTTTTACATGGCTGTATTTCAGAAATGGGTGGAAATATTTTACTCAAAATTTGTAGTTTTCTTATTCTCCATTCATACTACCTATGTGTCAAATTTCATCAGAATCTGAGATGGTGATGTAAAATGACTGTGTTGATTTAATATGGAATGACCCATACACAAAATAAGAAAATAAAAAGTAAAAATATTTCCGATAATGATAAATACCACTTTTCAGGACAACCATGATTATGCAAAGTAGAGAGTATTGCAATAAGTTAATTTGACAAAACAAACATGAACATGCAATGTGTCTTTCAGCGGATTCGATCCTGCCGCCTAAGGCTCCCGAAGAAAGCTTTCTACCATTGACCTAAATGAGTACTCTTATAATTGATCGGATTAATACTCGTAATTGCGCTAAATTATGCTCAATGTTTGAAAATCTTCCAAGATACTTAGTCATTTAGTGGTGTGTTTTCTATTAAACGGAATTAAACACTGGGGGGGGGGAAATTACATGTTTGTTTTTAGTTCAACATTCTGAGTATACTGTTCCCTCAAGGCCGATATACACGGTATAGTTTTCGTGTAGATTCTTCATGTAGTCCAGACTTTACGCTTTCTACATGAGAAAATTATGAACATGTTCGTAATTTTTTTCGTGTGGAAAGCATACAGTTTGACTCCAGCGCCTCTAGCGGCAGAATCTTTCACTAACGGTAATCGGCCATGCCAATTTTGTGGTTAGGTGTGTTAAGGTGCGATTGTATGAAGTGATATATTGTGATAAACTACTTCTTTCCTTATCCCTGCCTTCCAATTTTTATTCTCTATATCCCTCATGGTTAATTAATACTAAGTCAAGATCATAGCCAGAACGCACGCATAGAAATACCAACTCTGAAAGTACTCGGACGACGCAATTCAGTTGTTTCCCGCTAGCCCCCCCCCCCCTGGCGGCAGCTTATGGCGATTCATGAAGAATGCATATAGAAAGCATATAGACGTATATATGCGCTACTTTTGGCTTTTATACAAAAGCAGTTTGAGATTTTGACGTTTCTATATAGAAACTGTATGAGAATCTACACGAAAACTGTACCGTGTATATCGGCCTTCACAAACGACGATTGGGTGATGGGTCATCTTGGAAATTAATTCATTTTTGAGTAGCTAGAATTTTTTCTTATTATCTGATTCCCTTCCTGAGGTGTCTTCTCTTACAATGTCTTCCCGTTGATGGTGCGCATTTTTACTTTCCCGTATTCGTACGTATACACGGAGTAATATAGTAATACTACGTATACACGGAGTAATATACGTACTGTAGGGAATGTTATGCTGCGCGAAAAAAACGGCGGATTTTCTGCGGAAAAAATTCATTTCCGGGCATCTAATTGCTAACTTAAGAGTAAAATATCCTCTACCACGTGGCAATCCCTATTTTGTGGGTCCTTGACAGCAAAACGTACGTCGGTCCGTTTGTCCGTCCGGCGTATGTGAACAACAGTAGCGCCTAAACCAGACCTGCACAGCATTTTGCACTTTCACTGACCTCAGGAGCTGCGTGCGGGCAACTCGGGTGCAAACGAGAAAATCGATGAAGGGTGGGGATGAGACCCAATCTAGGAGTGGGGACCACCAATCAGAATGCGCAATTATAAAGATAGCGCGTAAATTTAAAGAGCAATCGGCAAGAACATGACGGTCATATACAGTTCAAGTAGTATTGTCTTTTGTATTATATTGCAAATGTTTGTTCTCGGTATATGACAGGGCGAAATATGAAACTACAACGAATTATACATATTAGATTTCGACACCAACTATTATAATTGCTTGTAGGGCTGATAATGTAATTCGATTTGCTACGATGTCATCACAAATTTAGTGTTGTGCTAAACACAAAATTTTGATACTGAATTGTTTTTGTTTGATGATGACAGCAATAAGCTATTTTTTATTAACTATGTTTAATTGAATAAGACAAAACAAACAAAACAAACTCTCAAAGCAAAAACATATAGTTCTTAAAAAATCATGATTATTTTCTGTTCTAATTTCTGACAAGAGAGTAGAGTCGTATACGAGATCTAATAAAAATATAAAGCCCTTTGCATTCTATTTAACCTATACCCATGATTATCTTATGATTGTCCGTAACATATGGTCACAAATGTTTGCTCGTTGACCTCTTGTATTCAGTTTCGTGGGGAAAAATGGTCACAAATGTGCTATTAAACATTACCCTTCTTGGAATTGCCACATATTTTATTTTATGTCAATCTTGATGTGAGAGATTGCTCTCATGATTTTGTTCATTTTTCTATGATTTGGAGATTATAACATCCCTGGTGAACAATCAATTATTAAATTTCAATTTTGTGTTAGATAGAATTAAATAATATTTTTTTCTTATATATATATATATATATATATATATATATATATATATATATCTTTAAAAATATTAGAAAATGAAAATACATACAGTGATGGATACAAAGGTGGATATACAGTAGTGCACAGAACGTAAACAGTGAATTATGACCCTGGTAACTTGAAATACTAGACATAATCCATTTAAACAAACGGGCATTTAATTTTGAAGCATGGATCATTATTAGACGCCCAGGCATTCAATCTACGCGCCGCGTCGTGCTACGTCAGACTTCTCCCCTCCCCGCAAACCTTCTTACTCCCCACTACTTGCACTTTCGGCGCTGCCACGGGCAGACGACCGGCTCCCAAGTGCAGAATGCCCGCAGGAGCAGGCGTTGTGCAAGTCTGGCCTAAACAATGCTTAGGATTTTCTCCAAATTGAAGAAAGGCCAGTCGATCTGACCTGAGTCGAAGCTCTGCGTTTTTGAAAAACATTTTTCAAATTTTGGGGGGTACTTTACGTGAAGCTACCGAGACATTTTCAATAATTTCTCAAAAACGTCCCCAAATATTTTTTTAAAAATTTATTGCAAGAATAGAAAGAAACACACTTATAAAGGTGCCGTAAGTCCCCTTTTCACGGTTAACTCTGAATTTTCGAAAATTACAAAAGTTTGGATGTTTTTCGGCGTCTTCTTCCAATACAAAATTGACGATGAGACTTTTCCTACAAATGAAATTTGTTCTCCATGCTGACAAGATTTTCTCAAAAACGGCTCCAAAGGTTTTCTTTAAACTTTTGGAAGGAATAGTGATAAATGAGACAGCATTCTTTTGTTTTTCAAAAATTACAATAAAGTCAATTGTTCACTTGTCTCTCACATAGTTAATAGTTATATTAGCGACAATTTGATCATATTATATTTATGAGCATATGTCAATACGTCGTATAAAGTTTCTCACAAGCTCAACCGTTTTCTCAGAACTAGCTCAATGTTCCGCATATTCAGAAACGCTCAAATGCCATTTTCTCAAAAGCAGCTCAAAATATTTTCTTCAAACTTTTTGAATAGATAGTGCTAATTGGACTTAATATGTCGTAAAGTTCATTTTGGAGTATTGAAGTATTTTTTTTTTAAATTACGCAAATGCAATTTTTTGAAAGATCTCTCTCGCCTTAATATGCACATTTGCAAACACTATTGTATACGTGAGCGAAAGTGCTTTAAATGACTTATAATGATGTTTTTCGAAAACGCAAAAAATGTCTGTAAAAATTAACTTCAAATTCCGAATTTACGGTAACTCTTAAACGCCATTTTCTTAAAACTGCTTCAAATGTTTCAATGAAAATTGAAGAAACCCCCGTCGATCTGTCTCGAGTCGAAGCTTTGACATTTTGAAAAAGATTCTGTAAAATTTGAGGGTACTTTACATGAAACCCCGCGAACACTTTCAAAATTGTTTCAAAAACGGCTCAAAATTTTTTCTTCAAATTTCTTGAAAGAATAGAGTAAAATACACTTATTAATCCAAGAGGAGGTGGCGCGGGTTCTTTTGTGACCCCACGTATCTTGGCTTAGCTGCAGTGGCCTAATTTTGCGAGTCAGAAGATTTGTATTCCACGTACCTTTCACCACATTCTTTTGCTTTTTCTGAAAGATTTTCAAAAATTTATATGTAATAATTCATTTATGAATATTTGTGAAACCAATACAAAATCTTAAATTTCATACTTTTTTTAAGTTGCGTTGATTGGCTTTGAAGCACTTTCAATAAATTTTTTATTTTTATGTGAAACAATGTTAGAAAATGAAACTTATGAATTTTCTGATACCTTTGTCATTGAAATATTCAGGAAAATGTAAATGGAGTCACTACATAAAATGAAAGATAAATGATAATTTTGCCCTTTCAATTCCTCATTTGCACGTTTGTTTATAATAGTTAGTGAAGTTAATACGACCTTATAAATGATTGATTATTATTAAAATAACTAATTTTGCACTTATTTCTTGCTAAATATAATTTTGTAAAGAAATAATTTAAAGGGGTCAAAAATGACCCCGCGCCACCTTTAATGTAACTCCGGTAACCGTCACTTCTCCAGGGTTAAGGTAGCATTGGTCCGAATTTCGCGGTTAACTCTCTACTTTCGACACTCTTTTGCTAAGGATAGTGCTAAACGTACTCTCTGAAATGGCATAAACGCTATATTGCTCCATTCTTTTGATTTTTCAAAAATTCCAAAAATGTAATTATTTTACTTGTCTCTCAAGTCGTTAATATTTACGTTAGTGACTATTTGTTTACATTATTATATTAATGAGTACATGTGCTTTAAATAATGTCAAATAAAGTTTCTCGAATATTGAATAGTTTTCTGAGAAAACTAGCTTAAATTCCGTATTTTCAGATACGCTCAAACGCCATTTTTTCCAAAATGGCTCCAAATGTTTTGTTCAAACTTTTAGAATGAATAGTGCTAATTGCACTCTTTAATAGGGCGTACAGTTTATTTTGGGTTACTTTTTTTGCAAGTTCTCTCATTCCGTTAAAATGTACATTTCCAGCCTTTGTAAACACTATTAAATTTGTGAGTAAGTACTTCAAATGAAGTTTTTCGAAAACTCCAAAATTATCTGTAAAACAGAGCTTCAAATTTTGCATTTATAGTAGCGCTTAAACGCAATTTTCTTGAAAACGGCTCCAAATTTTTCATCAAAAATTACCATTTAGAACAAGGTTTAACTGTGTATTGACAAGTCCGAATAGCTAGCTGAGACCAAAGACTAATAAACAGAAAACTAATACGTGGAAGTCTGTGCCATTCTGTAGCACCACTAGTTGCGTATGTCGTATGAGGCGCGCTTCTCGCTCCTACAACGATGTTACACAATTAACCAATGTAATTAATCAATGTAATATTTTAATTCTTAAGCACATGTATTGTAAACATATTACATTATATTATAATATGATGATGAAGGGAACGCTATGGAATACTTTAAATTAGGATGGATACACAGAGGCTCTCTGTACATTTTAATGCAAAGAGGTTCTGTCTTAGATCCACCAACGCAGACATGTTCGATGTGACCCGAGGTCAACATCGAATTCGATATTTGGCCCAGACGTCTGGCGGCTTCTGAGGCACCATTCAGAATTTGCACGTGTTCCGCCGATAGGTCCGCTTAACACTATCAGACCGGATGGAGTGGGTAGTATCAATAGCCCACACGCGCAGGCACCCAAGCCGTAGACATGTACTCAGCAGAGACGATTACGAATGAGTAAATATAGAAAATGCTAAATAAGGTTTTCCATAGCCAACGGAGTTTCCCCCACCACTCCAGGAAACTCCCCCCACCATCATCCCTTCTCTCAATACCTAATTATAATAATTAGCTCCCCTCCACGGAGACTGTATTATATATGCAACTGTAACCAAGCGCACAGCGACTACGGCACTGAGCAAGGGAGAGTAGACATCCTTCGCTACTGTGTCGTGGTACATAACTTTGTATCACTTTAGTTTTATAAAGAACTCTGTTATTATTCAGAGAAAACGCTCTCTTCGTTATTATCCTCGTGCCCGCCTGGCACCACCAAATCCTAACATCCGATCGTCTCTTCGCCTGGGGAATCAGAAACTAAGTCTTTCTGAGAACTCACTCACATAAATCTAAATATTTGTTGCATCGCTAGTTCTGTTGCTTCTTCACGCTACCATACCATCTTAGAGGCAGCGGAGCGCAGCATGTTACACGTATGTTGATGGTTACAGGGACTTTTTCTGTTTGATTTTGTTTAAAAACAATTATTTATAATGCTTTGGCATATCTGTTCCTGCTCATAGCTGGGTGAAAACCTTTAGAAATTTCCAAAAATGGAAAACGTTCCATGGACGGTCCAAACATAGCCGCGCGAGCTGAACCATTATGGAAAAATACGATGGGATATCCATCGCAATCAACCTTCCGGGCCAAGGGATTTTCGACGTGAAATTTTTCTGTTTCCACGGGTGTACATGTGGAACAGAATAGCGCATTCCGACAAAGTCGAAGGACTTTCTTGTTCCTGCCAAATACCAGTGTGGAATGAGTTGCGTTATCAATCAGAGGTGGATGTTCAAAATTGATTACGAGCGACTATACCATATGATACTACTTAACACGTTCACAAAAAGGGATAATTGCTTAAGTATCAAAATGTGATTAACATCAGACCTCTACATGCCCTAGAAGATTGTAACATTTATTATATCCAACCTGTGGAGTGGTGTTTACGCGAGAGTGGCTACAGAAGGCAACTGCTCCCTCCCCCTTGTTTCAAGGTCCCTATACAATCAGTGCATTACTTAGCGACATTGTTGCAAGTAGGTTTCCCGCAGGTCGCTAGTTTTACTTCTCGGTCCAGTCGTCCCAACTTGCAATATGTGAACGGTCAGACCGCATCAGTTTGTAGTTTCATCAAACTGAGCACTCAGGTTTCAAATCGTCAGGCGCAAGCACCTTCTGCACAGCCACCTGTGTGCTTCGGCGCGGCGCGGCGCGGCGCGGCGCGGCGCGGCGCGGCGGAGGGCCGTCTCGGGAGTTGAAAGGGGTGTTTTTTTTTGTGTTGGAGGAGGAAGGGGCGTCAAGAGGGACCACTGTCCCGCCACGGCGAGCGACGGCGCCCGAGAGTAACACTAAAGATGTAGTGTTTAGCATCCATAAATCTTGGGCGGGGCGGCGAGGCAGTTGGCGGAACGCCAATGCCGTCCCCGTCCCCGTCGCCACCTTCGTGGAGCACTCCGGCGTCCGCAAGTGCTTCCGCCAGCGCCGCCGCCGCTCGCGTCTCACGCGCTTAGCGCAGATCGATAGACCTCGCATGACGAGCCGACTGCAGTGAATGTACCTTCGTTTGTATGCAGCTCGTGGCTGTTGGTGAGTTTGTGCCTTTGAGAGAAGTTAGCATGTAAGCAGGACCATTTCCAAAGAGGTGGATTGACACATAAGGAATAACGTCCGGAGTCAAAAATGTAGCATGTGAAACAGTTAAATGTGGGTGTGTTGGGTTCTTCATCCTCTTAACGAAGGTACACGAAATAGTTCACTTCGTTTCGCCGATAAACTGTAAGTAACCAAGTCAGTTCTTTGTGTTATCGGACGTCTGGCGTTCATATTATCCTAATATCTCCTTATTATACAAATCATGTAAATAAGAATTGTCATTCCTTGGATTAAGTGGACTCTTACGCCATCTTTAGTTACAACTCATTTGTTTCGATTGTTCCTTAACGGACGGCAGACTGTTTTAATCCTTAACGGACGCTTACCGTTAACAGTGGTTTTTATTGTCTATGTTTGGTTGCATTAAGTCAATATAAGAGAGAGAATAATAGAGAATATAAGAGAAAAATCATGAAAATTATACCCCAAAATTTGTTCCTCCATTTTGCAGTTGGAGAACAACAAGCGTGCGCTTCACGTGAACTCTGGCACGTGAAAATTCGACACTCCCTTTTTCTCACAACGACCATACGAAGAGAAAATATCCAATCAAATTTTTAATTCGATTCCACAACGTATTTTTCTTTCTGCTTATCCCTGAATTCGATATTAAGCGCACAACACACATCACGAAGTAAAGGTAGCCAAACCCCTAAAACAGTAAGAGAAGATAAAATTATTCAAAGATCTCGTTTTTTCATCTGTTCGAAAGTCGCTCCCGTGGCAAATTGCCACAAGATATGGTTTCTGCAATTTCCTACGGATAGGAGTTGCGATCGAGACACGTATTCGTTGTTCGTCACAGGGGTCACCCACTGTAACATTTATGATCTTGCCATTGTGTAAAATTTGTTACGTGAATGATTTATGTATTGTGCGACGTATTTGAGGTATGATGGTCAAGGCTTTCCCAGACATGTAAGCAGTCATTCTTATGATTCAACACAATATCTGCATGACTAGCGCAGTACCAAGAAACACTAATTCTTCTATCGCCGATTCTTAGCAAATTTGGAGTCGAGCAAGCACCAAAAAAATCTGTAATTGTGGATTGCAGTGTTACAAGAGGAGGTGCAGATATCGTGGATCAGATAGTATATCTCCCAAGAGCGGAAGTTTTATAATTCAGGAGCTCAAGTCACGTGAACACAAGTGTGACATAAATCTCGCGCCGCACCCACTTATGGGACTGGAAAATGTGCCCTCCGAAGGGCTATTGCGACGTGAGGAACGTAAACCGATGACTTTGGCTCCAAAAAACAGATTTTGTGGACGCGCCGTTTTCAAGTTATACGTCCCGATATAAAAAATCCCGACAAGCAAGTGGACGTGTAGGCGGGGTTGCATTTAGACGCTATTTCTTAACCAATATTAATACTAATAAAGTGAAAAGTGGAATTTTTCATCTCTTTGTGAATTTATCGTTTTAACTTTTTTAACTTTATTTGTAAAGGTCATTGGATGTGAGGGGACCCAAAGTGTGTCTTTACTATTGAGGCACACTTAGATATATAAAGGAAATTAATGAGGAAAATAATGTGGAATTGGAGACTTATTTCGAAGTATTGGTACCCGTAAGGGAAGAAGGTAAAAGAGTAGTATGCTACATTTACAGAGAGTTCTCGCTTGGCAGCGGCGCTGTACGGACGTGTCCGCAGCTCTGCTTACCTTATCGTGCTTTGTGATAAGGAGTGCCGTAGTGATTGTGTATACTTGCGTAGATTTAAAGCTTAAATAGTGCTTGATCTAGTTATTATTAATATTTATAACGTAAACAATATCTAAAAGAACAATTAACTATAATAGTGTTTTCGTGTGCAGTCACGGCAACATGTAGTAAGAGTGCTGCGTGTATTACGTGGACGACTACAAACCAACAACATGAAATCATCGGAATTATCAAATGATGGCGACCACAACATGGGTGAAGGCTCATCAGATCCAGTGGATTTAACACAACCGCCATGGCAAGAATACAAATCAGCTCGATTGAAGAGGTCGAACACAGCCTCGACCCTGAAGTTAGAAGGGTAAGGCAAAAGACAGCGTCTAGCGATAATAATAGGACTTATGTCGTAACAATTCCTACTGCAAATAAATTCAGTGGATTCAGTTCAGAAGATTTACCGGAAAACAATGAGGAAAGTTCCAAGAAAATTGTAGTTCCGCCTATCTTTGTCCCCAACGTAAACAATGTACCAGCTATAATAAAATTTATGCAAGAAGTTGTAAAAATAGAAGACTTTGAAATAAAATCAATGACAAATGATAAAATTAAAATACTACCAAAAACCCCAGATGCATACAGAAACATAGTAAAACATCTCTCTAGTGGAAAGCGTGTTTATTATACATACCAATTAAAACAAGAATGAGCATATAGAGTAGTTTTGCGTCACATACATCATACTGTTGATGTGAAAGATATTAATGATGCGTTGCTTGAAAAGGGACATCAAGTGAGAAACATAATGAATGTCCGCTATAGGTTGACAAAGTTACTACTGCCTTTATTTTTGTAGACCTTGAACCAAACGAGAATAACAAATAAATCTTTAAAATTAGCAGACTTTTGAATTGTGTTGTCGCATTTGAACCACCACGCATGAAGCGAGACATAGTACAATGTAAAAATTGCCAACGGTATGAACATACCAGAACCTACTGTGCCTACCCATTTCGATCTGTTAAATGCGGCAAAGAACATGCACCTGATAAATGTGAAAAAACAATAGAAATTCTGCCGACATGCGCGCTGTGTGAAAGTAATCACGCGGCCAACTATAAAGGTTGTAAAGTTTACAAGGAAATTCTAAAAAGGAAAGACCGCAATAACTCAAATAAAGAGAGAAGAATCTTCCAAAATGAAATGGTGATGGAACAGCAAAACTGTAACAATAAAACAAGTAATTCTCAAGACCACGACAGAAGCTCCCAAGTAAATAAAATAACTTATGCAGATATTGTGCAACAAAAGCACGCAGAACAATTTCAACAACATCGTGATGACAGCCACTCCATTCTTAGCATCATCCAACATTCGTTTGAACGATTTGAAAATGTTCTAATGCAACAAAGTCAACAAATAAATGTACTTCTAAACTTAGTATCGACACTAGTAACTAAATTATCCACTGTATAACTTCTTTCGAGTAGCAGCCTGGAATGCCAACGGTCTGGCGCAAACATCACCAAGAAGTCGAAATATTTCTCTCAAAAAGTAAATTGATATACTCTTGATCTCGGAAACCCACTTCACAGAGAAGAACCATTTTAAATTGCAAACCTATACACTGTATGATACAAAACATCCTGATGGTAAAGCACACGGAGGTACGGCAATATTAAATAAACGCAATATCAAACACCATGAAAAAGGTGCATTTCAATGTAAAGACATTCAAGCAACTACAATAACAATAGAAAACTGTCAAGGACCACTAAAAGTAAGTTCTATATATTGTCCTCCAAGATTCAGTATTGATAAAGCACGATTTGAATTTTTTTCAATAGCCTTGGCACTCGTTTTGTATGCGGAGGAGATTTAAATGCAAAATACGTGCAGTGGGGATCGAGACTCATTACTGCGAGAGGCCGCGAACTACAGAAAAGCGGTAACATCGTTGCAACTACTAATCATCTCTACAAGAGAACCAACTAACTGGCCAACTGACAGAAACAAAATTCCAGATCTAATTGATATCTTTATAACTAAAGGAATATCTCCAGGTTATATGTATACTGAAGCTTCCCATGAACGGTCATCAGATCACTCGCCCATCATTTTAACAGTTAGCAATAAAATTCTTGTAAGCCCTGACCTAATAGTACTAGTAAATAAACACACAGATTGGAATATGTACCGTAACTGGATTTCCACCTTTACAAGCATTTGAATGCCCTTGCCTTCACAAGACGATATTGATGATGCTACTGAATTTATAACTGAAAGCATACAAAAAGTAGCGTGGCACGCCACTCCACGAAAAGAGTACAATAAAACCTGTAATAATTATCCTTTGTATATTCTGCAAAAACCATCAGGAAGAAGAAAACGTAGAAAAATATGGCACAGGGCAAGATACCCAGCTGATAAAACCAACTACAATAGAGCAATCAGGCATTTATCCAATCTACTTAAAAACATTCAACGACTGTAGGTTTCAAAATGACGTTGCCAATCTCTCAGCTTTTCAAGCCTCCGAATATTCTTTATTTACAGCAATAAGAAAATCCAACCGACCTATAATGGGACAAGATACAAAACTCCCTCCGAATGCGCATGCGCGAGGAGGGGTGACTCCCCCATCAACGGCTCACTTCCCCTGAAAATATCGCTCTCTCACTCGCTATGCGCGCCAGGCGACGTGGCCGGTCGAGGGGAGGGGGGTCTGAACGCACAAACAGGCTGCTTTGTTCGTGGTCCAACGCGCAGCAGTAAAAGTGTCAGCCATTCAAATCAAAACAGTTTCAGATGTCTGTGCACAAACGTTGACTCTTAATATATTAAGATTCAGTAAAAGAAACATGTATTGGAAGCATCGCCCCTGGTCCTCAGTCCTGTCCCTTTTGTCTTCGAGTGCTGTGCAGCGTGGCGTCTCTTAGCGTAGGCCTAATTTCAAGTGAAGTTCGCAGGCGTAATATTGTGTGTATTTGTTTCTAAGACTAGGACAACAGTTTGCAGGTAATATAACCTGAACATCACGCTCCCTCTTTACCATCCCGATCTCAATTCCATTGATTTAGTTTGGAGTTCCATTAAGAATCATGTTACGAAAGAAAGCATCAGTACCCGTCTATGAGTTAAAGAAAAATGTACGCCGAATATTATTTTCTAAATATTGCCCAAATCAATGGAAGAAGTGTTGTGAACACGTTAAGAAAATCGAAGAAGAATATATGAAAACAGACATGTCGACGAAAGCATAAGTGGACAAAATTATCGTTTCTTTTTGCAGGGCAGTTCCTCTGAGTGTGAGGACGACAACACACAGCGAAGGCTGCAGTGACATTGATGACTGGGGAGGGATGATTGCTCCTCCTTGCTGGGGGAGGGCGACGAATCGCATGCGCGCAGTAGGTTCAGATATTCTGGCACTGTAGCAGCGGTGGGAGAAGCCCGCGAAACTAAGCACCTCCCAAAAGGGAGATTTCAAACTTGTTCCCTTATAGAAAATCTTCACCTCCATTCGTAAGGAAAACAACGAATTGGCGAGAAGTACCAAAGAAAAATAGAAGTATTTACAAAACACTTTACTGAAGTTTTGAAAATCATCCACCAAAAACATTAAATCAACCGGATGAAATACAAGAATATTTAGAAGCACCTACACAAATGGCATTACCAATAAAATATTTTAATTATAAAGAAGTATTAAAAATTTTAAAAAAGGGAACTGTCTAGCAAAAAAGGGCGTCCCGACCTCATCACCGGGCCGCTATTGAAAGAACTGCCTTGCAAAGGAACAGCTTTTATCACTGGTCTTTTCAATAGCATCCTACGTACCGGCCTTTATCCATCGCAATGGAAAGTAGCACAAATCCACGTCTTTTTAAAACCACGTACACCTCCCCATGAACCCTCACCGTATCGTCCCATAAGTATGCTTCCAATTGTGTTCAAAGTGTTCGAGAAAGTTCTCCTAAGCAGATTACGACCTTGCTTGACAGCAAATGGCCTAATCTCACATCACCAATTTGGCTTCAGGCAACAACATTCGACTTTTGAACAAGTTAATAGAATTACTAACTTGATAGAGAAAACATTCCAAGAAAAAGAGTACTGTTTAGCAGCGTTTTTAGATATCACTCAAGTTTTCGATATAGTTTGGCACGATGGCCTTCTCTACAAAATCAAATGCTCCCTAACGTATCCATACTTCAATACCTTCAGATCTTACCTCTCCCACCGAACATTCCAAATTAGGTACCAAAACGAATTATCCAATCTCTTTCCAATCCACTCCGGAGTACCCCAAGGTAGTGAGTGTGCTCGGCCAATCTTGTACCACCTATACACGGCAGATATACCGGAAACTAGAAACATTACAATAGCTACATTTGCAGATGTACTGTCATATTAGCCAAAGATGATGGCCCAATTGAAGCATCAAGATAACTACAAGAGCATCTAGTGTTGATCGAAGAATGGGCAAACAAGTGAAAAATAAAAATTAGCGAAAGCAAGTCAGCTCGTATTACTTTCACTTTGAGAAGACAAACATGCCCCAATCGTAAACATTAATAATAAACCAATTTTGAAAGTTGAAAGTGTGAAGTATTTAGGTATACATCTGGACAAAAGGCTTACACGGAAATCCCACATCCAAGCCAAGAAGAAGCAACTTCAACTACTAGTGAAAAGACTGTACTGGCTACTAGGATACCATTCGAAGCTATCCCTAGACAATAAATTATTGATTTATAAAACAATAATAATTCCTATTTGGACCTACGGCATCCAAATCTGGGGCACGGCAAGCAGATCAAATCTCTCCATTTTACAGAGATTTCAATCAAAAACTCTTAGGATGATTGCTGCAGCACCGTGGTATATCTCAAACACAACGCTACACAGAGACTTAAAAATACCGACAGTCTTCGAAAGAATCGAAACAAGCAGCTCAAGCTATCTTCAACGTCTGGAAACGCACCCAAATTTTCTAGCCATCAACCTCTTAGATAATAGTGAAGAAACTTACCGATTTTCCAGAATTACGCCCTTACAACTCCATTATAGATTTTCAAATTAGTCTCAATATGTACAATCCTCAACTTTGACTCTTGAACACTAAATTGACTCTGTTCAAGACGCAAGAAGACTGTGCCACTGGGATATTTTCACCCACAAACTGTCATTGTCATTAATTATTTGTCACTGTCTTTAATTACCAATGTTAGCATATTTAGGAATTATTTGAATGTAAAATAGATTGCAAATTTACTTTGTTCAGAATAAAAAAAACATTTACAGAGGATTTTGGGTAGCCACATTGGATATTGAAGTATTAGATGCGAATATTGTGATGTAAACAGTAGGACTTAGAAATGTTCGAGGTCGAAATAACAATAAATATGGGATATTAGAAATCTCCAATATCTAGGACAAAACAACAGCTCTGGTTGGAGAAATGAACATTTATTCAAAATAAAATTTTATTTTGCAAACGTCACCTAACGAAATACAAGATATATGGAAAGTCATTGGTGACAGATTTTAGTAAATGCATCGATTCAACGGTCGGAGGTTACAGCGAATAGCAAAATTTACTAACAAATATTGGATAAACAAACGGAAACGAAGGTCACACGTTGCATCATATCAATTTAGATAGAAGGTTTAGTTGTCTTGAACGAAAGCAGTCTCGAGTAAGGATGTCTATGTCGAGTAAGAATGAGGCATTCGCAAATAGCTATTTTACGTGAACAGTGTAAATGGTTTAAGATTAGATTTAGCACATTAACTTGAACATAACTTCCACATCAAGAAAGAATATTAAAAGATTACTGGACTTCAGTCGACGGAATTCTTCAGGGAAGATTAACTTAGACAGCGCGGACTACGAGGAGGACATCAATTTCACAACTGTAAGCGCCACGAAAAAAATCTTGGAAGATAACCAAATCATTCTTTGCAAAGAAATTATTAGACTTTTTTATTAAAGTAAAAGCTTTAGTTAGAAAAATACGTGTTCAATTTGATGGCATAACGAATAATACTTTCAAAATAAAATATTGTAAATACTTGCAATAGCAGCAATAAATAATGTAATTGTATTACCGAAACATGAAGTCAGATTTTTTATTAATAGACAGACTCTGCAGGTCAATCATCCTGCGTTCTTTTTAAAAGAATCAATTTTCCGCATTTACCTAGTCCGTACTGGATGGGACGTTGGCCCACGTAAGTTATATTTAATCGTAAAGAACATGGGAGTCGGGCATCAATAAATTACTAAGAATTGTAAACATATTTCAGATTGGTTTGCACAAATAGAAAATTCATAGTTGGCAAGTGAATATATGTGAACATTTATGTACACGTGTGTGTACATATGTGTACATTTATGTGACTAGTAAGTTAAATAGTTGAACATTATATTTCACGTTTTATAAACATGAAACTAAAATAAGGCAGAAAATACAGTAATGGGAACTTTCAAGACTATCGTGGGCACTTTGTAATATAGTGATGGGCTCTCAGAAAAATGGATTGTAAAAAGCCGAACTAAGTTAAACAGAATTGTTGAACGCAACTGGCTTTTACTGCTGGTTGATTAAGCTTCAGTAATTTAATATCTAATAATTTTATCCCCTCTTCCCCCCCCCAAAAAAAAATAATTCGTCGTCCGAATCACTTTCTTCTACAGAATCTTCCGAGGAAAGACATAATTTGGCAAAATACCTTTTGGCACAATTGGTAGAACACACCGTAATTCTTAAAATTTAATGTGTTTCCACACTGGAAGTAGCCCTGAAGAAAATACTTCCGTGGACTTCGGAAGGAACGAGACTTGCTGCTGCTTCTTTCCATCTTGTAAATGCCTAATAAAGGTGCTCGGCTGACAAATGTCCTTATTTATTTCATCTCCTATAAGTGTGTTTAAACTTTGAATGTATGAATATGTCATTCTTTGGCAGAATTGAATTTGTTTTCATGTGGTTACCCCAATTACTAGTTTCCTCTAGATGGTGTGTTTTCTACTTACCATTCTGCTTGCCTATTCCTTAAGTTCGATTTTCAAATAATACTTTTCTTACAGATGTAATTATAGTGATATTGTGGTTATTACTCTTATGTTATACAGACAAAACGGCAAAACTACCTTACATTTATTTCTTCCCACTTCTTCTATGTTGTCAGGGACTTTTCTCTTTTTCTCTTCCTTCAACCTTTCTTCGTGTTCTTTTGCATCTGCATTTTTGTGGAGGGTTTTCCATTGTCCTGGACGTTATCACATACAGTATTCGTTTCCTTTTGGTGTTTCTGCCCATATCAGACAATCTATTAATGTTGGAACATTCGAACGTCTCAGCTCACTACTTCCGAGAACGTCAGTTGAAGACGGTGTTCTCGGCTGTTAGCGGTTCACAGTTTGGCGCAGTATTAAGAGGTGCCGATGACTGTTGCACCATCTTCTGCTGGCACTTGATCCAGCCGTTCAGATTGTGTTTCCATATTGGGATGCTATCCAGACCCAACCCTCTCTAAATCCACTTCTCCTTCCTCTGAAAGTTCTTCATACAAGTTAAAAACCAAACGAAGAATTCAACGCTGTGTTCTTCTTCTTCCACTACTTTCTTAATGTTATTGAACTTTGACACTTTTTCTTTTCAACAATATCGCAGAAGTTTTCAATGTCAATGACTCAATGATTTGTTCTGTGTTGTGGTTACAATGTTTTCATTATTCACATTTTATGTCATTGTACATCCGTAGACACTTCATGAAATCAATATTCTCAGAGCTCCAGGAAACAAGGTCACAAGCTCTGAAACCATTTTGTAAAGTTTCTGGCTTTATTGTGCACCCTACCTTCTCCAACACCGGAGCGAAGATTTTTCTAGTGAGAGTCTAAGAAGGATGTTCTCGGCGCCATGTTAGCACTTTTTTCCACGTACTCTTGATTGATTGAAATACAGAGACATCTGCTGTTTGGAGAATTCTTGTTGCGTTCGGATACAGTGCTATTAAAATTATTTATAATTCAGAACACAGCTCACTCGTCTGAAAAGGAAAGTGACTTTTGTGACCAACCACGAAAAAGAAGAGAGAGATTTCCAGATAGAAAACAGTTCAAGCCAATAGTTTGCAAACTGAGTGCACTTGAACGAAATGAAGAAGTCTCAATTACATCAGGAACATATCGTCTCCTGTATTATTTCAGTAGTATACCTTTGGGTTCCGGCTCTCACACGCAACAAATCTTTATAAATGAGAGCTCTAAAGAAAGAGAATTTTACGGAGACTTGAACGAATTCCACTTTAAACTTTAAAAATATGGATAATTTGTTTAAAACAATCATCGAAATATTCATGTAAAATGCAACCCGCATCACATGTCAATCTATAGAAGAAATAACTCATAAACAAAGCGTTTTAGAGCATTAAAAAGTAATATTTTGAGGCCAAAGGCCTCAAAGAAACATTTTTCCACCATAATCTACAAGATTATCCGATCCATTCAATTAACTTTTCGGTTCCACGCTTCAATACTATCAAGGCCGCCTCAATATTTTCAGGCCCTTCCTGCTGGTAGCAATGTTTGTGGCGACACGCTTAGAAGGCTTAGATTCGATAATCTTTGTTTACGCTTTCTGTTAACACCGTAGTTTGTGCAGTCTGCCGAGGTTTATTTGCATAATCATTAATTCAGATTTGCTGTCCAGCAACAACTGGAAGTACTATTATAGTTAGTTAGTTAATGCCTTATTTACGTGGCGAGACTCGGGCCATCAGGCCCGCTCTTCCGTCTGACCACGCAAATTTCCTACTACGCTCTCCTTTCACCTAGCGGAGAAAAGAAGGTATTATCTCGGGCGACGAAACAGGCGATTTGAATTTAGCTCAGAGGCGTCATTTAGGCTTGAGGATCTTTTACATGCAAGTAAATCTACTAACATGGGCCACCGGCTTTACTTCCCTCCGCGGAAGGCGTACGAAGGATTTTTTCGCCCTTAAAAAATCCACGGCTTCGATCGGGTTTGAACCCGCGAACTTGGGTATGACAGTCCGGCACGCTAACCGTCACAACCATCGAATCCGCCATTATAGTTCTTGATACCTATGAAGATTGTGTTCTTGCGTGTAGTGAAACCAATCAAAGTTTACCAGTGTCTGTAAGTGCTGTGTACCTAATTGAGGAGGGATGTTTGTGTACAGAGAAGAGTGAAGACTGTGTTTTACCTGTACCAGTATTTTCGTTATCATTCGATGAAATTTTAAAGTCAGCGGGTTCAGACACATAGCTTTCTCAAAAGTAAAAAGCTTTTCTAATATTTGTGTGACTCACGAGAAACTAAAAGCTAGCTGTCAAAGAATATTGAAATAATTACTGCAAATGTCTTTAAGGAAGTGCTGTGAATTGTTCCAAGAAAACTCTCCATGATACTGAATAAAATGTTTATTGAAAATGTATTTTAAACATCAATTGCATTGTTTTTATTTATTTGATATTGTGTTAGTACATTGCAACTTACCATTATATATTTGTAAACAAATAAACTCGTTTCGTTAACTACTTCCCCTCATAAAATGGAAATATAAGGATAGGGGATCTAACATAGGGTCTAACAGGTGAGAGTTCTCGCACGGGTACGCGGAGGTAGTAGAGGAAAACTTGTGTATGGCACAACACAAAGAACAAACGTTTTAAATTAGCTACAGTAAAATAGATTGAAATAAATTAAAAACAAAAATCAAATCACGCTGGCCTTCAAAACTACGTGAATTAATTAAAAAGAAAATAATTCAATACTTTTTAGTAAACAAATAATTTTTCAATTTTCATTAGCCCAGCAAGCTGCCACCCTGACTCTCCAAAACCCTTCTTCATAACAAATCAAGGAAAGTTAAATAATATTGCAATGAGTAGGTCTGTTTCTTGCCCGATCCGGTATTTTCGCACTACTTTACTTGCCTTTCTCAAGAGTAAAAACCTTTTCTATTATTTGACTATCAAGGAAGGCGAAAAGCTAACTCTCAAGGAAGATTGCAAAATGTCTTCAAATGTTTTTAAAGAAAGTATGAATTGTTCCAAGAATATCTCTCTCTATAGAGACATTACAATGTTGAATAAACTGTAATTGAAAATTTGTTTCAAACATCAAATTACATTATTTTGTTTGATACTCTGTATGTGCATTAGTAGTTACTCTCCTTTAAGGAACGAATAGACAAATGGATAGGGAAAGGGTGGGATTTACGTGCGACAGTTCTCGCACGGGTACGCTAGTCTCTCTATATTGCTGAATAAACTTTTATGGAAAATTTGTTTCCAACATCAATTGTATTGTTATTTTTGTTTGATATTCTGCAAGTTTATTAGAAGTTACATTTATACATTAAAAAATAAACATTTATCATTAACAACTTTCCTTCTTAATTGAAAGGATAGACAAATGGATAGGAAAAGTGTGGGTTTTAACATGCGAGAATTCTCGCACGGGTACGCTAGTTCAACATATTTTAATTGTTCACTGTGAGAACTTCTTTGTCTTCAGAGCGTCTTCATACCTCAAAATCAGCGTAATTTAATAATCTGAAATGGTTTTAATCAATTTTTTATGTTGTTTTTCTTTACTTTAGGGCATTTTAAAAACATTTAAGAGCATTTTATTGATCATTTTTGGTGAGGTTTTAGGTCATCGAAATCCATCACCTAGTGTTTAACATTTAACCTCAGAACGTTATTGAGGCAGTGATGGGCATGTTCAAAGTTTAGTGATGAGCACGGTGCCCATGTTTAAAAAATCATTATAAATGTATATTTGCGCTTAACACGGCAAACAATGTTCGAAAATTCAATATGACCTTTTGGAGGTGGAGGGCGCTCCTATTTTACTCATGGGGCGCGCAGGGGCACTATGCTGCCTCGAGAAAAGTCTTTTGCACTCTCAAACTCCTATTATTTAATTGAAGAAGGAAGAATAAAAAACTCACAACTATTCATTACATTTTTAATGTTAATTCATTTTAGAAATCACAGAAATGTGGCTAGGTTTTAGATATAAAATAATAACTAACACATTGTTCCAGAAAACCTTATAAAACAAAATAAACAAAAAAATTAACTAGAAAATTATTATTAAATAGACAAATTAATTAAATGAAGCAGTTACAGTCCTTCAATTTTAGAAATGCATCAATTGGTTTTCATCAAGCAGTTTCCAATAACTGAAGAAGACGCCTGATTTCTTCGTCTGTTTCAGCCCTTCAGCAATTAAAAAACAAAAATAAGACTACTATAATAGGAAAAAAAACTCACAAAAAAGAACTTTCAACTTCTTTGATTTGCTTACAGTGATCAAAATTACATGAAAATGAACAATATAAATAAGTAAAATGTTCGTTTGGAATACTAAAAATACTTACACGAGTGGGCGCGGTAGAGCATGGAGTGCTGCCAGTCAGCATTTTATTTTCAAATCTTCTTTAACGTCTGATAGGGGAAGGCAACGAAACGGAGATTTCTGCGTTTCGTTTAGAATGTTGCGAAGTGAGAATATTGAAGCCGCCCCCTCTGACATGTCAAATAGCCGTACTCCATTTTAGAACAATAAAGCACAAAGGAAGCACGGAGTGCTGCCGCTCGTCCGCCAGAAACTTAACATTACAGCAATGTACAAAAAATAAGGTCCTCAAATTACAATTATGGGCACTCCATGCCCATCATTGTCCTGCACTCAGAATTATTCAGAGTTATGAGGCACTACCTTTTTCTGGTCATGGTCTGCTCTGAGAAGGTGAAAACGCATACGAAAACTGAGATTATAAAACTAGCACATTACGCAAAAGGCGGATTGCAAATAAAAACAAATTGACTTAAATCCTTAATAACTGGCTATACCTCCGCTAACGAATCCGCAACGTTTCTATGTACAGACGACACGTGGAGCACACCACAAACTATTGAAGTGTACCTGCGCTAATTGTGGGCCACATTCAATTCATATTCCGGCATTGCAAACTTAAAGACACATACGACACAGAGATCACATGCAGTGGGACTCTCATAGTTTGAAACTCTTTTACCCACTTACAGTTGCAATGTGCCTATTACTATACTGGTGCCCTGTACTGTACCGGTTGCCCTGTATTAATAAATAAAGAAATAATTAAAATCGTTCACTAATCAAAATAATATAGGCTTTTTGAATTCTGAGCACTTTTTAAAATTCCTCTCCATACCGCTCGAAAACAGCTATGCGGTCCCTGAAAGTTATTGGTTGCACTGCTGGAAAATGCACCAGTGGCATACACTCCTCGTTGTGTCATTTTCAGAGATTCAAATGAAATTTATCTGATTCCAATACGGCTAATAATGGTTGATATGTAGAATCACTGAGAGATCACGGAAGCTTTGAATGCCTTCGACGGATTAACCAATGCGAAAGGCCCATTGGCGTTAATATTTTTGCTTTTCCTCAGAGGATTCTTTCATATTTTTGAGAAAACGAAATGCTCGTGCCTACATGGCCGTCGACCACGATACTAATAATAAAATATATAAGCAGATATAACTTGCATGCTAGTGTGTAGAATTCTTTCTTTTGTATTTATATATTCACAAAAGTGATTGCATTTATTGACAGTTAATACCTTTGCCCTGATATTTAAAAGCAGGAGTCTTAGGTGGTCCAGATTGGTATAGGTTTTAGATCATTTTCCTTATATTTGGTCTTTTTCGTATTCAAAGAGAATGATTTTCCGCTTGTTAATATTACTTTTGATAGCTTATCGTGCCAAATCAGGAGTACGATGGAAACGATAAAATATGCAACCTGCCGTGAAAAACTATCACACTTACTTGCATTGGTAAATGATAAGTTCCTGAACGTGAGCTGCGAGATAAGCAAGTTAAATAAAAAATGAAACTGTAATTTTCACAAATTAATTTGGAATTGGCATTTAACGTGATTGATTGAGGTTTCTTACCATTTTCGGAAAAAAGTGCCTCGTAATTTTTGAGCTTTTAGAAAAGAATAATCAGCAAACTTTTGTAAAAAATTATTAATTATTATTTCCTTTCACAGAAGATGAAACACGAATTCTTTCAATCACAAAATTAAAGCAAACAGAATATCCCATTTCAAAATCACGGAGTGATGATTGTAAACGGAATATTCTGTACTTTTAATTTTCACTTTCCCGTATACGTGCGTATATACAGAGTTATATACATAGTATAGGGAAAGTTATGTAATGCTTCTCGAAAAAACGGCGGATTTTAGCAGAAAAAAATCGTTGCCGGGCCACGATAACGAAAAAGTGGATAAATTCAGTTGCTAAATTAAGAAAAAAAATTCCTAACACGTGGTGTAGCCAGAATCTCTGTTTTTGTAAGTCCTTGATACCGAAAAACTAATTGAAGCACAACGTCCATCCGTCCGTCCGTTCGTCCGTTCGTCCGTCCCGTCCGTCCGTCCGTCCGTCCGTCCGTCCGTCCGTCCGTCCGTCCGTCTGTCCGTCGTAGGTGTGTCCGTCCCGTCTGTGATTACTACTAGCTGGAGATCTGGGTTGACTCGAAGCATTTTTGAGAAAATTTGAAGTTTTTGAGAAAATTTTGAAAATGTCCGGGCGGCTTTATATTAAGTACCCCAAATTTTGAAGAAATTTTTTTCAAAATCGCGGTACATCGAGTGAGATCAGATCTACCGGGAAATTCCTATTTTGAAAATCGTTCTTATGGTTTAGGCGCTTATGTTGTTCACAGACTGACGGACAGACGGACGGATGAACGTTTTGCTTTGAATTGGTTTTTTTCGATATGAAGGATGCACATTTAGGGATTCTGGCTACACCACGTGTTAGAGGATTTTTTTAAAAATTTAGCAAAAGGATTTATCCACGTTTTAGTTATTACGGCCCCCAAATGACTTTAAGTCATATTAAAGGTGCAATTTCATTATCCATACCAGAAATTTAAAGAAGAAATTCGAAGCAGTTTTTGAGAAAATCTTGTTTTTGCAATTTTTTTTAATTTCACATTTTGAATGTTATATTGTGCGCGAATGAATTTTTTGCTGCCATTTTTTCGCGCAGCATTACATAACTTTCCCTATGCTACATATATTACTAAGTATATACGTATGTACACGGGAAAATAAAGATACGTATTTACTGACATTACGGTGACATTAAGTTGATTCATCTCCAAAATTGCTGATCTAAGCAAAAATACTGCAGTTCAAATTGTTATTTATCACTGCAATAAACCACTCGCCTCTGGAAGTCAATAATGCGAATGTGGAAGACTCCTAGCCCGACCTTTATACACCGCTATGAAATTAATTCTTTGACGCTTACTCTCCTGACTGCATCCTCTCCATTTTTTCTCAGGTCTCAGCCCACACTCGATGGTCTTGTTTATTTACCTTTATATTATTTGGTAAGTCTTAGCTCGTTGTGCAAAGAACATCTAGTACATACATTATTTCGTAAAAACAATGTAGTATTTTATTCAGCTGCCTTACTAATGGCGATTTTGAAACAAAAGTTCTTCTCTTTGTAAAGTTGTCGACACATAAAATGGGTAACACAAATTCAGAAGTCCCAGGCTTTCGCCATTCGTTTTTACACACTGTACGGACGATAACGCCATCTGGTTCTTTCATAGTTAACTATTACAAAAGAACATAATGAACCAACTACCAACGACCGAGAAGCTGATAGGCTAGATTTCCCGCAATCATGATCTCTAGTATGAACGCGTGTTTATCCGAATGATTGAGAGTATTGGCGTAGAAGGCACAGAGGGCGGGATAGTCTCCATCGCGTCGTGATGCAAGCCATTCGATCGTCTACAAAAAATATATCAATAAAGATAATAACATTCATTACGACATGATAAGTTTAGCACATACAATAGAATTAGGGGATTGGAAAAGGAAAAATTTGGAAATTATTAATTCCGATTTACTTGCAAAAGCATCATTGAAAATCCCGTCTTTTAACGCAAAACAACTTAAGTATGTGAACGAATATTAACAAATCCGAGACGAAAAAATGAAGTGTGCGAAGGCGGCTCCAGGATCGGAAAAATTATTCGGAGTGGGACGTTTTGGCGAAGTAATAGTGTTCAAATATCATGTTTACGAAATTTAGGGGTTTTGCAACCATTAAACTAGGTAATAGTTTGCATCTCTTGTCAAAATGTTATTTTGCAATATTCACCTCAAAGACAATTTGAGGACCCTTCCGGGCCGTTTAGTGCACGTTTTCGGAATTGTTTATAAAATTGTTATTTGTTGAAAAA
>JAHLJT010008756.1:111608119-111669732 GCA_031308135.1 Acheta domesticus | reverse complement strand
AACATTATGAAACCAGGAGAAATTAGATTACTACGCAAGTGAAATTGTGTGTTGTAGGAACATGTCATACACACGGTAGGTGTGACGACACCCATAAGTGTTGTAGGGCAAGTCAAGCACACGGGGGGTGTGACGACACCCAGCAGTTAAGCAAGTGTGACGGCACTAAGCAGTTAGGCGCGGAGACGCCAGAGACGTGTGAAACGTCAGATTCAAATTATTCGCGAAAGAGCTCGAGTGAGTCGAAGCTCAAGGGTTTGTGCGATGCAAATCCGTTGACATGTGAGATATCACCAAAGTTTGTAGATTACGAAATCTATGTAGTATCTGAGCAGTTAAAAATGAAGTATGTAATGCATTAATTGACACGGGATCCCAAGTATCGTTAGTAAAACGCGATGCGATCAAAGACAAGCGACAAATTATTAAATTAAATGAGTCTCTAGTAATTAAAGGAATAACAGGAAATTCAGTAGAAATTTCAGGAAAACTACCTCTTACATTGCAAACTACTTTGGAACCTCTTTGTCATGAATTCTACGTGGTTGACAAACTACCACATAATTTAGACTTAATAATAGGTCAAGATGGTCTCAGAAAATACAATGTTACACTTAACAAAGGAAAATTAGAACCGGTGTATAAGAGAATACCGCCTTTAAGTGAAACTGTAGTAACGTTTCCAACTTCTATGGTCGGTGAACGGTTAATAGAAAATCAAATGTTAAGTGAAGGTGTTTACGTAGCTTGTTGTTTAGTAAATGCAATGCGAAAACATTTCAATGCTTATGTGTAAATGTCACAGATACAGAACAAATAATTAGTAGGAAACCTCAATTAAAACATGCCCCTTGTAAAAGTCAATGGCACACTGTAAATACCATTGCGGAAACTGGAGCCAAGCATCTTGCGAAGGCCGACGCAGAAGCAAGTGTGAATCATATCGCCGCTGCGCGTATATCGGTCAAGGTCAGAGCAGACGCCGATACAGATACTAATGCAGACGACTGCAAGGTCGCCGGCGCGAACGTACGTACTAAGCAAGGACGTAACAGAATAAGAAAATTAAATGACGCGTTAAGACTCAGTCATATTAAAGAAGGACGCGAAGAAATTCTTAACATTTGTTATGACTACCATGACATATTTAAATTAGAAGGTGATAAATTAACGAGTACAAAAGGAATTCAACATACAATTCCTACACCAGAAATTTCGCGAGGAAAAGCTATAACTTTAAAAAATTATAGACTTCCGGAAAAGCATAAAATCGAAGTAGAAAAGCAAATTAACGATATGTTAGATCAAGGAATTATAACTGAAAGTCAAAGTCCATGGAACTTTCCATTAATTGTAGTACCAAAGAAAATTGACGCTTCAGGTAAAAGAAAATGGAGACTTTGTATTGATTTTAGAAAATTAAATGACATATCAATAGGTGATAGTTATCCACTACCGAATATTCAAGAAATACTTGATAAATTAGGACGAGCACGATATTTTTCGGCTTTAGATTGTGCTAGTGGATATTGGCAAATTCCGATTGCGAAGGAAGATCAATGCAAAACTGCTTTCAGTACAAGCACAGGACATTACGAATTTAAACGTATGCCGTTTGGATTAAAAGCAGCACCAGCTACTTTTTCAAAGACTTATGAATAATGTCTTATCGGGAACTTTAGGAAGCAGATGCTTAGTATATCTAGATGATATAGTAATTTATGGTGAGTCAATGAAAGAACATAATGCAAAATTACGAGAAGTATTTCAGCAATTAAGAAATTATAATTTAAAAATTGAACCAGATAAATGTGAATTCTTAAAATCCGAATTACAATATTTAGGTCACATTGTAACTGCGGATGGTGTTAAACCAGATCCAGAAAAGACCAGAGCAGTTAGTCAATTTCCTATACCTAAAAAGGCAAAAGATGTTAAATCATTCCTAGGTTTAGTTGGTTACTATCGGAAATTCATTAGTGAATTTAGTAAAATTGCTATTCCTTTAACGCGGTTATTAAAGAAAGATACCGTATGGAAATGGGAAAAAGCTGAACAAGAAAGTTTTGACAAACTAAAAGAAACGTTAGTGCAAGCACCAATATTACAATACCCAAACTTTCAAAAACCTTTCATTCTCACAACTGACGCTAGTAATTATGCGGTAGGAGCAATACTAAGTCAAGGTGAGTTAGGAAAAGATTTGCCTATAGCTTATGCAAGCAGAACGTTTAACAAAGCTGAAATTAATTATTCAATTTGTGAAAAAGAATTAGCTGCGATTGTATGGGCATGTAAGCATTTCCGTCCTTATTTATTAGGAACGAAGTTTACTATTGTAACAGATCACAAAGCTTTAAAGTGGATCTTCAATGTAAAAGATCCAGGTTCACGTTTGATGCGATGGAAGTTACTTTTAGAACAATATGATTATGAAATAATACATAAAGCAGGAAAAAGGAATGTTAACGCAGACGCTTTAAGCAGATATCCAGTAACTAACTACTGTTATGAAGTTAGCGTTGAGAATAGAGAGCGAATTATCAAAGAGATGCACGAATGTCCCTTTGGAGGTCATCAAGGAGTCAATAGAACAGTTGAAAGAATTAAATTATACACTTCGTGGCCGAATATGGTAGACGATGTAACAAAGTTTATTAAAGCATGCAAAACATGTCAGTTAAATAAAGTAACACAATTGCCAATCAAGCAACCGTTAATGATTACGGATATTAAAGATGCACCATGGGAAAAGATTTATCTAGATGTAGTAGGACCCTTACCTTTAACTGAACAAGGAAATAAATACATATTAACTTGTCAGGACAATTTAAGTAAATACTTAATAGCTATTCCAATGTCAGATCAAACTGCAGAGGAAACAGCTAAAGCTTTTAATACGCATATCGTATGTATTTTCGGAATACCAAACGAAATTGTAACTGATCAAGGTACAAATTTTATGAGTAACTTATTCAAAAATTTATGTAAACTTCTGAAAATCAATAAGATTTCTACAACTGCTTATCATCCAGAAAGCAACGGTGCTCTTGAAAGAACACATAGAACGTTAATTGAATATATTAGATGTTTTTGTAATCCGCAACAAACAGATTGGGATACATGGTTACCTTTTGCGTGTTTTACTTTCAACACTACAATTCATACAAGTACTAAATTTACTCCGTATGAAGTTCTCTTTGGGAGGAAAGCGAACATACCGGGACGGTTACAAGCAAAACCAACCCCTTTGTATAATTATGATGATTTAGTGCAGGAAATACGTTCTAAATTCCAAAATTGTCATCAGCAAGTAAGGGAACACTTGCGTAAACAAAAAGAAAAACAAAAGGAATACTATGATAAAGAAAGAAGTAGACAGAGACATTTTAAAGTAGGAGACCAAGTTCTTTTGAAAATAGAACAGCGAAATAAGCTTGATTCATTATGGAAAGGACCATATGAAATTCAAGAGGTTCATGACAATTCAAACGTAGTTGTGCAAGAAGTGGGTAAAAGAAAGAAACAAGTGGTTCACAGTAATCGACTGAAACCATATTTTGTTGCAGGGATCGAAAACTTGTCTTATTCCGAGGACACGGATAGCAACGTTTCTAACGCAGAATGGTGTTAAAAGTCAGTATAATGTTACTTATATTCCTAAGAATTATATATAATTCTGAAGGTCAAAACACACCCTTACCTTCAGCAGATGGTATATATTTCGATGAAGTAGGAAATTTATACTTGTCCCCTACACAGTGGAAATTTATTAACTACGTAGATCTGCATCCAATTAGAGAATTGTGGAAACAAACTAAAGAGCATAGTGTTCAGGTTCTCAATGTTTGTCATAAGTATTCAAATAAAACTTGGTATTTCTTAACAGATTGTAATTCTTACGAAGCATATTCCAAATCTAAGATAAAATATGTAGATTCACTAAGTGAAATCGTTTCAGGCTATTTAACAGAACAAACACGTAGAAAACGAGGACTTTTTGACTTCATAGGAGATATTAGTAAAATAATGTTTGGAACAGCAACTGAATCCGAAATTAAAGAATACCAGGAACATATAAACACTATTGAAAGTGAACAAAAAGAATTTCTCAAATTGCATCTGAACAGATGACCGTAGTTAAATCAGCTATATTAACGTTTAATTCCACTATTTTTAGGATCGAGGCAAATGAAAGAAATTTAGTACAAGGCCTAAAGAATTTTTCAGAACAAGCTTCAAAAGCTGTACATGCGTTAGAGATTGCAACTACCACAGTCGGAATGCTTAATGAACAATTAAGACAGGTTCAGCGGGGTATTGAAGAGAGTCAATATTCTTTCGATATACTCGTGGACGCGTTCATACATGCTCAGGACGGGGTATTACAGCCACATTTGGTAACCCCTATGAAAATCAAAGGTTATATGGATCACAGTAAGCTTAAGGATGACTTGGACTTTCCACCTTTTCATATTTCGGAACTTGCAAAACTAATCACACCACTCATATATTCTTATCAAAACTATTTAGTTTATGTTTTGCAAATTCCACTAGTGTCTACAAACCAATTTCAATTGTATAAAATTTTGCCATTTCCTAAGAAAATAGAAAATAATACATTTATGTATATAGATGTTACTAAAACTTATATATTTAAAGATAGTCTACATCATAAGTATGGCAAAATGACTCTAAATGAGTTGAGTCAGTGTTTTCAACCAAATGACATAAATTTGTTTGTAAAGAGAAAACACCAGTATTCACGTACATTCCAAATGTTGATTGTGAAGCTACTTTATTACATGTTTCGACCAACTCCATACCTTCAGTATGTGAGAAGCGGATTGTCAAATTAACAAAAACACAGTGGATACCTCTGTACTTAAGTAATGACTGGTTATATGTAGCACCAACACCAGAACGATTTGCTATTTTATGTACAAATCAAGCAACTCATAATATAGAATTGAAAGATCAAGGTAGACTTCATCTGCCTCGAGGTTGTAAAGGTTATTCCGCTACAGCAACACTATTTGCTAGTAGTCAGATTGAAGTTAATAGAACTGATAAAGATATTTTACCTGTCATAACTTCTAATTATGATTGTTGTTTTGATGAAAAAGTTAAATCAGAACTTCCAAAATTAACTTTAGAAACACCTTTGTTAAATATCTTAAATTCTGCGGATGATCTACGTATAGCAAGTTATAAAGTATCTGAAGTAGAAAAGATGATTAATTCAGAAAAACAAAAGATATTCACAACCAATAACTTATTTCATCATGGTTTAACTTGGGTAGGATCATTAGTACTTGTCCTACTTGTTTTTGTATGCATTTGTTGTAGCTGCTGTTGTTGCAAATGTTGCCGACAGTGTGGTTTTTGGCTATGGGATAAATGGAGTCCAAAAGAGTGTTGGAACAAACAAAGAGTAGATGTTTTATTGTAAACAATTATCAACCTGTAGTATCATATGATGTATCAAAAGGGTCTCCCACACCTTCTGTGCACTCACTCCCAGCAGTATTTTCAGAGGTTACAACTGAGCAACCTCGCTCAGAACATGGTATGTCATTACGTCCACTGTCACAAAGAAGTAAGAGGTATAACCAACCAGTTCGATGAAAAATTGAAATTTGTGTTTGACAATCCCCAAATTTACAATTTTTCTTTTAAGGGGGAGAGTGTCGTATGAGGCGCGCTTCTCGCTCCTACAACGATGTTACACAATTAATCAATGTAATTAATCAATGTAATATTTTAATTCTTAAGCAACATGTATTGTAAACATATTACATTATATTATAATATGATGATGAAGGGAACGCTATGGAATACTTTAAATTAGGATGGATACACAGAGGCGCTCTGTACATTTTAAATGCAAAGAGGTTCTGTCTTAGATCCACCAACGCAGACATTGTCGATGTGACCCGAGGTCAACATCGAATTCGATATTTGGCCCAGACGTCTGGCGGCTTCTGAGGCACCATCAGAATTTGCACGTGTTCCGCCGATAGGTCCGCTTAACACTATCAGACCGGATGGAGTGGGTAGTATCAATAGCCCACACGCGCAGGCACCCAAGCCGTAGACATGTACTCAGCAGAGACGATTACGAATGAGTAAATATAGAAAATGCTAAATAAGGTTTCCATAGCCAACGGAGTTTTCCCCCACCACTCCAGGAAACTCCCCCCACCATCATCCCTTCTCTCAATACATTAATTATAATAATTAGCCTCCCCTCCACGGAGGACTGTATTATATATGCAACTGTAACCAAGCGCACAGCGACTACGGCACTGAGCAAGGGAGAGTAGACATCCTTCGCTACTGTGTCGTGGTACATACTTTGTATCACTTTAGTTTTATAAAGAACTCTGTTATTATTCAGAGGAAAACGCTCTCTTCGTTATTATCCTCGTGCCCGCCTGGCACCACCAAATCCTAACATCCGATCGTCTCTTCGCCTGGGGAATCAGAAACTAAGTCTTTCTGAGAACTCACTCACATAAATCTAAATATTTGTTGCATCGCTAGTTCTGTTGCTTCTTCACGCTACCATACCATCTTAGAGGCAGCGGAGCGCAGCATGTTACACGTATGTTGATGGTTACAGGGACTTTTTCTGTTTGATTTTGTTTAAAAACAATTATTTATAATGCTTTGGCATATCTGTTCCTGCTCATGCTGGGTGAAAACCTTTAGAAATTTCCAAAAATAAACATGGACGGTCCAAACATAGCCGCGCGAGCTGAACCATTATGGAAAAATACGATGGGATATCCATCGCAATCAACCTTCCGGGCCAAGGGATTTTCGACGTGAAATTTTCTGTTTCCACGGGTGTACATGTGGAACAGAATAGCGCATCTCCGACAAAGTCGAAGGACTTTCTTGTTCCTGCCAAATACCAGTGTGGAATGAGTTGCGTTATCAATCAGAGGTGGATGTTCAAAATTGATTACGAGCGACTATACCATATGATACTACTTAACACGTTCACAAAAAGGGATAATTGCTTAAGTATCAAATGTGATTAACATCAGACCTCTACATGCCCCTAGAAGATTGTAACATTTATTTATCCAACCTGTGGAGTGATGTTTACGCGAGGTGGCTACAGAAGGCAACTGCTCCCTCCCCCTTGTTTCAAGGTCCCTATACAATCAGTGCATTACTTAGCGACATTGTGCAAGTAGGTTTCCCGCAGTCGCTAGTTTTACTTCTCGGTCCAGTCGTCCCAACTTGCAATATGTGAACGGTCAGACCGCATCAGTTTGTAGTTTCATCAAACTGAGCACTCAGGTTTCAAATCGTCAGGCGCAAGCACCTTCTGCACAGCCACCTGTGTGCTTCGGCGCGGCGCGGCGCGGCGCGGCCGGCGGAGGGCCGTCTCGGGAGTTGAAAGGGGTGTTTTTTTTTGTGTTGGAGGAGGAAGGGGCCCGTCAAGAGGGACCACTGTCCCGCCACGGCGAGCGACGGCGCCCGAGAGTAAACACTAAAGATGTAGGTTAGCATCCATAAATCTTGGGCGGGGCGGCGAGGCAGTTGGCGGAACGCCAATGCCGTCCCCCGTCCCCGTCGCCACCTTCGTGGAGCACTCCGGCGTCCGCAAGTGCTTCCGCCAGCGCCGCCGCCGCTCGCGTCTCCACGCGCTTAGCGCAGATCGATAGACCTCGCATGCGCGCCGACTGCAGGGTGAATGTACCTTTCGTTTGTATGCAGCTCGTGGCTGTGTTGGTGAGTTTGTGCCTTGAGAGAAGTAGCATGTAAGCAGGACCATTTCCAAAGAGGTGGATTGACACATAAGGAATAACGTCCGGAGTCAAAATGTAGCATGTGAAACAGTTAAATGTGGGTGTGTTGGGTTCTTCATCCTCTTAACGAAGGTACACGAAATAGTTCACTTCGTTTCGCCGATAAACTGTAAGTAACCAAGTCAGTTCTTTGTGTTATCGACGTCTGGCGTTCATATTATCTAATATCTCCTTATTATAACAAATCATGTAAATAAGAATTGTCATTCCTGGGATTAAGTGGACTCTTACGCCATCTTTAGTTACAACTCATTTGTTTCGATTGTTCTTAACGGACGGCAGACTGTTTAATCCTTAACGGACGCTTACCGTTAACAGTGGTTTTTATTGTCTATGTTTGGTTGCATTAAGTCAATATAAGAGAGAGAATAATAGAGAATATAAGAGAAAA
Organism: Acheta domesticus; assembly: GCA_031308135.1. Lineage (NCBI taxonomy): Eukaryota > Metazoa > Arthropoda > Insecta > Orthoptera > Gryllidae > Acheta > Acheta domesticus. The sequence goes on along the minus strand of JAHLJT010008756.1, from coordinate 111,661,515 downwards.
ATCATGAAAATTATACCCCAAAATTTGTTCCTCCATTTTGCAGTTGGAGAACAACAAGCGTGCGCTTCACGTGAACTCTGGCACGTGAAAATTCGACACTCCCTTTTTCTCACAACGACCATACGAAGAGAAAATATCCAATCAAATTTTTAATTCGATTCCACAACGTATTTTTCTTTCTGCTTATCCCTGAATTCGATATAAGCGCACAACACACATCACGAAGTAAAGGTAGCCAAACCCCTAAAACAGTAAGAGAAGATAAAATTATTCAAAGATCTCGTTTTTTCATCTGTTCGAAAGTCGCTCCCGTGGCAAATTGCCACAAGATATGGTTTCTGCAATTTCCTACGGATAGAGTTGCGATCGAGACACGTATTCGTTGTTCGTCACAGGGTCACCCACTGTAACATTTATGATCTTGCCATTGTGTAAAATTTGTTACGTGAATGATTTATGTATTGTGCGACGTATTTGAGGTATGATGGTCAAGGCTTTCCCAGACATGTAAGCAGTCATTCTTATGATTCAACACAATATCTGCATGACTAGCGCAGTACCAAGAAACACTAATTCTTCTATCGCCGATTCTTAGCAAATTTGGAGTCGAGCAAGCAACCAAAAAATCTGTAATTGTGGATTGCAGTGTAAGGCGGCGGTCACAGTGCAGCCGATTTTGGCCGAAATTTCGGTCGTCCGACGTCGGGGCGTTTTCGTCCGATTTGCCCGATTCGTTTAAACTCGTGCTAGTGAACGGAAATGGTCATAGTGCACCCGAACGACCTCTTCCGACGGCGTCCGAAAACATCGGCTGTCGGACGAATATCTGTTTCGTTTGGATTTCTCGGTTCCAGTCGCCCGAAAACAGCTGAGGGAACCACGTGGCCGCCAATTTCAGGAATTCTTCCAGTGTTGCTTATATATTTTCACGTTCATACTATTTTCAATGTTTTGAAAACTGCAATGTATATTTAATAATTTATTTTATCAATGAAAAAATTCATTCATCATGAATGAAAATAGTGATAGTCTTTTTGATGCTTTGGTTGTTAATGCCAACCCCCATGCAGAAGTTTAACCCTTCATTGCACCGATGTGCACATATGCAAAGCCACTTTGGAAGTGATTTACGGTTTTCTTTCTGTATTATAAGCTTTTGTGTGCACAATGACGCATTCGGAAAGGGTTTATTTACCATTAGCTTCATTGGGTACTCGACAATTTGAGGATAAGTAGTCTTTTTGAATTTTTTTTCTTGGTGAGTGTTCATTCCGGGAGTGCTTGTCGCCCTACTTTGATTCTTTTTTTGTGGTTGTTAATTACTTTAATTGAATGGGGATTTTGTGGTTTAAAAGTTATTTTTTTTGTAAGAATTGAATTATTTGGAATCTAGTTTCTATTTATAATTGTAATTTTAAAGAGAGATTTTTGGACTTTGTATATCTGCAAAGGTGCACGTAAATTTGCATTGAGCTTCCAGTGGTCGCGTTGTACTGAGAACACTCAATGAGATAGTTGCTCTTTGTCAACCTTTCGGGAATATATCTTTCGTGAGATCGTGTTCGTGGTCCAACGCGCAGCAGTAAAAGTGTCAGCCATTCAAATCAAAACAGTTTCAGATGTCTGTGCACAAACGTTGACTCTTAATATATTAAGATTCAGTAAAAGAAACATGTATTGGAAGCATCGCCCCTGGTCCTCAGTCCTGTCCCTTTTGTCTTCGAGTGCTGTGCAGCGTGGCGTCTCTTAGCGTAGGCCTAATTTCAAGTGAAGTTCGCAGGCGTAATATTGTGTGTATTTGTTTCTAAGACTAGGACAACAGTTTGCAGGTAATATAACCTGAACATCACGCTCCCTCTTTACCATCCCGATCTCAATTCCATTGATTTAGTTTGGAGTTCCATTAAGAATCATGTTACGAAAGAAAGCATCAGTACCCGTCTATGAGTTAAAGAAAATGTACGCCGAATATTATTTTCTAAATATTGCCCAAATCAATGGAAGAAGTGTTGTGAACACGTTAAGAAAATCGAAGAAGAATATATGAAAACAGACATGTCGACGAAAGCATAAGTGGACAAAATTATCGTTTCTTTTGCGGGGCAGTTCCTCTGAGTGTGAGGACGACAACACACAGCGAAGGCTGCAGTGACATTGATGACTGGGGGAGGGATGATTGCTCCTCCTTGCTGGGGGAGGGCGACGAATCGCATGCGCGCAGTAGGTTCAGATATTCTGGCACTGTAGCAGCGGTGGGAGAAGCCCGCGAAACTAAGCACCTCCCAAAAGGGAGATTTCAAACTTGTTCCCTTATAGAAAATCTTCACCTCCAATTCGTAAGGAAAACAACGAATTGGCGAGAAGTACCAAAGAAAAATAGAAGTATTTACAAAACACTTTACTGAAGTTTTTGAAAATCATCCACCAAAAACATTAAATCAACCGGATGAAATACAAGAATATTTAGAAGCACCTACACAAATGGCATTACCAATAAAATATTTTAATTATAAAGAAGTATTAAAAATTTTAAAAAAGGAACTGTCTAGCAAAAAGGCGTCCGACCTCATCACCGGGCCGCTATTGAAAGAACTGCCTCGCAAAGGAACAGCTTTTATCACTGGTCTTTTCAATAGCATCCTACGTACCGGCCTTTATCCATCGCAATGGAAAGTAGCACAAATCCACGTCTTTTTAAAACCACGTACACCTCCCCATGAACCCTCACCGTATCGTCCCATAAGTATGCTTCCAATTGTGTTCAAAGTGTTCGAGAAAGTTCTCCTAAGCAGATTACGACCTTGCTTGACAGCAAATGGCCTAATCTCACATCACCAATTTGGCTTCAGGCAACAACATTCGACTTTTGAACAAGTTAATAGAATTACTAACTTGATAGAGAAAACATTCCAAGAAAAAGAGTACTGTTTAGCAGCGTTTTTAGATATCACTCAAGTTTTCGATATAGTTTGGCACGATGGCCTTCTCTACAAAATCAAATGCTCCCTAACGTATCCATACTTCAATACCTTCAGATCTTACCTCTCCCACCGAACATTCCAAATTAGGTACCAAAACGAATTATCCAATCTCTTTCCAATCCACTCCGGAGTACCCCAAGGTAGTGAGTGTGCTCGGCCCAATCTTGTACCACCTATACACGGCAGATATACCGGAAACTAGAAACATTACAATAGCTACATTTGCAGATGTACTGTCATATTAGCCAAAGATGATGGCCCAATTGAAGCATCAAGATAACTACAAGAGCATCTAGTGTTGATCGAAGAATGGGCAAACAAGTGAAAAATAAAAATTAGCGAAAGCAAGTCAGCTCGTATTACTTTCACTTTGAGAAGACAAACATGCCCCAATCGTAAACATTAATAATAAACCAATTTTGAAAGTTGAAAGTGTGAAGTATTTAGGTATACATCTGGACAAAAGGCTTACACGGAAATCCACATCCAAGCCAAGAAGAAGCAACTTCAACTACTAGTGAAAAGACTGTACTGGCTACTAGGATACCATTCGAAGCTATCCCTAGACAATAAATTATTGATTTATAAAACAATAATAATTCCTATTTGGACCTACGGCATCCAAATCTGGGGCACGGCAAGCAGATCAAATCTCTCCATTTTACAGAGATTTCAATCAAAAACTCTTAGGATGATTGCTGCAGCACCGTGGTATATCTCAAACACAACGCTACACAGAGACTTAAAAATACCGACAGTCTTCGAAAGAATCGAAACAAGCAGCTCAAGCTATCTTCAACGTCTGGAAACGCACCCAAATTTTCTAGCCATCAACCTCTTAGATAATAGTGAAGAAACTTACCGATTTTCCAGAATTACGCCCTTACAACTCCATTATAGATTTTCAAATTAGTCTCAATATGTACAATCCTCAACTTTGACTCTTGAACACTAAATTGACTCTGTTCAAGACGCAAGAAGACTGTGCCACTGGGATATTTTCACCCACAAACTGTCATTGTCATTAATTATTTGTCACTGTCTTTAATTACCAATGTTAGCATATTTAGGAATTATTTGAATGTAAAATAGATTGCAAATTTACTTTGTTCAGAATAAAAAAAACATTTACAGAGGATTTTGGGTAGCCACATTGGATATTGAAGTATTAGATGCGAATATTGTGATGTAAACAGTAGGACTTAGAAATGTTCGAGGTCGAAATAAACAATAAATATGGGATATTAGAAATCTCCAATATCTAGGACAAAACAAACAGCTCTGGTTGGAGAAATGAACATTTATTCAAAATAAAATTTTATTTTGCAAACGTCACCTAACGAAATACAAGATATATGGAAAGTCATTGGTGACAGATTTTAGTAAATGCATCGATTCAACGGTCGGAGGTTACAGCGAATAGCAAAATTTACTAACAAATATTGGATAAACAAACGGAAACGAAGGTCACACGTTGCATCATATCAATTTAGATAGAAGGTTTAGTTGTCTTGAACGAAAGCAGTCTCGAGTAAGGATGTCTATGTCGAGTAAGAATGAGGCATTCGCAAATAGCTATTTTACGTGAACAGTGTAAATGGTTTAAGATTAGATTTAGCACATTAACTTGAACATAACTTCCACATCAAGAAAGAATATTAGAAGATTACTGGACTTCAGTCGACGGAATTCTTCAGGGAAGATTAACTTAGACAGCGCGGACTACGAGGAGGACATCAATTTCACAACTGTAAGCGCCACGAAAAAATCTTGGAAGATAACCAAATTATTCTTTGCAAAGAAATTATTAGACTTTTTTTATTAAAGTAAAAGCTTTTAGTTAGAAAAATACGTGTTCAATTTGATGGCATAACGAATAATACTTTCAAAATAAAATATTGTAAATACTTGCAATAGCAGCAATAAATAATGTAATTGTATTACCGAAACATGAAGTCAGATTTTTATTAATAGACAGACTCTGCAGGTCAACCATCCTGCGTTCTTTTTAAAAGAATCAATTTTCCGCATTTACCTAGTCCGTACTGGATGGGACGTTGGCCCACGTAAGTTATATTTAATCGTAAAGAACATGGGAGTCGGGCATCAATAAATTACTAAGAATTGTAAACATATTTCAGATTGGTTTGCACAAATAGAAAATTCATAGTTGGCAAGTGAATATATGTGAACATTTATGTACACGTGTGTGTACATATGTGTACATTTATGTGACTAGTAAGTTAAATAGTTGAACATTATATTTCACGTTTTATAAAACATGAAACTAAAATAAGGCAGAAAATACAGTAATGGGCACTTTCAAGACTATCGTGGGCACTTTGTAATATAGTGATGGGCTCTCAGAAAAATGGATTGTAAAAAGCCGAACTAAGTTAAACAGAATTGTTGAACGCAACTGGCTTTTACTGCTGGTTGATTAAGCTTCAGTAATTTAATATCTAATAATTTTATCCCCTCTTCCCCCCCCCCCAAAAAAAATAATTCGTCGTCCGAATCACTTTCTTCTACAGAATCTTCCGAGGAAAGACATAATTTGCAAAATACCTTTTGGCACAATTGGTAGAACACACCGTAATTCTTAAAATTTAATGTGTTTCCACACTGGAAGTAGCCCTGAAGAAAATACTTCCGTGGACTTCGGAAGGAACGAGACTTGCTGCTGCTTCTTTCCATCTTGTAAATGCCTAATAAAGGTGCTCGGCTGACAAATGTCCTTATTTATTTCATCTCCTATAAGTGTGTTTAAACTTTGAATGTATGAATATGTCATTCTTTTGGCAGAATTGAATTTGTTTTCATGTGGTTACCCCAATTACTAGTTTCCTCTAGATGGTGTGTTTTCTACTTACCATTCTGCTTGCCTATTCCTTAAGTTCGATTTTCAAATAATACTTTTCTTACAGATGTAATTATAGTGATATTGTGGTTATTACTCTTATGTTATACAGACAAAACGGCAAAACTACCTTACATTTATTTCTTCCCACTTCTTCTATGTTGTCAGGGACTTTTCTCTTTTTCTCTTCCTTCAACCTTTCTTCGTGTTCTTTTGCATCTGCATTTTTTGTGGAGGGTTTTCCATTGTCTGGACGTTATCACATACAGTATTCGTTTCCTTTTTGGTGTTTCTGCCCATATCAGACAATCTATTAATGTTGGAACATTCGAACGTCTCAGCTCACTACTTCCGAGAACGTCAGTTGAAGACGGTGTTCTCGGCTGTTAGCGGTTCACAGTTTGGCGCAGTATTAAGAGGTGCCGATGACTGTTGCACCATCTTCTGCTGGCACTTGATCCAGCCGTTCAGATTGTGTTTCCATATTGGGATGCATATCCAGACCAACCCTCTCTAAATCCACTTCTCCTTCCTCTGAAAGTTCTTCATACAAGTTAAACCAAACGAAGAATTCAACGCTGTGTTCTTCTTCTTCCACTACTTTCTTAATGTTATTGAACTTTGACACTTTTTCTTTTCCAACAATATCGCAGAAGTTTTCAATGTCAATGACTCAATGATTTGTTCTGTGTTGTGGTTACAATGTTTTTATTATTCACATTTTATGTCATTGTACATCCGTAGACACTTCATGAAATCAATATTCTCAGAGCTCCAGGAAACAAGGTCACAAGCTCTGAAACCATTTTGTAAAGTTTCTGGCTTTATTGTGCACCCTACCTTCTCCAACACCGGAGCGAAGATTTTTCTAGTGAGAGTCTAAGAAGGATGTTCTCGGCGCCATGTTAGCACTTTTTTCCACGTACTCTTGATTGATTGAAATACAGAGACATCTGCTGTTTGGAGAATTCTTGTTGCGTTCGGATACAGTGCTATTAAAATTATTTATAATTCAGAACACAGCTCACTCGTCTGAAAAGGAAAGTGACTTTTGTGACCAACCACGAAAAGAAGAGAGAGATTTCCAGATAGAAAACAGTTCAAGCCAATAGTTTGCAAACTGAGTGCACTTGAACGAAATGAAGAAGTCTCAATTACATCAGGAACATATCGTCTCCTGTATTATTTCAGTAGTATACCTTTGGGTTCCGGCTCTCACACGCAACAAATCTTTATAAATGAGAGCTCTAAAGAAAGAAAATTTTACGGAGACTTGACGAATTCCACTTTAACTTTAAAAATATGGATAATTTGTTTAAAACAATCATCGAAATATTCATGTAAAATGCAACCCGCATCACATGTCAATCTATAGAAGAAAATAACTCATAACAAAGCGTTTTAGAGCATTAAAAAGTAATATTTGAGGCCAAAGGCCTCAAAGAAACATTTTTCACACCATAATCTACAAGATGAGACATTATCCGATCCATTCAATTAACTTTTCGGTTCCACGCTTCAATACTATCAAGGCCGCCTCAATATTTCAGCCCTTCCTGCTGGTAGCAATGTTTGTGGCGACACGCTTAGAAGGCTTAGATTCGATAATCTTTGTTTACGCTTTCTGTTAACACCGTAGTTTGTGCAGTCTGCCGAGGTTTATTTGCATAATCATTAATTCAAGATTTGCTGTCCAGCAACAACTGGAAGTACTATTATAGTTAGTTAGTTAATGCCTTATTTACGTGGCGAGACTCGGGCCATCAGGCCCGCTCTTTCCGTCTGACCACGCAAATTTCTACTACGCTCCTTTCACCTAGCGGAGAAAGAAGGTATTATCTCGGGCGACGAAACAGGCGATTTGAATTTAGCTCAGAGGCGTCATTTAGGCTTGAGGATCTTTTACATGCAAGTAAATCTACTAACATGGGCCAGCCGGCTTTACTTCCCCTCCGCGGAAGGCGTACGAAGGATTTTTTTCGCCCTTAAAAATCCACGGCTTCGATCGGGTTTGAACCCGCGAACTTGGGTATGACAGTCCGGCACGCTAACTTTCACACCATCGAATCCGCATTATAGTTGCTTGATACCTATGAAGATTGTTTCTTTGCGTGTAGTGAAACCAATCAAAGTTTTACCAGTGTCTGTAAGTGCTGTGTACCTAATTGAGGAGGGATGTTTGTGCACAGAGAAGAGTGAAGACTGTGTTTTACCTGTACCAGTATTTTCGTTATCATTCGATGAAATTTTAAAGTCAGCGGGTTCAGACACATAGCTTTCTCAAAAGTAAAAAGCTTTTCTAATATTTGTGTGACTCACGAGAAACTAAAAGCTAGCTGTCAAAGAATATTGAATAATTACTGCAAATGTCTTTAAGGAAGTGCTGTGAATTGTTCCAAGAAAACTCTCCATGATACTGAATAAATGTTTATTGAAAATGTATTTTAAACATCAATTGCATTGTTTTTATTTTATTTGATATTGTGTTAGTACATTGCAACTTACCATTATATATTTGTAAACAAATAAACTCGTTTCGTTAACTACTTCCCCTCATAAAATGGAAATATAAGGATAGGGATCTAACATAGGGTCTAACATGTGAGAGTTCTCGCACGGGTACGCGGAGGTAGTAGAGGAAAACTTGTGTATGGCACAACACAAAGAACAAACGTTTTAAATTAGCTACAGTAAAATAGATTGAAATAAATTAAAACAAAAATCAAATCACGCTGGCCTTCAAAACTACGTGAATTAATTAAAAAAGAAAATAATTCAATACTTTTTAGTAAACAAATAATTTTTCAATTTTCTTAGCCCAGCAAGCTGCCACCCTGACTCTCCAAAACCCTTCTTCATAACAAATCAAGGAAAGTTAAATAATATTGCAATGAGTAGGTCTGTTCTTGCCCGATCCGGTATTTTCGCACTACTTTACTTGCCTTTCTCAAGAGTAAAAACCTTTTCTATTATTTGACTATCAAGGAAGGCGAAAAGCTAACTCTCAAGGAAGATTGCAAAATGTCTTCAAATGTTTTTAAAGAAGTATGAATTGTTCCAAGAATATCTCTCTCTATAGAGACATTACAATGTTGAATAAACTGTAATTGAAAATTTGTTTCAAACATCAATTACATTATTTTGTTTGATACTCTGTATGTGCATTAGTAGTTACTCTCCTTTAAGGAACGAATAGACAAATGGATAGGGAAAGGGTGGGATTTAACGTGCGACAGTTCTCGCACGGGTACGCTAGTCTCTCTATATTGCTGAATAAACTTTTATGGAAAATTTGTTTCCAACATCAATTGTATTGTTATTTTTGTTTGATATTCTGCAAGTTTATTAGAAGTTACATTTATACATTAAAAAATAAACATTTATCATTAACAACTTTCCTTCTTAATTGAAAGGATAGACAAATGGATAGGAAAAGTGTGGGTTTTAACATGCGAGAATTCTCGCACGGGTACGCTAGTTCAACATATTTTAATTGTTCACTGTGAGAACTTCTTTGTCTTCAGAGCGTCTTCATACCTCAAAATCAGCGTAATTTAATAATCTGAAATGGTTTTAATCAATTTTTTATGTTGTTTTTCTTTACTTTTAGGGCATTTTAAAAACATTTAAGAGCATTTTATTGATCATTTTTGGTGAGGTTTTAGGTCATCGAAATCCATCACCTAGTGTTAACATTTAACCTCAGAACGTTATTGAGGCAGTGATGGGCATGTTCAAAGTTTAGTGATGAGCACGGTGCCCATGTTTAAAATCATTAAAAATGTATATTTGCGCTTAACACGGCAAACAATGTTCGAAAATTCAATATGACCTTTTGGAGGTGGAGGGCGCTCCTATTTTACTCATGGGGCGCGCAGGGGCACTATGCTGCCTCGAGAAAAGTCTTTTGCACTCTCAAACTCCTATTATTTAATTGAAGAAGGAAGAATAAAAACTCACAACTATTCATTACATTTTTAATGTTAATTCATTTTAGAAATCACAGAAATGTGGCTAGGTTTAGATATAAAATAATAACTAACACATTGTTCCAGAAAACCTTATAAAACAAAATAAACAAAAAAATTAACTAGAAAATTATTATTAAATAGACAAATTAATTAAATGAAGCAGTTACAGTCCTTCAATTTTAGAAATGCATCAATTGGTTTTCATCAAGCAGTTTCCAATAACTGAAGAAGACGCCTGATTTCTTCGTCTGTTTCAGCCCTTCAGCAATTAAAAACAAAAATAAGACTACTAGTAATAGGAAAAAAACTCACAAAAAAGAACTTTCAACTTCTTTGATTTTGCTTACAGTGATCAAAATTACATGAAAATGAACAATATAAATAAGTAAAATGTTCGTTTGGAATACTAAAAATACTTACACGAGTGGGCGCGGTAGAGCATGGAGTGCTGCAGTCAGCATTTTATTTTCAAATCTTCTTTACGTCTGATAGGGGAAGGCAACGAAACGGAGATTTCTGCGTTTCGTTTAGAATGTTGCGAAGTGAGAATATTGAAGCCCTCTGACATGTCAAATAGCCGTACTCCATTTTAGAACAATAAAGCACAAAGGAAGCACGGAGTGCTGCCGCTCGTCCGCCAGAAACTTAACATTACAGCAATGTACAAAAAATAAGGTCCTCAAATTACAATTATGGGCACTCCATGCCCATCATTGTCCTGCACGTCAGAATTATTCAGAGTAATGAGCACTACCTTTTTCTGGTCATGGTCTGCTCTGAGAAGGTGAAAACGCATACGAAAACTGAGATTATAAAACTAGCAACATTACGCAAAAGGCGGATTGCAAATAAAAACAAATTGACTTAAATCCTTAATAACTGGCTATACCTCCGCTAACGAATCCGCAACGTTTCTATGTACAGACGACACGTGGAGCACACCACAAACTATTGAAGTGTACCTGCGCTAATTGTGGGGCCACATTCAATTCATATTCCGGCATTGCAAACTTAAAGACACATACGACACAGAGATCACATGCAGTGGGACTCTCATAGTTTGAAACTCTTTTACCCCACTTACAGTTGCAATGTGCCTATTACTATACTGGTGCCCTGTACTGTACCGGTTGCCCTGTATTAATAAATAAAGAAATAATTAAAATCGTTCACAATCAAAATAATATAGGCTTTTTGAATTCTGAGCACTTTTAAAATTCCCTCTCCATACCGCTCGAAAACAGCTATGCGGTCCCTGAAAGTTATTGGTTGCACTGCTGGAAATGCACAGTGGCATACACTCCTCGTTGTGTCATTTTCAGAGATTCAATGAAATTTATCTGATTCCAATACGGCTAATAATGGTTGATATGTAGAATCACTGAGAGATCACGGAAGCTTTGAATGCCTTCGACGGATTAACCAATGCGAAAGGCCCATTGGCGTTAATATTTTTGCTTTTCCTCAGAGGATTCTTTCATATTTTTGAGAAAACGAAATGCTCGTGCCTACATGGCCGTCGACCACGATACTAATAATAAAATATATAAGCAGATATAACTTGCATGCTAGTGTGTAGAATTCTTTCTTTTGTATTTATATATTCACAAAAGTGATTGCATTTATTGACAGTTAATACCTTTGCCCTGATATTTAAAAGCAGGAGTCTTAGGTGGTCCAGATTGGTATAGGTTTTAGATCATTTTCCTTATATTTGGTCTTTTCTATTCAAAGAGAATGATTTTCCGCTTGTTAATATTACTTTGATAACTTATCGTGCCAAATCAGGAGTACATGGAAACGATAAAATATGCAACCTGCCGTGAAAAACTATCACACTTACTTGCATTGGTAAATGATAAGTTCCTGAACGTGAGCTGCGAGATAAGCAAGTTAAATAAAAAATGAAACTGTAATTTTCACAAAATTAATTTTGGAATTGGCATTGAACGTGATTGATTGAGGTTTCTTACCATTTTCGGAAAAAAGTGCCTCGTAATTTTTGAGCTTTTAGAAAAGAATAATCAGCAAACTTTTGTAAAAAATTATTAATTATTAATTTCCTTTCACAGAAGATGAAACACGAATTCTTTCAATCACAAAATTAAAGCAAACAGAATATCCCATTTCAAAATCACGGGAGTGATGATTGTAAACGGAATATTCTGTACTTTTAATTTTCACTTTCCCGTATACGTGCGTATATACAGAGTTATATACATAGTATAGGGAAAGTTATGTAATGCTTCTCGAAAAAACGGCGGATTTTTAGCAGAAAAAAATCGTTGCCGGGCCACGATAACGAAAAAGTGGATAAATTCAGTTGCTAAATTAAGAAAAAAATTCCCTAACACGTGGTGTAGCCAGAATCTCTGTTTTGTAAGTCCTTGATACCGAAAAACTAATTGAAGCACAACGTCCATCCGTCCGTCCGTTCGTCCGTTCGTCCGTCCGTCCGTCCGTCCGTCCGTCCGTCCGTCCGTCCGTCCGTCTGTCCGTCCGTAGGTGTGTCCGTCCGTCTGTGATTACTACTAGCTGGAGATCTGGGTTGACTCGAAGCATATTTTGAGAAAATTTGAAGAATTTTTTGAGAAAATTTTGAAAATGTCCGGGCGGCTTTATATTAAGTACCCCCAAATTTTGAAGAAATTTTTTTCAAAATCGCGGTACATCGAGTGAGATCAGATCTACCGGGAAATTCCTATTTTGAAAATCGTTCTTATGGTTTAGGCGCTTATGTTGTTCACAGACTGACGGACAGACGGACGGATGAACGTTTTGCTTTGAATTGGTTTTTCGATATGAAGGATGCACAATTTAGGGATTCTGGCTACACCACGTGTTAGAGGATTTTTTTTAAAATTTAGCAAAAGGATTTATCCACGTTTTAGTTATTACGGCCCCCAAATGAACTTTAAGTCATATTAAAGGGTGCAATTTTCATTATCCATACCAGAAATTTAAAGAAGAAATTCGAAGCAGTTTTTGAGAAAATCTTGTTTTTGCAATTTTTTTAAATTTCACATTTTGAATGTTATATTGCGCGAATGAATTTTTTGCTGCCATTTTTTCGCGCAGCATTACATAACTTTCCCTATGCTACATATATTACTAAGTATATACGTATGTACACGGGAAAATAAAGATACATATTTACTGACATTACGGTGACATTAAGTTGATTCCATCCAGAAAATTGCTGATCTAAGCAAAAATACTGCAGTTCAAATTGTTATTTATCACTGCAATAAACCACTCGCCTCTGGAAGTCAATAATGCGAATGTGGAAGACTCCTAGCCCGACCTTTAATACACCGCTATGAAATTAAATTCTTTGACGCTTACTCTCCTGACTGCATCCTCTCCATTTTTTCTCAGGTCTCAGCCCACACTCGATGGTCTTGTTTATTTACCTTTATATTATTTGGTAAGTCTTAGCTCGTTGTGCCAAAGAACATCTAGTACATACATTATTTCGTAAAAACAATGTAGTATTTTATTCAGCTGCCTTACTAATGGCGATTTTGAAACAAAAGTTCTTCTCTTTGTAAAGTTGTCGACACATAAAATGGGTAACAGCAAATTCAGAAGTCCCAGGCTTTCCGCGCATTCTTACACACTGTACGGACGATAACGCCATCTGGTTCTTTCATAGTTAACTATTACAAAAGAACATAATGAACCAACTACCAACGAATGAGAAGCTGATAGGCTAGATTTCCCGCAATCATGATCTCTAGTATGAACGCGTGTTTATCCGAATGATTGAGAGTATTGGCGTAGAAGGCACAGAGGGCGGGGATAGTCTCCATCGCGTCGTGATGCAAGCCATTCGATCGTCTACAAAAAATATATCAATAAAGATAATAAAATTCATTACGACATGATAAGTTTAGCACATACAATAGAATTAGGGGATTGGAAAAGGAAAAATTTGGAAATTATTAATTCCGATTTACTTGCAAAAGCATCAATTGAAAATCCCGTCTTTTAACGCAAAACAACTTAAGTATGTGAACGAATATTACAAATCCGAGACGAAAAAATGAAGTGTGCGAAGGCGGCTCCAGGATCGGAAAAATTATTCGGAGTGGGACGTTTTGGCGAAGTAATAGTGTTCAAATATCAGTGTTTACGAAATTTAGGGGTTTTGCAACCATTAAACTAGGTAATAGTTTGCATCTCTTGTCAAAAATGTTATTTTGCAATATTCACCTCAAAGACAATTTGAGGACCCTTCCGGGCCGTTTAGTGCACGTTTCGGAATTGTTTATAAAATTGTTAATTGTTGAAAAATTGTTATTTCGCAGTTTTCGATTCTGGAATATAAGGGAACCCTTTCCTCTTCAGAACCGCAAAATTTGGAAATTGCTTATAAACTTACAAATTTTGCAAATTTATTTTATTGTCTTTTCTAAACTGCCTTTGAATGAGATACAAAATTCCGCAATCCAATCGGCGCTATCGCCTTTCGTTTTCGAGATACGTAATTGTTTATAAGAAATTAGCATGTCATGACAACTCTCATTTCTTTGGAAGTCAATCGCAGTTCTCTCACAAATCTACCCTTCAAGCCGTTTTCCAAATGCAACGTGCATTGAGCGGCGCTCTTTCTTCATGTGACCCTGACACCAGAATCGTATTTGAAACAATCTTCAGAACGCAATTCGATTGCTTTGCGAGTCAAATCATGGGAAGATGAGTTGTTAAAAATGCTCTCTAAAAACGTAAATGCCAAGAAGGTCATCTTTTGGCAGACATGTCCAAGATTTCTGCTCATGCTCCGGAACACCAAGTTCGCTTCGATAGATGACGAAGCGCGCTTCGGTTCGGTTGTTTCCGCCACCGCCCAACGGGAGTCCCCGGCTGCCAGTTACTCAACCCTACCGTAAAACATTTCTCGCGGAGCGGCAGCCATACTAGCTCGTCATACATAATTCGAACAGATCAAATACAATATTTTAATTCGCGCCCAGTTCATGTAAAATCAAATGGTTTTTTTTTTAAAAAATTATTCCAGCGAATAAAATCTCTTTCTATTTTCTAGTTTGAAAGATAATTAAGGAGCAAAACGGAATATTCTGAATAAGTAGGTTCAGTTAAAACAAATAAAAGCAATTTCATTGTAACAATTTTATTTGTTGTTTTTGTTGTTTACAATTCGTTCGCTGTGGGTCACAAAATTCCTTGTCGCCATCAAACGCAAGGAATTGCGAAGTCTCTCGTCGCTCAAACATCCTTGAACTTCAATTTTGTTAACTGTTTATAAAAAGAAGCTCTCATATACATACGTGAACTCAAAGATAAAATTACTTTGGCTGCTTTCATATGATGTTTTGGGAACTCATGTTGCGGAAAATATTCATAATACTCCAATGAGTTCGCCGTTCGAAATCCTTCTGTCTTTTAGATGGATGGTCAGAATATAAGTCCTGTAGAACCACTATGAAACAAAGTGTCTACACTTTTTGCTGTCGCCATTGAGATAAAGTGCAGCAGCTAGCCAGCAGCAGGTTGTCCGTTCTCTTATCGCACTGACTGAAAGAATGCCTCCTCCCGCGGTGACTAACTTGCGCCGGCGCGCTGCGGGGAGCACGGGCGGAGCAAAATGACACCGGAGCACGGTTTTGGACAGGCCTCTCTTATGGGAACGCACAAATTCTCGAAGCATATGAAAGAATCAGTCATTTCAACAGCGAAGCTACTATCTTATAATAGTAATAACATCCACAATTTCTTTAATTTATTGTTATTAGATGCAGCCCGTGTCTCAGAAAAGCTAACATTAATACTGTTATTTAAACCAATAATATCCATATTTCTGATGAATAAGTTTCTTTTTAAATTTATTTTGCGTCTACAAGCCCTTCTGGGGCATTGAGCGCTTGGTATAATCCTGTTTTGTATAATCCTCCTTAAAATCCTGTTTTTAATGTAGTCATTCATCGTCAGTCATTTTCATGTATCCCTTCGGCCACGGCATTTTCACATCTCTTTTTACTCGTTTGTAGAGAATCATGTGAAGTTGGTATTATTATGTAACCCGCACCCTTCACTTAGGCGTTCTTTACGCTATTCGAGACCAAAGATTAATCAAAATTTTTGGAGTCACTTTGAGAAAATTTAAAAATATTTACAAAGAACTTCCAAAATCAAAATGTTCCTGGCAAACTCAAAGGGCCTCGAAATCATTTAAATCGATCGAGGAATATCAATTTTGAAGAAAATCGGCAGTACAGTTTAGGCGCTAGCATTGACCAAGATGGACGAACAGACACACAGACAGACAGACCTTTTGCCGTCGATCGATTTTTCTGTTTCAAGGACCCAAAAAAGCATGGATTCTGATTAGGGACCGTTCATAAATTACGTAACGAAAATTTGGAGTATTTTCAGTACCCCCTCTCCCCCTTGTAACGCGCACTTGAACGCGCCCTAAATAATTACGTAACCCTTGCAACAACCCTCCCTTGTAAATGCAACAAGTGAAAATAAATTAAAGCACAGTAAAACAATTTGTATTTATTTTACTTGTGTTACATATTAAAATTAATAATAATTAAAGTAGAAATTGGAGTTGTGAGTGAAGGAAGATTACTTGGGCGAGAAATGGTTGATGACAAGCTATGCACTCGCCTCGTGGAATATGCAAGAGCGAGTGCCTAGAGCGCCAATTTAAATAAATTCTAGAATATACTTAATATTAGTTTTGAATATTTTCTTCGTAATCTTATAGATTAAAAATGACATTAAAAAATATTTTCATTTATTGTAACAATTTACAATCAATAACTTTAGTTTTTTTAGGTTTTTAAAACAAATTAATTTTTAATGTTATATGTGTTAATATTTTAATGTTTTAATACAGGACTCTAAAAAAGGAATTATTTCAGCAAATATTGAAAAATGTAAAAAAAATAATGTTATGTAACAATTAATATCCCCTTACCCCCATGTAACGCAGCGTAACACAGGCTCCGACCCACTCCCCCTCTTTAGCGTTACGTAATATATGGACGACTCCTTACACAACGTGTTAGAGGAAACAATTTGCTATATTCCCATATACGAACATGATTTACTCAGGTTTTCGTTAACAGAACCTGGCAATAAGAGTTTTTCTATCGAAAATTCACCGGCATACGATTAGAAAACTTTCTCTTGTAACGAAGTAAGTATGAAAAAGTAAAAATATGTTACAGGCACCAATAGATAGTTGCTGTGAAGAGGGTGAAAAAAACCAACGAAAAGCTTATTCAGACTAAACGTATTAAGAGACTAACAAATACGAGAACGTCGTGCTATTTTGGAGTAGGACTAGATAAGTTAGCCTTTGTATCCCGGAAAAGGGAATTTACATAACAAATCAAGCTGGAAAAATAACGAGTTGCTGTGAGTTTCAAACTGCGATAGTGCGAGTTTTAAACTTTTTATATCTAAAAGCAAAATTTTAGCGTCTTTGAAATAGACAGGTCTTCCACTAATGAGATAATTAGCTCTTATGTGGCTTTGCTATTCTGAGACATGTGGAAGAATGAATTGGAAATACGAATAGTTCAGTTTGCTTTGGCGTGAGTGAAAATATTGATTTTTCTTTGGCAACGCTGTGTATTCCCTTATCTCATTTTATCTGGAGTCGAAAGTGCTTCCCCACGAAAATTGGCGAGTCGGTGGTAGCTTGAGGCGTATGAGAGAAAATCCATAATCCCTCTCAAGAAAGATGATGATTTTATTCAACTCCTTTCTGAACTATAATATCAAATCAAGCAGAGAGATATCACTAATATTGTCGCCCGTGTATAGGTGGGAGCAGTCCATTTTGCGTTAATTTTTGGTAACAATATTTTCTGGAAATCAAAAAAAGTTCTATTCATCTTTTTACTCAAAATGTGTATTATCTTTGTTATCTATTAAAAAATAGAAGACACAAAGTATATTTCTGAATACATCTGAAATCGTTAGATTTGTATAATATTGTAATTAACTCCAATAGCATAATCAATGTCCAGAAACATTTCCACCTTCAAATATTTTTTGACAAATTTAATTTTGAAATGTATTTTATTTTACTTTAAAGTTATGAAATTTCAACCTGCAACTAAAAGCCATCCCATAAATGTGCATCAGAACTATCTTCTGGAAAACTTCTTAATTTCAAAGTAGAGATTGCAAATTCAAAGTATTGACACACTAAAAATGAATGTAATAGGTGATCACCAGCAATTCCATCACCTTTATTCACATTCTCTATCAAAAGAATTTGTGAGTCAGTGCATGCATTTACTATTTTGTTTCTAAGTAAAGGAGACAAACAATATAGGTAGTAGGAATAATCATATCAAGGCGAACAGGAAAAGTCAAGACGGGTTTTAGTGAATTACTCATAGACACAAAAAACGTCCTATTTCTTGTCGATATATCGCTAGAATTCTGCAAGATTACTTGCTAAACGTCTCTCTTTCCGAAATACGTAACTTCGAGGTATCCGAAGTATTAAGACCGCAATTCCATTGTCCTTTTTGTGTTCTAAGCCATACAAACAGTTTTGTTTGTGCAAAAAAGAAAATAACAGTACAATATTTTTAAATTCTTTTTATTCCCGATTTAAAATCGTGTTATTTATTTTACTACAATAAAATCGAGTTATCTCAATGCCACACGTCTATTACGATTTTTTTTAGAATTCCTTGTTCGCTATCACTAATTTTACCCGTTTCATGCATAACACGGACAAGAGAAAAGTATAATTTTGTAAATTAGTGAATTTTTACTTTCCTGTATACATACGTATATACGGAGCTTGAATGAGTTCCATTTTTCTCTCCCCACTTAGCAATAAAAGAAAATGTCTTGCAAACTTGCTGTATAAAATAAAATCAACTACTGTACCAGTCGTTCACGGCTGCTGAGGGCCTCAGGCCAAGCAAGAATCAAGTTTTAAAAAATACATATATTTGATTGTTTCTTTTTTGTTTTATCCACGAATTGTTCTTTATTATATGGTGTCTTGGATGCAGTCGCGTGGTGTTTATCGTTGATGCTTTTTATCCATGAACTTTTTCGTTGTTTTTTGAGTTTTTGTTCATGGTGTTGTCCCAATACTCCCATTTTACATTTATTTCTATTTTATAGCCGATCTTCATTATTTTCCTCTCTTCTCTTTCTTGTACTGCTACTTGCCAGACTGCAGCATAGATCACTCTTTCCTGTCTTCTGAGAACACTTTCTATATTCGTGTCTTTACCTTTTAATTTATTCTTGTTCTTCGTGATTGACATTATATTTCATTATTCTTCCTGGTTTATTTTCTCCAATAAAGAATGCATCAACAAAGTTTATATTCCCAACTACGTTTTCCAAAAAAATTTTTGTTTTTTCTCTTTGCATGTGGCTGGGTTTCCTTGTCGTGAATCCTTTTCATTTTCATCACTATGTTATTTCTTTTCTCCTTTTTTATTCTTTTTTACTTTCCCGTATTCGTACATATATACGGAGTATATATGTAGTGTAGAGAAAGTTATGTAATCCTGCACGAGAAAACGGCGTATTTTCTGCGGAAAAAATCATTTCTGCGCCACGATAACGAAAAAGTGAATAAATCGTGTTGCTAAATCTTGCCAATAATTTTTATTAGCGATTTTTACTTTCCCGTAAATTCATTGCCGGGCCGTGAAAACAAAAAAGTGGGCAAAACCAGTTGCTAAATTATGAAAAAAATCCTCTAACACGTGGTGTATCCAGAATCCATGTTTTGTGGGTCCTTGATACCGAAAAACCAATTGAAGGCAAAACGTCCGTCTGTCCGGTGTATGTGAACAACACTAGCGCCTAAGCCATGCGTAGGAGTTTTTCCAAATTGAAGAAACCCCTGCCCATTTGGCCTGCGTTGCCCTGCGATTTTTAAAAGCATTCATTAATTGTTGGGGGTACTTAACGTCCGGGCGTGGATCACGTGGTTTCTGAGGAAATGTAGAACACGTTTTCTTCTACATTTTCTCTCCGAATAATATGAATACTTATATCATTGTATTCGTCTCTTTGAGAACTTTAGAATTATAGTGAAAAAAATATATACTTCCATTTAAAAAATCGAAGTTGTGTCGATATCTCCAAAATTACAAATGACACCAACGAGAAAATTGAATATGTTATTTCCCCCATTACTTGCAATAACTTGGAGTAAACCTCATCCCAATATCTCAAACCGTTTCGAAGATACTTGCTGTGGGCATCTTAGGCGCCTCACCCTGTATATCCCAACGCATCAAGCCCCTTTCATATGTTATTGTATTTAAATAATGAGCGGTGAAGTTGACGAGGCTACGATGACCTAACTTTTTGTTGTAGAGAATTAGATAACTTATACTTTACGCTACATTTTACAAAATGGATGGGACATAACCGTTTATTTTAATTGCGTAGCAACCGCTAAACGTTTTTCAAACTCAGTAAAATTCACCAAACTGATTATTCTTTCAAATCTAAAACCACCTCAACACGATCCCTCACTCCGTCGATATAGTTCTGTTTCTGAGAGTTTCGCCAACATCAATAACTCCAGACACTTTTCTGCGGAGCCACTTAGAAAAAGAAGACGGCCGGCTGCATCAGGTTCTGGGCGGGAGGGAGTCTGCTCCGGCCGCCGCGCCGCGCCGCGCCGGGGCAGAGCGGCCATCTCGGGACTTTAAAGTACGTTTGCGGCACGTGTCGGCCGCTCCCCAACTTACGGCAACTCGCGGACGGCAAATCCCCGGGCGGGGAGATATCGAGGCGACGGGCAGCACCCTGCGCCGAAGAGCCACGACGCGGGCGCCGCTCGAAAGCCGGGCTAGGAAGCGGAAGGATGCGTGAATATTGTTCATTACGGGCGTGTTAAAATCTGAGATAATTAGCTCAGTAATGATAATTAATCAATGTTGGGAACTCACGGGGCTTCAAAGATCCTGATTCATATTCAGAAATATAACTTTCACTAATTTTCTACACTAACGAAAGCCATTCAATGTACCATTAGTTAACGTTAAAAATATTAACAACTAGTTGGTACCTGGCGCGTTGCTGCCGCAGAAGAAATAATTATGGAAGTATTCCTCCTCCACTCTCTTTCTTTCCCCCTCGCTTTCCCCTCTCTTTCTCCTCTCTCATCCGTCTATCCCTTTCCCCGTCTGTCTTTCTCCCTCTCTCTTTCTCCCTCTCTTCCCCGCTCTATTTTCCCTTTCTCTCATTTTCCCCACTTTCTGTCTCTCTTTTCCCCCTACTGTCTCTTTTCTTACTACATTGTCTTTTCCACTCACTCTCGTTTCTCCACTCTCGGTCTCTTTCCACTCTCTGTCTCACTTTTCCCCAACTCTCTCTGTCTTTCTTTTGCCTCATTCTCTCTCTCTCTCTCTCTCTCTCTCTCTCTCACTCACTCTTTTCCCCCACTCTGCATATCTCTTATATCCCAGTCTGTCTCTTTTCCCCACTCTCTGTGTCTTTTCGTCCCCCACTCTGTCTCTCTTCATCCCCCACTCTCGACTTTTCATCCCCCACTCTCTGCCTCTTTTATCTCAGTCTTTATTCATATATCCCTCTTTTTCATCTATGTTTGTTTTCCCTGTGTCTTTTCAACTCTTATCTCTTTTTCCCCTCTCATTCCATCCATCTCTCTTTTCCATCTCTTTTTCCCTCTTTTTCCAGCTCTCTTATCCTCTCTCTTTTTTTCAACTCTCTATCTTCCTCTTTTTCCATCTCTCTCTTTCCCTCTCTTTTTCCATCTTTCTCTTTCCCACTCTCTTTTTTCCCCTCTCTTTCCTTCTCTCTTTTTCCACGTCTTTTTTTCCCTTTCTCGCTTCTCTCTTTCCTTCTTTTACTTTCCCCCTCTCCTGTTCCCGCTCTCTATTTCCCTCTCCATTTTCCCTCTCTGTCTTTTCTCTCCCTTTTTCCCTTTCTCCTTTTCCTCTCCTACCATCAACTTCCCCATCCGCTCTTCCTGTCCTCCTCAATCTCGTCACACGTCACACGGCAACGCCCAGCAACATTGAAGCTCAGGTGGATTGGGAATTGCATTTAATTGAACTGCCGCCGACTTATGCTTCAGCACCGTCTACTGGAGTTACAATAATTGTACTGCGTCTATGTTCTTCCCGTAAATGCAAGCAATAAGATCAGTTTTATCGCAATCGGATGAACGGTACGGCAGCACATTAGGCACGAACCAACAACCAAACATTTTTACTTTCCCGTATACAGGTTGTCCACAAGCGCCCGATACAAAAAATACTCCAAATTCTGTGTTGCACGTCATAAAAAATGGAAGGTCCAGTTTTTTCCAAAAAAATGTTGTCTTTGAGAAAATTAAATTTAAAAATTACTTCCGGCCGCGAAATTCAAACCGGCCGTTATGACACTGCAGACGGCGGCGTCTCCTTCTGTGCGGAGCGTGTCTCCGCGTAAACATGTGAAACAGTCGAGTAATTTCTCTAAGGGAAGCATCGCGTGGCTTACACTAGAATAAGAGCTGAAGACTACCACATTCATGAAGATTATTCTAAATGTCGTGATAAACTAAAAAGGGTTTCGGAAATGGAATATTCATTAATGAAAATACCGACTATATTGATTATCTCCGGGCACGGCATTTGTATTGATGCTTCTGGCAGTCATTTTATGGAGATGCAGGTCAGATAGTGCATTGAAGAATATTTATAGGAGGCACGGGGACAATTAACCAATCCCACAGGTGAATATTAAGAGATAAAAAGGCGTTGCCTTATGTGCTATGCGCTAATGAATAAAAAATAGAAAACTAGTATATTCCTTGCGTAAAAGGATAAAAAACTGAGAAAGACTGTGATGTTGCATTCCATGGTGTACACATATTTCAAAATAACTCATTCTTGCACGCAAAAGTTCGAGCGAAGTTCACTGAGGGTACGGGACCGGTGCAATTCACAGCCCATAATACGGTCGGCGTCTTTGCATTTGTCAGTTGCTAGGTCGCTTCACATCGTGGTTTATATCGTATGCCAAACAGGCACGTGAGCCTGCCACCGCCGCCAAGTGATTCACCTATTAGCTGCGTGTCAGTTTTGCCTCAAATCAGCAGATTGCGAATTTCAAGGTTTTGCCCGCAGAGTGGTCATTACTGAATAAGCACATGCACGGAGACATCTTTGGGGTTAAAAATTGATTCTCTTGCATAAAAAGCTTTTTTCTTATGTGCCTATTTTCTTTGTTGTACATTACGGAAATATCAAAGAAATATATTAAAATTTACTACAATGTCCCTGAAGTAAACTATTTCAACTCCCTTACATTCTGTACAATGTAGTAGTCTTGATAACTCGTCCTTCCTTTAAATTAGAAAACGCTAAGAAAGTAAGTAATTCAGTACTGCAGAAAGTACTTGCAAAGAGAACTGAATTGCATAGTTCTACAGAATAAGTATTAGAGGAATTCGGCATAAGCACCGATACTATTAAATCGAAGAAATGGCCGTCACTCATTTATACACGTATTTGCGTACTACATTGCAAGTGAAACACACAATGAAATAAAACGTTTCCAGTGTGGCCGTCAACTACCTCATGAAGTGATTTCACGAAGAAACTCCAAGATTTGGGACAGAGACATGCTCTCATCTTTCATGTGGAAAAGGAAAACGACGGGTAGAATGTTTATTCAACTTAGAGAAATGGGTAGTAGGGGCCGTTTGTCACAAGTTCGATATTCCACATAGAACAGTGTAGCATATTTTGCAATAAGAGTTATTTCGGAATGCATTTCTTGCGGCAGCAGAAAGTGCATCTTTCTGTACCACATATTACTGAAGAGAGAATAATTTGACGGGTGGTATTAAGGAAGTTCATGGATATTTTACTGCGCCGACTGATAGGAAAGATATGTTCATTTTGAGGAGGAAAACATTGATACCAATCAATTTCATCTGAGATAAATTGTGCAGTCATTTATCCAGAAGTCTAAAACCGGCTATTATTTATTTATTTAAGGTCGCTTTAAAACATCTGTGGTCATTGGCGACCACTATTGATTTGTACTAGAGATACATTTTTTTTAAAAATGTAGAGTAAACAGAAGTAATAACGATAAACTGAAATATAAAGTACAATAAATTGTGCAATTGTTCTTATCAGATTATCTAAACTAGCCTAATTAATATAAGTTAAAAGTAATCAGGCTATTGTTAGTCTGTAAATTCAGAAAATGACAGCCAGGAGAATCAATTCAAATTCTAGAGAAAATCAACCCTTTGCGGTCCTTTCACTTTTCCGTCTGCTTCGTCTGGCGGTCCGATGTCCCGCGTCACGGGACTTTCCTTTTTCCTGCTTCTGGTCCTTTGTCCCGTGGGGCGGGACCTATATTTAACTCTGTATTATTTCACTCAGGTAAATG
Organism: Acheta domesticus; assembly: GCA_031308135.1. Lineage (NCBI taxonomy): Eukaryota > Metazoa > Arthropoda > Insecta > Orthoptera > Gryllidae > Acheta > Acheta domesticus. The sequence continues at coordinate 111,637,309 of JAHLJT010008756.1, read as the reverse complement.
GCACCGGTTTCCTGTACAACTAATTATCTTCAGAAGAGATTAGGCAGTATTTTCCTTCATTGTAGCCACACTTTCCCCATTTTATGTTGTTTAAAATCAGTTTGCTTACGAGGTTGCAGTTGAACTGATGGTGACATCGAGAAGTAAGTGTTCGAGATTGTCGAAGCTTAAATTGTGTGAATCGGTAAACAATTCTGAGAGTTAACAATCTTCCGGAAAGTAAGAATTTGAAAACATTTTCTCGAGATATTCCGAGGAGTGTGAAGAAAATGACAGTAATGATAACTCTGACTTCGTTCATACAATGCAATATACAGGCATTATTTTTAATGAGGTGAAGCTCTCCGCACCAAACCTTAAGTTACAAAATTATGTATTATGATTTAGGCAAATAAATTAAAATGTTTTGTTTGTAATAATACGAAAAATAATTTGAAACCCGAGTACAGTTTCTACGCCGCGGCAAGCCGGACCGGTGCAACCAGCTACCTGGGGATTTAAAGGGTCTGCAACGAGGAAAACGCTGTGTCCCGCCACACGGGACACAGGACCGCAAAGGGTTAATAAACTTGTTATTTTCATGAACAAATATTTCATTTCCGAAATGCATTTTAGTTTATCACTGTATTTAGAATAATTTTCACGTATGTGGGAATCTTAAGCCGTAAGCCACTATTTCATATGAATATGTGCTAAAAATAACAATTCGAGCATTCCAGGAGATTCAATATTTTTCATAAATGTTGGATGTGTTCATCATTGACGCGCGACATGTTTACGCGGCCGTGTACCGTGGCTATCATTTTGAACAAAACTGAATTTTCAATAAGTACATTTAAAATATTTATTAAACAGAACCTACAAGCATTTGATACTATTAACATATTGCAGTGTAAGCCATGCAAAGCTTTCCTAAGAGAATATTACTCGACTGTTTCACCGTTTACGCAGAGAAACGAGGAAATGCTCCGCGCAGAAGGAGATGCCGCCGTCTGCAGTGTCGTAGAGGCCGGTTGGAATTTCGCGGCCGGAAGTTATTTTTAAACTCAATTTTCTCAAAGACAAATTTTTTTTCGGAAAATCTAGTCCTGCCATTTTTCATGACGTGCAACACAGAATTTGGGGTATTTTTTTCGTAACGAGAGCTTCTGGACACCTGTATACAGAGTAATATACGTAGTATAGGGAAATTTGTGTAACACTGCGAGAATAAAGGCAAATTTTCTTCAGAAAAAAATTCATTTCTGGGCCCTGACACCAAAAAAGAGGGTCAAACCAGTTCCAAAATTAGTGGAAGTGGTGTAGCCAGAATCCCAGTTTTGTAAGTCCTTGATACCAAAAAAAGCAATTGAAAGGAAAACGTTCGTTTGTCTGAATTTTCGAAAATTGCGAAGGTTTGAATTTTTTGCCGTTTCCTACAATTACAAAATTAAAGAGACGGATTTTTCCTTCAAAAGAAATTTGTTCTCCATAGTGAGTTCTTTCAGGAAGATCATGTACATTGTTTTAAAAATTTAGTAGTTTTCGCGTAATGTGGTGTGCACTATGTGCAATTTAAAATAATTACAAAAACAAGATTTTCTCAAAAACGGCTTCAAATTTTTTCTTTAAGCTCTTCGTAACGATAATGCTTAATGTACTCTATGACATTTATTTATTTATTTATTTATTTATTTATTATTTATTTACGTCAAAAACAGTTAAAAACTGCGTATGCCGAGCTATGGGGAGAAGTGAATTTTGTGCACGTTTTCATAATTCTGTGGTCTCTATCCTAAACCATATTCTAGTCGAATTTTGAATACAGGAAAGAGAGATTTTTTTTGAGTTTTGTTGACAAAAATATTCGCTCCTATATAATAAAATATATTTTCAAAGGTAAATTAGCTATAAATTCCTACCCTGAACCCTCATGTTCTTCATGAAAGAATAATACTTTTTGCCGCGATAATATGAAAAACGATAATTTGAATAACTATATTTCCCACTGACATAAACGCCAAATTACTTTATTTTCTCTTTTCTCAAAAAATTACAAAAATGTTATTTTTTACTTGTATCTCACATCGTTAAAATTTACATTAGCGGCGATTTGTTCACATTCTATTTACGAGTACATGTGCTTTAAATAATGTCATAAACATTTCTTGAGAACGCAACCGTTTTCTGTGAAAACTAGCTCAAATTTTGCATTTTCAGAAACGCTCAAGCGCCATTGTCTCATAAATAGCTCCAAATATTTTCTTCAACATTGTTGAACGGATACTGGTAATTGCACTCTTTAGTATGACGTAAAGTTCATTTTGGGGTATTTTTACTTTCCCGTATAGTATACGTACATACATACGCACTATTCGTACGTACGTATAGTATAGGGAAAGTTACGTAATGCTGTGCGAAAAAACAGCGGGTTTTCGGCAGAAACACTCTTATTATAGGCCCTTTGTAAAGAAAAAGTGAATAAATCCAGTTGCATCCTTGATACAATTGAAAGCAAAACGTATGTCTGTCCGTCCGTCCGTCCCTGTGTGTATGGACAACGCTAGCGACTAAACCGTTCGGCCGATTTTCTCCAAAACTGATATTCCGTAATCGATCTAAATATTCTCGCGGCCCCTTAAATTTGAAACCGATATTTTAATTTCGAAGGGTACATAACCCCCTGGAACATTTTCAAAATTTTGAAAAAAATTGCGCCAACAATTTTGACTAAATTTTGTTGTTCGATAGTCTGAAGGTCATTTAACAGAATGGCGTAGGTCACATGTTGGTTGAAAACTCGTTGGTTTTAATTCAAGCAATTTTAATTATTTTTTATTTCAAGCAATTTTAATTTAGCTACCCCCTACCTTACAAGTTTTCCCCTACTACCTCTGCGTACCTGTACGAGAACTCTCGCATGTTAGACACCACACTCATCCCTATCCTTTTATTTCCATTCTAAGAGGGAAAGTAGTTAACGAAACGTGTTTATTTGTTTCAAAATCTTCAAAGGTAACTTGAAATGTACTAACGCAATAACAAATAAAAAACCATGCAATTGATGCATAAAAGAATTTTCAATAAATATTTATTCAATATTATGCAGACCTTCCTTCGAACAATTCACAACAATTCCTTAAAGACACAATTTGAAGTAATTATTCATTATTCTTTGTCAGTTAGTTTTTAGCTTTTCGTGAGTTTCACTACACGCATGAGAAACAATCTTCATAGGTATCAAGCAACAAGTCCTTCTAGTTGTTGCTGCAGAGCAAATCTCGAATTAATGATAATGGAAATGAGCCTAGTCAGAGGGCACAAACCACGGTGTATACAGAGAGCATAAATCGAAGCGTGTCGTCACAAAAATGGTTACCAGCATCAAGGGCTGAAATAGTGAGGTGGCCTCGATAGCATTGAAGCGCGGAACCGAGAATTTAATTGAATGTCATTCGTCTTGTAGATTTTAGTGCGACAAGCGTTTCTTTGAAGCCTGAGGCCTCAAAAGTTTAGTTTTTAAGGCCCTAGAACGCTTTGTTTAGGACTTATTTGACGAAAACTTTGGCAAGTTGCGGGTTGCATATGACATGCATATTTAAATGCGTTTTTTTAAACAAATCCTTCGTATTTTTGAAGTCAAAGTGCAATTCTTCACGTCTCCGTGAAATTCTCTTTCTTTAGAGACCTCATTTATAAAGATTGGTTGCGTGTGTGAGCCACAATGAAAAGGTATACTACTGAAATAATACAGGAGACAATTGTCTAATTTATGTTGATATTTGCATGAAACTATTTAGTTTTCGCACAGTATTGTAGGGAGTAGAGTATTTGTTATATGGGTTTAAAATACTCTTCTCTAACCATGGCCCTATAGAATACATTTCTATATTGTCCATGGTATCAGCCTTCTTTTCCCAATACAGGTTTACAAAACTTTTCTATTCTATTTTTGTGTAGTTGTAGAGTTCACATAGTTCTGACAACACGGCGATGGAAACAGTGAGTTGTACGTTTTTTGGTTGAATTGGACGTTTTCAAATAATAGGTAAGGTGTTAGTAGCGCATAAAGTGCAATATTTCAGTACTACGTCGCTGCTTCCCCTATTACGGGAAAGTAAGTGCTGTTATAGCACCACTAGTTTGTTTTTGGAATAATTACATGAATGTGATTTTACTTTCCCGTATACACGGAGTGATATACGTAGTATATGGAAAGTTATGTAATGCTGCGCGAAAAAATGGCCAATTTTCGGCGGAAAAAAAATTAATTGCCGGGCCGTGAAAACGAATAACGAACCAGTTGCTAAATTAAGAAAAAAAGAAATCCCATAACACGTGGTGTAGCCAGAAACACTGTTTTCTAGTTCCTTGATACCGAAAAACCAATTGAAAGAAAAACGTCCGTCTGTGAAATCTGCTAGCGCCTAAACCATACGTACGATTTTTTTCAAAATAGATATTCCCTGGTCGATCTGATTCTAGTCAAAGCTTTGAGATTTTGAAAAAGATTCTTCAAAATTTGGGGGTATTTTGTATGAAGCCCCCCGCAGATTTTCAACATTTTCTCAAAAACGGCTCCAAATTTCTTCTTTAAATTTCTTGTATGAATAGAGTAAAATACACTTATTAGCATGGCATAGGTGTGATTTTCACGGATAACTCTGAATTTTCGAAAAGTTTGAAAGTTTGAATTTTTTCGGCGTCTTTCTCGTTACAAAATTGAACATAGAGATTTTTTCTTCAAATAAAATTTGTTCTGCATATTGAGATCTTTCATAAAGGTCACGTAAATATTTCTCAAAATTTTAGTAGTTTTCGTGCAATATGTGCAATTTTAAAAAATTACAAAAACAAGATTTTCTCAAAAACGGCTCCAAATTTTTTCTTTAAACTTTTGGTAAGGATAGTGGTAAATGTACTCTATCTGATGACATAAAAGCCATATTGGTCTATCGGTTGGTTTTTTTCAAAAATTATAAAAATGTATATTATTTTACTTGTCTCTCACGTCGTTTCTCGAAAACACTATCGTTTTCTGTGAAAAGTAGCTCAAATTTCGGCATTTTCAGAAATGCTCAAACGCCATTTCCTCTTATATGGCTGCAATTTTTTTCTTGAAACGTTTGTAACGGATAGTGATAATTACACTCTTTAATATGTAGTAAAGTTTATTTTGAGTTATTTTTTTGTTTTTTTCAAAAATTATATAAATGTAAATTTTTTGAAGGATCTCTCACATCTTTAGTATGCACATTACCAGCAATTTGTAAAGATTATTATTATTGTGAGTGTAAGTGCTTCAAATAACTTCAAATACAGTATTTTAAAATACTTATATATACTTTATATTTTTTTAGAAAACTAATACGGGAAAGTATGTGCCATTCTGTAGCACCATTAGTTTTTGAAAGATATCTCACATCTGTAATATGCACATTTCCAGCAATAGGTAAATACTATTGTATTTGTAAGTTAAGATACTTCAAATGTCTTCCAATGCAGCTTTTTAAAAGCTCAAAATTTTTCTGTGAAAAAACTTTAAGTTTAGCATTTTTATTAGCGCTTAAACTCCATTTTCTTGGAAATTACTGTGAATTTTTCAAAGAAAATTGCCATTTAGGAGAAGGTTGTACTGTTCTTTGATATTCTAAAATTAATATTTCCGTTCTACCATTAGGAAACAGAAAAATTAAGAAAATGTCAAAAAATGTACTTTCGTTGGTGATAGGTGGGAGCTGGCATGAGTATGTGGCAATTCCAAATAGCTAGCCCAGGCCCAAGGAAATAGAAAACTAATACGGGAAAGGCTGTGCCAGTCTAGCACCACTATTTTCAAAATGTCTGCGGTCTGTCTTTTTGTTCGTATGTCCCTCTGTCTGTATGCCCGTCTGTGAACATCACTGGCACCTAAGCCATGCGTAGGAATTTTTCCAAGTTAAAGAAACTCCTGTTCATCGGACTCGAGTCGAAGCTCTAAGATTTTGAAAATCATTCTTCAAAATTTGGGGTACTTTATATGATGCTCCCCGGACCTTTGCAAAATTTTCTCAAAAACGGCTCCAAAAATTTTTTAAAAATCTGTTTGAAGAGTAGAATAACATACACTAATAAATGTGGAGTAGATTCGTTTTTCACTGTTAACTCTGAATTTTCGAAAATTGCAAAATTTTCTCTTTCTTTCGGCGGTTTCCTACAACTACAAAATTAAAGATAGGATTTTTTCCTTCGAATACCACTTGTTCTCCATAGCGATTTCTTTCATGAAGGTCTTAGTCCTTTTTTTCCAAAGTTTAGTATTTTTTGCGCAATTTTGCGTGCAATATTTGCAATTTTAAAAAATTACAAAAACAGGTGCACAATTTTTTTTCAAATACGGCTCCAAATTTTTTAAACCTTTGGTAAGAATAGTGGCTAACGTACTCAATGAGATGGCATATACGCCATATTGCTCTATTTTTTTCAAAAATTACAAAAATGAAATGTTTTTTGACTTGTCTCTCACGTCGTCAATATTTGCATTAGCGGCGATTTGTTCACATTATTGCATTAATGAGCAGATGTGCTTTAAATAATGTCAAGTAAAGTTTTTCGAAAACTCAACCGTGTGAACTGTGAAAACTATCTCAAATTTCTCACATTTTCCGAAACGCTCAAAAGCCATTTTATCATAAATTGTTTCTTCAAATTTTTCGAACGGATAGTGCTAATTATATCTTGAATATGGCGTAAGGTTCATTTTTGTATTTTTTTCAAAAATTACGCAAATGTAATTTTTCTTATAAATCTCTCACACCGTTAATATGCTCATTTTCAGCAATTTGTAAAGACTATTGTCTTTGAGAGTTGTACTTCAAATGAAGTTTGATAAATAAAGCTTCTTAACTGCTTACTAAATACTTATTTGCAAAGATATCAACCTCATTTATAGAAGTCCGTCAACACTACTCCAGTACATGAATATTATAGATCATTTTGGAGCTTAGAAAGGGTGCTTATAAGAATTTCCAGCCCTTTATACTGCCCATCTAGGAACGACTCTTTCATGTCTTCCCCCTAATGACACGAGATAATACAGGTCACTTCACGAGGGTACTTCGCTGACCTCAATATCTCTGGTACAGCTATAAGCCGGGATGACTAACAAGGTACTTATGTTAATTGGATGAGATGAGAGACAGTTTATCGATAATTTTGCTTACTGTACACTTGGATAGGAGAACAAAACTGAGGTAAAGGCCAAGGAAACGTAATACTTGTATATCATTTATTATTAGCACATTTCACAAATATTAAAGCTTTAAATTGTATGTAATACATATTTTTCAAAAGAAGTGGTATTGAAATGGTGTATTTAGGGACCAATTGGTAAAGATATCCTTCAGAATAAGATTGTCCTCGAAGGAGAAACTACAACCGATATTGAATTTTATGATGATTAAATATCACACGAAATTATAATTTTGACTGTACTCAACAATGTCATGCGTTTTGTGCTTGTATTTTACAAAATCAATATTGTAATTTACCATGGAAAATATGAACACAGGAATATTTACTGGCAAAATAAATAGTGTATATACGTAGGTAAGTCAATAAGTATCTGCAATTTTGCTCTAATTGTCTTTAATTTGGTTCTACGGCTTTGTGTGATCCCTAACCATTACATGGGACCGTTGTCTTTGCCTATAGGAGGTTTCAGCGTTTTCTGATCAGTCCGTCTTACACTGTTGTGGTTTAAAGATAGCGACAGCACACACTGTTTGCACCAAAGAAGAAGAGCGTTCCATAATCCATTTTCTATGATTTGAAGGTGTACAAGGGGCGGAAATCCATAGCAGATTTTCAGCACAATGCGGGGACAATGTTTGGCCACAGTGAAGTGTTTGCCAGTTACCAGAACAGTTTAAAAGTGGTTGAACGAGCGTCAAGAAAGAGGAAAGAACGGGGCGTCCAGCTACAGCTGCAACAGATCTCAATATTGAACAATTACTTGTCTTTATCCTGAATAACAGACTAGTGACTGTTAATGAATTGACAAACCATATGTACAATCTCGCCCCGTCGGATTATCATCTGTTTAGACCGTCGATTCTGCTCCGATCAACAGTTCACAGAAGTGGTGCATACGTGCCTTGCTGCACATTCAAAAACTTTTTTCAGAAGGAATCGGGAAGTTTGTTCAATTGTAGACCAAGTGCATTGAAAAGAAGGGTGACCATGTTAAAAAGCGATATCAATAAACATTGTGTATTCTTCCTGTAATAAATTATAAAAATTGATTGCGAATACTTATTGACTTACCCTTGTAAAAAACAATACCCAAGGACAACGAACTCTTCAGGTTTTTACAAAAAAACAGAGTAAAGTGAACATTTAGTTACAAATCCTCCGTCAAACTATGCTTAATTATTATTCCTAATTCTAGTTAGATCCTATATTCGCACAGCTCCTTCTCGAGAATTAGTATTCCGTATTTAGAAGGCTAGAGAAACTACAAAAGTTAAAACGATGGGTATTCGGATATTTGATGATTCTGATGTCTATTCTGATATTTTGGAAGAACTGAAGATATTCTGGATATTTTGATCAAAATACCGCATGGAATCTTTAATATGTCCCCAAATATAATAGAAGAAAGCTGTATTGATGAATCAGGTAAGGGACACAACCCTTTTGATCGAGACGGAGGTTCACAGCAGACCTCCATCAAGCCCCAACCCCTACTTGTCAGAAATTCAAAATAAACTAGCCTATAATTTTGTACTAATTATGTATTAATTTTGAACCAAAATAAAAAAAATTGTACACCACTATAAACCACTAAAAACGACATTCAAAAGTTGTGGTAAAGCTACAACCCCAACTTTTCAGAAATTCAAAATCAACTAGCCCATAGTTGTCTACGAATTATGTACTAATTTTGTAGCACATTTAAAAATATTGTACTCAACTATAAATAATTGAAAAACGGTTGCAAAAGATACACGTTTTGCTCATACTATTTACGATTTTTTTAAAACCATTTTGAGTCACATTTCGAAGTTGAAATTTATACAGCGGTTTGATATTATAGTGAACTTTTGGGTGTAGTGTTTTTTCAAAATTTTATCTGGTCCCCCAACGGAGTTATTGCAGTCGAAAAATGCAGAAAATGGCGTGCTTCATACAGAATTAGGGGTGCTACAGAATGGTACAGACTTTCTTGCATTAGTTTTCCGTGGGTTTCCTTGCCACATACTCATGCCAGCTGCCATCCATCGCCACCCAAAGTACATTTTATTACATTTTCTTGATTTTAGGTTTCCTAATGGTAGAACGGAAATATTAATTTTAGAATATTAAAAAACAAAAAACACGTCCTAAATGGCAAATTGCTTTAAAAATGTGTACCTGCTTTTAAGATAATGGCGTTTCAGCGCTACTAAAAATGCGAAATGTAATGCTCTTTTTAACAGAAAATATTTGAGTTTTCGAAAACCTTCATTTGAAGTAATTTAAAGAACATTAACTTACAAATACAATAGTGTTTACAATTTGCTGGAAATGTGCATATTAACAATGTGAGAGATCTTTAAAAAAATTACTTATATGCAATTTTTGTAAAAACAAAAAATACCCCAAATTGAACTTGGCACCGGATAGTACAATGAACACTATCCGTTCGAAAAGTTTGAAGAAAAAATTTGGAGAAATTAATGAGAAAATGTTTCAGTGTTTCTTAAAATGCGAAATTTTGAGCTAGTTTTCACAGAAAACGGTTGAATTTTCGAAAAACTTTACTAGACATTATTTAAAGCAAATGTACTCGTAAATAGAATAATGTGAACAAATTGCCACTAATGTAAATATTACCACAAATTAACTTTACTTGAAATACTTTTAAACAGGGAAAGCAATACCCTGACTAAACAAAATATTTTAACTGCAAAGGATACAAAAATGATGAACGCAAATTATGGTTGCATCAATCATTGTCAAATTTCACGTACGTTTGTCATATACTTTCGTACTTTTTAGCGGTTTCACTTTCGGCACAAAGAAGCAAGCGAACGATTTCAGTAATAAAATTATTCGAAAAATGTACATGAAATAAACTCACAACATAAGTAATATACGATAACCCTAAATCCACAACACGAATATGTATTATGACTACTTACACACACACACACGCACACACACACACACACACACATATATATATATGTATATATGTATATATATGTATATATGTATATATATGTATATATAGGTATATATATATAGACACTTAATATTCTTTCTCAATTTCAGTGATAAATTAAATATTTAGAAAATTTTCAACTGACGCGGTGGTTTACTTCTCGTTTCGGTGCAATAGATACTGATTTTTGACCCCAAATACCTTGGACGAAATCAAGCTTCTGGAATATAGGACGAAATTGAACTCTTTCACATTGTTTAGAATTTCGGCGAAAAATGTCCAATAGTTTTTGATAAAATTTGATTCGAACGTTTCAGAAAATTTGCTAAATCTATTCCTTCATTATGGCCCACTTATGGACATTTCAAAAACTATCATTAGAGATTTGTATTCTAACAGAAACATTTATACTCTATTTTTATGCAGATGTTGAATTCACATAGTTTTGACAACACTGCGATGGAAACAGTGAGTTGTTCGATTCGTGGTTGAATTGAACGATTTCAAATAATAGCTAAGATGTTAGTAGCGCAGAAAGTGCAATATTTCAATCCTGCGTAAATGCATGATAAAGAAACAATTGATACGATACATACGCTTTACAAATCCAAGAAGAGACGTGAAAAATTGTTAAAAATTAAAAATTTGAAAAAAATATATACAGACACTTCCATTTATCATAATTATCAATATTTGTGATTCAAATGGCTTCACATGGTTTTCAATAAAGTTTAGAGAATTCTCAACTATTTCCTGTAGCAACAGAGAATTTTGACAAATAATATACCCCGACCAGGACTTGAACCCGAGAAGCTTCCTTTGGAACAGCTGTACCAATGCACGCTGAATAACAGCGACCACAATGCCTAGGCAGGACATTTGCCCTTATAGAGTATGGTGGTTTCATTTTTCGCATTACGAAACCAAAAAATCCAGAGAATGTAAAAAAAATGTCCTTTAAGCGCTCAGGGAAGATATCTGAGAACATCATCATTCATAACAGAAAAACAAGTTCAATTTAGAGATTAGAAAAATAAGATCTCCCATAAAGTCTGTGCCATTCTGTAGCACCACTAGTTTCTAAATTTAGCAACAGGGTTTTATAAACTTTTTCGTTACTAGATCCCAGCTGTAAGAGTTGTTCTAGCGAAAATTCGCCGTTTTCCAGCGCATGATTTCATAACTCTCTCTTCTTGGGAAGTATTCTTAAAGCTAGAAAGTAATAATTTTGGAACCGTAAGTGTATGTATGTTAATGGTATACGTTTTGGTTATATTGTATTTCAATTTAACGTTAAAATTCTCATAATTTTACTTAAATTAGTTCATACAGATATACATAAGACAATGATTGATTTGACATGCCAAACGTTTCAAAAATTGAATAACAGAGTTGAAAAATGTTTTAAAAGATGCAATTTGGGAAAACACAGACAAGTCCTCTATATTTATCTGCATTGATTCTATTCGTGAGTAGAAGTACTTCAAACGATTTTCAATAAAGTTACTACACTCTTCAAAGATTTTTCTGCAACAACACATTCATCAAATTCAAATCCCTATTTGGAATTCGAACCCGACATCTTCAGAAGTGAGGCGCACAGCCTCAAAGCACGTTACCCATCTGCGCCATTGAGTGAGATGCGGACTAAGTACTTATATTTTAGTCACAACGTAATTGTATCAGCTCTGGCATTAGGAAGACGGTAATTGTCAACATGCGAAAAACATGTCTTTCAAACATGACAAAGAAAGGCAAAGGTGAACGGCTTACTCCAAATAATTTATCCGACTATCGACATTAGAAAAATAACTACTGCGAGAATGTTAGTGCCATTCTATAGCACAACTAGTTTATTTATTTATTTACCGTCCCTTATTACACACGTAAAGAAAAGTTAAAGAATATATTTGGAGTGGTTTTTAAGGAATTTGATTTTTGTAAATTTGAAGCGAAGGTTACAAAAAATGACTTTTTTTCAGAAAATTCTACATAAGCTTTTTTAAAGAGCTAGTTTTGTACAAGAGACTTCGTCTGAAGTAAAAATAGCTAACTAAAATATTGTAGTTTTAAAAATATTGTTTTGCAATTTCAAAAAATCAAGTATTTCCGAGAAGTAGGATAAGACCATATTTTTATCGTCACTCATTACATAAGTGAAGAACTTTTAAAGAAAAAAATTGGAGCGGTCTTTCAGAAATTTGTTGTTGTAAATTTGAAGTGCAATTTGCGCAAAAACTACTCGTTTCTCCAAAAAATTGTACATGACCTTATTTAAGTGTTAATTTTGTTCAACCGACTTTGTCTGAGGCAAAAATCTCTATCTTCAATTTTGCAGTTTTTAAAGAGTTTCTTGCGATTTTCAAAAAATTGGGGATGTCAATGAAAATGATACATCATTTCCTTAAACGTTCTTTGCACTATTCAACAACACAATTTAATCAAAACATTTGGAGCCATTTTTTAAACTGAAAATCTCCGACCGGTTTCATGTAATGAACCCCCCAAAATTAAAATATCGATTTCAAATTCCAGGAGCCTTGACACTAGTAAAAACGATTGGGGAATATTAATTTTGAAGAAAATAGGCCGAACGGTTTACGCGCTAACGTTGACCACAGACGGACAGACATACAGACAGATAGACGGACGTTTTACCGTCAATGGATTTTGCAGTATCAAGAAGAAACAACATGAGTTTTGTCTACACCACGAGATAGAGGATTTTTTTCTAAATTTAGCAACAGGTTTTATCCAGTTTTTTGTTACCAGACCCCTACTATAACAGTTTTTCTGGCGAAAATTTCCCGTTTTCCGGCGCACGATTACACAACTTTCTCTTCTTACGAAGTATTTGTAAGGCGAGAAAATAAAAAAGAAAAGTATATATCGATTTCAAATTCAAAGGGCCACAACATCAGCGAGATCAATCGGGGAATGGGGTCTTCCATTCAATGCACATGTATTGTACAAAAAATATTCTGACCTACATCCATTTGACCTAGGAAACAGACGCTTTTTCATAGGTTGCAGTGTACAAGTGCACTAAACAAGTTGACGTTATACACATAATAGGGGGCACTCAAAATAAGTTAGCACAGAATACGATACTCCAAAAAGATACACACAATAGGGCATACTCCAAAAATATGTAAAAATTACTCTCCTGAGTCCTCTCCTGTTTTCGACGATCATCGACCACAATGCGAGTCTAAAACTGCTGCGATCTGCTCTCGTTAAAACACTTGGAGGTTTGGAGTCCTCGTTATTACCATAAATACATAATGAACAATCAATATCGAACAGAATCGAACCGACGCAAGCCATGAGTACACCTTGGACAGGAGTGAACAATGATTTAGCGATCACTGCAAAATTGACACCTGGCATTCAGGAATGAAAAGAAACTTGCTTGTGTGTTTCATTTAGGATGATTTCATCTATTGAAGAAATCAAATTTGCAATTGATAATACACAATGCATGCAGCAATTAAAAATGTCTCAGATCCCCAATTGAGGACCGTGGCAGTTAATGGGTCAACGGTTGCCGGCTGTTAACTCCTTAACGGCCGGCGTCAATTAAGATTACGTATTCATTCGTCTGTTGAGTGGTGCTATGCAGATGTATTCACAGCACAGTATTAACAAATTAGTATTTAACACACTGTCATATTAAGAAAAAACAAAACTAATGATTTGTAGCTAAAGATGTCGTATGAGTATTCCAAGGAATGATAATCCTTATGTATATGATTTTTCATGGCAGAAGATGATTTTACAAAAAAATAATCAATGACGTAAAGCCAATATCACAAACTAGTGGTGCTACAGAATGGCACAGACTTTCCCGTATTAGTTTTCTATTAGATTTCCTTGGGTCTTCGCTAGCTATTCGGAATTGCCACATACTCTTTCTTGCCAGTTCCATCTATCGCCGCCAAAAGTACATTTTGTTTGTCATTTTCTTAATTCTGAAGAAATGAAAAATTCTGAATACAATTTCAGAATTCAGAATTTTAAAAAATTCGGACCTGATGCCACTTTAATACGTATATTTTACTCTATTCATACAAGAAATTTAAAGAAAAATTTTGGAGCCGTTTTTGAGAAAATGTTGAAAATACGCGGGGGGCTTCATATAAAGTGCCCCCAAATTTTTGAAGAATCTTTTTCAAAATCTCAAAGCTTCAACTAGAATCAGATCGACTAGGGAATAACCATTTTGGAAGGAATTGTACGTATGGTTTAGGCGCTAGCAGTGTTCACAGTGTTCACAACATTTTCTCAAAAATGGCTCCAACTTTTTTATAAAAATTTCTTGTATGTTTAGAATAAAATACACTTATTAACATGGCATAAGTCCGATTTTCACGTACTGCTCTGAATTTTCGAAAATTGTGAATGTTTGAATTTCTTTGGGCGTCTTTCTCCAACTACAAAATTGAAGATAGAGATTTTTTCTTCAAATAAAATTTGTTTTGCATATTGAGTTATTTCATAAAGGTCATGTAAATGTTTTTCAAAAGTTTGGTAGTTTTCGTGCAATATTGCGTGCAATATGCTGCAATTTAAAAAAATTACAAAATCAAGGTTTTCTCAAAAACGGCTCCAAATTTTCTCTTTAAACTTTTGGTAGGAATATGAGTAAATGTACTCTATCAAGGACATTAAAGCCATTTTGGTCTATCGGTTGGTGTTTTCAAAAATTACAAAAATGTTCATTTATTTACTTGTCTCTCACGTCGTTAATATTTACATTATCGGCGATGTTTTCACATTAGTATATTTACGAGTATATATGCTTTAAATAATGTCAAGTAAAGTTTCTCGAAAACACAACCGTTTTCTGTGAAAAGTAGCTTAAATGTCGGCATTTTCAGAAATGCTCAAACGCCATTTTCTCGTATATGGCTGCAAAGTTTTTCTTGAAACTTTTGTAACGGATAGTGCTAACGGATAGTGCTCTTTAGAATAGCGTAAAGTTTATTTTCAGTTATTTTTTGTTTTTTCAAAAATTACATAATTGTAAATTTTTTGAAAGATCTCTCACATCTTTAATATGCACATTATCAGCAATTTGTAAACATTATTATATTTGTGAGTATTAGTGCTTCAAATAACTTCAAATAAAGTATTTTAAAAACTCAAAAATTTTCTGTGAAAATGAGCTTCAAATTTCGTATATTTAGTAGCGCGAAAACGCAATTTTCTTTAAAAGGGCACATATTTTTTAAAAGAAAATAGCCATTTAGGGCTAGGTTTTTGTGTTCTTTAATATTCTAAAATTAATGTTTCCATTTTACCCATAGGAAACCGAAAAAAATAATAAAATGACAAAAGAATGTGCTTTTGGCCAAGATAGATGGTAGCTGGCAAGAAAGAGTATGTGGCAATTCCGAATAGCTAGCGAGGACCCAAGGAAATAGAAAACTAATAAGGGAAAGTCTGTGCCATTCTGTAGCACCACTAGTTTATTTTCCTATGAGTAACAAATTGTATGCTACGATGTTTTATGCGACGACGTAACGTTCGACTGTAGCTCAACAGCCATCCTCTGACATCTGGTTTAAACATGAAAATATCAACATTTAAAGAGTTGACAAGTTATAAATTAGTTACAATATGATTGTAAGTTATTAGTTGCATCTGTAATATCATTATTTCTATCTTTTTATGATAGTACTTACGTAAGTTGACAGAAGCTTACCTTTTTAACATATTAGTTATAACATGATGGTTTAAACATAGACAAGAACAAAAATGTTAAACAATAAAATATATACAATTACTTACAGCAGCACAATAACGCTCGCTCTTGTAATGAAAATTTTGTAAATAATTGTATATATTTTATTGTTTAACATTTTTGTTCTTGTCTATGTTTAAACCATTATGTTATTACTAATATGTAAAAAAGGTAATCTTCTGTCAACTTACATAAGTATTATTATAAAAGATAAAAATAGTGATGTTACAGATGTAAGCAATAACTTACAATCATATTGTAACTAATTTATAACTTGTCAACTCTTTAAATGTTGATATTTTCATGTTTAAACTAGATGTCTGAGGATGGCTGTTGAGCTACAGTCGAAACGTTACGTCGTCGCATAAAGCTTCGTCGCATACAATTAATGCCTTATTAAGTTAAGTCAATGCCTTATTTTACGTGGCGAGACTCGGGCCATCAGGCCCGCTCTTCCGTCTGACCACGCAAATTTCTACTACGCTCCTTTCACCTAGCGGAGAAAGAAGGTATTATCTCGGGCGACGAAACAGGCGATTTGAATTTAGCTCAGAGGCGTCATTTAGGTTGAGGATGCAAGTAAATCTACTAACATGGGCCAGCCGGCTTTACTTCCCCTCCGCGGAAGGATTTTTTCGCCCTTAAAAAATCCACGGCTTCGATCGGGTTTGAACCCACGAACTTGGGTATGACAGTCCGGCACGCTAACCGTCACACCATCGAATCCGACAGTTTGTTACTCATGGGATAATAAACTAGTGGTTCTACAGAATGGCACAGACTTTCCCGTATTAGTTTTCTATTTTCCTGGGTCTTCGCTAGCTATTCGGAATTGCCACATACTCTTTCTTGCCAGCTACCATCTATCATCGCCAAAAGTACATTTTTTTGTCATTTTCTTAATTTTTCGGTTTCCTATTGGTAGAACAGAAACATTAATTTTAGAATATTAAAGAACACAAAAACCTAGCCGTAAATGGCAATTTTCTTTTAAAAATTATGTGCCGTTTAAGAGAAAATGGCGTTTTAGCACTACTAAAAATGCAAAATTTGAAGCTCATTTTCACAGAAAATTTTTGAATCTTCAAAATACTTTATTTGAAGTTATTTGAAGCACTTACACTCACAAATATAATCATCTTTACAAATTGTGCATATTTGCATAATGTGCATATTAAAGATGTGAGAGATCTTTCAAAAAATTTACATTTATATAATTTTTGAAAAAAAAAAACCAAAAATACTCAAAATAAACTTCACGCTATACTAATGAGTGTAATTAGCACTATCTGTTACAAAAGTTTCAAGAAAAAAATTGCAGCCATATACGAGAAAATGACGTTTGAGCATTTCTAAAAATGCCGAAATTTGAGCTACTTTTCACAGAAAACGGTTGTGTTTTCGAGAAACTTTACTTGACGTTATTTAAAGCATATATACTCGTAAATATACTAATGTAAAAAAATTGCCGATAATGTAAATATTAACGACGTGAGAGACAAGTAAAAAAATTTACATTTTTGTAATTTTTGAAAAAACCAACCGATAGACCAAAATGGCTTTTATGTCATTGATAGAGTACATTTACTACTATCCCTACCAAAAGTTTAAAGAAAAAAATTTGGAGCCGTTTTTGAGAAAATTTTGTTTTTGTAATTTTTTAAAATTGCACATATTGCACGAAATATTGCACGAAAACTACCAAAATTGTGAAAAAGATTTACATGACCTTTATTATAGAACTCAATATGCAGAACAAATTTTATTTGAAGAAAAAATCTCTATGTTCAATTTTGTAACGAGAAAGACGCCGAAAAAAATTCAAACTTTCAAACTTTTCGAAAATTCAGAGTTATCCGTGAAAATCGGACCTATGCCATGTTAAAAAGTGTATTTTCCTCTATTCATACAAGAAATTTAAAGAAAAAATTTGGAGCCGTTTTTGAGAAAATGTTGAAAATCCCCGGGGGGCTTCATATAAAGTACCCCCAAATTTTAAAGAATCTTTTTCAAAATCACAAAGCTTCGACTAGAATCAGATCGACTGGGGAATATCAATTTTGAAGAAAATCGACCGAACGGTTTAGGCGCTAGCGTTGACCACAGACGGACAGACAGACGGACGGAATGCCGTCAATCGATTTTTAAGTATAAAGAAGCAACAAATCATGGATTTTGACCACACCACGAGATAGAGGATTTTTTTTCTTAATTTAGCAACTGATTTTATCCACTTATTCGTTTTCACGGCCCGGGAATTAATTTTTTTCCGCCGAAAATTGGCCATTTTTTCGCGCAGCATTACATAACTTTCCCTATACTACGTATATCACTCCGTGTATACGTACGTATACGGGAAAGTAAAAATTGAATGTCAAAAATTTTTAAGGAATTGTCTGTTTATTTTAAGAATAAATACATTCAAAATGTAAAAAGAAATGTACGTATTCGGTACAAGGTAAAGAAAACCTTTAAAAACGAGATATTAGTGACACTTTGAAAGAAATGTTTTTGAATCTTTTTTGACACTCACTGGCAAGAAACGCCGTTTCCTTCCGTTGGAGAATTTAGGGCACCTCGAAGAGGGTAAAATTTACCACTCTTTGGAACTTGATTCACGGCTGCGCAAAATCCCGCCTATTAATACCTCGGGAGGTTATAAGTAGCACTCGTTTCCTTCCCTGCTTAGCTCAGATGGAGCTGCGATACTTCTCAAAATATATCGCTATAATTACAGGTTGCTCCTGGCAGGTTAGCAGTATTTCAGAAGAACGGCTATAACAATTTCATACGACGTATTAATTAAGGGAAAACTAGAAAGAACTTTTGAGATGAATTTGTACTCTCATTCGATGTTTTATAATTCCATAAAATTATAAATATGGTCGCATCACGCTTCCTGAAATAGGTGTAACGATCTATAAGAATGCATGCTACAGTATGTCTATATGAAACAAGAATATTTGTCAGATATTTTGGGCGTTTTTATCTACAATTTATCACTAGTTCTTAAAAATGTTGCATGTATACCAAATTATTATTGTCCCAGAGCTTGCAAAACGCTGAACTTCCATCCAGTTTCTTAAGATGCCTTTCTCTTCTTTTTCTTGTAAGAGGTTGAAGTAATCTGTACATTATCGGCCATCAATCATAGCAAATGAATGTTGTTTCTCTTATACCATGGCTTTCATTATGTTAGCGCACCACCTGCATGTCAAATTACAGTCGAATGGACTTTTGTTTTTTTTTTCGGCATATTTTAAAAATTGCGCAGCGCAACTCCGACACCTACAGGCCGCCATACTTGCGTTTACTTGTTCCTCATAACACTGGCTAACTTCTCAAAAAACTTTTAGCTTTGAGCTTATCATACGACGATATTCTTGCTGACTTTCGGTCAATATGTATCTCAGGGCTTCAGAAATGGCGTAAAATTCACTGGACAACACTGAAAAATCATCCGGTAGTTTCTTGATGATTTCCTCGGTTTGAATAATTAATGCACAGCCTACCTTATTCATTCTTTGAGCCGCCAGTATATATTTTACAGTGATCATGGTATTTTCCTAGTTCATTTCTTACGAGGATACGAATTTATTGAGGATTTGCATTCTGTTTGCAAGGAATGTTCGGAATTTCAAATGTTTTAATATCTTCCATTGTCCAAGGTGCATATTTGGGTAGAACTGTATTCTTAAGAGCTGGGATTTTATCTCGTATCTTCTCCAGAATCTGGATTGCTGTCGAAGGTCTGGGAAGTTTCTTCTTGAACTTCGAAGTTCTATAAACCCTATCTGCATTATGAAGATCTTTGATAACTGTATTCAGTTTATTTGATGCTACTTTGATTATATATATTATTTATTATTATAATTAAATTTATTCTACGATTTCCTAACTCAGCTTCCCGTAGTGTGCTATCTGTTGGGCTGATCTTGAAGGCTCCGCATTTCAGCCTGGCCATTCCCATATTATTGATAGGATCTAAAATTGTTTTGATGCTCTTGTTGAGAGCCTCATATAATAGACTCCCATAGTCCAATTTGGATCTTTTGCCTAATAAGTTCTTCTAATGACCAAAAAGTACATTCGCCAGGATGTGTGACTATTAACTTTGATAAGGTTCATTCTTTTGGAACACTCAGTTTTCATATTCTTTATGTGTGGAACCCATGTTAGCGTCTTATCTAAAAATATTCCTAATATTTTAATATATTTGCTCTGTGCTATTTTATGCTCAGCTAATTTCATTTTCCTCAGTCAGATTGTCTCCTAGAGAAAATTATGAATGAGGATTTTGTCTCAGAAATATTAAACCCAATGCTCTTTGAAAATTCTATGACTGAGTGTTAGACTTTTTGTATATTTTCTTCTAAAGATGTTAAATCTTTTCCTGTTACGCTGATGTTACGCTGTGTACATATTGATGACAGCTGGCGGTTTACTATTGTTTTGGAGGCCAAAAATTCGCCATTTTTTCGCGCAGCATTACATAACTTTAACTCTTCTTAAGAAGTTCCTTCTTAAGCACTAGAAAGTAAAACATTGTAGGCGCTATTCTTTAGGTATATGAGACAGTCCAATGTTGAGCGACGCTTCTCAAGCTGCTTTGATATGGAATAATTAATTGATGTTTTCCCTTATACCACTTTAATTTTTGATTCACAATTTTCTCCAGAAGTTTACACAGTCAGCATGTTAGTGCAATAGGACTGTAGGTGCTAATCAGGAGTTAATCTTTTCCTGGCTTATGGATCAGTTCTGTAATTGCTTCAGACCATTTACGAGGGAACACGTAGTTAGGTATATCAGATTATAAACAGTTAGCAAGTATCGAACAGCAGAAGTCCGTATTTTATTAATGAAAATGTTGGGAATTCCATCAGGGCGGCACTGGTGTCTTTCAATTTTTCTACGGCTTCATTTAATTCCCTGTATGTAATCGGTACATTTAAGTGCTTAATATCACTGTTGTGCTTCCTTCTCCGAGATCTAGTTCAATTTTCTTCTTTATATTTAACAAAGTTTTCACAGTACTGATCGCTGGAATTAGATGCAAATAACTTTCCGAAGCTATTGGATGTAATGCCGGGGCTCTTGTATGTCAATGCCATTAGAGGACTACATTGTTTTTATGGTAGTCGTTTTATGGATTTTATTTTTTCCTTGTTTCTTTGCTGTTCATCTTGGAAATTATGGATGAAAAATACTCTCTCGAAGATTTTATTTTGGCTTCCTTGATTATTCTTCTAGCTTTTCCACTAGAAGATTTAAACCAAATTTATTTCCATCGTTATTGTGACTTTTATAGACGTTGCACAGATGATAGTTTCGTTGGCAGTGGACATTATTATTTCTTCAGTCATCACAAATATGGTATATTTGTTTTTAATCAAGGTTAACATTCCTATTTAATGTTCGGGTCCCGTGATCCCAAAAAAGGTTTTTTTTTCAAAACGTCCGTCCGTCCATCTGTCTGGCGATTCTTTGCTGATAAAGTTGCCAATTAGCTTTATTAAAATCCATCCGGGAGTATGTCTGAGTGAGTCATCAAGGGTCACAACAAAAGTAGAATGGTCACTGTAAAATAGGTCATCGCGTACATTCTACTGAAGGTATCACGGCAGATTCGGCGAACGGCTTTTTGTAACATTTGTTGCGTCTTTTCGCAACGCTTTTTGGTGGGGCGGGGTAATCCTCCATTACTTCATTACCATCATCGCTCTATTTTCCACATGGCGCTATATTATACTTATGTGTCACGTCTCGTCTGTCAGTTGTCAAGAGGTAGCATCCAAGTAGCATCTCCGCGTACGCGTCCAACACCGCGCGCCCCTGCGTCACTACTCAGCGGCCAGAATTGGAAAGGAACAAGGTAAGGTTTAAGACACTTCACAAAGGTTGAACTAGCCTTTGTGAAGCAGCCAAACTCGCTTTGTCGCAACAAATTTCACATGAATGGGATTCGAATTCGGACCTCATTGGTGAAAGGCGAGCGACTTTGCTCTGAGCCACGAGACACCCTTAAATCTAAAGCACTTGTACTTCCTGTTGCCACATTAAAGAATGTAGGTTCATTACCTTCATTCAATATTACTAGGTCTTTTCTAGAAATTCACCGCTTATTTTCCCTCTGGTATCCTTTCTTTCGGAGTTCCTATTTAAATTATGATTACTAAAGTCACCTACTACAATAATAGGTTTGTTGTCTTGTTGCACAGCATTTTCGAGATCACTATTTTCAAGGGAACAGGAATTAGGTATGTACGAATTACATAAAAAGAAACACTTATTTCCGAAGGATAACTTCACAACAACTACTTCCAAATTACCTATTATTTGCGCTTCATCCCCGACTATCGATTCGTTTACATAGTTGGCAACTCCTTCACTAGCATTAACGCACGTTGATATATTTTTGTAGTAATACATACTTTGATCTACTTATGAAATTTTTTTTAGAGTTGGTTTCTTTAATACACAAAATGTCAAAATTGTTATCACTCTGAAGCTTCTGTAAAAGTTTGAATGTATCACCTAACCCATTCACATTCCATTGGAGAATTGTAACCTTCATTTTTGCAGTTTTCACTGGATGATTCTTTATTTCCTGAAGGCGGCCGTGAAGATTCGAAATTCAAAGGTTCTTCTAATTTCTTTATTTTTTGCGTAAAGCGTGATTTAATTCTCCTTCTTCTGCCCTTTGCACACGTTAGCAATGAGCATAATACACCTTCTTCAGCTCGTACGGCATGTCAGAGATTTTATATATTATATATTTTATATGTCATATGCAGTATGTAATGTGACACTTCCTACAACTCGTAGGGGATGTCTCAGACTCCACACCAAAATCCCTAATTAACTCGTAGGACATGCCACAGATCAACACGTATTTTCCTGGTATGTAAAATAAAGTTTTCATTGTTGAATAGATCCTGACATCTATTATATTTTTAAACAATGTTAACGCAATAATGTGAAAACGAGCTGGAAAAGGGGAAAGCTGAGTATCGGTTTCGAGCTGTGCTGCCTTTTTCCATTGTCACCTTAGACATGCCTTACGAGTTGTAGGAGCTCGCAGTGCTCAGAAACCTCCGACGGCAGAGAGCATTCACACATGCCCTACGAGTGCAAAAGGCTAGTCATGCATCTTAGTTATCTTAATAACTTGATTAATTTCTCCGTTTCTCTTGTGTAATTTAATGATATTTCAAATGAGTTATTGGATCCAAAAGTATCTTCTAAAATCCTTTCAGTTGTTAACAAGTCACAAATTTGGAAGTTTTTTGTAATTTCCCTCTAACTGGAGCTAGGTGCTTATCCATGTTTTTCTTAGCATTACTTCATTCACCTGCATTGTTTTTCTTCTTCCTTTTGGATGGTTGGGCTAGATTTTCGGCACTTTTGGAAGAGATACATTGTATACGTTATGACTTCAGCGTGCACACTTTTGGTTTGTACTATTCTTTTCGGGGAAATCTCTGTCATACCCAAATTCGGCTGAACCGACAATGGTGCTTATAGTCGTCACATATTTCTTAGATTACATTATCTTAGATTTCTTCGCTCAGAAATTGTAATGTCAGCCGTTATCAGTACACTCATAACGGCTGTCATTACAAATTCTGAGCGAAGATATTGAATTGACTCCTCTGGAATTCTGTGGAGAACATTTGTTGAATCTCGTAAATATTATTTGAAGCAAGTACCATTAAAATTGTATTAAAATCTATGAAACCGTGAAAATGCATTAAAAATGAAAAAAAGTTAAAAACGACTTAGTAGTCGAAATCTACCAAAAATGAAACAAACACAAGAAAAAACAACATAAAATGGGATAGTTCCTTTAATCCTTAATTAATTTCTTCCTTCACTAATTTCTAAACGACATTGTTCTAAAGTGAAAAGAAAAAATGACATTTCATTAAAATCTGCCTCTAGTTATATGTAACAAGAAAATCAATCCTCTTGATAGTACAAAAGCTAGTAACTTCAGAAGAGTCATAAAATTCAAATTCGAACTTCGACATGAAGGAATTTACTGCTGCTACTTAAATCCTTTAGAAAAAATCTCCACGATGAGCTATCATGTGTACGAAATCAGATCCATAAAAAAGTCCTATGCTCATGTCATTACAAGACTCATGTAAACATCGACAGTGTTTTTAACCCTCTCCTCATAACACTGTGTACGGGAGAAAGTTTCTAAGAGCTTTGTAAATCTCTATATACATATCTAAATACAACCCTTGATAAATTTTCTATTACTTAAGTAGGTGAATTCATTGAAGCTACTTGTTTACATAATTTAATTTAATGTGGTAAAGAGATAAGGGAACGATACATGAGCTCCAGAAATCGTACACAGCTTCCACCTTTCGGCGTAAGTAAGACACAGTTTCTTAGTACTTTTAACGCAAAATAAGTAAATTAATAGGTCAATAACTAAAGTGAAAAATATACCAATAAATAAATAGGTGAAGTATGTAGGGTCATCCGTATTCCACGCAACGCAAAGTGCATGTGTGGGGTGCATGGGAGGGCACATGCGTGCGCAATGGCAGAGCCGCGTGGGCCGCCGGCCGCGTGGGCGGGCGCCGCACCTGGTAGGCGAGCAGCGCGTCGGCGCCGCCCAGGCCGGCCACCGCGATGAGGTAGGAGGCGCAGGTGCCGAAGCTGAGCATGCAGCAGTAGCGGAGCCGCAGAGGCAGCGTCACGAACAGCAGGAAGTCGAGCAGCAGCGCCCAGCCCAGCGCGTCGCGAGGCGTCACCTCGCCTTGCTTGAGAAAGAGGTGCGCCAGCAGCTGCGAGTTGGCCAGGTGCCAGGCGAGGTGCGGCACGGCGGCCCACACGGGGCAGCGCGGCGGGCCGCGCGCGCACCACGCCAGCAGCGCGGCGTTGAGGGCCAGCAGGGCGCCGCTCAGCGCCAGCAGCAACGCGTCTCCGGCCACAGCCAGCGCGTACGCGTCGTACAGCATCGCGGCCGCCACGAAGCAGCGCAGCCCCGCGCGCCGCCCGCGCACGCTGTGCGACTGGTACAGCCGCTCCAGCGCCGAGTCGCGGAACGCGCGCCGCACCGAACCAGCGGTGCCCGCGGCCGCGGCCGCCGCCGCCGCCGTAGCCGCCGCCGCCGCCTCCATCCTCGTCCGCCCGCGCCTTCCGGCTTAGAGGATCGCGTCGCCGCCGCGCGCCGTGCTGTACCGTGTCGCGCAGCGCCGCACGACGCCGACGCCGACGACGACGACGACGCCGACGACGACGACGACTGCGAGCCGCGCGCCGCCGGTCGAGCGACTGCCGACGAACGGCCAACCGGCGACCACGGCGCCGCGCCGCCCCGCGCCCCGCGCCGCCCGCCCGCCCGCCCGCCCGCGCGCGCGCGCGCAATCAATACCCGGCACGCCATGACCCGCTCCGCCGCGCCCCTCCCGCCAGTCTCCCGCGCCCCCTCCGCATCGCCTTTCCCCGCTCCGCACCGCCCCCACGGCCCGGCCGTGACCTCGCGGCACAGGCCGCCCGGGCGCCGAAATGCCCGCCCGCCCACGCCGCCGCAGCGCCCCCTCGCGTACGCGCCCGGGGCACTCCGGGAAGCACCCGTGTGCCAGGGACGCCTGCGCCGCTACCCCAGATGTACGTTGCTCGAGGTGTGCAGTACCGGGCTTGGGTGCAGCGGGTTGTGAAGTCCTACTACCAGCTACTCCAGTTCAACGTGCTGAAAGTCTCGAGTACCGGGCCGCGTTGCTGAGAGATTTCGAGTTAGAACAGATGATGATATTTTCCGGAAAGCCCTCCTACCTCGGAGGACGCCTAGGCTGTCGGGGATCGCCGCTCGCGCTGCTTGTCCATTCGGCCGTTTATGAATATCTCACTGCTTTGTTACGAGATGTCGAATTATAGCAGGTTGTTTTGTTTTGGGGAGAAGTTCTACTAGCCAGGAGGGCACTCAGTTCCCCAGGGATCTCCGCTGCCTCTGCTACTTGCTCCACATTGTTAAGAGATCTCGAGTTGGAGCAGATACTTTTTTTCGAATAATTATTCTCCTCACTCTTACTACGTGCGTAGTAAAGGGAAAGTATTGTAATACTCGTTAGGCGGAATTTTATTTTCCTAGCATGGCCATTCAAAGTTATCATTACCAAAAGAAATATTTTTCTAGTTTCCAATTAAAATTTTAATAACCTTAACCTTGATATAATATCCGTGCGTTCACTCTGTTGAATCAAAGAAAGTTAATTCACCTCCCTGCAGATTCTGCAACGCTAGAAATTCCGCTGCCAATTACAACTTCATTTTCTCTCACTGCTGCCACAAATGTGCATTCCATTTCCCCAGCTCACACCAGCTTGATATAACATTTTTCGTTAGAATCCCGATACTCATATTCGGACTACGAAACTATCGTTTTTCACGCAATCACGATGCGTCCTCTAACAAAAATTACTCATCTGGCACGAACCATGATACGTTCCCCACGGAAACTCTTTCTCGTCTATCTGGCAGACTGTATTCACCACGAAAACTTTTTGAACAAAAAACTGTCTGTCCCGTGTTTTGTTTGACCATAGCCCGCTAGTATGCCTAAAGCATACTAGCGGGCTATGGTTTGACACATAGTTTCAACAAGAAAATCACGTTTTCTAACTCGGTTTGCTTATTTACTCGTCCGGCTCTTAAAGAATTCATAAGGAAAATTGGAATGAAAATTCCATTCTCTTAAAAACCTTAAAACTGTCTCTATTTTATTATTTCCCCTATCATCCACATTGCTTCTAACATTCAACTGTTCATTGACGTCACTTTGTGCTATTGAGAGTTTCTAAATTCGATACTGATCTACCATTGTAGTTCTCGTTTGCACCTCACTTAAAATAAACTATTTTATTGTTTACGTTGGCTGACTCGGACTACGCTAAATTACGTGATAATTGAGTCATAATATACATCGTTCCGACGCCATTGCATTGTCTTTTGTCACTGCAACAATACCATAGCTTCCATTTATGGAAATTATGTTCGTAAATATGCTATTCTTAATTAAACCACTTGTGAACTGTCACAGTACAAAAGATTAATAATTTTTGAATTAGTCAAGAGTTACAAAAAGGTAAAAATAACATACCAATACAAGTATTACAAAAAATGGTACAAAAAATAAGAGCAATTCATATTACATTGTTATATGATCACTGTATGATGGTATAATATGTTTGTTATAAACATACCACATATAATAGGCGCAATATGCATCATATTCCTGAGGCAATTTATTAACATTTGTTTATTCTTAATAATGTTTCGATTTTTCATGTAAAATGGCTTAGTACAATTGTAAATTTAATGAGAAATTTCCTATTTAGTCTCAGTGGAGTGAATGAATGAAACTGGGTATCTGAGCCAAAGTAACTTATCCATTATCAATTTGTAACTTCGTATACACAGCTTTCAATAAACTATCATCATGTATTTTAAAAGTACATGACATCGGTCCCTTGTTACTTAATTAAGTTACTTAGCATAATTTAAAATGCAAGAAAATTTTTTTTTCAATAACAAGTAGGTAGAATAAATTATATAATCCATGTTTTATAGTGGAGAATTGTTTCACATGATATCATTTATTTTCAGCACATAAATACATACATGGTTGTTACGAAGCAGCATGTAAGTTATTTTGATTTCTCTTATGATAGACAAGCACTAGAATTAGTCAGAAATATGTCTACCTTCAATACTATAAAAAGTTTATTTACACCCATTCAAGGGGATAAGACTGCCATACTGCTAATTAGCTGTTGTGTCAAATGTAGAGACACTGTTTTTTAACTTTTTTGTTTGAAGAAGAAATAAGGTTTACATAGCAGAATAAGTAAATTTACATAACAATACGCATAGCATAATCTCTAGTTTATATAAGGTCAAACATGTTTACTTTCTTTAAAAACGTCATTACTTTTATAGTTTCAGTATTGTCATTCAGTTAACTTTTAATGTCATTCAACAGAACATACTTTCTTATCAATTTGTTATGTTTTGGATCTTCTTTGGTTATCAGATGTTTATGTGTTAATTTAGAATGACTAATTCGTAAAAGAATGCTTTGTTCTTTTCTATTTTTAAGGTGGGGGGTGTGCCAATCAATGGTTGATTTCCTTATTTCAATTAGCTTGGTTGGAGGAGATTTAATCCATTCTTTATAGGATAGAAAGCTGGGACACGGCGTTGCACGATGTACGTTCATGGGATAGAACGTTGTACGATAGGTAAGATAGGAATAAAAATGGGAATCGTCACAGTGTCGAAGCAGTAACGCGTCCACCTAGTCCTAGTTTTAGCTGACGCAATGTCGTTAAGTAATATTTTCATAAATTCTCTTAGTGACTTCGTTTTTAAACTTTTGAAAAGTACTGCAATTTTTATAGTAGAGGGAAGATTGTTGTTCTAAGCACGGATGGCATTGATAGTGAATGATTTGCTAAAAGTAGAGGTATTTTGATGGGAATACAAATAAGGCATGACGCTTGGACACGATGCAGCTTGATAATTTGAAATCGTTGTCATAGGGTGGTATGATGAGTATGTTTTAAGGAATCTGTTGTGGAGGTGAATACAGTGAAGTAAACGCCTTTTTGATGAGATGGAGATGTCACTGCATGAAGTTGTCGACGGCGTCACCCGATATTGTTGTGCTCCCCCCGGCGCACTGGACAGTTGAATGGGGTTACTAGGTACAGTTCTGGAAACAAAAATTGATCGCGGCCGTCTGCAGCTAAGTTCAGCTTGCGCACGGCTTGGGCAGCCCTTGTCATGACGAAACGTTGCAGGCGGAGCCTCACAAACCTAGGCAGCCTATCTCAACACAGAGGGGAGTGTCCTAACAGAATTACGCCGTACAAAATGGCGGGCGTCTTTAGTTCCGATATGGAAATATTTTCAAATAATAATACATGGAATTAAACACTTTTATGAACATGAAAGTAAATTTATTCAAATATATATGAACACATACACTTAACCACTGTTAACACAATTCTTTTTGAAGAAATTACGTTGATGTGAGATAAAATAACACTAATTTTAGACCAATTACTTTCTTATACACATTTTAAGTTCAATATTGTCGTTCATACACCAATCCATGAAATTTAACACATGTCCAGTTTACTTAAGAATTTTTTCATAAGAAAAAATATTATAATTGCATATTTGCAATTGTTCATATGATTCTAAAATTTGCAAAAATTGCAAAATACTGTCTTTCTCAAATCGATAGAGGACT
>JAHLJT010008756.1:111504369-111607119 GCA_031308135.1 Acheta domesticus | reverse complement strand
CAACAAGATATTTGTTCTTCAATAACTTCAGTGTTCTTCAAAAATTTCGATCTTTTTGACTAATTTCATTAATTTTCAATTATTTTCATGTTTTTATCATACAAAATATTTTCAGAATACTCTAAAGAAATATAAGAATTGATTGAAACAGGTCTATATTTATTTTAGTTTTACATGCCACGTTCAAACGTCCAAAAGCAAATGACGGTCTCTGAGACCGGTGTTTCTCTTTGCGTTTTAAAAATCATGTTTCCATATCTGCTTACTTTTGGGAAAATTGTTTTCTTCTCTGATAAGAGTTCCAAACAGAAATGATCCTGCTGATCTCAACTGGGAATGTTCTAGAATTGTACGCAAACTACTTTTTTCAAAAATTTGGAAAAAATAGTTTATCTTCAAAAAAATAGTAATCTACATTTAATGTAACTTGCAATGCAGATATGATCTACATAAAAGTTTCTATAAGGAAATACCACCAACTATGGGCCACCCCCATAACTTGTAAACGGTTCCCGATATCGAAATGCAGTTTTCGTTCAACAATCCGGAATCAAGGGGCAAGTAATGTGGTGTAGAGATATTGTTTGAAACATGTCTAGTTTTCGAGAGATTTGATGTTTTTTGTTGTGTCATTTTGTTCGAGTCATTTTGATGTTTTAAATGGAATCATGAACTTTTCTCACTAGCAATAGATAGATCATAAATAGACGAATGCAATGATGTAATATATGTTAATGTTTTGACGGTATTTTGAGTATAAAATAATACTTTCTTACATGTGTTTTTAAATTAAATCTACAAGATTTCCTGTAGTAACCCTTGCAACTGTCGCCTTTGGTCAAGTTTGACTTCGCGGCGCCGGCACTTCTGCGGGGAGAGACGGCGAAGGTCATCTTCCCCAAGAGGGACAGACGTGACTGTTGATAAAAACTAAAAATGTTTCAAACAATATCTCTACACCATATCACTTTCCCCATGATTCCCCATCGTTGCGCGAAAACTGTATTTCGATATCGGCAACTTTTTAGATGTTATGGGGTGGCCCATAGTTGGTGGGGCTTCCTGTATAATTCTATTTACAGCAAATTGTCATTACTATTTTTTCTATTTTCTAATTAATAAGCGTATTGTATAAAAATTATGTTTTCTTTAATAAAAACCTCCTTTAAACATTCTTGTCTTTTGAAATTTAGTTTTCTATCTCCCAGCGATGTTTCCGTGCTCAAATTTCCTCCGTTGCCCGCACAAGCAATAATTTTGAGTGGCAGCGCCCGCGAAACAAAAATAGGAATACGATTGCGCATGCGGACAAAACTGGCTGCCATTTCTCTAGACTCTGCTAGGCTTTAATTTGATAGACAGTCATAACTATTAGGATCGCGATATTTACAATTTTTTTAGTCATTCAACATTCCCTTCGAGATTCTGGAATTTTAAATGTTTGTCTCTGAAGCTTGGCATATTGTCAGTTAACTCTTTACTGCAGGTACTCTTAAACTCTTCGATATGGTAGATCGCAGTAAGACGTGACTTGACAGTTCATGTCATCTCATAGAGTATATTAGGCACCACTCCTAGCAAAAGTTAAAAAAAAAATGGAGTCGTTTTTGAGAAAATCTGGTTTTTGTTATTTTTTAAATTGCACAGATTGCACGCAATATTGCGCAAAAACTACTAAAATGTTCAAAAAATATTCATGACCTTAATGAAAGAATAAATTATGGATAACAAATTTTATTTGAAGGAAAAATATAAATCTTTAATTTTGTAGTGGTAGGAAGACGCCGAAAAAATTCAAACTATTTGCAATTTTCGAAAATTCAGAGATAACCGTGAAACTCGGACCTATGCCACCTTTGTAAGTGTATTCTTACAAGAAATTTAAAGAAAAAAATTTGGAGCTGTTTTTGAGAAAATTTTGAAAATGTCCGGGGGCCTTCACCCGCAAATTTTAAAAAAATGTTTTTCACAACCTCAAGGTTTCGCCTCGAGTCAGATGGACAGGGTTTTTTTCAATTTGGAAAAATCCTACAAATGGTTTAGGTGCTAGTGGTGTTCACAGACGGACAGACAGACGGACGTTTTGAAGAAAAAAAAACATGTTTTCGGTATCAGAGCCCAAAACGTGTATTTCCATTGAAATCTCGAAATCACTTTTCCGCAGCATTACAAAGCTTTCCCTATTTTACGCATATTACTTCGTATATACGCATGTATACGGGAAAGTGAAAAGGAAGAGGATACCTGTCAAGTGTTTTGATTTTTTTCATTAATACCGACAGACTTTGTTCGCTCATGAGGAATCCCACCTTACTTTGAGCATGGTCTCGGATCCCTTGTGAGAACAGTTCTCTGCGAATGATTTACCCTTCTCAGTGCTGACGATTTCACAAGTGAAAAGAACTAAAACCATAATCTCGTTTTAACTATCGCCATTTTAAGTTCGAAAGGGAGTACACAAAATCATTTCAAAAAGAGAGCCTCCCGTGTAAAACATATTCGTAGCATCATACGTATGATAAATGTGAAATCGAGTTTCCAAGAAAATAACGTTTCCTTACATATTAAGGGCTATTGTAAATTTGAGAGTTAGAATAAAAAGTCAATATTTTTGATGTTTTACAATAATTCCTTTTGAATATGATTTTTTATTCGTTTACATACCTTTTCTACCCCCACTTTAGCTAGAATAAATGCCTTTTTTCATTCCTATTGTAATAAAAATAAATGCCTTTTTGCCCGCCCATTTTAGGTAAAATGAATTCCTGAACTCCCGGGCTTTAATTATAATACTACACAAAGCCCGCAGAAGTGTTGCCAATCCTGAAACGTTTTGTTCACTATGGGATACGAACTCACTTTGGTTCAGAAAGTTGTTACTTTGTCCACTAACTATAATCTCCCTAAGAATCACGGCCTCTCCGACCTCAGAAAAGTTGGACAGATTAACTCATATTTTTTAAATATTTACGCGAGGACTCAAAGTCCGCGGCGTCTACTACGTTTCAAGATAGTTGCAGGTTCAAGATAGTTCAAGACTGCAGAAAGTTTGGAATGGCCTTCTTGGAATTTACGTGTTTCGGGAACCTCTGTAAGAATTCAAGGTTTCAAGAGTTTGATTAGCAAGCGAACTCAACCAAGCGACCACCCTGAGGGTCATTTCGAAACATTGACGTCTTTTGAACGAATTAATGAAAGTATTCAAATCTTGGAATAAAGGCATTAAAAAACATTTTCCCCCAAAAATAACTCTCATTAAAATTAAATTGAACTCGCACATAATTTTTCACACCACCTATTTGGAATTCCTGTAATTACACATATGTCAATTATGTGTAATAACAAATATTACCAGAACATATTATCAATTTAATTGTGTACTTCACAAAATACTATTTGTGAAAAGTAGACAAATAAGTGTTGTAATAAGACAGAATTTTCGTCTTTCTAAAACGTGTGCAAAGAGCGAATGGATTGTCTATTAAACGAATGCGGGTTGGCATCAGATGCTAATTTCCTATAAACAATTGCGTATCTCGAAAACGAAGGGCGATAGTGCTGATCGGACTGCGAAATTTCGCGACATGGTGAAAGGTAATCGAGATGAAAACAAAAAAGAATTTGCAAAATTTATAAATTTATGAACAATTTCCAATATTTTCACTTCTAAGGTGGCAACAGTTCCCTGATGTCCCAGAACCGAAAATTGCGAATTAACAAGTTTGCAACAATTACCAATTTTATAAACAATCGCGAAATGTGCGCTATTTCTGCCGGGGACTGTCCCAAATTTTTCTCTGAGTAGAACATTGCAAAATGACAATTCTCAACAAGCAATGCAAATTGATTCCTTAATATCTAGTTTAATTGTTACTATAATGATAAATATACACTTGGTCTTTGAATTTTATTAAAATGATTCCCTAGGAGTCCTCTATCTATTCGAGAAATACACGATTTTGCAATTTTTACAACTTTTATAAACATTGGCTACAATAGCTAATCTGCTATTACTCTACTACTGCTTTTACTCATCGACAAAATCTACAGTAAATTGGACATTTGATTAAGTTCATGGATTGTGAATGAAAAATAATATTGAAATTAAAATGTGCATAAGAAAGTAATTGGTCTAAAATCAATGTTATTTTATCTCGTATTAACGTATTTTCGTCAAAAAGAAATGTGTTAAAACTGGTAAAAAGAATGCATTTATACATTAATTTCAAGGAATTTACTTTCATGTTCATAAAATTGTTTCATTCCATATATTATTATTCTAAAATATTTCCACATCTGAACTAGGGACGTCCGCCATTTTCTACTTCATAACTTTGTTAGGCCACACCCCCCTCCGTTCAGATTGGCTGCGGCGGTTTGTAAGGCCCCGCCTGCGACGTTTCGTCATGACAAGGGCTGCCCATGCCGTGCGGAAGCTGAACTTAGTCGCAGACGGCCGCGATCAATTTTTGTTTCCAAAACTGTACATGTTTTCCTTGATATGTATGGTGGTCAGTTGATTTCGCGAATATTTGTATGAGAATAATTTGTATGAGAATAAACTGCTGTTCTATTTAAATGTTATTACGATATACATCCATCATTAATACTAAATACTGGTAGCAGAGCGTCGAACACTAATACGAATTATGGCGGAATCTATTAATACTGCTTACGGAAAAATGGAAACATTGAACAACAGCAGTTACGCACTATGGAACATGCATATGAAAGCACTAATAAAATGTCGTCACTTATTCACGGATGTCATAAAGGGCGACGAACCTAAAAGAATCCCTGGCGATGAGGTAAGGGAGAGAAAATGGAAGGAATGGGAGTACAAAAACGATGAAGTCATGGGTCTCATTGTAATGACATTTTCTAACTATCAGCTCCTTTCTTGTCGTGAACTAACTAAAGCTAAAGATTTATGGTTGACATTGCAAAACCGTCACGAAGGACAGGGAAAATATCGACTTACTACACTAAAGAAAAAACTTGCAAAATTGTAAAAGGGAGAAAACGAGTACATAGAAGACTATTTAGTACGTGCTAAAGGCATCGTTTGTGAAATTAATAAATTGGGTATTAACATTGACGACAGTGAACTCATTTATCATATTTTAAATGGCCTTCCCAAGACGTATAGCGAAGTTACAACTTCTTTGATTACTAACTCCAATACGACGTTCGAAACGATTCGAGACCATCTTGTGAAAATTCATTTAATAAATACCGGTATAATGATCAATTTAAATGGCATAGCTAATAGTGGTGGAAAGTATCCTGATTCTCATAACAAGGGAGAATTCGCTATGATAGTTCATGATGATGTTGAACATACAAATATGTAGAATGTAAGAAGAATGTATCATGGTTGTTACACTCAGGATGCAGCGTCAATATGACGTCGCAGCGCGAAATTCTTAGAGATTTTACACCTTCTGTTGTTGGAATATCCACCGCTGAATCTGGTAGAAAACTTATTTCAGATTTTGAGAGTCACGTCAACGGTTCTTGTACTACAAATAAAGGTACGATAACCAAAGTTCAAATGGAAAGTGTCTTGCACGTCCCTAACTTAGAAACGAACCTTCTATCGGTGTCTAATATTGTTAACAAGGGCAAGAAAATTGTTTTGTATTGTTATGGAGCAAAGGTCTATGACATGGAACAAGGAATATTGATAGCTAATGGTACCTTCGATGGAGAAAATTTTATGTTCAATGTGGAAATTGGCGATGGTATCAATTCTGAAGAATATCGCAGCAGTGAACTAGAAGATTCAGAAGAAACAAAAAAGAAGACATTCGTAGAAACCTATTTCAAGCTGAAAACGAAAACTAATGACATATGGCACAGAAGATTATGTCACACTAATTATAATTATATCAACCTCAGGAAGAAAAATGGACTAGTACGTGGACTGGAAAATGCAGATCTTCGGTGTGTATCCTGTGACTACTGCCTACAGGGTATGTTCACTCGTCTGCCGTTCGCGAACTTATCTCAGAAAACTTCTCACGGCATTTTATCAAGGTTATTTATTGACCTATGTGGACCAATTTCCACTCCATCACTTGGCGGCAGTAAACATATGCTTCCTATGATTATAACCACAGATATTTCGTAGAGTTTTTAAAGAAGAAAGATGAATGTTCTAGCAAAATTGAAGAATTTATTACTCTTAGAGAAAACGAAACGGATAAAAGGGTGAAGTATGTACGGACAGACAACGGAAGAGAATTCGTGAACTCTGTCTTGACGTCTTTTTATAAAAGAAAGGGGATTAAGAGCAAGCTCACGACCTATTATTCTCCTCAAAGTAATGGTGTTGCAGAGCGTGCCAATCGCACAATTATTGACAAAGCTAGGACCATGCTTTTGGATTCCGGTTTACCGGAATTACCGTGCTATTGTGAAATCTAGAGATGTTGTTTTCAAGGAAGAAGAGAGAGGATATAGCGGCAATGTTCCAGTTTCTCATGATATATTAAATTGGAACCATAACTCGATGACACAACTAAAATCGAATGAAATAACGTCCTTGCGGGAGGTACAAACATGTGATATTCCTATCTTGATCAACAGTCATTTGCGAAACACAAATCATGCGTTAACGCCGATTAATCTTGAACATGATCCAGGGTCTGTTTTACTTGATGGAACGGACGACACGGTCACTGAAAAGGGCGTTTTGATAGAAGAACCCGCGATTCAATTCTTTCCTTCGAAATCTGATAAAGAAGATGTTGAAATTCGAAGATCTACAAGAAATAAAATACCTACGAAGAGATATCAAGCGACCGTTGCTTGCGAAGCAAATGTTTGTAACAAAAAATTGCCTGGAAGCTACAGAGAGGCTATTACATCCGACGAAGGTGAGAAATGGAAAAGTGCAATCTTTCGTGAAATAAATTGCTTGAAGAGATATAATACTTGGATAATTGTGGATGCTTCCGTGTTAGGTGATTGTAAACTCTTAAATAATAAGTGGGTATTCAAGAGAAAACTCACAAATGGTGAAGTTAAATATAAAGCGCGACTAGTGGTTGATGGTTCGCGACACACTTGCGGCTTGGACTACGATTCAGCATATAGTCCTGTAATGCGGACGTTTGGAACCTTATTAAGTATTGCCGCGATTACGAAATACATCTTACGCGACGTAGATGTGGAGACTGCATACTTAAATCGCGAAGTTGAACGAAATGTGTTCATGAAGATACCTAAAGGCATAAATGTTCCCGAAGGCAAGGTGTTGAAATTGCCTAAAAGCCTGTATGGTCTTCCAGAAGCTGGCAGGTGTTGGTTTAAAAAGTTATGTGACATTTTACGTGAATGCGGACTGAAACCCTGCGAGAGTGTTCCGGGTGTCTTTACTAATCAAAATCGTAACGAATTTGTTGGAATTAGTTTTTATGTAGACAATTATTTAATCAATGGTCAAGATCATCACTTAATTGACGATTTAATTTGCAAGCTGAAAATGAAACTTACAATTAAAGAAGTGAATGGGACTGATACCAAGAACTTTCTTGGAATTAGAATAAAGAAATGCTCGAACGGAAATACATTGGACCAAACGGATTACATAAATGAAATTCTAAGAAAATATAATATGGAATCGTGTCATCCTGTATGTACTCCAGGAGTAGCTGGACAGACCGGTGACGATTGTGATGATACCGAAAGCGTTGATCAATCCACGTACCAATAATTATTGGGTTGTTTAAACTACTTAGTGACTGCTACACGTCCGGATTTGGCATATTCTTACAGCAGCTTATCCCAGTATTCCAAAAATACGAAAAGGATTCATTGGCAAGGATTGAAAAGAATATTGAGATACTTAAAGGGTACAGTGGATCTGAAATTGAAAATAGATGGTACGATGAGAATGTTGAACTTGAGCTCCGATGCAAGTTGGAATACTACCAAAGATAGTAAGACGTTTAATGGCTACGTAGTCAAGCTTAGAAATTCCCTAATTGGGTGGAACAGCAGAAAGCAGAGAATCGTAGCCTTATCTACTACGGAGGCCGAGTTAAATGAGATTGAAGACGCTAGTTGTCATCAAAAATAGATTGTATCTCTATTGGAAAATTTAGGGTTTGGAAATTTGGCTAAACGTCCAACCACATTATGCACTGACAGTAAGGCGGTAATAGATTGGTCAAAGGACTTCAAAATAGTCAGCCGTAACAAACACGTGATACGGAGACTTAATTTTTTTGTTAAAGAGAACTTGTTGAACGATGAAATTCAGTTACAGTATGTGAAGTCAGCGGACCTGGAATCGGACATTTTTACCAAACACCTAGATCGGAACACTTTGTGGAGACACATCAAATCTCTTAATTTGATTAAATGAATATTATTTTGCTATAAAGTTTCGTTCGAGAATTGTTATTTTTTCGTGGACCAAAAGGGGGGAATTGAAAATGGGAAAAAGGGGGAATTGATGAGATTGAGATGTGACTGAATGAAGTCGTCGACGGCGTCACCCGATATTGTTGTGCTTCCCCGGCGCACTGGACAGTTGAAGGGGTTACTAGGTACATGGTTTTCTTGATATGTATGGTGGTCAGTTGATTTCACGAAGAATGTATTGTATGAGAATAAACTCTTGTTCTAGTTGAATGGTATTACGATATAATCCTTCATTAATACTAAATAACACTTTTATCAATGATAAGAAGTTGAGTCTGCGTAAAAAATGAAATATGGTCGTATTTTTCAAGGTCGAACATAACGCGAATACATTCATTTTGAGCCACTTGTAACTTGTGTTGCTGTTTTAAATTTATGCCAGTCAAAAGGAAATCGAAGTAATCGAAGTGCGGCATAAGGAGTGATTTTACAAGTGTCTGACGAGTTTTCGTCGGTAAAAGTGTACGCATGCGTTTTAAAACATGCAGAGACGTGAAAACGTTGTGACAGATTTTATCAATTTGAACATTCCAACTAAAAGAATCATGCATTTGCACACCTACATTTCTCACGTCATTACACCACGGTAGAGGAGCTCCATTAATGTAATTTTCAGGGAGAGCGGAAAATGATAACTTTTTAATGGAGTTTCTGGAGCTGATAACAAACTGAGATTTATTGGGGTTTAGCAGTAGTTTCATTCATGATGACCAAGAGGAGAGACTCTGCAGGTCGTCGTTGATTTTTTGAGCAAGTTCAAGAACGTGAGACGAGGGTCCGCTAACGGGGATTCGGCTTTGGAGATCATCAGCATACACGTGATAATAATTTTGTATTGACTTACCTATATTATTAACATAAATTAGGAAAGCGAGGGGTCCTAACACTGAGCCCTGTGCGATGCTGCGTGCTAATGGCAGGGTATACGACACAGTCATCGCACACAACTTTTTGTTGACGCTGAGACAGCTGGAGAACTATTTGAATGTGGGTGTGGCACATCCAATGTTTGCTAAACTAAAACTTTGCTAACAAAATATCGCGACAGCAACGCGAATTGAATACCTTACTGAAATCGAGAAGGACGAGAGTTATGCTTTTACCGTTATCCATTGAATCTACGGGCGTCTTCAATCACACTGAGGAGCTCAGTACCTGTGCTTTTACCGGGTCTGAAGCCTGAATGGTTTTTATTCAAAAGAGTGAAATTTTGAAGGTGATGTTCGATCTGTTTCCTGGCGATCTTTTCAAGAACGTTTGATATTGTTGGCTAGATACTGATGGGACGGTAATCAACAGTCGTTATAGGGTTTGTACTTTTGGCGAGAGGATGAACAAGTTCTGTCATCGAAATCAAGGGAAATTCGCCGCTCATTAGCGAGAAATTAATTATGTGTACTATTGCCGGGAGTGCTACACTGTCAGAAATCTCTGCATTACTTTTAATGTAAAAGTACATGAAAGTAATCATCATGTACGTATATTAAATTTAATGTACAGTTGCCGACACGTAAAATGGGTAACCGTCAAATTCAGAAGTCCCAGTCTTTCTGCGCGTTCTGGCACACTGTACGCCATCTGGTTCTTTCGTAGTTAACTATTACAAAAGAACATTCTCAACCAACAGCCAACGACTGAGAAGCTGATGGGCTAGATTCTAGTATGAACGTTCTAGTAGTATAGGCTAGATCTCTAGTATGAACGTTCTCTATGATACGCGTGTTTATCCGAAGGGTTGAGAGTATTGGCGTAGAAGGCACAGGGGGACGGGGATAGTCTACATCACGTCGTGACACAAGCCATTAGATCGTCTACAAGAAATATATCAATAAAGATATCATACATTACGACATAAAAACTCAGCACATGAAATAGCTTTGGTGGATTTGAAAAGTAAATTTGAAAATTTTTAATTCTGACGAATCCGAGACGAAGAAATGAAGTGTGCGAAGACAGCTCCAAGATAGGGAAAATAATTGGGGGTGGCAAGTTTTGGCGAAGTAATATTGTTCAAATATCAGTGTTTACGAAATTTAAGATTTTTGCAACAATTAAACTAGGTATTCAGTAATAATTTTGCATCACTTGTCAAAATTGTTATTTTGCAATATTCACCTCAAATACAATTTGAAGAGCAACACGAGATGTGAGTTTGCTTGTAAGCGGGTGCGGAGGTGCACCGTAGCGAACACAAGATTGTAATTGGTTCAGAAATGGGACAGGAAGGGTGACGTCAACGGACGTTTCGAAAAAGTTTGTAAAACAATGGAAAGACAAATAAGGCGAGGTTTCAAGGGTTCACTAGGTGAATATTAATTGATTTCGTCTCGTGTTGTGGTGGTGAACGGATCGCTGAGAGCTGTGTTAAGTTCGAGTAATACTTATTGGGACTTATGATATTTTGTGGCAGTGAATCTTAGAATAGTTTGACGGTGGAGCTACAAGTGTGGACTTACAAACTTTTACCATTGAATATTGAGTTACAAGGTTAGGTGAGGGATATTATTCTTGTTTTGGGAAAGTAATTAGTAGGAAATAGGTGCCCACCTGAGGCGCAAGATCAAGTGTGTAGGCAGTGTTTTTAATGTGATTAGAGGAAGTTTCGACTTGGTCTTGGATACTCGTGGACTTCAGCAAGAATGAAGATTGGATTACAGTGACAAGAAGATTCTACGTGGCGACGTCGAACGTGAAGCGTCATGCGCGCGAAGAAGGAAGAACGGATAAAGGTTCTATAACGCTGTAATTGCAATAACAAAAAGATGCTCATGGCCTAATGCTAATTTGAAACTATCCATTACAAGTTAAATCAACGATTCTTAATGAACTGTAATTAATAATTGAAAGAAAGCCGATATTCATTTGCCAATACGTGCAATCCTAGAGTAGATATTTCAGATTCCTCGCCACTTCATATGAATAGCAGATTGAGCATTTGGTGGCGGAGTAAGAGGCAACTATAATTTTATAAGAACCCTGTCGACCAAGCTAGCAGGATTTTTATTTATGAGAATTGATACTTTATAATCAGGGATTTAACTGTAACCATTTCCTGGCGCCCTAATTATTTAGAAATTCGGAAACTGGTTTCGAGTAATATCTTTTGAAGCTGAATTTAAAAAAAAAATAGGTGAAACGTGGTGGAACATCCCACACACGCTGATAGCTAGAACCGTTTGAGTACTTTGGGCGGCGATAGATGGAAACTGGCACCAGTATGTTTCAATTCCGAATAGCTAGCCCAAACTCAAGAAAAAAAACTAATATGGGAAAGTCTGTGCCATTCTGTAGCACCACTTGTTTTTTGTTATACGTGCCTTGTTATTGATCGTGCAAGGACAAAGGATGGTGTATCAGGCATTAGACGCCTTGCCTAAAAAGGGAAGAAGTACAAATTGCGTTAACAATACATAAACAGGGGAATAGAAGTCACCATGCTAGGCATAATTGATCAAAGGTGTCAGTCAGATTCAGCTTATAGACTGATAATTAAGAAAATTAATGAAGATGTTTCCAAGAATCGTTACATTTTTAGTTTGAATTTGTTGGTCGTTCAATATCGTACACAATCCAACTGACGTCACCTATTTTGGTGAGTGTTCGTACCACTTGGGGTATGTATTTG
Source organism: Acheta domesticus (assembly GCA_031308135.1). NCBI lineage: Eukaryota > Metazoa > Arthropoda > Insecta > Orthoptera > Gryllidae > Acheta > Acheta domesticus. Next base: position 111,595,061 of record JAHLJT010008756.1, on the reverse strand, counting down.
GAACTTCGAGGGCGGTACAGATCTGCCAGTGGAGGTAGCTACACACCCTATCATGTTTTTTCAAGTATTCTGTCTTTGCAACGATTGGACAAGCTGAGAGAATGTAATCAATGGTTTGTATGTGCTCCTGGCAAATGCGGCATTTATCGTCTTCGTAAGTTTTGAGAACCGCTTTATCATAATGTGTTCTCAAGGCCTGATCTTGGGCAGCTATTACAAGTGCTTCCGATTCTGGCTTCATTCATCCCATTTTAAGCCACATAAATGATTGATCTTTATTGATCTGTGCTCTGTCCATTCGTTTTAAATATTGTCCGTGGAGTGGTTTGTCTCTCCACGATTTCTTTAACATTTTTTATGTCTCAGATTTCATGTTAAGTGGTATCAGGAGTTCGGTGTCTACGTCATTCCGGGTGTCTTGCATAGTCTTGTTCGCAATGCTTCTTTCTACACTTACAATGCCTCTGTCTCCCATTCTTCGGTCAGATTTCATGACCTGCCTCAGAGGGTCATCTTGATGGCTGACTACATACCTTCCCATCCCGACTATTGCGTTGTGCGAGGAGGCCTCAATTTGCGTGAGGAGTCTTCCTCTTTCCTTACGTGACACATAAAATCATGTGATTAATTTATGATGTGTGATTAATTTGTAATGTTAGGTTTTATGTAATGAAATAAGTAAATAAATCCACAATATTTTCTCTTTTGAGAATTTATTGAATGCATGTTTCTGAGGTTTAAGAATACAGGAATATTGCATTTGTCGACAACTAAGTACGCACGACAGAAGACGAAATACGTCTCTTTCGCAGTGGGCCAATCAGTTGGATTTTGACATTTTAGTGACATAGTTGTTTGAAGCGCTTTTGAGTAATTATTGCGCATTACAATGAATTTTCTTTGTTGACGGAATCGCTCCAGCGTGGTCATTATTAGAAAATAAAACATAGCTGCAACACAGAGAAAGAAAGAGAATCAATTGTTGGAATACGAACTTGTATTAGTTCGCGACCCCAGAATCAGAGGGTTCTATGTACACTTTTTGTCATTTTACAGAAGAGCAATTTGAAGTTTGCTCCCTCTGGTAGGCCATCTGTACATTTTAATTAATGGAAAAAGAGGTTTTATAGAATGAACAGGCTATGAACAAGTGTACTAAACATATTTTGTCTATAAATTATCAACATACAATTTTTTTACATAACTTTTAAAACTTTGAAAATGCAGATAGAACCTTTTGTCTCCAAACATAACAGTACAATTCAGATCCAGAAGGTTCTTACAATAGAATTGTCTTAAAATACTCTTCAACTTCAGGCATACATTTCATCTTTAACTTTGTCATTCACTGTCTCCTTTGATATTTTTTCTTCCCTTTCACAACATTTGCTCCCCAGCGGATGTTTGGCGTAGGTGATACAAATTCTTTTGATTTCCCAACCTTTGATTTCTTTAGCAAAATGATACAATTCCAAAGTTCGAAGGATCAGGACTGGTTTTGAATTGCAATTTTAGCAAATCTGAACGATGAAATTGAAGCTGGGGCACTTGAGTGTAGGGGCAGCGTCATAATGTTTAGTGTGAGTTTGAAAGTCATAAAAGTCATTTGATAGATAGATAGATAAGGTTTATTCTACAATTGGGCTGATGTTGCCCGGTGGCAGAATACAGAAACACAAAAGTACATTAAAATTACAAAACACAATTAACTATAAAAACAATATATAAAAATCAATATAAAAAACAAACGAATTATCTTCTTCATTACCTAGAACATGCAACTGCATTTACATGCTTATACATATACAACAAATGAAACTACATATATACTAACATTTAAGTAAATAAACTTAGTTACATATCACACCAACATTCATACATACAAACATACACGCTTACATACATATCATACAAAGACAAAGGAACACTCGCATACACACCATCCTACAAGTATTCACTCACAATCATATTCAGACAAATATGGATAATCACTTTTACCTACAACATAATAATATACAATACTTATAATAATTTTTACATTTCTAACACGTAAAACACTCGTTAACATCAATCAATAAATATCAACGTTTGTCAGAATAGCCTATAAAAGACGCTTAAGATTAGCGAAATAAACTACGAAATGAAATCATTTCACTGCACTTCACTTCACGTCACTGCACCTCATAAAACTTTACCTAAATACTAGTAGCTCAATACTTTTTAGTTTACTACCCATAATCGCACCTTTCACTTCACTTCACTTCACTGCACGTTTTCACCCTATTGATTAATTTCCTATACTTTTTTTCTAAAACCACGCGCTGAGCAAGGAAAGGGCTCAAAAACTGTCGCAGGCAAATCGTTCCAATCTACGATTGTTCTGTTTACAAAGGAGAATTTGCCTACGTCCGTTCTTTGAATTCTAGTCCTAATTTTATATTTATGATCAAATCTATTAAAATAATGTGGTTTATCTAGCCTTCCCCGTATTTCCTGCCATGCAGAGCCACCAGTGTAAGATTTATACATTACGCAAAGTCGAGCCTTTTTTCTCCGATGTTCTAACGATTCCCAACGTGCAGGTATGTTCCTCCGAAAAGTGTATTTTGCCGCTCTGTTTTGTATCTTCTCTAAGCTCTTCTTAAGTCCTATTCTGTACGGATCCCAACAACTAGCTCCATATTCCATTACTGGCCTAACAAGCGAGGTATACGCGATTTCTTTTGCTTTCGTATTGCATTTTTTAAGATTTCTCATGACCCAAGAAATGCAAAGATGACTCATGAAATGCAAAGACCTCCAAGCTTTACCCACTACGTAGTTAGTTTGTTTCTCCCATCTCAACTTGCTATCCAGGAGGATGCCAAGGTATTTACAGTTTGAGACTCGCGGAACTACGACATTACCTAGCTGATAAGGCAATGTATGAAAGTCTCTGGCCCTACAAAATGTGATCGCTTTACTTTTATTTCCATTTACAGTCATTTTATTAGCTCTTGCCCAATCATTAATCTTATTTAAATCTTCCTGTAGTTGAATCATATCGTGCTGTTCTGTAATTTCCCTATATAATATACAGTCGTCGGCAAAGAGTCGAATTTTTGACGTTATATTTTGCGATATATCATTTACAAAGATAAGAAATAACAGTGGGGCAATGAACACTGCCCTGAGGGACTCCGGAAGTAATGTTACCCTTTTCCGATAAATGCTGTCCAATTCGAACCTTTTGATTTCTATCGTGAAGAAATTCACTTATCCATGCTATTACCCGCCTGTCAATTTTAGCATCAATAAGTTTCAATATCACTATGTCATGCGGTACTACATCAAACGCTTTGGCAAAATCAATAACTATTGCATCCACTCTTCCCCCTAAATCAATTACTTCAGACAAGTCTTGAGTAAGGGAAATAATTTGACTTTCACAAGAAAAGCCATTTCTAAAGCCATGCTGCCCGCGAAAAAAAAATTCTGTCTGATCCAAATGATTTCTAATCGAATTAGATAATAATTTTTCAAACAATTTACAGACTACTGACGTAAGACTAACTGGCCTATAATTTTGCACTTCACGTTTTTGTCCACTTTTAAAAATTGGCACTATTAAAGCAGATTTCCAATCATCCGGTACACTTTCATTGTTGATAGATACATTGAAAAGTCTGACCAAATATGGTATTATTGTCTCCCCTGCTATCTTTAGCATATCGGATGTAATACCATCCGGACCGCAAGACTTACAGTTTTTCATTTTCTTCAATTGTGAACGTATTTCCCTTTGATCAATTTTGAATACATGATCCACGTTGTTGTGCCCTATAATAATTTGGTTAGCTTTTTGTTTGTATACGGAACAGAAATAATTATTAAATACATTGGCTTTCTCTTCATCATCTACGATATCTACGTTATTCCATCTTACAGGAGGTGTCTCCTCCTGTTTACCTCAACGGTGACGTACATAGTTAAAGAACTTTGCCCAAGCGTTTTCGTTATCATCTAAAATTAACTTAACCCTCCTAATACCGCAGATTTTTTGTTACACTGAGTACCACTGGGGTCACTAGAGACCCCAGTTCTTTTCGGAAAAGAAATACAAAATAGTGGTACATTTTCACACTGTTTACACCATATTACATTTTAGGCTATTCCTCTAACTATTATGCATATGCAAACAATAATTTAGAACGCAAAATTTGCATAAACAAATTATTAAAGAAATGAATACAATAGGAAGTACACTGTAAAGACAGAGTATTATGTAAAATTGACCGCAATAATGAAAATTTGGCATGCTAAATATTTATTACACTTCTTGCAAATATTTTTTGAAGAATTATTTTTGCAAAATTGCTACTTTACAACTGGTACACTTGTCTGTATATTTCCGATCAAATGATCTTTCACAAACGGGCTGCGATCCCGTTTTTTTGTTGTGTTGTTCTTGGTCCGACTGTTGTGCACAATTTTTTTAGTCACGACCAACAAGCTAGTATTCTCAGTTTTATTAAGAGTTCTCTTGTCTTGTAATTCTTTTTTCTCCCGTTTGAAGTAGGATGTAATCAAATAATGAACGAGTTGATTACATGAATGTCAATAATATTACAGAAGAGAATCATTCTCCATCTTCTACTCATTTTTTTAGTTGTGTTTGTTCTCACTAATTTGTCCATTGCGTCTATTCCTGACCTAATTTTATCGTAATTCATTATTATTAATAGTTTTGATTCTTCCTTTTTGGTTACTTCTTTCGTAGAATGCTTGGCTCTAAGAAGAGACACACCATTTGTACTAGGACAATAAGACATAATCGAAGTTTTTTTAGGAATCCACACAAAGAAAAAAACTTTTTATGGTCCTGGACATTAGTGAAAACCTGTAGCATTCACATTCTGTTTTTCTTATAGGTCCTAATGTAATGTCTATATTTGAAGATCTCTTACTAGATTTAGGCTAGTGAAGAAGTTGTCAGTTGATATGCTCCTCCCGCTTTGTTTCAAAACCTTTCACCACATCTAAAACAACGCCTCCTCCTCGATTTCACTAGGTTGTTTTGCCTACTGACTCTGTATACTTGAACATTCAAGGCATAACTAGTGATATTTTCATATGCAACCGATAACTTGAAGCTATATTTACCCAGTTTTGAAGTCATATTATATTGCTGAAAAGGGCATTTACACGAAAGTTTACAAGTTGTTCATCAACTGTAATGTTGCTGTGTGGAATGTATGCATCTTGAAGTGGATTTGCCCACATTTCAAACATTTCTAAAAGGATCCAACTTATCTGGAACTCCGTTACGGTAGTTATGGTCTGCATCACATCGAATGCACCTAGGAATTTGTGTGAAACGATTTCTAGCCATTACTTCAGCGAATATGGGCCTACGTTCTTTCTAGTACCACAAGTGCATTATTGCTTGATTGTCGCCTTTGTATGCACTAGCTAGAATCCCAACGCCTACAAAACAATTCAACTAAGTAATAGTCAACTATATCCATTTTGAACCATACACAAAAATTTCCCCTTTGTTGGTCCACTTCAAAACTTTATCAATTATATTTTGTTTCATATATTTATGAAACAAAATATAATTGATACAACAAAATATAATTCCACTTATTAGTGGAAGGCTGACTGTACCCACACTTTTCTTTGCAGACTTTGTGGGATCTGGTCTTTTTCGTATAATGTTATGTCTTCGTACTCATCTACACAATTCTCTTTCCATATCCTTATACCATACTTATTCCTGATATTTTATCTATAGATGACAAACAAAACCCCAATAATTGTTCACAGTACAAAGGAAAAAATGCATACAATTTTGTTATAAAGTACAATCCATACTGTAAAAGCCAGTAGCTAATATTCTTCCTAAATATGTTTCACTAATTTGGATACAATTATCTAATTCAATCTCAGCCTCTTCAATTGCATCTATTTATTGCTTATTTGCTTCAATTTATCTATTATTGCATCAATGGTATTTCAGAAGAACCATCTTCTTCAAGTAAAATGCGACGTATCTCGTCATCAGACAGTTGCTCCATATCAGGAATGGTAATACAAAAACATTGTTACTCGAGTAGCATAACCAAAAACAAGGCAGTAATTTCAATTGATATCAACCTATGGATGTTACAAAAGGTTGCCAACATTTACTATAGCAACAGAAAAAAATAGCCATCACTTTTACAAGAATTAGATGTTGGGGTCATATATGACCCCACTGGTACTCAGTGTGGCAAGTACGAATAATAATGAAAGTAACAACAATGTAAAACATTTGCATACCCAATGTGTGGGTAGACAATGAATCAGGAAAAGTCAAATTTTTTCAGATTTTTTTAAGTACTGGAATCTGTAAAAAATATTAGAGAAACATGTCGTGGGGTCACCAGAGACCCCATGGTATTAGGAGGGTTAAGATATGATTCTTGCGCAGTTTTCTTTTTATTTTCTACTTCTTTCCTAATTTGTCGGAATTTCTGTAAATGTGCCTCGCTGCGATGCCTATTGTTTTACGCTTTTCTCATTTTTCTCTTCAATTTGCGAATTTCCGTGTTATAATACTCTGGGTCTGAATTCTTTTTTAAGTACTTAAAGGGAACGAAACATTGCCGAGCTTCCTCAATAATTTCTTTGAATTTTTTCCATATGTCTTCCAATCCTCCGCCTAACTTTTCGAAAACCGCGTAGTTCAGTTTTAAGAAATGTTGCAGTCCATTTATGTCAGCTTTACGATATTGCCAAATTCTATTACCGATTTTATCATTTACCCTTGAAATAGAAGCATTTATTTCAAGAACTACGGCATTGTGGTCACTTATTCCCTGAATAACGTCGCAATGGTATAACATGTCTATCGGTCTAATGAGAAAAATATCTAACATAGAATTTTGACGCGTTGGCTTGTCAACAACTTGCGTCATTCCTGCATCCCAAAACTAGTTTATTTATTATTAACTGTATTTTTCTATCGCATACTTCGCCTTGCCAATTAATATCTCTTAGATTTAAGTCACCCCCAATAATAATCGGATTACTGGTTCCATTCAAAGTTTCCGCCAATTCGAGAATATTATCAAGAATGGAATAATTACCGTTTGGTGGCCTATAACATGCAATAAGATCTATTGTTTGCGTGTTGTCTACGTTTATATCTACTATCATTTCATAGTCAATGCTTTTCCATCTCAAGTTCGCGTTTATATGTGATTTAACTAAAATAAAGACCCCCCCGCCTCTAGTTTCCCTGTCCCGGCGAAATATTTTATAGTCGTTTCGACAAATTTCTGAATCTAATATTTCTTCAGTAAGCCATGACTCCGTACCGATCACTACGTCAGCATCACATGCCTCAATTAAGTTCCAAAGTTGAATTTCCTTATTAACAACACTTCGGCAGTTTACCTGCAACAGCTTCAGAGCTCCCTTACTCACCCTTAATCCTTTCTCGGAAAATGAATCTCGCTTTGGCCGCTTCCCTTCACTTTGCAACGTGCCCCCCTGCAAAGCTCTTCCTCCCGTACACTTTCTAATCGCTGACGCCGCCGTAACCGTTGCCGCAAACGCTGTCTCTCCCGTTGTCTCCGCCACTGCCTCCACCGTTGCCGCCGTCGCTGCCGCCGCCGCCGCATCCGACCCCGTTGTCGCGAACACCAAAGTTTCCTTCCTTGAAGAATGCCCTCCCTCCCTCTCCACTGTCACTGGAGAAAAGGGCAACACCGCTGTGCGTCCATCTTGTCAATGGTTTTGCCCTGGTGCGCTGCAAAACCCGGCAACTCTAGTGAAGAGCCCACTGAGCTCGGCGACACCTTTGCGGTTCAAGTGCACGTCGTCACTACCGAGTCCACTCTCATTTACCCATCCGTTTGGATCTACAAAGAGTAGCCCTAGTCTCTGTGCCATCCACTCCATATCGCGGTTAACCCGCCTGATTTTCCGAGGCCATACGTCCCGGCGGAAGAGCACTCCGCTCAGAACAATACGAGCACTCGGAAATCTTAATTTTGCAGTAACTGCGAGGTCATAAATGTCACCCAAGAGGTGGTCAAATGACTGACATTTTTTGATATTGTTTGACCCCACGTGTAAAATAACAGTTTTAGGGTTAACCACATTACATTTTCCGATTTGCCCCTTCATCTGCTCCACTCGTATTCCCGGAAAACAGCGCACTTTAATGTGTTGCCCCTTCCCCAAATGACGCACTATCGAGTCACCAAGTATTAAAGTGTCCGCCGCCGACGTCACCGCCTCCGTCGCCGTCGTCGCCGTCGCCGCCGTCGCCGCCGTCGCCGCCGTCGCCGCCGTCGCCGCCGTCGCCGTTGTTGTCGTCGTCGCCGCCACCCCAGAAGATGAAGCCGAGACTGTTCTGCCAAGCCTCACCGCTGGTTTAGGCGCCGTTGCTGTCGCCATCTTCATGTTTCGCAGTTCTCTTTGAGTTTCCTCGAGTTTGGCTGATACTCGTAGGAACTCTTTTCGAAGCCGCGATAACTCGCTTCGCACATTTCCATCACCGTTTCTGCAGTCCTCACAACGCCAGTTCGAACTTGGGGGAAAACCTCGTCTGGTCGTTACCGGACCTGGATTTGATTCCACTCCTCCTATTATCAGTAACGCTGCAATTATAAAAATCATAAAAGCATCATGTGTTCAACCGCTAGTTGAATGCGTTGGACCAACAGAAGAACACGCCACTCGCTGCGCCCAGCGGCCGATGCGGGCCCGGTAGGCCTCCAGCTCGCAACCCATAATCTCACTACCTGCGTGCGGAGCCGCTAGAGAAACACGTCCGCTCGCAACCGTGTCCAGACTCAGACTCCAATGACATCTGGATCACAGAATAAGGTGATCTGTTTATTGGATGTTAGAACAACTCTTAAGAGGGAAACTTGTGACCAAACTTTGGATAATTTTTTAAGGTCTTCTCAATGTTAGAATGTATGTTATCCATCTCCTGTATGTATAAATGCCCTGGAGTAGAACATTTCATTATTACTTGATCAACATGTTCGTTTTTGGATAAAAGAGAGGCAACAGGATAAGAAATAATGGGGTTCCTGTTTTGAGGAAGCTATCACTCCACAAAATATACTCCTTAACATTATAAAAGGTAATATTAAACTTGTTTTGGTCATTACTTTTATCACTGCACTGCTAATATCATTTCCGGAACGACCACAGAGCACCTCATCCCACAATATACAATATATTTTTTCACTTTCGTCTACAGAAAAAGCAACTAGCATTAGCTCCAGGAAGTGCAATATCATTTTGCAAGTCAAAACATACAACAACCCTGTTCCTTTCAATATCATTTTTCTTTCATCTCTCATAAAGATTTTATTTAACATGAGACAACCATATTTAATAACCAGCTCATGTGTTACACGGTTCTCTTTATATGACATTACGTATTGTTCGCGTAAGTCACATCTGTCAGACTTAGGTAACAAAAAAGCGAAATTATATTCATTATTGAAAATCGATCATTTAATTAAAAGAGATCGATTGACATTAAAAGAGGTTTAACATTAATTTAATTATAGTATTAAAGGTAAAGGCCAACCATTCTACCGACATTCATACTACTAAGATGCTTTGATATTAATGAGATTATAAAACATACCCCGTACCTACCAAATTATATATTTTAGGAAATAATTATCTCTACCAACAAACACAACTCAATTAACAACAGTGCATAAATAAAGCAACCTCCTTACCTTTTACGAAGTGTTTTTCTTTTCAGAGAAGGTGTTTATCCTTCCCCACTACTATAATATGTTGAACTTCGACTATCATCAGATCTGTCATTTAGCCACTTATTTATGGTATACTTATCCATTATAATCACTTTACATACACACTCTGACGCAAACCCGCCCCGAACACCCAAATTTAATTTGACTTACTCTCAACAATCGTTGAGAGTCTGGCCGGGCGCGCAGATATCTGCTCTTGCGAGCTTACTTTATCTCAGGGCAGTGGGATCTTTTGGGGTGTAGAGAGCAATCCATAACACAGGAACACAAAGTTTAATGACTTCAAAAAAATAGTAACCAAATCCACTACACACAATCATCATCACCCTCCTTGAAATTTTCAACGTACCATCAACACACAATATTCTCATTAAATCAAAAATGACCAAAGATTCTTCAAAATTCTACACATTGAATTACTGTTCAATGAATTACGAAATTCCTTTGAAATGAAACTGATTAAATTTACTTCCACTCTTAACTCAATAACTTCGTACTCTTTACCATTCTTATTTTACATTTGTTTTTCCTAAAATTACATGTACAATTAACGTGCTCTGTGGCACGACTTCCTCCACACTTCAACGCAATTATTACTACATAAATTTACTTCAATTCATTAACAAATCTAACAGGTAATCAGGCGTCAAAATGGCTAGTGCATTTCTAATTGCGACTGAAAGTTATTTCGCCTTCATAGTCCAGTACCTCCAATACAGGGAGGTACAATTTCTCTGAACATTTTTCTTTTAACGCGGCGCGAACTTGACCTAGATTTTGCTTGCACCGTTACCTCGCCCCTCGCGTTGAGCTGGCCTTGCGTCTGGTCGCTGGCTGCCGCGCGAACGCTGCCGGCACGAGCAATGCAAGTCGCGGCCTCGTGTCTGGCGACTCGCTGCCTTCGCGCCCCCGTCTTCTCTCTCTTCCGCTCTCGGCTCCATCCTTTTCTTCTGTCTTCTTCTCCCGGCTCCGTTCCGTCTTCTATCTTCTGCTCCCGGCTCCGTTCCTCTTCTTCTGTCTTCTGCTCCCGGCTCCGCTCCTCGTCCGATCTCGAACGGTACTCGCCCGGCTCCAAATCTTATTCAGCACGTCCTTTGCTCGTGCCCAGTGTTTTCGTACGCCGGCGTGATGTATGGTTCTCGCCGCGTACTAGTTTTCTCTCACTCCCCAGCTGCAGATTTATGTGGTTTAATCTGAGCATCAACTCGTGTCACAATTTAACAGGCGACCTCCTTCACGGTGCCGTGACTGAAGAAAAACTTTCTTTGAATATTCTACAAATTTGCGGACGACTAACTAGACGCCTTTCTGATGCCGAACACTCCTAACTAATGATGTTCCTACGAATGGTACGTTACAATTGGCGACCGTTACTTCGGCGATGTTATGAACCAACAGAGCTGCTGCGGCCGGCGTAAACCAAAGAGAGAAGCTGCCGCTTCCACGTACGTAAAACCAAACAGAGCTGCTGCTGCTGCGGGCGTGAACCAAAGAGAACGCTTCCGCTTGCGGACTCGCGTTTTATGCCTTCTGCTTGTAGGGGTAACGCGGCGCCTCCTCCTGCCCTCTCCAGCTGATGCTCGTCATTTCCTCGCGACGTTCGGCGGACGACAGTTTTCTCGTCCGCGGGCGCGCCCTTTTCAAACTGCGCCGCGCTCTCTTCCCCGTTCTTTTATGGTGTTTTATGGTGCGCGGGCACCTATGACGAACCTCTAAACTCACGTTCGTCATAATACCAACATCTAATATAGCGTGACCATATAATCTCAACAATTTCAACTTCGAGCTTTATTCAACGGGTGCTGTAGATAGAACTATCTGGTTCTTAGGTTTGCCAAATTATGCAAATAGAACTATATTTCCCTGTTTATAACTTTGAAACTAATACCAATTTAGTTATAACATATTTTGTATTTGAATCATACAGGCTTTCTCTATACATACATGCAATAAAATCAGAAATGACAAAAATTGCAGATAGAACCCTCTGGTTCTGACGTCGCGATTTGTCAACATTTGTCAATCTGTACACATTTAAGGGTTAAATATTGATAAGACTGTATATACTGATAATATTGATAAAGAATAGGGAATTCTCCTGCTAATGATTTCATGTGAAGAATTTATAATCTAAGATGAATACACATTCAACGCAACTAAATGATTAATATTAACTGAAAACTGTATTCCACAAAAAATAATGGGCCGGCCCCGTGGTAGAGATCACTACGTCAGTAGTGCCATAGTGATCTTGGACCGTGGTGTCGCGGGTTCGAGTCCCGCCTCGGACATGGTTGTATGTGTTCGTCCTTTCACCCCCTATTATCACCATATTGTATCATCATGTCATAACGTTACTTCCAATAGTGGTCGCTAATGACCGAGTAGTTGATGCGAACAGAAAAGAAAGGATGAAATAACAAGAGGCCAATTAATAAATAGTGGGGCTAGAGAATGGCACAGACTTTCGCGTAGTAGTTTTCTGTTACCTAGGGTCTCCGCTAACTATTTGAAATTTTCACATACTCGTGCCAGCTGCCATACTGCCATGAAAATATCGCCGCTAATTTAAATATTAACGACGTGAGAGACAAGTCAAAAAAATTACAATAGAGCAATAAGGCGTTTTCGTCATCTCATAAAATACATTATAGTATAGTATAGTGCCTAATGTATTTTATGAGATGGCAAAAACGCCATATTGCTCCATTCTTTTGTTTTTTCAAAAATTGGAAAAATGTATTTTTTTTACTTGTCGCTCACGTCGTTAATATTTACGTTAGTGTGAATTTCTTCACATTATATTTACGAGTACACGTGCTTTAAATAATGTCAAGTAATGTTTCTCGAAAAAACAACCGTTTTCTGTGAAAAGTATCTCAAAATTCCCTATTTTCAGAAACGCTCAAACGCCATTTTCTCATATACGGCTACAAATGTTTTCTTGAAACTTTTCCAACGGATAGTGCTAATTACACTCTTAAATATGACGTAAAGTTTATTTTGAGTTATTTTTTTGTTTTTTTCAAAAATTATATAAATGTAATTTTTTTAAAGATCTCTCAAATCTTTAATATGCACATTATCGGCAATTTGTAAAGTTTATTATATTTGTGGATGTAAGTGCTTCAAATAACTTCAAATAAAATATTTTGAAAACTCAAAACTTTTTTCTGAAAATGAGCTTCAAATTTCGGATTTTTAATAGCGCCGAAACGCAATTTTTTTAAAAATGGCACATAATTTTTAAAAGAAAATTGCCATTTAGGACTAGGTTTTTGTGTTCTTTAATATTCTAAAATTAATATTTCTGTTCTACCAATAGGAAACCTAAAAATTAAGAAAATTACACAAAAATGTACTTTTGGCGATGATAGATGGCAGCTGGCGCGAAAGAGTATGTGGCAATTCCGAATAGCTAACGAAGACCCAAGGAAATAAAAAACTAAGACGGGAAAGTCTGTGCCATTCTGTAGCACCACTAGTTCTTGTGTGTAGCTACGATCAATAAATGACCTGTTACTCTCAATCATATCACTTAGGTGTCTGACTCATGTCCTTTTACACACAAATTTCAGTGATGACATTGACCAAATAAGTCATTACGGTAAGGTAAGGATTAGCTGTTATAGCCCAAAGAATACATATGTGTAAAAATCTTGGTAAATATAAAACATGTGTATTATTCATGGAAATGTATTTTCTGTGGTAACTTTTTTTACAGCTCTCCATCTATGCGATGTAATCGCACGGGTTCATCTAGTTTAATGTAATTCAATGACTTAAAATAATGTTTTTCTTGAATTAAATATAAATCTTGTTTCCTTTTTGAGAAATCATCACTAACGGAATGAGACAGATGGAGAAGAAACTTGTCTGTAACTGCTTCGTCAATAAATCCAATGGCTGTTACAACTAAGCATGGGATTATGACAATAGTGATGCTTTTTACCGATGTTAGCTCTTGAACTGCAATATTTGTTCTGAAAATTAACCCAATAAATGGGAAATAAAAGATATATTTTAATTAAGATATTACTCACTCAAATACCTATTTTATTAGAAAAACTACTTTTAAGTTAACTACTATAATTTTAGTAGGAAATGGTGTGGCATTTACGATGCTATCATCGAAATCAATATTTGATGTAGGCTCCTCATCGTAACTGTTTATTTTGGCATAAAGCTTTTTCGGCCGCATTGCGGCCATCTTCAGTGCTCTTAGAGGCGGCTGTGGGCCTCAGTCCAGACACGACAGCTTGGCTGGGACATCAAATATTGATACTAAAATTTTCTATAGTGAGGGGGATGTTTTATGTACCACGAACTTTTCATTTGTATGTTTCAATCCATAGTGGACTTCCAAATGAAACCAGAGTAAATAGAATACATTTCTAATGATTAGTGACAAAATGCTACAAGAATGAGTATTTTATTTATAAATAATGAAAAAAAGTGCTCTAGAAACTATTTAAAAACACAGGACCTCCTCAACTATATAAATCATTCAGCTCATTTTAGTCATTTCCGTTACTGGGAGGTCGATTGATGATAAGTAACGTTGTTTCGAAGACAATAAAGTATTGTAGTTCTCTTCTTCCTGTTATTGCGTTGCTCCTATAAACTGAAAATTAAATCAGAAAAGAAAAGGAAATTAATATTGAGTTTACTTTTACTAACACACAACACTCACCGTGCTGGATACTCGGATTGACATGAAATTTTACCAGCTTGTTCAGCACCTTTCAAAACCCGTACATACAAATTTTTACGTGCTATGGAGCATTGCAAGTAGCAGTTTCGCGACAATTAGTATTGAGACCTTTCGTGACCTAACCGCCTGTGGAAGAGAGGAAATCGCTGATCGGCGCTGGATCTGCAACCGTTACACGCCGGCCGCCGCTATCGGTCCGCAGGGTCTCAGGTGCCTGGGAGGGCAGGAGGGGTGACAAAAACGAGTGTTTACATTGCACGTTCAGAAGGACGAATAGGAAAACAACACATACAAGACTGATGCGAGTGCAACTATTAAATGCATACCCACATTATTTATACATATGTATGATAGGATTTAAGTTAAAACTTAGACAAGGCTTATTAAATAATAAATACGTAAATAAATAAATGTACAACAAATCACATGTTTAACAAAAACTGTTCGTGCGCTTACTAGCACACTCCAAAGAACGTGTGCCATCAAACAGCGATGGCCTTTGCCATCGTTCTTGAAAGAACGCGCTTGGAAATCTGACACCGGTTGATAAACGCCGCGTAACGTTCCGGGCGCTGCCGAAGCAACGGCTGCCCCGCTGCGGGAAGCGCGGAGGTCACGAAAGGTCCTGGTACAAAACACCTATAAAACACTATTTCTAATACTCCATAGCACTTAAAAATTTGTATGGAGGGGTTTTGAAAGGTGCTGAACAAGCTGGTAAAATTTCATGCCAATCCGAGTATCCAGCACGGTGAGTGTTGCGTGTAAGAATATAGAAGACGCAAAGTTCTCGTATATTTGCTGTTTGTTTCAGTTCCTACACACGTCGATTCAGTACTGTAGTGTCAGTACGTCAGCGAGTATTGTTTAGAAATTTAGAATCCATCACTCGTCAAACATCAATAAACTTTAAATATGAATAAAAAGTGTCATTCATTCTTACGAAATAGGAGAGCGCGATCATTAGACTCGATTATTATCTTTAACAGCCTCGCCCACCATAAATGGCATTGCGGGCATTCTGAGTATTCAGAGTGCTAAAAAGAAAATTCAAGTTTATTGGACAAGTCATACTTACGTTACAACATTGGGATACAAGATTCTTCTACAACCACACTTATTGCGAAAAAAGACATCAAATAGCATATGAAATTTATTAAACAGATAGATGTTACCAGAAAACAAAAGTTGGGAAGGATTAGCGTTGTTTGGGATGGGATTAGTATTTGTTTAATACAAAGTAAGTAATGAAGTTTAATGATATTTGTCTTTCATTTCGTTTTGATCTTCTGTGAAATAGAAATCTTTAATTTCAAATGGTTTTCTGTAGATGCTACGCTACTCAAATTTATGTTGTAAAGAAATTATTTCAGAGAAGATTTCTGGGCGGCGTGGCTAGTGTGCGTGGCTAGGTGTGTACAAAGTCAAAACAGCAACCACCTCCCTCAAAAACGAAACGTTACCAATCCTCACAATATACCGTCAATGGGAAAAGCTGTCTTCCATTACGACATAATCTTTTACAAATATTTCATATCTTGTTTTGCCCTTACAGATTGAAATGATAAATTAAACGAATTTGAGATTTAACTGTGTCCACTTCAAATTGAAATACTTCCATTTCCACACACACTCTGTCACTCTGTCTCTGTCTGTCTCTCTCTTTTTTTAAATAACTTTATTTTACTGCATGCTCCATTACATGTAACACTACAAGCTTTCAAATACATGTATAACCTAGTTTTAGAGCAGTAAAATTAATAACGAATTTTTGAAAACATGGAAATACATCTAATATGAACTTGAAAACATTATTTGTTTAATGTCCTGAATGAATTTCTAAAATGCACATAAACGTTTTGTCGCTAATTTTTCAGGTGTTGCGGGCCAGGATCCGAACTTCATTTTTATGTTCTGAATTAATTTTTTTCTTTCTTCTATTATCAGTAAACATTCATAAATAATATGGTAGACTGTTTGATTTCCCCTGCGACATACGCTGGATTGCTAACAATATAAAATCTGTGTAGATATGATTTAGTGATTCCGTGGCCTGTCATTATTGATGTAAATTCGGAAGTTATAGGCAATTTTTGCCTTAATCTGACATTAATTATAGGGAAAAATTATTTTCTAATTTCGCCTTTCGTTGTGTTCCATTTTTCTTGCCAGAGTTGTATTGCTTCATCTTTAAATTGACTTGCTAATGTAGTTCTTGAAATTTGTTCATATATTATTGGTAATTTCGTATCACCAGCAGCATTGTTTGCTGGCAAATGTGCTAGTTCATTACCTTGAATTCCTACATTTGCTTTGACCCATACAAAATATATTATCCAGTTAGACTCTTCCAAGATTTTTATTTCAGTTAATATGAATTCAATTATTGGATTGTGGGTAGAATTATTTTTTAAAAGTCCCAATGTGAACATGCTGTCTGCACTAACTGCAACTATTTTCTTAATGGTTGTTGTATTGCGAAGCATTTGTAGAGATTTGAGTATAGCAATTTCTTCAGCCTGATTATTGGAACATTTTTCATCGAGTCTGTACCTTAATTCAATTATTTCCTTGTTTTTTCGAATATCACTGCTGCTGTTCAACCCTATTGCCTATTTCTCAACCATCTGTATATATTTGTATATCATATGTGATGCTGTCCGTTACTTCTTTAATAGAAATTATGACTGCCGGATGTCTCCATTGGTTTGCTTCCAGTGACTTTTCATAGGATGTAATTTCTCCATGTGTTGCTTTGTACATCTTGATTTTAAAGAAAATTATTATATCTATAGATGTCATACCAGAAACAATACAAGAGGCATCGTGTGATAGAGTTCTGTATGCTTTGGACATTTTTATATTAATGAGCCTCTGAATTCTTTGGAACTTTTTTATATTCTTTTGAATGTGCAATGCTTCTTCCCAAACGGGTGCTTCATATGTAAGAATTGGTTCAATTGCTCCTTTGTAGATAGTACTAAGTGCTGTGTAACCTATGCCCCATTTTAGTTTAGAAGATGTTGATAACATATGAATAATTTTTATTAGCGATTTTGACTTTCCCGTAAATTCTTTGCCGGGCCGTGAAAACAAAAAGTGGGTAAAACCAGTTGCTAAATTATGAAAAAAATTCCCCTAACACGTGGTGTAGCCAGCAACCCTGTTTTCTAGGTCTTTGATACCGAAAAAACCAATTGAAAGGAAAACGTCCGTCCGTCTGTCTGTCCGTCCGTCCGTCTGTGAACACTGCTAGCGCCTAAACCATACTTACGATTTCTTCCAAAATGGATATTCCCCGGTCGATCTGATTCTCGTCGAAGCTTTGAGATTTTGAAAAAGATTCTTCAAGATTTGGGGGTACTTTATATGAAGCCGCCCGGGGATTTTCAAAATTTTCTCGAAAACGGCTCCAAATTTTTTCTTTAAATTTCTTGTATGAATAGAGTATTTACACTTATTTACATGGCATGGGTCCAATTTTCTCGGATAACTCTGAATTTTTGAAAATTGCAAAAGTATAAAATTTTTATGGCGTCTTTCTGCAACTACAAAACTGAAGATAGAGATTTTTCCTTCAAATATTTTTTTTTCATAGTGAGTTCTTTCTTTAAGGTCATTTACATTTTTTGGAAAATTTTAGTATTTTTCGCGCAATATTGCGTGCAATATGTGCAATTTTAAAAATTACAAAAACAAGATTTTCTCAAATACGGCTCCAAATTTTTTCTTTAAACTTTTGGTTGGGATATTGGAAAATGTACTCTATCAGATGACATAAAAGCCATATTGCTCTATAGGTTGGTTTTTTCAAAAATTACAAAAATTTAAATTTTTTTACTTGTCTCTCTCGTCGTTAATATTTAGCGGCGATTAATTCGATTATTGTTCGACATTAGCAGCGATTTTTTCATATTATTATATTTACGAGTATACAGGATGTCCAGAAGCTCCCGTTACAAAAAAAATTCCACAAATTCTCTGTTGCCAGACATGAAGAATGGCAGGTCCAGTTTTTCCGAAAAAAAAAATTTGTCTTTGAGAAAATTGAGTTTAAAAGTCACTTCCGGGGCGCGAAATTCAAACCGGCCGCAACGACACTGCAGACAGCGGCGTCACCCTCTGCACGGAACATTTTCTAGTTTCTCCGCGTAAAGGGTGAAACAGCTGAGTAATATTCTGGAAAGCATCGCGTTGCTTACACTAGAATACTTAATAATATCAAGTATTTGCAGGTTCTATTCAATAAATATTTTAAATGTACGTACAGAATATCGAGTTTAGTTCAAAATATTAGCCACGGTACACGGCGGCGTAAACATCATTGATGAACACGATCCAACATTTATCAAAAAGATTGAATCTCCTGGAATACTCGAATTGATATTTTTAGCACATATTAATATGAAATAGTGCTTTGGGCTTAAGATTGCCACGTAAATGATAGTCTCCTGAAGATTATTCTAAATATCGAGATACACTAAGAAGCATTTAGAAGATAAAATATTCGTTAATGAAAATATTGAGTTTATTGATTATCTTTGGAATTTGAATTGATTCTCCCGGCTGTCATTTTCTGAATTCTCAAACTAACGATTGCCAGCTTTAAACTTCTTAATAACCGCTGGACCGTTTATCTAAGATGTAGCCCTAATTGATGGATATCAATATTTCCCCCCTCAAAAACATTGCATCTTTCCTAAATAAAAGTATCTGTTCGTGCCGTAAAAGATAAATGAACTTCAATACCACCCGTCAAATATTATTTTATCTTAAGTAATATGTGGTAAAGTAAGAACACTTCCTGCCGCCGCAGCGAAATCGTTCCGAAATAACTGCTGTGGAACGTGGAACATAGAAGTTAAGGCAAACGACCTCGACTACCCACTTCTCGAAGTTGAATGACCATTCTACCCGCCTCTTTGCTTTTCCAGATGCAAGATGAGAGCATGTCTTTTACCCAAATCTTTAAGTTACTTCGTGAAACCATTTCATAAGGCAGTTGACAGCTACTCGGGAAAAGTATTTTTTGAGTTGTTTTGTTTCTTTGAGTTTGCATTGTAGTTAGCAGATCCGTGCACAAATGAGTAACGACCATTTCTTCAATTTAATTCTTCGAGGTTACTACGTAGTGCAGAATGTAAGGGAGTAGAAACAGTTCTGTACGTACATTTAAAATATTTATTAAATAGAACCTGCAAATACTTGATATTATTAAGTATTCTAGTGTAAGCAACGCGATGTTTCCAGAATATTGCTCGACTGTTTCACCGTTTACGCGGAGAAACTAGAAAATGCTCGGCGCAAAAGGTGACGCCGCTGTCTGCAGTGTCGTTGCGGCCGGTTTGAATTTCGCGCCCCAGAAGTGACTTTTAAACTCAATTTTCTCAAAGACAAATTTTTTTTTCGGAAAAACTGGACCCTGCCATTCTTCATGTCTGGCAACACAGAATTTGTGGTATTTTTTTGTAACGGGAGCTTCTGGACATCCTGTATATGCTTTAAATAATGTCAAGTAAAGTTTCTCGAAATCACAACCGTTTTCTGTGAAAAGTAGCTCAAATTTCGGCATTTTCAGAAATGCTCAAACGCCATTTTCTCATGTACATCTGCAAATTTTTTCTTGAAACTTTTGTAACGGATAGTGATAATTACACTCTTTAATATGACGTAAAGTTTATTTTGAGTTTTTTTTGTTTTTTCAAAAATTACATAATTGTAATATTTTTCTTTAAATTGTTTCTAGTTTCCTAAACGTAGCAACAGGTTTTATCCACTTTTTCCTCACCAGATTCCAACTATAAGCGTTTTTCTGGCACAAATTAGCAGTTTTCCGGTGTACGATTACATAATTTTGTTTTCTTACGAAGTATCCGTAAGGGGAGAAAGTAAAGAGCAAATTAATATCGATTTTGGAACTATTACGAATATCTAACTTGTTGCGTAATTATTATATTTTGTTTACATTTAATATTGATGCATTCCTTTTGTACTAAAATCGGTTTATGGAGATGCACAGAAAGACGAAGAATTGATTTTATGGTATATACACTTTACAACTCTAAGAATAGATGTAGAAAATTGTTAAAAAGTTGAAAGTTGGACAATTTTATACAGACACTTCCAGTTCCTTTATCATAATTATCAATATTGGTGATTCGAATGGCTTCACATGGTTTTTAATCATGTTTCTGAAATTCTCAATTATTTCTTGTAACAGAAAATTTTAATAAAAAAGATTCCTCGACCAGAACTCGAACCAGCGAAACTTCCCTGGAAACGCTTGGCCGATGCAGCCAATTAACGAGCACGGCTACCTTCGCTCTGTATGGCTCATACACTTATATAATATTAATAGTGTATGGTGGTTTCCTTTTTAGCATTAGGAAGCAAAAAAATCCAGAAAATGTGAAACAAAATGTTCTTTGGCCGCCCAAAGAATGTATCACCGAAGATAATCATTCATAACAGAAATACTGGTTAAAACTATAAAGATTAGAAAACTACGTTCTGCGAGAAAGTCTGTGCCATTCTATAGCATCACTAGTTTATACACTTATTTACCGTCCCTTATTACACACGTGGAGATAATTTAAAAAAAATTGGAGCGGTTTTTGAGAAGTTTCTTTTTGTACGTACTTTCGAAGCCAAGATTGTTTTTTTTTCAAAAAATTCTACATAACATTTTTTCAAGAACTAGTTTTGTACAAGAGACTTTCTCTGAGGTAAAAATCGCTGTCTACAATTTTGTAGTTTTAAAAATATTTTTTTGCAATTTTCAAAAAACCAAGTATTTCCGAGAAGTAGAACTAAGACCATATTTTTATCGTCCCTCGTTACATAAGTGAAGAACTTTTAAAGAAAAAAAATTGGAGAGGTCTTTCAGAAATTTGCTGTTGTAAATTTGAAGTGCAATTTACGCAAAACTACCCGTTTCTCCAAAAAATTGTACATGACCTTATTTAAAGTGTTAATTTTGTACAACCGACTTTGTCTGAGGTAAAAATCTCACTCTTCAATTTTGCAGTTTTTAAATAGTTTTTTGCAATTTTCGAAAAATTGGGGGTCAATGAAAATGATACCTACATAATTCCCTTAAACATTCTCTGCACTATTCAACAACAAAATTTAATCAAAAAATTTGAAGCCATTTTTTTACTTTCCCGTATACGTACGTATACACGGAGTGATATACGTAGTATAGGGAAAGTTATGTAATGCTGCGCGAAAAAATGGCCAATTTTCGGCGGAAAAAAATTAATTGCCGGGCCGTGAAAACGAATAAGTGGATAAAACCAGTTGCTAAATTAAGAAAAAAAATCCTCTATCTCGTGGTGTGGTCAAAATCCATGATTTGTTGCTTCTTTATACTTAAAAATCGATTGACGGCATTCCGTCCGTCTGTCTGTCCGTCTGTGGTCAACGCTAGCGCCTAAATCGTTCGGTCGATTTTCTTCAAAATTGATATTCCCCAGTCGATCTGAGTCTAGTCGAAGCTTTATGATTTTGAAAAACATTCTTTAAAATTTGGGGGTACTTTATATAAAGCCTCCCGAGAATTTTCAACATTTTCTCAAAAACAGCTCCAAATTTTTCTTTAAATTTCTTGTATGAATAGAGGCAAATACACTTTTTAACATGGCATAGGTCCGATTTTCACGTACAGCTCTGAATTTTCGAAAATTGTGAAAGTTTGAATTTTTTTCGGCGTCTTTCTCCAACTACAAAATTGAAGATAGAGATTTTTTCTTCAAATAAAATTTGTTCTGCATATTGAGTTCTTTAATAAAGGTCATGTAAATGTTTTTCAAAATTTTGGTAGTTTTCGTGCAATATTGCGTGCAATATGTGCAATTTTAAAAAATTACAAAAAACAAAATTTTCTCAAAAATGGCTCCAAATTTTTTCTTTAAACTTTTGGTAGGGATAGTGGTAAATGTACTCTATCAATGACATAAAAGCCATATTGGTCTATCGGTTAGTTTTTTCAAAAATTACAAAAATGTAAATTTTTTACTTGTCTCTCACGTCGTTAATATTTACATTATCGGTGATTTTTTTAACATTATTATATTTACGAGTATATATGCTTTAAATAATGTCAAGTAAAGTTTCTCGAAAACACTACCGTTTTCTGTGAAAAGTAGCTCAAATTTCGGCATTTTCAGAAATGCTCAAATGTCATTTTCTCGTATATGGCTGCAATTTTTTTCTTGAAACTTTTGTAACGCATAGTGCTAATTACACTCATTAGTATAGCGTGAAGTTTATTTTGAGTATATTTGTTTTTTTTTTCAAAAATTATATAAATGTAAATTTTTTGAAAGATCTCTCACATCTTTAATATGCACATTATCCGCAATTTGTAAAGATGATTATATTTGTGAGTGTAAGTGCTTCAAATAACTTCAAATAAAGTATTTTGAATACTCAAAAATTTTCTGTGAAAATGAGCTTCAAATTTCGCATTTTTAGTAGTGCTAAAACGCCATTTTCTCTTAAACGGCACATAATTATTAAAAGAAAATTGCCATTTACGGCTAGGTTTTTGTGTTCTTTAATATTCTAAAATTAATGTTTCTGTTCTACCAATAGGAAACCGAAAAATTAAGAAAATGACAAAAAAATGTACTTTTGGCGATGATAGATGGTAGCTGGCAAGAAAGAGTATGTGGCAATTCCGAATAGCTAGGGAAGACCCAGGAAAATGGAAAACTAATACGGGAAAGTCTGTGCCATTCTGTTTCTGTTTTTTGACAAATAAATAAAATAAATACGGTCATGCTTAATTTTTTTCAAAATACGAGTAGTTTTTCTTTAATTTTGTGACAAACGTAATAGGCCGCTGTAAATTTACTGCGCTTCGGACAGCTGGATGCGTCGTAAATTAGAATATGCAATTTTGTATATTATTTCTTTCTTCGTTTCTTACATTCGAACTTTGTTATAGACTTACACATTAATATTTTAGAAATTGTTTATTTTGAAATATTTGAAATAAGTAAAAAGAATTAATAGCTCTCAGAATAGCGACAATGCAGGGTCTGCAACAATGGAATTCAATTTGCGCTCGCGAATATCTGTGAATTAGTGTCATTGTTGTGACCTAATGGAGCTGTATGAAAAGGAGTTATAATTGTCTAATTTATGTTGATATTTGCAGGCAAATATTTAGTTTTGCACCAAATGCTGTACCATTTGTAGTGAGTAGAGAATTTGTTGCATGGTTTTAAAATACTCTTCCCTAATCATGGCCCAATGGAAGGCATTTCTATATTTCCAGGGTATCAGGCTTCTTTTTCCAATACAGGGTTACAAAACTTTTGCATTCTATTTTTGTGAAGTAGTAGAATTCACATAGTTCTGACAACACTGCAATGGAAATAGTGAGTTCCAAGCGAAGATGTTAGTAGCGCATAAAGTGCAATATTACAGTACTACTTAGCTGTTTCCTCTAATACGGGAAAGTAAGTGCTGTTGTAGCACCACTAGCTAATTTTGAAAATCTCCGACGGGCTTCATGTAAAGTATGTCCAAAAATTAAAATGTCGGTTTCAAACTCCATAAGCCTAGACACTAACTAAAACGATTAGGGAATATCAATTTTGAAGAAAATCATCCGAACGGTTTAGGCGCTATCGTTGACCACAGACGGACAGACGGACGAACGTTTTGAGGTTAGTCGATTTTACAGAATCAAGAAGCAACAAAACATGGATTTTGACTACACCACGAGATAGAGGATTTTTTTTCTAAATTTAGCAACAGATTTTATTGAATTTTTCCTCACCAGTCTGCAGCTATAAGAGATTTTCTGACGAAAATTAGTCGTTTTCCGGCGCACGATTATATAACTTTCACTACATACGAAGTATTCGTAAGGCGAGAAAGTAAAAATTGAAATTCTGAATCCTCTTTTGTCTTCACCATACTTTGTTTCACCATACTGGGTGAAACCCTTGGTGTAAGCAGCAAAGGACAACTGTCAACTGTTTTTCATTACGTGTGTGTAAATTGATTGATTCTCTCTTTCCTATTATATTTGTATTATAGATCATTGCTTTCTATTTTATAAATTATGCAAATTCTAATGGGTTCGAAATGATATGAATTGGACAATTTTGAAATTCATTGGGTTTGATAGTGCTCCTATTATTAAAGTATGAGGACTCATTTGTATTTTGCTAGGTCGTGAACTTCAGTCAACTTTTTCTAACTTTCAACCAGTAAACTACATCAACGTGAGCCATTATTACTTTTACTGAATCAGCTTTTATTTTAAATATACAAATTATTTGTGTGCTCTAATTGATCGAAATGACACAAATGATATTGGTGAATGAGGAATATTTAGGAGTTTTAAATTATTTTCTCATTTCTAGAGTTACATACCCTAAGCCAAAACTCAGGCTACGCCACTGTATTGGAATATAACAAAGACGCATGGAAGGAAAAATTCTCCGAATATCTTTGGCATATAAAATTAGAAATGAGGAAATAAGAACTCAAATATGCTGGTTGGTGCAAATATGCGATGCTGTGCGCAGAATACCCGTTAACAGGAGCAACACAAACTGTCATGCAACACAAACTGTCACATGCGATCAGTTATGTACTTTCTCATGTCGCTACGCTACGTTGCCATTTTCTTACGTCGCACGCTGCCTTTGCATTGTCTGGTAATCTGAAACATGTATGTGCACATGTACGGTATATTTTCGGATTATCCGAACATTTTGGAATCCAAACAGCCCACATTCCCAATTAGTTCGGAATACTTGGGTTCTACTGTACCATGGGGAGAAATGTATTTACATGTTGAATTCTGAATGGAGATGGAAACGAAACCTTTGTTCTTCGATTAGTAATGGAAATTTGTGGAAATTTTGTTAGATGTGAAAATGTATAAGGTAACGGGCGGTAACATCGCCACATCTTTGTTTTTCATCTTTGTTGCATCAATTATTCACAATTATCATCAGAACAATTATTTATTAATTATTATTTTATTATTATGTTAATAACAATTATTACCAATATGTATTATTACTCACAATTATTATTATAGTCACAAAAATTATTTTGACACTTTAATCCTTTACAATGTTTGTTCAATATATTGAAGTCAAAGCTTCCATAATTTGAAAGATTGACTTACTCTTTAAAAAGCAAGCAAAGTGGCAATGTTCTCCTGCATGGGTAAAACATTGACACCTATATTTACTTCCAAGTCTCTAGCAATGTTTAAATGCGTGAGAGTTGGTTAGGAAACAGAAACACATAAATATGCATCAAAACATTATTAGTCATTGGTTTTTGACAGTTTAAATACAGACTAAAATAAGATTTGTTAACTGTTTTACATTATGATAAAATGCAATAGGGAAAAGTGTTTTCTCCTTTTTATATTTAGTCTGAGAAGCTCAGCAACAATATCGTATTTTTGCATCACACACGTGATTTAAAGTGGACCTGCTAATTCCATACAGTGCAGTAGCCTTTTCCTACTTAGTTTTTTTTAATATTTACCTTTCCATTGCATAATGCTCTTTAACTTGGATATTGGATATTTTATTTGTCTACGTGGCAAAGTTGCAAGTATGGCGCAAATAGTGCAAGTATGGCGAAAAAAAAAGTAATTTTGTATAAAACATAATTAATCAATGATTACAATTTATGTCTTATGCTTTAGAAATGATATATAAATTCACGAATGTCAATTGTTTCAATATGAATTTCTTCTCGTTTATTTCAACTAAATTAATCCAAAATTAACTAAGTTTCGATTAGGAGATTTGGCTGCATTACAATACACCATACATATTTACGGACATTTTAGGTTACAAAAGTAACCCAATGAAACACACGATTGTATATAATGTTTCTAAGAGAGGTAGCTAACTTGTTCATGTGATTAGAAAAACTGCGTTTCACTCCAAATATCCCTTTTTTCTCTCTTAATGGATGGTTGTAAATAACTGGTGGATTTGGGAGGTGGCAGAGAGTATGATAGAATGAATGAATGAATACACGTAGAGAAATATAGTTCATATGTACTTTTTATGGGAGACATTTTTATTTGCATATAAATACAAAACTTTTTATATATTATATAAATTATAATATATAATTATTATATTTATTATATTTTAACTATATATATTCAAATAATAAATAATGTTTCTTTTAATTTTACATAACAGGAAATAGAACAAAACATACATTTAGAGAATAAATAAATAGATTAAAATACATGTTCAAAACATGAACACTTAAGACTAAAATTCCACCAAACGATATTGTTGTGAAACCCACCTTATAGTGGTAAAACATGGATAAAACAAAGGCAAAAAATAATTGATTTCCTGGGCCAATTTTGATAATAACAACTACATTAAGTAAAGATCAAATTGAAAACATTTAAAAAATCAAAACAAAAAATGTTTCACTAATCACTCAAGAGAAAACTCACTACAACACACCGCTTTCGGCAATACGAACAAAGTTTTTGCCGTGCAAAATGGCGCCTTGGGTGGCCTCACCGCCAAGGCGACAGTCATCCATCTAGGAGTATATGTATACATCATTGGTCTGAAGTGAAATAACACATTGTAATCGTCATTTGTCAATATGACAGATAAACGAAAGAGAGTTATGTAATTACTACAGCATACTTGTGGGACTGATTTTTTCCTACAAAATGAAATAATATTGTGAAAATTCTCGCAGAAGAGGGGAGATATAGGGCTACGGACAGTGGTTTTCAGAGTTTTAGAGTCCTATATCATACCACCTGTGGCAACAATGTAAAAAATATAATATGAGTAATTTTTTTATACTTGACACAAAAACAACCTAGTTATCATGGAAACAATTTTAATTTTACTTCCCAGTTCACGACTGAAGGGGATATCAAATCCTTATGAAAGAGGGAAAAAAACAATTTTATATCACACATTGTATTTCAGGCTATTATTTTTAATCTAATTGGTTCACATATTAACAAAACCATACTTTTCATTCAATTTTACAGAACATCGCTTTTAGATTTAAAAAATAAATTTCCCACTACTGCTGTCCTCTAGCGAATAAATTCAGTTCTAAGGTTTATTTGACGTAAGATATGACCCGAAACACAAAAAAATACCAACCTCCCGGAAATCACCCGCCATCCTTACTACATTGGCTTAGGGATTAGAATATAAGTTGGAGGAAGTGGGTGCCAACCTTAACTTAAATACCCCACGTAATGGAAGCATTGCAGTCAGGGACTTTTCCATGGCTGGTGACTGGCATGCGTGCGTACAATTTAAGTTTATGCCAACTCCTCGTCTAGTGGCAAAAAAATTGCATTGAGAGTCTACGAGAGCGAGCTCGACCCCGTATTTCTTATTTAAAAGCTATTAGATTGCGTTTCCAATGCGCGATTTGTTTCCGAGGGGAACTTATATTGTATATTTTGCGTGGCATTATCATCAGTGTCTTGTAATATGAGAAACAACTCTCCAGTTACGCAGAAAATGAGGGTCTTAACAGTGAGGAGTGGATAAAATTCTTCTGAAAGGAAAAAATTCTGGAAAAGAAAACTTCCTGACTTAATGAAAGTAGCGAAAATTGTGAGAGGTAAGCTATTAATGTTACAATATTATTGAATTCTTGTTGCATGTAATAAGAATTAGACATTGATAACATGTCTGTTGTCACAGTTATTTTTTCTTACTATGTTACAGAGACATCACAAAACGGTAGCTATTTTTTCATAACATATTAAAAGAAAAGGAATTACAGAAATCTGTTACCATGTCACGTCAGAAATGTGGAAAAATTCAATGGAAGAAGGTTATGCAGAATTGTTGATATTGCAGAAACCTTAAACACTTGACACCTTGTAGCAGCGTCCAAAAATAAAATTAAAAGTACATCTCCAGTGATTTTTAGAATGTGAGTGCCGAAATTACTGGATTGGGAATTTAAGACAATATTTTTAAATTAAAAAATTCTCTCATTTTTCAGTCAGTCGTTCTTAACAGAACTTTATTTTGTTTGGTTCTTATGTTCTCCTCGACCTCGCCCCACAGCACACGGCAACGCCCAGCAACAAAGAAGCTCACGTGGATTGGGAGTTGCACTTAACTGAAACGCTATCATGGGCTCTAGCGCCATCTAGTGGAGTTACAATAACTGTACTATGCCTGTGTTCTTCCCGCAAGTGCAAGCCATATGTTGACAACGCGGCAACGCATTAAACACGAACCAACAAACATTGATTTTTATATATTAGATTAATTTTCTGTATAATAATTTTTCTAGCTTATGAAGAACCCCGCATTGTTGGGGTATTTATCATAATTTTGTATTAAACAGAAAGTGAAATTCCATCTATTCCCGCCCTGTGGCAGAGCCTACTCCTATCTATTCTACTGTATATGCCCTCCACGCTATCACGCCTCTGTGCCTTGCTCCAATTTGGAAAAAACCTTCTACACACTACAGCACTTCTCACTAAAAAATAATTAAATTTAGTCCTATTGAGGTTCCGGCCCCAAACTCCTTTCTCTTTATAACTGAAAATAATAAACAAATCTAAAGTAAAAAATTAAATGCATATACTTACGTTATTCTGTTTGTGGAATTTTATGTATTGGGCAATTCCAAGTAAATGTCAACCACACTACAAATAATTAAAGTGTTTCAAGCAATTATGGAATGCTATGTAAGGTCTTTAGAAAAGTCTAAATTTAACTTTTAAATATAAAAGTCGGTATTTTGTACACCAAACTGTGATCAGTAGGCCTGACAATGAACACTTGCAAGCTACTTTTGGCTGTACTGTTGTGAAGCAATTTTCCTCAGAGTTTTTTCTGCATTATTTACCAAGGTAAATTATATTTGAGTTATTAAATCTCTAGTTTGAACCCTCTAGATTTGACAATAAAGTGATAGGTATATTTAAAATATATTGTGGTTAATTATGATGAGTTTGAAAATTGTGTAGAATAATGTGTGTCTGTGACATGAAAAGGTATTTTTTAAAATTAACTCAACAACCATAAATTTTAAAAGGCATAAAATATATTATGCAAAGCAAGTTCAAAGTCTATTTATGTCTGACAAAAAATGTTGGCAAAAGAACCATTGCAAGTGATTTATTTTTGAGTCACAGACACACAGCCCTATGGGTCACAGACACACAAAGCATGAAGTCACAGACACACAAAAGATAATTTGTTGTAATTGTTGTTCTAATTTGTTATAAGTATATGTAATTCTTTAAATAATGACAAATTATATGATCTTAAATGTTTTAAATTTCATAGTGGATATTTTACATTGGTGGATTTTTAGGTGAAGTTTAATTTAATGTATGAATAAATTTAATAAATGATAAATACTCAACCCATGTCTTCCTTCATGTTGTACTCCATTCTTTGAGGTCAAAGTATCCTTCAGAAACCTCTGTTGAAATATTCTCTGATGGCACAGCACAACATTTCAAGCAGAAATTCAGAAATTGTAACATCACACTGCACAATGTGTTGAAAATATCTTCGAAATTTTTTGCAAACTCACATGGAAAAGGTACAGTCGATAGCACTGGAGATATGTTAAAGCACTTAGTGTGGTGCAAGATTAGGAACTGAAAAGTGCACATCCATAATGCTGAAGACTTCTGTAGGAATGCACAAGACTTAATGTCCACAACACAAATTGTGTTTGTTCCAGAAGAAAAAAATTGAAAACTTTAAATTGTCACTTAATGAAAATTGGCAAAATATTTACACAATACTTAGGCTTCGACAACTACACTGCATTCAAAGTGTCGCACCATACAAAGTGATATGTAAGATGACATCTGATGACTCAGATTTAGAAATTTTCTCCACGAACAAACGCTGATGAGAGAACACCAATTTCTACAACTGGTCGTCAAAAACCTATGAAATTATCCTCAAAGAATGTGGAAGTAGGAAGATGGGTACTTGTGTCCTATCAAGTAAAGATGATAATAAAATATGTTGGTCAAATATTATCTGTTGACAACTACTTTTCACATTATTTCAAATTTCTTAGTTTCAAAGAGAGTAAGAAGTTATTTTACTGACCTGACAATGATGATTATGACAATGTAAATGTTTCCAGTATTGTAGATACTTTACTAGAGCCTACAAAGTCACTAAGAGGCAATTATTTAAGTTTTGATAATGACCTCTCAGATAATTTTTGAACTGTGTGTGTCTGTGACAAACATGTGTGTGTCTGTGACAAATTTTGAAAATTTTTTTGGTAAAAATAAAAGTGTTAACATCCTGATTTTGCCTTTATTTCGTAAATGTATCTTCCTTTAATTGTGTTATATTTTTACTTTGGATCTAAATAATTCACATTAGCAGAAATTTGGAATTTTCCTTGACAGGTTTGCATTTAACTCCTTTTTGCTGCGTGTGTCTGTGACATGAAGAATTTATTTTTTACATCCAGTCAATAAATAAAAATATCAAAGTTCTATGTCCATAAGTAATGCCCATAACCTCTACTATCTGTGGGATAGATAGATAGATAGATATAGATTACTACATGTTTCAGATATGCAATTATGGCCTTCTGAACTTTGACTTGGGAGTCACTAATATTTAATGTTTATGACCGATGTGCTATTAACATTTAATTTAAATTTCTTTTTTATCTGTATTTACTTCTTGTTCAATTGTACATAATTTTCCAGGATGTTGAATGCTTTGTATACATATTGTTTTGGAGATACCAGAATTCAATTATGATAATTATCATTTAGATTTGATAAGATATATGGAATAAAATTGGAAATCCGTTAAGTATATAGCTATTTTTAAAATAAATTTGTTTTAAGAGATAGAATTGCAAAGAAATAATTTAGTAATTTCTACATTAAGTCCTTTGATCATTTTGTTTGAAATAGAATAATTTCCTGAAGCTTTGTGAATATTCAAATTTTGTGAAGGGACCAAGTAATGTGGAAAAGAGAAAAAGAAACTCAATTTCTGCATTACAAGTATAATCTAATTTTATTGTTGAAAATTGATGTAGGGAGATTCTGATGTAAACTGTTGTTTAATATTGGATCAGGAGAGTAACATTTTATTAATGTTGAGGTTATTTGTGCAATATAATTTTGAAATTTTTCTAATTAATAGTGGTTTACACAACCTTTCATAGTTCATGATATCTTATTAAATTTTCTTGGAGGAATTTGTTGCCAAAAAGTCTCCGACTATTTTTGAATTTAATAAGACTTAACCCTCCTAATACCATTGAGTCTCTGGTGACCCCACGACATGTTTCTCTAATACTTTTTACAATTTCCAATACGTTAAAAAATCTGAAATAATTTGACTTTTCCTGATTCACTGTCTACCCACATATTGGGTATGCAAATGTTTTACATTATTGTTACTTTCATTAATATTTGTACTTGCCACACTGAGTACCAGTGGGGTCTTATATGACCCCAACATCTAATTCTTGTAAAAATGATGACTATTTTTTTCTGTTGCTGTAGTTAATATTGGCAACCTTTTGTAATATCCATAGGTTGATATCAATTGAAATTACTGCCATTTTTTTGATTATGCTACTCGAGTAACATTGTTTTTGTATTACCATTCCTGATAAGGAGATGCGTCGCATTTTATTGAAGAAGCTGGTTCTTCAGAAATACCATTGGTGAGGATCGCTACGACCATCAGATATGTTTGACAGTGATGGAGAAATAGATGCAATTGAAGAGGCTGAGATTAAATTAGATAATTATATCCAAATGAGTGAAACATATTTAGGATGAATATTAGATACTGGCTTTTACATGGATTGTGTCTTTTACAAAATTGTCTGCATTTTTCCTTTGTAGTGTGAAAAATTATTGGGGTTTTGTTTGTCATCTATAGATAAAAAATAAGGAATAAGTATGGTATAAGGACATGGAAAGAGAATCGTGTAGAAGAGTACGAAGACGTAGCATTATACGAAAAAGACCAGATCCCACGAAGTATAGAAAGAAAAATGTAGGTACAGCCAGCCTTCCACTTATTTATGAAATAAAATATAATTGATAAAGTTTTGAAGTGGACCAACAAAGAGGCAATTTTTGTATATGGTTCAAAATGGATATAGTTGACTACTACTTAGTTGAATTGCTTTGTAGGCGTGCGACAATCAAGCAATAATGCTCTTATGGAACAAGTAAGAACGTAGGCCCATATTCGCTGAAGTAATGGCTACAAATCGTTTTACACAAATTACTAGGTGCATTCGATGTGATTCACAACACAGGCACCGTACCGGAGTTCCAGATAAGTTGGCCCCTATTAGAAATATTTGAAATGTGGGCAAATATACTTCAAGATGCATACATAGCACACAGCAACATCAGAGTGCTGAACAACTAGTAAACTTTCGTGTAAATGCCCTTTTCAGCAATATAATATGCCTTCAAAACTGGGTGAATGTAGCTTCAGGTTATCGGTTGCATATGACAAGTTCACTAGTTATGCCTTGAATGTTTAAGAATAAACAGGTCGCCAGGCAAACCAACCTAGTGAAATCGAGGAGGAGGCGTTGTTTTAGATGTGGTGAAAGGTTTTGAAAAAAAGCGGGAGGAGCATAACAACTGACAACTTCTTCACTAGCCTAAATCTAGTAAGAGATCTTCAAAATATAGACATTAGACATTACACAATGACCTATAAGAAAACAGAGTGTGAATTCAAAAGGTTTTCACTAATGCCCAGGACCATAATAAGTGTTTTCTTTGTTCGGATTCCTAAAAAACCTTCAATTATGTCTTATTGGCCTAGTGTGATAATGGTGTGTCACTTCTTAGAGCCAAGCATTCTACGAAATAAGTAACCAAAAAGAAAGAATCAAAAATATTAATAATAATGAATTACAAAAAAATTAGATCAGGAATAGACACAATGGACAAATTAGTTAGAACCAACACAACAAAAAATGAGTAAAAGTTGGCAAATAATTCTCTTCTGTAATATTATTGATATTCATGTAAGGAATGCGTTCACTATTTGATTGCATCCTACTTCAAACTGGAGAGAAAGAATTACAGGAGAAGAGAACTCTTAATAAAACTGAGAAAACAGCTTGTTGGCCATGACTAAAAAATTGTGCACAACAGTCGGTCCAACAATAATATAGAACAAAAAGCGAGATCGCTGCCCTTATGTGAAAGATCATTTGATTGGAAATATACAGACAAGTGTAGGAAAGTAGTAATATTGCAAAAATAATTCTTCAATAAATATTTGCAAGAAGTGTAATAAATATTTAGCACGACAAATTTGGATTATTGCGGTCAATTTTACATAATAATCTGCCTTTTCAGTGTACTTCGTATTGTATTCATTTTTTAAATAATTTGTTTATGCAAATTTCGCGTTCTCAATTATTGTTTTGCATACCCTTAACTGTTAGACAAATAGCCTAACATTTAATATGGTGTAAAAGTGTAAAAATGTACCATTATTTTGTATTTCTTTTCCGAAAAGAACTGGGGTCTCTAGTGACCCCAGTGGTACTCAGAGTAACAAAAAATATGCGGTATTAGGAGGGTTAAGTAATATGTAGGGAGAGATACAGTATGAATGGGAAGTTTTAATGTGTGTGTTTGAATGTGTAATGTGTAAGCATCTAAAAATGTTTTAGTTAATGTTTGTTTCCATATATTTTTTTAGTATTATCTATTTATTGTTTTTTTGGGAAATTAAAATTTGAATTTATGTAAGTACGTTACGTATTCCTGTATATACAAATGTTATGAAGGCAATAATTCAGTTTTAATAGTGAAGAATTTAAACATTTTTTTAAGATGATAAAAATCATATTCAGAAAGTGAAGATTGAAAGCATTGTAGATTTACATTTTTTGTAATAATTGAACTTAAAATATTTGGTATTATAATGTTGTGATTAGAGTAATAAGTTTGTTTGAAGGGAGTACACATGATTAATTATTTTGAATGATATATTTGTTGCAAATGAATACTTTGATGATTTCATGAGTTGCATCTCCAAGAAGTCTTTTTGCTTTTGAAATCTCCTAAGTGTATCACTGGATTAAAAGATTGAAAAATTGGATTATAAATTTGAAAAGAAATGGATGTGTTTGGCGGTTTACAAATTGAATATAAAGGGTAAGTAGTGTTACTTAATTTAATTTGTAAAGCTATAATTATAAAATATTAGATATAGACAAAATTATTTGTTGATGAAATATAGAATTCATTATTATTATTATTATTATTATTATTATTATTGTTATTATTATTGCTACACCACAGAAGCATGGTCAGAAATTTTATCGTTTCTATAAAAGTTTTAATATTTTAAGAGCAGTTTTTCTTCAGGGATTGGATGTTTTAGAAATGCATCCCCTGTCAATATTAAGAAAAAGATTTCATTGTCATTTTAGACCATTAGAATTCCATTTTATTAGTGTAATAGTATTTGTATTAATAGACATTAAAAAGTGGAAGAAGGATGTTTTGTAATAAAGTCAGAATTTATGGGATAATTGTAGAAATAATTTCTTGAACTATGTTGGAAATTAAAGATGTATAACTTGAGGTAGAAGAGTTTTGTTTTAATATATCAGAGTAAGATAATATAGATTATGTGTCATTATATGTTGGAGATGTAGTTTATTTATATTTGAAAAGAGATTTTAAATAGAATTGGTATGTTGAAAGGTTTGTGAGAACGAGAATGCAAATTTTATTTATTAATGTACATTTTTCCTAACTTCTTTTTTGTTTTTCCTTTGAAGAACATTATTGGTTGAATGTTCTCAAATATTATTGTTATAGTAAAAAATGCTTTTTTTACTGAATTTATTGTGAACTGAACATTAGATACTGCAGTATCCATTAGATGCAGAATCTAATGATCAGTTCATTAAGAATTCAGCAAAAAGGCATTTTTTCTTTGTTTCAGGATTGCAGTGTTTAAAGGAATATTTTTCATTTTATAAAATTTCTATATTATTTCTTTATTATCACTATTGCGAAATTCAATACCTCCACTATTTTGTCATATGTTTCTGTATGCATTCTAGAAATTGGCCCTCAGCCGTTATACTGATTAGGAGGATGTGTTTCAAGGAATATATAGAGTCAACCAAATTGCTGGATGGTTATTTTTAATGAAAATGTTTGGAAAACCTAATTTAGGATTAACTAAATATTTTATTTAATTTGTTTTATATATGGTAATGTTATAATGGTATCATACTTATTTCTTTGTTTTCCCTGGTGTTTTCCAATCACGTAAGATAAATGCAAGAATGAAATGTGTTTGTAAGCCCAGGGTCAATTAGACACTTAAATTCTTGTAAAAATTCAATGATAAAAGTGAAGATAATTGCTGTGGACCATTGTGTAATGACTGGCCTAGCAATTTGTTATTAAAATCTAACCCACCTGTCGTGCATGTCATTCTTATACTAAACCTTTAAGTTAAATGAATTCAGATAATTGATTCACTAAATTTCAAACATTTGTCATTTCTGTACAATGAATACGTTCATTCTTTTGATAAGTTCTCATCACAGTCAGGTGTTAATGTAATGTGTATAAAATCATTATGATACAGAAATTTCGAGTCAGTGAAGTACAATTTTATTTCATTACACTGCATATTGCTTCAAAATTAAAGCTATTTTGAGCCTTGCATTTAATTTCATCTTTCCATAAATCCTCTGATTATGGCATTTATATTAGATTTTATTATAAATGAGATTCTACTATTTCGTATATTCTTCAATTTAAACAAGGTTATGAAAATTGTGAAGATTTTATTTCCATATGAAAATTATAAATAAAATTGTTACCATATACTTGTTGCGATTTATAAGTCAAAAAACAGAAATAAAATGATTTCAGCAAATCTGCCTTTCTGAAGGACAATACGTGCATTCAAACACGCCGCGTCGGTATCTTTTGTGTTTCATTTCGATGAGGTTGGCAGTGCCGAAACTCCGCCATGTTGAATTTTTAGGGTCTTTTCTTACGTGGAGAGACCTATAGTCATTATTTATACACCAATTTGGAAAAAAAATCCAGGACTTAAATTGTGCAATGAGAAAATATAATGCAGAATGCAAATTGAAAATTGCAGAATTTGCATGCTAAAATCTAAAAATGGAAGATAATCAAAATACATTTGAAGGTGATGTTTCCAGGAATGTTTACAATGGTAAACATGCATTTGATGAGTTCTCAATAATATTAAAAAATTAATAAGGTAACTTGTAGAGGATATGATTTACAGACCATACCAAAAGATAGAACTTTTTATAATTAAAATGGTAGTTTTTAAGATTAATAAATGTAAGAATTTATTTGTTTATCTCATTATTTTTCATTCTTGTTTAATTTTGTTGAACTTCCATTGATTTTGTTGGGCAAAGACACTGAGGCTTTCATTGGAACACCATGCCTGTTCTGCCACGTATCTGACGACTGTGATCCTCATACTGAACTTCATTGATGTGGTAAATGTGTATCTTGCTTATTGTATACGACTTTTTAATTAATATTAATTATTGATTTTTTCTAATTATATGAAATTACAAACTTCATTATGTGTAATTTACTATCTAAGAATTAAAAATATATTTTTTTAAACTTTTTAATTTTCAGAAGATAATTATGAAACAATTTTGAGGGAAGCAACTGTAATTCATGAAGAAGATTAATTGAATGTTTCCAAAGGATGTCAGACAAACTTGTTGATGTTTGAAAAATATTTGAGAATAAACAAATGGTTAGTCTTCTTCGAAAATCGTAGGACATGATTGTGAAATGTAAACCAGATAATGTGATTTTTGCACATATTGTTGACAAGATGTGATTATAAAAAGGCAACAGATGTTATTTCAATAGAGGCATAGAGGTTCTGTATATAAATGTTGTAGTAAGAACATGGATTATTCATGGTGGTGATATTTTGTGCAGTGGTTTTAAAAAGTACCTTAAAAAAAGACCTTAATTTTTCTTTCTTGAAATTAATTTTATGTTCTTGAAGCCATTTTGCGTTTCAATTGATAACATGGTATGAAGTGAAATGAAGTGGCTGTTGGGTTTTCATGGAAATTAATAGAGAGATCACAATTCAGATAACTGAGAACCGTGTAAACCGTTTCATGAATAGTACTTTTTCACAGTAAAATTAGAATTT
This sequence comes from Acheta domesticus, assembly GCA_031308135.1. Taxonomy (NCBI): domain Eukaryota; kingdom Metazoa; phylum Arthropoda; class Insecta; order Orthoptera; family Gryllidae; genus Acheta; species Acheta domesticus. Next base: position 111,557,346 of record JAHLJT010008756.1, on the reverse strand, counting down.
TAAGAAAATGCAAGTAAATTTTAGATGAAATAAATATTAAAACTAAGAAAACAATGTGTTACAACTATAGCACAAATTGGGTCATGCGTTTCGCAGACAAATACTTTCAAGAATTTCAAATTCTTACCTTCCGATGTTTATCATCACCCAGAACCATGATATTTTCAATTGAAACACAACATGGCCCACTTCTATTCACCACCGTAGCACTACAAATAGACAATAACACAATAATAACTCTGTGTGAGAATAACCCTACATAAGCAGAAATTAAGATATTCTGCCTGTCACCAGATGTCATGAAAAGTTAAAAGAATAACATACGACTTTTCTCAAAAGTAAATTATTCTTCTTCATAAATTCATAGTCAAATCAATTTTACAATGAATGATTTGCACATATCCAACAGCATTTTGAAATTTAAGTACTGGCAAATTAATGTTAATAATGTTGATCCTGCAATAAATGTAAGATGGATATATAAGTTACTTATGTAACATTTATTTACATTAATATATTTAGGAAATTAACAGTGTGTATGTATACTGCTTGTAAGTAGGTTATGTGATTTTGAGAATTGTAAGTCCAAAAACTGTAATTTTTTCAGAAAATAATATGTACAAATTGAATATTATTAACATTGAAATAAAGAATTGTGTTGAATTATAATAACTACATTTTTTAATTTGTAAAATATTACTAGAAAATTATAATTGGTACTGGAATTGTTTATCAATGAGGGTCAGTGATGCAAAGAACTGCTGAACAACATGAATGTCAAATCACTGTTTAAGTTATTTTCGTAAATGTAATCCCTATTAATTTTTTTGTTATAACTCCAACCTGTTTTTAAATGGATATCCTCATTCTTTGGTGCTTATATCTTATAATTGCAAATTTTCGTTGCTCTCGCTACAAAACATTTCAGAAAAGTTAACACCCCTGTCAGCCTGTATAATAGGTCTTAAAAGATCCCGATACAGTAGCGGTTCCCCAATTATGTGTATTCAGTGACGGTTACAGTTTTCTTATAACGAAAAGGCCAGAAAATACTAAATGCGTGAGACGCCATCATCAATGCCCAATCCGATCGTGCGGATAAGCGAGGAACTAGCCTCAAACTGGCTTCAAAAATATTGCCCAAAAGGCGGCTAGTTGACACACCTACATATCTTACATCGTGTTCCATGAGAACAGGTTAATCTATCAAAGTTGGTACTAGTGTCGCTCCTCCACTGCCTTCCAAAGAATAACCGCCTATTAAGCGGGAAGAGAGCTCAAGTAACGAGCAAAACTTGTTGGAGAAAAATTGACAAAAAGGAGGTTGCTTTTCCGTGAGAAATAGGTAAAAAGGTGAACGATTTATTCAATGGTTGCTTATTCCTTCACAGAATCTTCTAATGAGAGGGATACATTATGCCTTTCCAGAGATCGAGCGAATGTTTTTCAGAATATGCGTTTTCCATTCCCAGTCGTAGCTCTCCCCAGTACATCGTTGAAGCTTATTTCCCTGCCTCAACAAGACTAAAACCTTGTTTTAAATGGCAATTTTCATTGAAACATTTGGAGCCGTTTTTAAGAAAATGGGTAGTTTTTATCAGTTAATTCTCAGAATGCCCGATGTGGTATGTTACATTTCGTATCATTTGATTTGTAAAAGAATGTCCTACTTATTGAATAAAATAAAAGGGTATTTTCACTGTATTCATTCTTCAAAAACTACTTGAAACTAGTGTTGCTACAGAATGGCACAGACTTCCCCGTATTAGCTTTCTATTTCCTTGTGTTGGTCTAACTATTCGCAATTGCCTCATACTCTTGATAGCTGCCATCTACCGCCGCCCAAAGTACGTTTTTTGACAATTTCCAATTTTCGGTTTCCTAATGGTGGATCGGAAATATTAATTTTAGAATATTTAGGAACACTAAAACCTCGTCCTAAATGGCATTTTTTTAAAACATTTGGAGCCGTTTTTAAGAATTAAATTGCGTGCTACTGAAAATGCGAAACTTGAAGCTCTTTTTCACAGAAAATGTTTGAGTTTTCGAAAAACTTCATTTCAAGTAATTTGAAGCCCATTAACTCACGAAAACAATAGTGTTTGCATGAGATTATTTAAAGCATATGCACTCAATAATGCAATAATGTTAACCAATCGCCGCTAATGTAAATATAAACGACAAAACTAGTGAAAAAATAACATTTCTGTAATTTTTGAAAAAAACAAAAGAATAGAGCAACATGTCATCTCGTAGTGTACATTAGACACCATCTCTACCTAACATTTAAAGAAAAAAGATTGTGCCGTTTTTGAGAAAATCCCGTATTTATAATTTATTAAAATTGCACATATTTAACGCAATATTGCGCGTAAACAACTAACATTTTCGAAAAATGTACATGACGAGACTATGAAAAACGAATTTTATTTGAATAAAAAAACTGTATTCTTAATTTTGTAGTTGGAGGAAGATGCCGAAAACAACTCGAACATTTGCAATTTTCGAAAATTCAGAGTTAACGTGAAATTAGGACCTATGCACCTTTTTAAGTGTATTTTACTATATTGTTAGAAGAAATTGAAAGAAAAAATTTGAAGCCACTTTTGAGAAAATTTGGAAAATGTCAGGGGGACTTCATGTAAAGAACCCTCAAAAATTAATGAATGTTTCTCAAATTCTCAGAGCTTCGACTTAGGCCAAATGGACAAGTGTTTCCTTAATTTGAAAAATATCGTACTCATAGTTTAGGCGCTAGTGTTGTTAACATACAACGGACGGATAGATAGATGGACAGACGGACGGATGGACGTTTTGCTTTCAATTGGTTTTTGAGTATCGAGGAGCCACGAAAGAGGGATTGTGGCTACAGCACGTGTTAGGGGATTGTTTTTCTTAATTTAACAACTAGATTTATCCCCTTTTTTGTTACCACGGCTGGCCCGATAAAGAATTTTTCTGGCAAACATTCTCCATTTTTCGTGAAGCATTATTTATCTTTCCCTATCCTGTATATATTAATCCAAATATACGTATGTATACGGGATGGTAAAAATTGACATTTGTCAGCCGAGCACTTTTATAGGCATTTACAAGTCGGAAAGAAGCAGCAGCAAGTCTCTTTCCTCCAGAAGTCCAGGAAAGTATTTTCTTCAGGGCTGCTTCCAGTGAGGAAAAAAGTTGAATTTTAAGAACTACGGTCTGTCCCGTCAATTGTTGAAAGTGCCTATCAATATATTTTCTGCCTTATTTTAGTTTCATATTTTGTAAAATGTGAAATATAATTTTCAACTATTTAATTTACTAGCATTATAAATGTAAATGTATATATGTAGTAATTAATTTGCCAATTATGAATTTTCTATTGTTAAAATATACAATTATACATTGAATAAAAGAAATTGATAGCTCTTAAAGTGCCTATCACTTTATGCTCTACCGTACTCATACAACACTTTTTTTGATATGGATGTCGGTTATATGTCATTGAATTCAGATTACCGTGGTGTTAATTATTAGAAAATTTCCGGACAATTTCGGCTGCAGTTCCTCTGACCGAGAGGTCCTAGGTTCAAGGCCGACGGTGGCAGGATATTCGACATTGGCTAGATAGCTATGTCAAGTCTGTTGCTGTCTGGAGGAGAGTTCTAGCGTCCGGCGGCTCTGATCGGTAGTTTTCTTGTTTCTTCTGATCGATACTAGGTGAATGCCGGAAATGTACTCTTAGAAACGAGCCACAGACCGCATTCGATCTTTCCTTCCTCTTCCTTGTCCTAGACTCATCCCTTATTTACACCCTCTTTCACTTACATGCCACTGCCACAATGCCAAAACTTCAGTTTGTCCTAGCCCGGTGCCCGCATGTGTGAACCTCGCTAGCCGACGACGGGTAGGTCCACACCGGCATCCAGCGAGGGATGATCGCTACCATCTCCCGAGGGAAAAACTTGCACTACGCTTACGGGACCAATGGCCTTAACCGTTGTCGTGCGGGGAATCACCAGTCAATCAAACGGCCTATGCCGGTTAGTGTCCTGAGCACCTGCATGAGGGCGTGGGCGTACGCGGTGGCGGTGGTTAGCGCGGCGCCCTGGGCAGCACGGGCCCCTTGGGGCGTGGCGCCGCCCTCCGCTCGTCGTCGTCGGCGGCGGCGGCGCATGCGAACAGCGTCTCAGGCCACCCGCGCAACGAGCCCGGAGGGCGCGGCGGCTGCGGCGGCTGCGGCGCCCGGGGCGACTGGCGCGGCCACTCCGGCCTCGCCCGCTGCTGCTCCCGATGCCGTCGCCGTCCTTGGCGTGGCTCGCGCTGGCGGAGATGCGGCGGTGGCAGCAGCACTGTCTGCACTGGGGAGGCGCTCCGCGGGCCCGCCATCGCTCTGCCGTGCGTCGTCGGCTGAGAGGTGTAAAGCGACAGCTCTTGCAGGGGAGGGCGGTTCACTTTTCGACCCTGAACAAATGAGAGTGACGTTCAGTGATGGTTCACGTGTGTTAGGGTAGTTGATTAAGTAACCAAACTAACTGTATATTTAGACTTGAGTGAAAGTGAAATCAAAAAGTTATTATTTTGCCAATAACATAACATGCATCAATATATTGAAAATAGTGGGCAAAATAATTAGGGATCCCTTAGAAAAAAAACTGTGGGATATCCATCACCTTAAAACCAGTCATCGGTTTTTCTTTCTTGACGCACGGGGAAGTCATCAAAATGGAATATCTCACGGTATTTCGTGTCGTTCTCCATTGTGCCGCCAGGAATTGCATGAACGCCAGCACTGCTCGATACAGTCGTGATCATGCTACTCCTAGCGGCACAACCGAGAACGAGGCGAAATACCGTGAGATATTCCATTTTATTGACACCCCCCGTGCGCCAAGAAAGAAAAAGAGAAGTATAAGCAGCAAGACGCAACTTGCTCACTCAAATGAACAACAGAATAACAAAACAATGTTTTCAAACAAAATACGTCTCTTCGTTAACAATATAACGCAAACATTATAATCTAAACAGATACCACAATACTAACGAACTTGATACCAGAAAAAATACGGTACATCCGTACCTTTTGTAAATTATACAAACTTTTTCGAGAACAAAAAACAAAACATGAAATTTCATCTTATTATCACAAGAAAAATCATCTGTGTTGTCATGCAAACCAGCCATTTTCTTAATATTTTTTCAAAAACTAAATGTATTAAAAGCACCTATTTCTTTGCTCACAATATTAAATTCCATTCTTGGTGGTACGCTGCTATAAAATACTTGATGGGCTGTCAAATTTGATTCTGGAACACAAGGAGTGTCAAGTTGCGTCTTTTTTCAGGCTCTGATGAAAATGCTGTGCTCCTGATGATAAACATTTTTAGGACTTTACAAATATGTGTCTTAAGGGATGAATTTTGAGAAAAATTGTCTGTTAATAGTTAAGCATTAAAAGTTACTGAATACTTATCCTCCTTTAAAACCATTTTTCTCACAAAATCCTTGAAAGTCATACAACAATCCTGCAAAAAAATTTCCAATACTGAAATGGCTAGAATGATTCAAGAACAATACTACCACATTAAATCTGCTGGAATAAGTATTATTATTGCGTGGCTTTCACTTTAACTTAAAATTCAAGAGGACATAACAGGGAAAAATTCTGTAACATTAATAGACCTATGGAAGGAGAATAATATTCATAACATCATGCACACTACCTATGATAAATTGATAACAATAGAAAAGTGCATGGCACAGAGATGGAATAACACATGAAAAGAATGTAAAGCAAGTCAACTCCACAGCCATATTAATAATTTTTAATATTACAACTTCTAAAAATCTCAACCGAAGAGGACAAGTCGCACTGTCCAGAATAAGATCAGGCCACACAAAATTAACCCATCTCTACTTAATTACCAAAACACACCCTCCACTTTGTGATACTTGTAACATTAATTTAACAATTTACCACATAATAGAAAACTGCCTTAAATTCAATAATGAAAGAAAATTTACTAATCTAAATAAACCTTTTCAAAAGCCTTATTGTATTCGACCAAATATCAGAACCAACTGATCAAGTTTTGTAAAAATTGTAACATCTTTAATATTGTACAATTAAGTAATGTATTACATAAAATATATGTTTTCATACAATGTTAATTATATATATATATATATATATCTGTTATGACATTTTTGTTAATATAATTATGGATAAAATTATAATTGTATAATTGTAGTCGCTAATAACCTTGGCTATTGATGCGACTAAAAATAAAGCAATTAAAAAATATGTCTTAAGGGAAGAATTTTGAGAAAAAAATGTCTGTGTATGTTCATACTTTTCTTTAAATATTATTGTTCTAATAAAACGGTTTTGAAAGGTTATAATGAGATAAATTATGATCGGTACGCCTCACTCCAACATCTAATTCCATATTGGAGCCTAGAACCAACAAGTGCATGATAAACCATAATTAATACATTCTTTGGACACAATTGACGGAATAAATAAAATATTCTTAGACTGTTGTAAAGCCCTTTTGAAATTTTTTTACATGTTCTCTCCATGACAGTTAGATCAATAACTAATCCTAAGTACTTAATATTAAAAACCTGATCTAATTTGAGGCAATCACAGTAACCATTCGTAGTTTTTTATACATCCAATGTTATGAAATTTTAAAGGACTACTGAAATTAACTCCTTAAGGAGGCGTTATTTTTATAGTAGAACAACTGCATTGACACTCATTTCGAGACTGAGCTCTAAAGTTAAATGATTGTAAAGACATCGGGGATGCAGTTATACATAAAACTTGTGTGTTTTTCTCTTAAAAGATATTTACCTGTTGGACTGAAGATGATAAGAATAAGCATACCGTATGCTTCGCGGAATATTGGGGATGTAAAGGAGTTATTTATCTTTTTTATTAGTTTTTACGAGGGAAACTGTGGAAATCTTCAACAAGACGCTGCGGAGCTCGCACTCCTCAACAGTGTGAGATTTCTACTCACTAAAACCACAAACCCTATGTGCCTAGCATTATCCACCCTGGACCCGCAATTCTGCATTACTTCAGGGTGTTGCCAGCCATAGTACTTTGAGGTACTATTGCAGTTCAAATCTGAATCCTATTCCTTTCGTCTTCTTCCTTCTTCTTGAGGATGGCGGTGATGAATCTATCTATTGCTGACCACATCTCCTTGTTGTGGATCATTAGTGTCACCATGTTTTTCGGTGTGACATTACACCCTTCCTCCCATATCATACGATGCCTTAGCGTGTCCCATCTCGGAGAGTGGAATACCGTATGTTCGACATCATCTAGTCCATGGCTGCAATAGAAGCATACCGAGTCTTCTGTCTTCCTGAATTTCTTCAGGTATGCTCTAAAGCATCCATGCTCTGTGAATGCCCATGCTTGCGGGTTATCCATTTGGAAATGGGGATATCGAGCGTTACGAGGATACAGAATCCTTTTCTTGCTCCCTCTTTAGCTTCTCTGCGACCGTTTTGATGGCGTCTACTGTCGATCTACCTTTTCAAAATCCGTATTGCATTTCCGACAGACCGCATGTTTCTTCTATCCATGTCTGCAATCTTTCTAGTTTCAGGCCCTCGAAAACCTTTCCCATCGTGTCTAGTAGGAAGATTGGTCTGTAAGATGTTGGCTCGTGCTGTGGCTTGCTTCCTTTTGGAATTTTTGCTTTTTCCATACCCTGGGAAAAATATTTTCCCTCAAGCATATATTATATACTTTCAGGAAAAGTTGGGGAGTGGACTTTTGCCACTGTCTTCAGGATTTCGTTGTGTATCCCGTCGAGTACTGGCGCCATTTTGTTCTTAAGGGTACTGCATACTTTTTATAGTTCTTCTGGGGTTATAGTTCATTTGATCTTCAGTTATTTCACATGGGTGGTATTGTTCCGTGGAGGGTTTCTGACGCGATGGAAACAGGGCCTTTATGATTTGGATTACCCATGCAGGGTCATCTAATCCAGGAGTTTTCTGCCTGCACTTCAGCTTGGTTGTGACAATTTGGTAAGGTTGGCCCCATGGGTCATTGTATATTTACTTTCATAGCTCCGACCAGCAGTGGTTTTTACTATTGTTGATAGCATTTTTTAGGTCCTGTCTGCTTTGTCGAAAAACATCTCTTAGTTCCTGTGATCCTTTGGAACTTGTTTTTAGACATTTTTCCCTCAGTTCTGAGATTTCGTCAGTCCACCAGTACATCGGTTTCCGAGTGGGGTTTGTTCTCAACCTCTTTGGCATTGATCGGTTACAGGCGTCCTTGAACGTCATTATCGTTGTTCTCACGTCCCTCAGTAGTGTGCTTCCTGTGCCTTCTGTCCAGTTCAATTTGTTCAGGGTTTCTTGTTCCTTCAGAAACTCTTCTAGTGCTTTCTGATCTAATTTGTTCACGTTCCATGAGAGTTTCAGCTTCTTTTTCCGTCCTTTAATTCCCTGCTTTTTATTTCGTATGCCGAACTCTATATATTTGTTACTGAGGGTGACGTCTTCCAGGACCGTCCAGTTGTGTATTTGCCCCGCAGTTTTCCTTGAGGACAAGGTGAGGCCTATGACGGATCTCTCGTAGGTTGCTACTCCTCCATTGTTCAGCACCACGAGATTTTTCCTCGCTACCATGTCTGTAACAAGAGACTTCTGTCGCTTCCAGGTGATTCCCACTCCGAGGATTTCGCGTTGAAGTCCCCCGCTATTAAGACTTTTCCTGCAGCAGTGAGCAAGCTACCTTCTAGGTTCCCCAGATCTAATTCGAATGTATCTATCTATCTTTTTTTGTTTTTTATTGTTTATGGGAATGCGGAAACCTTTTATAGGCACCACGATTTAACTTCGTGGTAGTGTGGGAGTCTGAGCCAGTTTACCCACTAATACCGCCACCCTTGTTCAGACCATCCTCCCCCTGCGGAACCGCCGTTAGGCATTACTTCGCAGAGGGCGGTCTTAGCTGCAGCTCTTCACCATTTTGTAACTTCACTTGTCATTTCTTTCGTCTTCTCCTGTTCTGCCATAACCGTGAATATATATTCTTCAATTTGCGACCATTTCGTTTCACTTTCGAGCATTCGAGATACCATTGTTTTAGGTGTCAAATGGGCTTCTATCTTAGACTCTAGAGTGTGCCATTCACTTCTTCAGGTCTCGCACTCAAAAAGGGTATGCTCTGCATCATCTCTCTGATTTTCGCAGTATCTGCACCTCGCATCCTGGCGGTGTCCGAAGTGGTGTAGATAATAATTAAAATTACCATGTCCACTCATTACCTGTTACATAGAAGCTCAGCTGCCCGTGTGGCCTGTCGATCCAGTTAATCCTGGGATTAGTTTGTGTCCACCTTCCTGTTTCTTCATTGTCCCATCGCCTTTGCCAGCTTCTCATGAACCTCTCCCTGGCAATTATTTTACCTCTTTCGTTACCTTTCGTTCCGTGCCATCTTGTTTAAATGTATTGTATACTTCTGTTCTTTCGAGCGCTAGCAGGTCAATTGGTGGGATTCCTGCTTGGACCAACACTGCGGTCTGCGAGACCGTCCTATACGCCGAGATTACTCGGATCGCGTTGGCTCTCGGAACAGAGTACATTTTTCCCCCAGCTCTGTATCTCCAGACTGTCTGCCCACACCGGTGCCGCATATAGCAGTTTGGCGTGGACGACGTTGGAGAGAAGTCTCCTCCTCTTAAGATGTTTCGGCCCTCCGATGTTTGGCATCAGTCGTGCGAGTCCACTTCCAACTCTTGCTGCTTTCTGAACCACATTTATGGCGTGTACCCGGAAGTTGATTTTCGAGTCAGTCTCAACTCCCAGGTACGTGAGACTCTTCTTCCACGGAATTTCCGTGCCTGCAACGATGAGCTTTGGTTTGGTATATTTTCTCCTGTCTGTGACGAGTACGGCTTCGGTTTTCTCAGTTGCCATTTGAAGAACCCTTCTGTCTAGCCATCTCCTGACTCTATCTAGGCTGTCATTTATTATGATCTGCATTTCCTCTGCTGTCTCAGATTGACTGACGATGATTGCGTCGTCTGCGAAGCCTACCAGCAGGGTCCATTTTGGAAGGCTCATTTCGAGGAACTCATCATTTAAAACATTCCACAGAAGTGGCCCGATTTTCGATCCCTGTGGCACTCCACATGTTGGTTCCTTCTCTAGCATATTACCTTTGCAGGAATAAAGAATGATCCTGTCAACCATTCTAAGCAGGTAGTCTAGCGTATTTTTCATCTTTATAGCTTCCAGAATATGATGCCATCTTGCAGAGTTAAATGCATTTCTTATGTCTATAGCGATAAGACCACAGAAGCCCTTTTTGCCTCGGGTAGCCACTTTGCCATTTTTGACTACTTCCACTACTATTTTGATGGCGTCGATCGTCGACCGGCCTTTCCCGAATCCGTATTGCCTCTCTGAGAGTCCATTCGTTCCTCGTAGATGTTCTTGAAGTCTTTGAAGGAGAAGGCCTTCAAGGAGTTTGCCCATATTATCTAGAAGACAGATGGGTTTATACGAAGACGTCTGGTTGAGGGGTTTGTCTCCTTTTCTTAGTAGGCTTAGTTTCTGCCGTTTCCATTTTTAAGGGAACTCTCCTTTCTTCAAGCATGCATTGAAGACATCCAATAGGATTTCGGGATATACCTCGATCACTTTTTTTAGAACTTCATTTGGTATGCCATCGGGACCAGGAGCTTTTCCATTCTTTAATTGCTTTCCCAGGTGCTTCAACTCTAGCCTTGTAAAGAGTAGATCCTCCGTCACTTCACAGTTGTCAAATGTGTCTCTTACCCAGTGTCTTGTTTTGGGAAGATATCTTTAATGATCTTATTGACCCATTCCGGGTCATCTAGTCCAGGGATGTTCTGGGTAATCTTCAATTCATTTGTTACTATTTTATAAGGCCATTGATCCTTGGGCCATTTTGTACTTATAGGATTATACCTATCCAACACTTTTCTTGTCGTTTTTTGATAGATATTTTCAGCTCCTTCCTTGCTCATTTATAACGCATTTGGAGTATCGGGTCGCCTTTTGATCTAGTTGCTTTCCTTCTAGCACAGAGGCATTTCTTACTTAAATCTGCGATTTCACTCCTCCACCAGTACATGGGGGCTCTCCTTTGTGTTTTATTTCTTATCGGCATAGAAGTTTCACATGCAGCTACGATTTTATCATTTCAAGTTTCCAATTTGTTTTCAAGATTGCTTTCGCTTCTCGTCCATTTGAGTTCATCTATCAATTTTATTTCTTTCAGGAATGCTGTCAGTTTTGTTGTGTCTAGCTTACGTGGTCTCCGAGGTTGGGCCTTTCCTGATTGCACGTTATGAATTCTCCTGTAATTTCTTTGGCTTTTTTCTATGTCGCACTCTATATATTGGTGGTCGCTCAAGGTGTAGTCTTCCAACACTTTCCATTGCTTCACCCGTGTAGCGAGTTTTGGTGTGGAAAGCGACAAGTTAATTATAGAGCCAGTGTCTAATATCCTAAATGTAAATTCATTACCCCTGTTAAGAACAACTAGATCATTTTAGGCTATGAATTCGGTGAGTATGTCTCCTCTTTTGTCGGATCTAAATTCCCCCTCAGTCCGCCGCTTTGGCATTAAAGTCCCCTGTGATACGGATGTTTCCTGTGGCAGTCCTGACATTTTTCTCTGTGTCTCCAACTATTTTCTTTGAGACGGTATCATTTAATGCGGCCTCTCGGTTCTTTGCCATTTTAAATTTCCCACGCGGGGCACTTGAGCTTTTTACTGAGGCGCCGCTAACTTGCTTTAGCATCGGGTTGTGTTTACTCCATGGTAGCGCTGTTGGCGCGGGTGGAGTTTCCCATACTCTCCGCCAGGTTTCACTAGCTACTCTGTTCACGCTCGGAAGGTAATGGCGTCGATCACAAAGTTAATCGCACGTTGCGTCTTCCTCACAAAATAATAGCGCATACGTTGGTTCCCGCACTACGAGCACTTTTCCAGGAGCACACTGGCCTCCAACGTTTCCGTGGGAGCTTACCTTACTTCAGCTGCTCTCCTAGAATAGCAGATATTAGCAAAACCATTTACCGACCAACGGATGGACGTCTACTTGCCACACCAGGGTTACCAACTCTCCTCTATCTATCTATCTGTCTATCTATCTATCTATCTATCTATCTATCTATCTATCTATCTATCTACCTATATGTATGTATAGGTGTATCTCCATGAACGATGGCACATCTACATGATTTTTCACCGAGAAAGTTTATGTGCTATTAAATCTGTTGTTAGTCCACTACATGGCGCTGTAGAACAAAATTAAATATTTACGTCAAATGCAACCCGCAACACATTCGGTAGGATTTTCAATCTATATCGTTAAATAAATCCTAAACAATGCGTTCTATGTCCTTAAAAGCTAAAATTTTGAAGCCAAGGGCCTCAAAGAAACGTTTTTCACACCGTAATATGCAGGATGAAACATTGAACATTCTATTACATTTTTGTTGGTTCCGCGTTTCCCGATTTTACCTCACCTGCTCAGAGATGTGTAGAATCTGCAATTAAATGTGAATGAGAAGGACAGACATCGGCAGAGGCAGACAGACAGGGACAGGATGAGGGAGGGAGGGAGAGACAAAGAGGGGGTGATGGGAGGGGAAAGACGGAGATGAAGGGCAGAACAACGTCAGCCGGGTTTTCCTAGTACTACCATAAAAATGAAGTTGTTGGAATATTTATGGATGTCGTTCTAATAAAAGTTGCAAATGACATTATCAATTTATTAAAACCAAGGATACGTCATTTACAGTTTTTACTGTTTTTTGACAAATAAATAAATAAGGATGACAACAGAAACGAAACTATACGAAGTTGGGCATTTCGTTACTCTTTCTTGTGCACAGAAACTGAAGTCCGAGGCGTGGCGAAGAAATCTATTCACTAGTAACGAAACTGCCTCTGGGACGAAACTACTGCGGCCAGGAATTTAGTTTTGTTACAGGAACGAAACCATATCATTAAGGGAGTTTAGTTTCTATCCAGGAGTTTTATTCAAGAATCCGTTTCGTTATTTACAGTTTATGACGTCAAAAAAGGATTAGTTTCGCACCCGGTGACATAACTTGCAGGAAGTGTTTTGGCGACCATTAATATTGAGACCTTTTATGACCCCACTGTCTGTCGTAGGGCGGAAATCTCGTGCGACGTCGGTTCTGCGGCCGTGACTCGCACGCCGCGCCGACGCTATCATCCCACCAGTCGGCCGAGTGCCCTTTCCTCGGAAGAAAGCCGAGGCGGCGCAAACGTATGTTTACATCGTACAATCGAACATATGAGGTCGAACGTATGCTTGAATAATACAAATGTAATTTTGTAATAATACCTTAATTAAATACCTTTTGTAATGGATACCTTAAAATGTAACTTCGATATACGATAAATAATATAACTAGTGGTGCTTCCAACGCACATACTTTCTCGCTCTCCTTCTATAGGATCTTCTATAGGATCTTCGATGATAATTTTACTTAAATTAGTTCATACAGATGTATACTAGACAACTGTTCATTTGACATGTCATACGCTTCAGAAATCGAATAACAGAGTTGAAAAATTGTTTAAAAAACGCAGTTAGGGAAAACACAGAGAAGTCCTGCCTATTTATCTATATTGAATCTATTCGTGAGTAGAAATACTTCAAATGATTTTCAATAAAGTATCTACACTCTTCAATGTTTTTTTTTCCTGCAACATCACATTCATCAAATTAAAATTCCCCTCGGGGGATCGAACTCGGTACCTTCCGTATTGAAGAGCTCAACCCGAAGGTGCATTAACCAACCACGCTACGAAACCGACTTCTAGGTCAACTGCTAATATTTCAGTCAAAACGTACTTGTATCAGTTCTATCATTACGATGCCGGTAATTGTCAACACGCGAAAAACTTGTCTTTCAAAAAACATGACCAAGAAAGGCAGCGGTGAACTGTTTATTCCACATAATTTATAGGATCATCGGCATTTAGAAAATAACTACTGCGAGAAAGTATGTGCCATTCTGTAGCACCACTAGTTTATTTATTTATATATTTACCTTTCCTTCTTACACACGTGCAGAAAATTTAAAGAAAAAATTTGGAGCGGTTTTTGAGAAAAAATTTTTTTTGTAAATTTGAAACCCAATTTACGCAAAAACTATTCGTTTTTCCAAAAAATGGTTCATGACCTTATTTGAAGTGCTAATTTTGTACAACCGACTTTGTCTGAGGCGAAAATCTCTATCTTCAATTTTGCCGTTTTTAAACAGTTTTTTGCAATTTTCGAAAAAATAGGGCCTATCAACGAAAATGATGCCTACGTCATTCTCTTCAACGTTCTTCGTACTATTCAACAACAAAATATAATCAAAAAATTTGGAGCCTTTTTTTTAATTTATAAAATCTCAAAATGGGTTTCATGTAAAGTATCCTCAAATACTAAGATATCGGTTTCAAATTCAAGAGGCCTTGAGTCCAGTAAAAACCATCGGGGAATATCAATTTTGAAGAAAATCGACCGAACGCTTTAGGCGCTAGCGTTGACCACAGACGGACAGACGGACGGAATGCCGTCAATCGATTTTGAAGTATGAAGAAGCAACAAATCATGGATTTTGACTACACCACGAGATAGAGGATTTTTTTTTCTAAATTTAGCAACAGGTTTTATCCACTTTTCTGTCACCAGATCCCTGCTATAAGAGATTTTCTGGCGAAAATTCCCCGTTTTCCGCCGCACGATTACATAACTTTCTCTTCTTACGAAGGCGAGAAAGTAATAATATAATGATATAAAACAAATAAATAATTTGCATTTTGGAAACAAGATGGGATCTAATAAAAATGTCATATTCGTCATAAAATGTCATATAAATGTCATATCGATATTAGATCTATCGAATATCGATAGATCGAATAGATCGAATGGAATAGAAAACACAATCCAGGGCCGGATTCCTAAATAGGCCGAGTAGGCTGCAGCCGAGAGCGGCAGTTTGGCAATTTATTCAAAAATTAAAAATAAATACAATATTCCGGAGGTTAATTAAAGATTATTTCAATGGAACAGGCACTATACAGTTCTAATATAATAGAAAATAAAATGTACTGTGATAAATAAAATATAACATGATTTCATTAAGTTTCGTGAATGCATTTTAATTTTAGTTGAAAATATTTTTATTATTTTCAGTTTTATACATCACTAGTTGAAATATTGAAAAGAATAATTGATAAAAAATTGAATATTGAAATATGTAAAGCAAATATTGAAAAAATTAAAGCTTTACAAACATTGTTACAAAGAAAACAATGAAAGGACAATACTAAATTAGGAAGAAAAATTAAATTAGAAACTAAAGCAATATTAGGAACTAAATTGGGAAATACACCAAAGTAACTATTAAGGGAAAACAGTAACTATTAAATGTACATTATACAAACACTAATTCACAAGCTCTCACTATTGAATCTAATGTGTATCTAATTCATTCAATTCCTCTAGAACAACATTTTGTACAACGTTTTCTTTTTGTGCCCCCTGAATGTGTCTCTCAAATTTTGTCATTTGGTTTTGACATTATCGCCTAAAACGAAATGCAGAGCAAGTTACAATAAAGTATAATAATCAATATTCATTTAATTTACATAATGATTCCTGCATGAAGGCCCTACATCTATCTATAATTATTGAATTATTTTAGACTTTTCTTCCAATGGGAATTGCATTCAGAACACTGGTATTTTCATTAAGAGTTGGTCACAGTAAAATTATTGAAAATGTTTATTACACTTGTGAAGCCATTTGACTAATTGAATATATTTGACTAATAATTTGAAGTAATTGTAAACTGTACAATGTGTTTCATTATAAGATTATTAATATTAATTATTATTATAAATAATTAATTATTATAAATGTGTAACATGATTAATAAATATTCTTTAATTTTCTTTTAAACCCATTTCTCATTTGAGATATATAGAAGTGTACAAATTTCAAAAGAAAAAATTACTCTACACAAATATTGTAAATTATATTCTATTTTGTCCATGTTTTCAGAAAAGACTATTATGTATTATATGAAATCCCTATACAGTATTTGAGTAAACTCCTATATCGCGCGTGTGTGTCACGGCCAGACCATTTCCCATGCAAGTTGAAAAAAGTACGGATTTTAGTCAGGAGAATAGTGCGTTGTTAAATAGGCGGTTGGCAAGAACGTGCTGAAACTTGGAACAATCCGGTGAAGCAAGATGCAGAACAATTGTTAAGTGAGTCGAGTGCGCGACGCCCCTGAACTGAGATATTTCGTCGGTCGCAAGACTGCTATCGAGCAGAGAACTTTTCGCACGCGGGCGTACAGCAAATTAATTGCGCGGAAACAACCGGAACGGGAAGAAGAAGAGGCCTGTACGAGAAGAAGAAGAAGAAGAAGAAGAAGAAGAAGAAGAAGCCCGGACCGAGAAGAGTAAGCCGGAACGGGAAGAAGGAGGGGGCCAAACATGTGGAAGAACCGAAGAAGACGAGGACTTAAAGACGCTTCCAGAGCGCCGAGTACACGCCGTCGCGAACGCCAGGGGCTGGCGATCGCGAGAAAACGCAAGGTCGTCCGGAGCGCGCGCAGAGGGTTGCGGAAAGGTAACGGGACGTCAGAGGGGAGAAGGCACTTTGACGCCCAGGTCGCCGTTCGCACAAGCCGCAGGCCAAAGTGGTACCGCGACGAACCATACCACCACCGCACGGAAATTTATGGTAATGATGAATTGAGTGATCACGAGTAATTTTAAAAAGGGTATTATTGCTATTTCTTGTTTGTGTTTTGTAGTTCAATTAATGAAAGTGGATTCAAACAGATTGGTTCAGAATACATTATACTTTGCTGTACTGATTTGTGTGTGTGTGTATGTGTGTATGTGCATTCACCCTTGGATTTCCTTACCACTGTAGAATCAATTGCCCTGAGAGGAAATACAAGCTCGCAAGAGCATGTAAATCTGCTTACGCCCATCTCGTCTATGTCGGGTAATTAGAAGAGAAAGTATGTTAGAATATATATATATATATATATATATATATATATATATATATATATATATATATGCATGGTGTCCAGAAGCTCCCGTTACAAAAAAGTACCCCAAATTCTGTGTTGCACTGTCATAAAAAATAGCAGGTCCAGTTTTTCCGAAAAAAAAAATTGTCTTTGAGAAAATTGAGTTTGTAAATCACTTCCGGGCCGCGAAATTCAAACCGGCCGCTACGACACTGCAGACGGCGGCGTCTCCTTGTGTGCGGAGCATTTCCTCGTTTCTCCACGTAAACGGTGAAACAGACGAGTAATATTCTCTAAGGAAAGCATTGCGTGGCCTACACTAGAATACGTGAATAGTATAAAATGTTTGTAGGTTTTGTTTAATAAATATTTTAAATGTACTTATTGAAAATTCAGTTTTGTTCAAAATGATAGCCACGGTATACGGCGGCGTAAACGTAAATGATGAACACATCCAACACTTATGAAAAATATTGAATCTCCTGGAATGCTCGAATTGTTATTTTTAGCACATATTCATATGAACTAGTGCCTTGGGGTTAAGACTGCCATTAGAAGATGATTCTAAATGTCGTGATAAACAAAAAAAAGGGGGTATCGGAAATGAAATATTTGTTCATGAAAATACCAAGTTTATGGATTTTCTCTGGAATTTGAGTTGATTCTCCCGGCTGTCATATTCTGAATTTTCAGACTAACAATAGCCAGATTTTATTATTTTATTTATTTACGTCAAAAACAGTGGGTGACGAGCTGTGGGGAGAAGTGAAATTTGTGCACGTTTTCATAATTCTGTGATCCCTATTCTAAACCATATTCTAGTCGAATTTTAAATACAGAAAAAGAGCATTTTTTCAAGTTTTTTTTAGTTTATTTATTTATGGTCGCTTTTTTTCAAGTTTTGTTGACACTTTAATTTTAAGATTAATTTTAAGATTAATTTTAACTTATATTTATTTAGCTGGTTGAGATAATATGATATTAATAATTGCACAATTTCTTGTACTTCATATTTCAGTTTATCGTTATTACTTCTGTTTACTCTAAATTTTTAAAAAGGTGTCTCTAGTATAAATCAATAGTGGTCGCCAAAGACCACAGATGTTTTTAAAGCTACCTTAAATAAATAAATAATAACGAGATTTAGACTTCTCGATAAATGACTGCATGATTTATCTCAGATGAAATTGATAGATATAAATATTTTCCCCCTCAAAATGAATGTATCTTTCCTAAATAAAACTATCAGTCGGTACAGTAAAATACCCATGAACTTCCTTAATACTACCCGTCAAATTATTCTCTCTTACGTAATATGTGGTACAGAAAGATGCACTTTCTGCTGCCACAAGAAATGCATTCCGAAATAACTCTTATTGCAAAATATGCTACACTGTTCTATGTGGAATATCTAATTTGCGACAAACGGCCCCTACTACCCATCTCTAAGTTGAAAAAACATTCTACCCGTCGTTTTCCTTTTCCACATGAAAGATGAGAGCATGTCTCTGTCCCAAATCTTGGAGTTTCTTCGTGAAATCACTTCATGAGGTTGTTGACGGCTACACGGGAAACGTTTTATTTCTTTGTGTGTTTCATTTGCAATGTAGTCATCAAATACGTGCATAAATGAGTGACGGCCATTTCTTCGATTTAATAGTATCGATGCCTACGCCGAATTCCTCTAATGCCTATTTTATAGAACGATGTAATTCATGTAATTCATTCAGTTGTCATTGCAAGAGAATGACTGTAATACTGAATTATTTACTTTCTTAGCGTTTTCTAATTAAAGGAAGGACGAGTTATCAAGGCTACTACATTGTACAGAATGTAAGGGAGTTGAAATAGTTTACTTCAGGGACATTGTAGTAACTTTCAATATTTTTCTTTCATATCCGTAATGTACAACCACGAAAATAGGCACACAGGAAAAAAAACTTTTTTTATGCAAGAGAATACATTTTAACCCTAAAGATGACTCCACGCAGGTGCTTATTCTGTCATGACCTCTGTGCGGGCAAGGACTTGAACTTCGCAATCTGCTGATTTGAGGCAAAACTGACACGCGGCTAATAGGCGAATCACTTGGCGGCGGTGGCAGGTTCACGTGCCTGTTTGCCATATGATATAAACCACGATGTGACGCGACCTAGTAACTGACAAATGCAAGGACACCGACCATATTACGGGCTGTGAATTGCACCGGTCCGGTACTCTCAGTGAACTTCGGTCGAACTTTTGCGTGCAAGAATGAGTTCTTTTGAAATATTTGTACACCACGGAATGCAACATCATAGTCTTCAGTTTTTTACCCTTTCACGCCAGGAATATACTAGTTTTGTATTTTTTATTCATTGGGGCATGTCACATAAGGCAACGCCATTTTATCTGTTAATATTCACCTGTGGGATTGGTTAATTGTCCACGTGCCTCCATTCTTCAATGCACTATTCGACCTACATCTCCACAAAATGACTGCCAGAGGCATCAATTCGAATGCCGTGCCCGGAGATAATCAATAAACTCGGTATTTTCATGAACGAATATTTCATTTCCAAAACTCTCTTTTTTTTGTTTATCACGACATTTAGAATAATCTTCATGTGACAGTCTTAAGCGCAAGGCATTAGTTGTGCTAAAAATAACAATTCGAGCATTCCAGGAGATTCAATATTTTTCATAAGTGTTGGATGTGTTCATCATTTACGTTTACGCCGCCGTATACCGTGGCTATCATTTTGAACAAAACTGAAATTTCAATAAGTACATTTAAAATATTTATTAAACAAAACATACAAACATTTTATACTATTAACGTATTCTAGTGTAGGCCACGCAATGCTTTCCTTAGAGAATATTACTCGTCTGTTTCACCGTTTACGCGGAGAAACGAGGAAATGCTCCGCACAGAAGGAGACGCCGCCGTCTGCAGTGTCGTAGCGGCCGGTTTGAATTTCGCGGCCCGGAAGTGATTTACAAACTCAATTTTCTCAAAGACAAAATTTTTTTCGGAAAAACTGGACCTGCCATTTTTCATGACGTGCAACACAGAATTTGGGGTATTTTTTTGTAACGGGAGCTTCTGGACACCTGTATATGTATATATATATATATATATATATATATATATATATATATATATACATGTATATGTATATAAAATGAATTCGTGAATATCTTGCTCAGCGCAAATCTTGGGAACAGATGAGCCGATATTGCTAATTCTTTTTTAGAATATTCCTTGAAGTACGAGGATGGTTCTTACGGAGAGAAAATTTTAACAAAATTGCCTGAAAAAATCTAAAACAACACTTTTCTATACTCCCATACAAATGATTCGTAATAATACATAAAAGTCAATTTGAACTTTAATACCATACCATAAAGTTCAATTGAGATGGGAGGGTGAGGGATTGAGAGGGTCAGGGAATTCAAAACAATTGAGTGACGTTAGTATCGTATCAATATTTATACGATGGTAACATTAGACAAATACAAATTGTGTATGGTAAAATGTCACTTGAAATGTAAACGTCTCTTTGATGTGTGTTTGTGACTCATTTATACTCGACATGCCTCCTACAAGACGACGAACATATTTAGACAAAAGAACCCGAAATGCAACGAATCAAATTAATTATCAATCTAATTGTACTGCCGAGGAACGTGAAGAACCCAATAAACGTGAAAGAATTCGGGGAAGATAGACCCATGAACTGCGACATTCGACTAATAATGGTGCAAGTTTGAATCTAGCTGCTTTCTGTTACGATATGTCAATTGATTACAGTACCTACAATTGTGTTGCTATTGGACCCACGAACTCAGTTTGTAGTATACGGCCGGCAGTTCAAAGTTGCCGCGCTAACAGCGCGGCAAAGAGCGCCGGCGGCGTGTTCCCGCCTCCGGGAGCGCGCAGCACAGAGCGTCGGCATCAGGCGCGCTGAGCTCCGCCGAGCGCGCCAAAGGTGCCCTCAGAAACAGGCAGTGCCTGCTACCTGGACTTTGCGCACCGGTGAGCCGGCCAATCAGGAGGAGCCGCGGGAAGCCTGGCCCAGATAAAAGGGCGCCGACGGAAGATCACCCGCAGAAGAGCGCTCAGCGTAGTAAGCCAGATGGCAGATTGTTTTCATGGGAAGTCTTGTGGAAGTTGTATATGGCGGCCGAGTTGGCCCAGATTTTTGTAAATAAATCTTCTTTTAGAAAGTGAGTTGTTTTGAGTTATAACACAGAGCCATTGTATTCATTGGTTTTTGGAAAAGGAACAGATTCCATACACTTTTTAAACAATATTCAGCAATACAACAACTGCTTTCAAATGACTTCATTTGGAGTAACAAAAGTAGTTTCGGGAAAATTTCATGCCAACTTTTAAGATAAGGTCAAATATATCACAAAGCAGGTTCTCTGTTACCAGTGCCCGATACCGAGTACAAGTTTTTGCAAATTTATTTTATGGGCAATTCTGCACAAGAATTCAATCTACGTTGTGCACATAACAATTCAGTGAAAAGGAGAATAGTTGAACAATTACAAAACGTATTTCACGAACACAAACAATTGATTATATTATTTAAAAGTGCAATGAATATGACGCCATCTGATGATCACAAAATTGTTATCAGAGCTGATAAAACTCCTGTGGGCCAACATGCAGGACGTTTTAATGCACCTACTATCGATGAAGTTGCCATTGTTGTAGTTGGAGAAAATTTGGAGTCACGTGATATTGTTTTACATCGTCAAAATAATCATTTACAACGTATTAAGGAAACACATCGCTCAAATAATGCACTGCAATATCCCATTATATTTTTGCAAGGTGAAAATGGCTACAATTTCTCAATCAAGATGATAATTTCCATTACAGGTTCTGAAATCAACCAGAACGTTAGTTCAATGAACTATTATTCATACAGCCGAGAATCAGAGAAAATGAAGACAATCACATCATGAAATGCCGGCGATTATGTCACATCAGAATTAATTGCATCTCGAAGGGGAATATACTCTTCAGATCGACGTTTGGTCTGATTCAACCTGATGAATGTTAATCTCTCCGTTTCAATCTTTACATACATATTGTAATCTACCCCCCTTTTTAAACTGCTGCTTTTCGGTGGTAGGACTGGTGATGGGTTCTTAAAAACACACACAACACAACATTTAGATTTAACAATAATCATTTAATCTAAAAATGTGAGACGAATGATGCAATTTTTACAATGATTTTACATTATGTGATACTGGCGGCTTAATTTCTACTATCTGACAATTGTTGGTTGCCATACCCAAGCAAAATTAATTACAAAACAATTAAGAGTTTATGCCGCTGGATTTTTCTTTCACACTTTTACGCTGAAGGCGTAATGAACCCCTTTTCTCTTGGAGTCTCAGTCCTTCCGCATTATTGCGGTCACAACAACATTAGCATTCTTGGTGTTTGAAGGATCTGCCTCTCAGCTGGCGTCGGCTCCCAGGCAGGTAAAGTGGAGAGGGCGCTCCCTCGCCTTTGTCCTGAAGTCGGCCGTCCCCTCAGCTGCTCCGTGGCCACCGCCAGCAGGTCAAAGCACCCAGCAATGATCGCGTCCAGGCACCCGGGATGCGGTCATGACTGACAGCCGCGGCGCGTGCCCCTCTTCCTCGAAACTTTCGCCTCGCAATTAACTTAGGCGAATAATGCAGACGCGTAGGGCGTGCAACTCCGATTATTACCGGTCATTGCGTCGGTAACAATCGCGTTCGACAAGTCGCGGATAACTGCCCGCTAACTATGGCGAGTACAAGCCCTTTATGTGAACTGGTTAGCGAATGCGTCTCGCGAAGCTCGACGAGCAGTGTCGACTCGCAGAGTTCACGCAGAAACGAACTCTCGTGAATTTAGAACTGAGTGTTCTCTCGTGGCGTTACTTTCGAAGTCTAGCTCATCGAAGTGTTACGTTCAGCGTCTACCTCCGAAGTTTTTTCGTCGTAGCTTTCCCGTCGTGACGAGAGCTCTCATGCCCCCCCATTTACATCTCCAAGTCGCCCTGATTGCCTGAAATTGAAATTTTGGCGGAGTGGTGGGGCGAACCTCCGACCAATGTCCGCACGCGT
Organism: Acheta domesticus; assembly: GCA_031308135.1. Lineage (NCBI taxonomy): Eukaryota > Metazoa > Arthropoda > Insecta > Orthoptera > Gryllidae > Acheta > Acheta domesticus. Next base: position 111,534,162 of record JAHLJT010008756.1, on the reverse strand, counting down.
CGCGTACAAAAAATATCCGTTGGCTTTGGAAAAATTCGTTGGCCTACTTTCTCCGCGGCCGTGTGAAAAAAAATACGTTTGGTCATAAACGTGGAGTGGGTGGTCATTCGCTTTGACGCTCGCGCCGCCAAATAGACAAAGCGACCCTTCTTACTTCCCCGCTGCCCCTCGTCGGCTCCGCGCCCCTCGCCGCCGCGACCGGATGAGCGTCGTAAAAAAAAACAAAAAGAGACCCTAGCCCCTCTCTCTCGCCCGTGGCCCCGATGCAGGTATGCGCTCGCATCCGTCGTCGATTCTGCCTTGACTGACAATAAATTAGTAAATTTAATATTAATTTCATCGTCTCCCGTTCGCGTCGGGTCGTACCGTTACAACATCAACAACATATCTGTGACAGCATATCTCCCAGAGCGATCCTCAGCCACTGGGCGGGTCTACAGGTGGCGGATAGTGGATCGATCTATAGATAGGTAGATTAGGGGCAATGAAGGCAAGACCTGAGCCCTCCGTTTTCTGTGAAAAGTAGCTCAAATTTCGGCATTTTCAGAAATGCTCAAACGCCATTTTCTCGTATATAGCTGCAATTTTTTTCTTGAAACTTTTATAATGGATAACGCTAACTACACTCTTTAGTATAGCATAAAGTTTATTTTGAGTTATTTTTTTGGTTTTTTTCAAAAATTACATTTTTTTGAAAGATCTCTCACATCTTTAATATGCACATTACTAGCAATTTGTAAACGATATTATATTTGTGAGTGTAAGTGCTTCAAATAACTTCAAATAAAGTATTTTGAAAACTCAATCATTTTTTGTGAAAATGAGCTTCAAATTTCGCATTTTTAGTAGCGCTAAAACGCCATTTTCTCTTCAACGGCACATCTTTTTGAAAAGAAAATTTGCCATTTTTGATTAGGGTTTATTGTTCTTTAATATTCTAAAATTAATGTTTCCGTTCTACCAATAGGAAACCGAAAAACTAAGAAAATTACAAAAAAATGTACTTTTCGCGGTGATAGATGACAACTGGCAAGAAAGAGTTTGTGGCTATTCCTGATAGCTAGCGAAGACCCAAGGAAATGCGAAACTAATACGGGAAAGTCTGGGCCATTCTGTAGCACCACTAGTTTCGCGCAGCATTACATAACTTTCCCTAAACTACGTATATCACTCCGTGTATACGGGAGAGTAAAAATTGAGCCGTTTTTGAGAAACTTTTGAAAATGTTCGAGGGGCTTCATTTAAAGTACCCCCAAAGTTTTAAGAAAGTATTACAAAATCGCGGTGCCTTGAGTGGAACCGGATTGCCCGGGAAATATTCATTGTGGATGAAATCGTACTTATGGTTTGAGCGCTAGTGTGGTTCACAGGCATCGGACGGACAGACGGGCGTTGTGCGTTCCATTGTTTTTTCGGTATGAAGGACAAACAATATGCTGGAGGATATTTTTCTTAATTTAGCGTCCACTCGATGCGCCGCCATTTTAAAAATCTTTCTCTAAAATTGGGGGTTACTTTCCATGAAACTCGTCGGTCATTTTCAAAATTTTCTCAAAAACGGTTCCAAATTTTTTCTCTATATTTCTTGTAAGAATATAGTAAAATACACTTATCAAGATGGCATAGGTCCCACTTTCAGGGTTAACTTTGAATATTCGAAAATTTCAAAATTTTGAAATTTTTTCAGCGTCTTCCTAGAACTAGAAAATTGAAGACAGAGATTTTTCCTTCAAATAAAATTTGTTGTCCAAAGTGAGTTCTTTCTTTAAAGTCATGTACAGTTTTGAAAATTTTAATAGTTTTTGCGCAATATTGCACGCAAAATTTGAAATTTAAAAAAAAAATACAAAAACAGATTTTCTCAAAAACGGCTCAAATGTTTTTTAACATTTTTGTAGGGATAGTGCTAAATGTGCTCTACGAAATGACATTAACGTTATATTGCTCTATCCTTTTGTTTTTTTCAAAAATTACAAAAATATTACTCTTTGACTTGTCACGTCGTAATTATTTACATTAGCGGCAATACCGCATTTTCAGAAACGCTCGAAAACCATTTCCTCAAAATGGGACCAAATTTTTTGTTGAAACTGTTCGAATAAATAGTGTAAAATGCACTCTTTAATATGGCGTAAACTTCATTTTAGGGTGTTTTTTTTTGTTTTCCGAAAATTACACAAGTGTCATCACTCATACCGTTAAAATTCACATTGCCAGCAATTTGTAAACACTATTGAATTTGCGAGTGTATGTTCTGCAAATGACTTTAAATGAAGTTATTCGAAAACTCAAAACTTTGCTGTGAAAAAGAGCTTCAAATTTTGAATTTACAGTAGCGCTTCATTGCCATTTTATCGAAAATTGTTCCAAACTTTTAAACGAAACTTGCCATTTAGGACAAGGTTTAACTGTTGTTTTAACGTTCTTAAAATAATAGTTTTTTCTACTATTAGGAAACCGAAAACTTAATAAAATGTCAAAACATGTACTTTGGGTGGCGGTAGATGACAATTTTCTAGAGTATTGGCAAGTCCGAAGAGCTAGCCGAGACCAAACGAAACAGAAAACTAATACGGGAAAGTTTGAGCGATTCTATAGCACCACTAGTTTACCTTTGTGTGGAATTTCCCATTGTCCAGCGTTGCTCATAATGTCCATTAAAACAGTAGACTGTATTTAAAACTAAAGGTAAGGAGTTTATTAAATAAAGATTTTGAAAATAAGTTTGCATTTAACATTTAACATTTGTGAGAACATAACAAAAAATATGATTGGGAGAACTATATTTTAGTGCAATACCCGATCAGAGTTCCAAGTAATCTTTTTTTATTGTACAGTAAAAAATGAAACAATTCTACTACATTTTACTTTCCCGAATACTATACGTACGTACGTATAGTATAGGGAAAGTTATGTAATGCTGCGCGAATAAACGGTGGATTTTCGGCAGAAAAACTCTTATTACATGGCTCTGGAAACGAAAAAATGGATAAATCCTGTTGCTACTTTAAGAAACTACTTTTACTATAATTTCCTGACAAACGTCATAGCCCGCTGCATATTTACTGCGCTTCAGACAGCTGGATACGTCGTAAATTGGAATTTGGAATTTTATGTATTATTTCTTTGTTCGTTTCTTACTTTCGACCTTTTGTTAGTAATCTATATCTATATCTATTCTATACTAATACATAAAGACAGAACTGCACTGACTTACAGCGCGATAATCTCTGAATCTACTGAACCAATACTGATGAAACTTTTATACTAGCTTCCTTTAAAGGTCTGGAGTAACATAGGCTATGTTTTACAACCATAAACCTTAACATATTCACAAAATAATTACTTTTCTGGACAGTTTTCGGCTAGCATTACATCGTAGATTCAAGAATGCATCAATGTTAATAGTTTAGGTTTGCGCCACCTGAGGCGCAGTCTTCATGAAAACTGAGGATGTCTGAGATCTACTGCTCATTTCACCAACAGCCAGAATTATTACGAAATTCACGGCTATTTACACATGTCCGTGAATGTTAGTTCAGAACATTTGTGTATCGTTTGAAAGACAGCCGTAACAACAGTGGTAAGGAATGTCAATATACATGTACATATAATAAGTAATAATATAGAGTATAATGTTGAGTTAGGTTGAGAGAGTAAAAAGTACAAAAATATACAATGTAGTTGAGTAAGGTTGAGATAGTAAAAGGTACAGAATGTATAGTAATGTACAATGAACATGACATAGATATCGTATATTTTCAAAACAACCTCTTATTTACAGAAATTTGTGAATTCTAAATTGTTGAAAACAATGGTGAAACGGAAGACGCATTTGTCAAAACATACTACAAGTACGAAAAGTTGGGCAGAATATAAAAGTTCAGAAGAGCGACTTGCTGAAGACAACAACACTACAAGGAGAGAAGTCAATAGAATGGCAAAAAGGAGGATTGCCCCATGCTCATATTCTGATTTGGCTTCAAAGAAAAATACAAGCAGATGAAATTGACTTAAATATTAGTGCTGAGATACCCAATAAAGAAAAAGATCCTCTTCTTTACGAAATTGTTTCCAAACATATGATTCATGGACCATGTGGAGAATACAATTCATGATCGCCATGCATGGTCAATGGTAAATGCAATAAGAGATTCCCACGCTCTTTCACTGTTCATACTCAGTCAGACAATGATGGATATCCACTTTATAGGAGACGTTCGCCTGAAGATGGTGGTCACATTGCAGTTTTGGGTAGACATTCTAATACACAAGTGGATAATCGCTGGGTTGTTCCTCATTCACCAGTTCTAAGCAGATGCTTTTCAGCTCATATTAATGTAGAATACTGTCACTCTGTGAAAGCAATCAAGTTCATTACTAAGTATGTTAACAAAGGTAATGATCGAGCAACTTTTACTGTACAAAATGATTGCAATGAAATTGAATATAATAATATATAAATGGTAGCTACTTGAGCACATCGGAAGCCTTCTGGCGAATATTTGAGCTACCAATTCATGAAAGATACCCAGCCGTAATTCATCTGGCGGTGCACTTAGAAAATGGTCAAAGGGTGTATTTCAACCAGCATAATATTCTGCAAGTTTTAGAACATCCTCCTCAGACAACATTACCTGGCTTTTTCAAACTGTGCCAAGATGATGATTTTGCAAAAACTTTGCTTTATTGTGAAGTGCCTGCATTTTATGTCTGGAGAAACAAAAATTGGCAGAGAAGGAAACGTGGTCAACTGGTTGCAGGGCATTTGGGTGTTTAAAGGAAAGATGCTGCTCTTGGAAGAGTTTACACTGTGCATTCAAACTTCACAGAATGCTATTATCTTCGTCTGCTTCTAGATCACATTCGTGATCCAACTTCTTTTGCTATGCTAAAAACAGTGAACAGTATAGTACAGCCTTCTTACCAGACAACGCCTCATAAAAAATGATGAGCATTGGAAACACACGCTGAGTGATGCTGTACTTACACAGTCACCATCACATATTCGTGAACTATTTGCGATACTATTGGTATTCTGTCAGCCATCTGATCCAAGCAGTTTGTGGTGTGAATTCAAGGAAGTCATGTGTGAGGATATTCTTTTCCAAAAGCGTTTGCATGAAGACAAAAGAAGATTTACCATTCTCAGTGGATGTATTCAATGCAGGATTAATTATTCTTGAAGACATCATTGCATCTTTCAGTGATAAGCGACTTCGTGATTTTGGTATTCTTGAGCCAAGTAGACAAAGTTCTGACTATACAAGAGATACATATAGTATGTGTGATGTGCATCGATACCTAAAAGAAAATTTGCCAAAAATAGTTTCTGATCAAAGAACAGTCTTCAGCGCAGTTATTGACAGTGTTCCTGACAATGGTATCCTGTTCTTCATTGATGCCCCTGGAGGCCCCGGCAAAACGTTTGTAATCAATTTACTTATTGATAAATGTAGATCAGAGGGAAAATCTGTCATTGCTGTCGCGTCTTCTGGAATCGCAGCAACATTATTAAAAGATGGGAGAACAGCACATTCTACCTTCGAATTGCCTTTGAACACAACTTTTATTGAACAAGCAACATGCAATCTTAGTAAGAATAGTTCTATTGCAAATATTAAATTTGAAAATATTATATTGGCACATTAACACATGGCTATTGGGACGGAGACGGACAGATCATGGCAGGAAGGAGTAGAGCGGAGAAGAGATACAATGAAAGATAAATGTAGGCCCAGCCGCATGGCATGAAAAGATGGAATTAGTCTTCCTGTCTAATAAAATTCTGTAATAATGCCCGGGCAACGCCGGGTATTTCAGCTAGTTTTCAATAAATTATTTATTTTGAAATATTTGAAATAAAAGGTTAAAAATTAATAGATCTCAGAATAGCGACAATGGAATTCCGCCTGCAAAAATGGAATTCCGTTTGCACTCGTGTATTTCTGTGAATTACGTATCACTGTTGTGACCTGATGGAGCTGTATGAAAAGGTATTATAATTGTGTAATATGTTGATATTTGCATGAAAATATTTAGTTTTCGCACCAAATGCTGTGCCATTTGTAGTGAGTAGAGAATTTATTGCATGGTTTTAAAATACTCTTCTCTAATCATGGCTCTATGGAATGCATTTCTATATTGTCCAGGGTATCAGGCTTGTTTCCAATACAGGTTTACAAAACGTTTGTATTCTATTTTTGTGCAGTTGTTGAATTCACATAGTTCTGACAACACTGCGATGGAAACAGTGAGTTGTTCGCTTATTGCTTGAATTGGACGTTTTCAAATTATAGCTAAAATGTTAGTAGCGCATTAAGTGCAACATTTCTGTACTACGTAGCTTTTTCCAATAATGCGGGAAAGTATGTGCTGTGGTAGCACCACTAATTTTGTGTACCTATTGTTGGTACCTTCACTACGTAGCACAGGTAACATACAGACAGAAATGTGCAGAATCTCATGCTCTATGTCAAATTAAATTGATTATTTGATATCCCCTGCAATTTTATTGTATGGGTAATATATATAAGTGGTAAAAGAGACAATTGATTTTGCGAGTAGGAAACGTTGCGATATGACGCTTATTGACCATGTTATACAATTCAATGTACATTTGTTTAACATTTTCCTAATTTTTCGGATTCGTAGTTATAGAACGGAAATATTAATTTTAGAATATTACAGAACACAAAAACCTCATCCTAAACGGCAAGTTTCTTTTAAAAGTTTCTAGCCATTTTTAAAAAAATTGGGTTTAAACTCTACTAAAAATGCGAAATTTAAATCTCTTTTTCACAGAAAGTTTTTGAGTTTTCAAAAACCTTCATTTAAAGTCATTTGAAGCACATATATTCACAAATAAAATAATGTTTACAAATTGCTAGTAATGTGCATATTAAAGATTTCAGAAACCGTTCAAAAAAATTACATATGTGTAATTTTTGATAAAACAAAAATTTCTAAAAATGAACTTTACGTCATATTAAAGAGTGAAATTAGCACTATTCGTTCCAAAAGATTGAAGAAAAAAATTGGAGCCATTTATGAGAAAATGACGGTAGAGAGATGAGAATTTGAGGTAGTTTTCAGAGAAAACGGTTGAGTTCTCGAGAAACTTTGTAGAAAAATTTTTAAAACCCATGTTCCATGTAACTATGGTAATGTAAAAAACCCATCTAATGTAAATATTAACGACGTGAGAGACAAGTTGAAAATAATTCATTTTCATAATTTTTGAAAAAAAAAGGATTATATCATCTCATAGATTACATTTAGTACTATCCCTACCATACTTTTAAAGAAAAAGTTTGGCCCGTTTTTGAAATTGTTTTTGTATTTTCTAAAAATTGCACATATTGCACGCAATATTGTGGAAAAACTACTAAGATTTTCAAAAAAATGTACATGAACTTAATGAAAGGACTCACTTTGGAGAAGAAATTTTATTTAGAGGAAAAATCTCTCTCTGAAATTTTATAATTGGAGGAAGACGCCGACAAAAATTCGAACTTTTGCAATTTTCGAAAATTCAGAGTTTTCAACCGACATGAAACCTACGTAATTCTCTTAAATGAGCTTCAGGCTATTCAACAACAAAATTTAGTCAAAATTGTTGGGGCCATTTTATTGAAAATTTGAAAATATCTCAGGGGCTTTATATAAAGTACCTTCCAAAAATAAAATATAGATTTCCAATTCAAGGAGCCAGAAGAAAATTCAGATCAATCAGGGAGTATGAATTTTCGAGATAATCGGCTCAACGGTTTAGTCGCTAGCGTTGTTCAGACAGACGGACAGGCGGACGGACAGACAGACGTTTTTCTTTCAATGTCTTTTCTTTTCGGTATCAAGGTCCCACAAAATAGGGATTCTGGCTGCACCACGTGTTAGGAGATTTTTTCTTAACTGGATGTATCCACTTTTTCGTTACCAGGGCCATGTAATGAAAGTTTTTCTGCCGAAATTCTGCTTTTTTTCGCGCATTATTACCTAACTTACACTACACTATATGCATGTACGTACGTACGTATACGTAGGTACATATAGTGTTCGGGAGAGTAATAAGAATCGGAAGTGGATAATGGACTGGTGTCAGACGACTGAACTGACCGCCGCGCCGACAAAGAATAAAGAGAAAAATGCAATTTTACTCGTAGATGACTCTCGCTTTGGCGGTGAGGCCACCATCTTTCACGGCAAAAACCTGTTCGTATTGCCGAGAGCGGCGTGTTGTAGTGAGTTTTTTTTGAGATATTAGTGAAACATTTTCTGTTTTGATTTTTTAAATGTTTTCTTACTGATCTTGACTTAATACAATTGTTATTTTCAAAATTGACTCAGGAAATCTATTATTTTTTGCCTTTGTTTTATCCTTACCACTACAATGTGGGTTTCACAACAATACCGTGTAGTGGAATCTTAGTCTTAAGGATTCATGTTTTGTACATATATTTTAATCTATTCATTTATTCGTAATATATGTTTTGTGTTATTTCCTGTTATGTAAAATTAAAAGAAACATTACTTATTATTTGAATATTTTCTGTAAATGGTGAAAGGTATCATTTGAATATTTGTTTTTGTAAAAAGGTTTGTATTCATATGTAAATAAAAATTTATGTCCATTAAAAGGTACATATGTACTACATTTCTCTACGTGTTTTTATTTTAAATCTCTCTGCATCCTCCTAAATCGAGCAGTTATATACAACTATCCATTAAGAGAGAAAGAGGAGAAGAGGGATAGTTGGAGTGAAACGCAGATTTTCTAATCACATGAACAATAAGTACGTCTTATTCTTATATTTGAAAACGGAATATTGAAACTGAGGAAGAATCCTTAATAATAATCCGTTACGGCTCCGGCCGTAGTAATAATATTTTACTGTCACGTGCAGTATTATCATATAAATTGATCTTTCAGAAGTAATTTAAGAAGTTTGTACTTGTAAGTCATAATAAAAACAAGTCCTTATTTTTGCAAGTCTCCAGTAACACTACGTCAATGCTGTTCGTAGTTTTATGTAAATTGTAAAATATATTTCGACAATTTATTGTTGCATACAGCTTTACTTTATGACGGAACAGAACCATGTTAATAAATACAACGTAAACGTGTTACACTCGTAAAAATCTACCGAACTGTCATGGGCTGCATTTGACATTCGAAGCTTTTCCCGTGCAACATGACTCCCTGTACGGCCTCACCTCCGCCAATTGGGAAAGCGCGGAGTCAGCCATCTAGTGGTATTTATATACATCATTGGAAAAATGAAAACAGAATAGCATTTCACCAACGTAGTAGATGAACAGAACTCGTGGAGAAGTGAAACGAAAGGATAGTTCGTGAACCGCCATGATGGGGTAGTAACCAGCACGTGTGAACGAAAGATTTGCACGCGACCGACTCACCATCTATGCAAGTGGAATTATTATAATTTTTTATGAAACATCAAGAAAAGTTCCAATAATAGGAGGTAATATCTCAAAGTTTGTATTATAAATTGAAACTAGTAAAAACGTAGACAGAAATGCGTGGTTGTAATGTCGAAACGGTATTGATCCAATGTTTTTCCTCTGTTCATTTTCAGCTTTTATTTTTTTTCTTGTTTTTTTAAATCCTTTTATATCGTTTATAAATGCCCTTATCATCATATTTGAGCTTTCATAAGTAATTGTACAAGAGCTACTACTAGCTCGCTCCATCTACCAATGGTGAGATCCCGGACAGCAGGGAACCCTAGACGCCAGGAAAACGAGAAAAGGAACAGGGATCCAGGAAATCTATATTTAGTTTATTATACGTTATGTATACGTTTAGTCTATTGTATGTATGTATGCATGTACTTGGCGCGACAGCCCGTGAACGGGCTCAGGCCTACCGGCGACGTCCATGCCTCGCGACCGTGAGTTAAAAGGATACGTGTGTTTAGCAAGGAGACCTCTTCACGCCGTATTCCAGTCTTCTCAATCTGAGAATTTTCTCATCGTCTCACAGAAACATATACTGAGACATTGCAAGGAAAATGCACACTGCAGTCTTGTCTCGACCGGAAATCGAACCGGAAGCGGAGTAGTGAAAAGGGAGCACGCTGATCAAGAGCTAGCTGTGAGGCTAGTCTATGGCATGTACTATCATATTTTTTCCAATTCGAACGTCAAGAGCCCTCTTCTAGGACATTTTCACCTCTTCTAGGACATTTTCGCCTTTCTCTGTTGGAATACTATGTATTCAGATAGTATCCCTCCCAGAGCCTTGTTGAATGCCATCCATACGACTTTCCATCACGAGCACTTTGCTTTTTAGTTCAACATTCTCATATGACAAATTATTTACTTGATCATGCAGATCTGCTACCTCCCCGCTCTGTTTTATTAGTATATTTTTAGTGTCATTTAATTCCTCAAAGGCATAATAAATTGACTAGCCCAGGTTTTTGTCAAATACCCTGAAGGTCCTTTATAAAATCTGACACAAGTTTAAATACATCGTCACAAGTAACCATACATCCAGGTCTAGATTCAATTGCCATGTTTTTCGGCACAGGGCTCACATCTCCAAATACTCTCCTCATCTTAATAATACTGAATGTCCTCAAAAGTAAGGTTAACTCACTTACCATGGAACGACAGTTTACAGTCATAACATTCAATCTCGACAACCAGTCCACTCTTTTAGCCGTTGTCAGGGATTTCGAACACTTGCCACATTCTTCCATGTTAGTGAAATAATAAATCAATAAGTAGTTCCGTAACCGTCGCACATAAAACAATAAACAACATAAGTGATCAGGTATCTTCAGAGAACGAAACAAAACTTTCCAGTATTGCACAGATAACAGCGGATATGGAATTCCAACGACTTCACGAGCGAGCTCCGTAAGGCACGTTCGCAAGCTGCTGAAGTCGACTCGTGACGTCTCAGACTAAATATTACAAATGCGTAGGTAGGCCTAGGTGTTGGTATACGAAATCCCTTTGATTGGGAACGGCTTAAATAGCTGAATTCACATCACTGCAGTGCCTCTGACCGGGAGGTCTTACAGTTCGAGACCTGACAGTAGCAGGATTTTCTATACTTATTAACATAGCTAGGTGGAGTTCAGCCGCTATCTAGAGCAAAAGTCTAGCTGCCAGTTGCTGTTTTTTTTGGTTTCTGCGATCAACACCAAGTATACACTTAGATCCCCATGCACTTCACTGACACACATTTTGGGAGACCAGTCGGGAACTTGAGATACCCTCAACCCGTAATTCCCGCAATCCCTGCAAGGGAAGATCACCGCCACCTCAGCGATAAAAATGGACTACACTAACGGGACTAATGACCTTAGCAGTTGACGAATCACTTAATCAATTAATCCATAACTAATACAAATCATATTTACTTCCTTATTTTAGGCAACCCCCTAATCCCCAGTGTTCGGCAGATAGGCCTACACGAAATCACTTCGTGAGAACGCTACCAGCGGTACATCAATGCAAAAGGAGTTGCCTACGCGGCAGGGGAAAATGTCAAATCTGTAATTTTTTAATATGAACTTTCCCATTGTGTTCATTGGCAAAACTTATCGTCGTCATCCCCCCACATGTCCTAAAAGTTTGTAACATTGCAAGGTATCTTAAATAAAGCGGCATTCACACGCTTCTTGTTAAATGAAAAGATGACTCACAACTTCAAAACTTTCTCCAGGAAACCGCAATTTTTTTTCTCCTTTCATTCCCAAGTTATTTGATGGCTGTCATTGACTTCGTGCACGCTGTACTTACCCGTCTCTGAATGCCGTTTCTTTTGATTCCCCGCTCTGCCTCATTTCCCATGTTCTTCCCACTGCCGGTTTGCATGAGGTCCTGCTTCCCTGGGGTCCCTTTTAGGGCGTGAGGGAACAACTCGCTCTCGATGAACTTGGTTTCCAGATTCCTAGTTAAAAGAGATTTCAAGTGACTGAAGAACTTAAAAGTAGAGAGTTTTTTGCAGTGGAGAGAGTGCATGAGAGTTTTTGCAGTGCATAGAGAGTTTATGCAAATACATATCTAAAAGTAAATCCATCACTTTTGGCAGGGGTCATACTTACAGTGAAACACGTTACCGTTTAAATAATGACATTATTCCGAGAGTTTCCTCGTGCGAGTACCTAGGAATTCATTTCGATAGTAAATAAGGTAGGAAAAAACACGTAGATTTTGTTGTAGGGAAAGCCTGGAGATCTCTTCACTTTATAAAGCGCATCCTAAAAAAGAGTACGGTAAACGCGAGGGAAATTGCTTATTTATCTCTTGTTCATCCGATAATGGAATATGAAACAATTTGTTGGGATTCGCACAAGATTATGCAGTGTAAACACTTGGAAAGGATTCAGCATAGGGCAGCTAGGGTGCTTCAGCATAGAGTGCTTCCAACGCACATACTTTCTCGCCCTGCTTCTATATGGGCCTTAATGCTATTCCACAACTTCATAAACCAGCAAAAGTGTTTTCTACCAGAAAAATTTTTCCGTACCGAGACCCGAAATCCGATACTCAAAGTTAACGAACCGGCACTTATACCACTACGGCACACTAGCACCGCATGGGTCGAACAGAGCCATGAAAGAATCGAACCGACCTATAAAATGGTAAATACATGATAAAGGAACAATTGAAACGATGGTACATACGCTTTACAAATCCAAGAAGAGACGTAAAAAATTGTTAAAAGTTAAAAATTTGAACAAATATATACAGACACTTCCAGTTCAGTTATCGTAATTCACAATATTTGTTATTCAAATGGTTTCAAATAAAGTTTATAGAATTCTCAATTATTTCCTATGACAACAGAGAATTCAGACAAATAATACTCCGCGACCAGGACACGAACCGCCGAAGCTTCCTCGGAAGAACTGTATCCAATCCTCGCTGATTAACCGCTGCGACCACAATGGATAGGCATGAAATGCACTTATAAAACAGTAATAGAGTATGGTGGTTTCACTTCTCGCATTAGAAAACGAAAATATCCAGAGTATGTAAAAAAATGTCCTTTACGCGCTCAGAGAAGGTATCTGGGATCATCATCATTCATAACAGAAAAACAAGTTCAAATTAGAGATTAGAAAACAAAGATCTCCGATAAAGTCTCTGACATTCTATAGCACCACTATTTTTTTTAACTTTAGCAACAGGTTTTATACACTTTTTCGTTACCAGAACCATGCTGTAAGAGTTTTTCTGGGGTATGTAAAATGGGGACCAAATAATCCCTTCATCTTATCTCCTGAAACTTACTTTTTAATTCTATATCTAAAATGAGGACAAACCATCTCAGGTAAGAAACGGACTGAGGAGGCAGGAAGTGCAGGTAGGCGCGTTAAGAGGGCCGCCGCCGCTCTGCTGCCCAGCATTTCCTTGTTCATCAACCTTGTTCAGAGGAATACCAATTTTGAAGAAAATCGGCTGAACGGTTTAGGCGCTAGCATTGACCACAGACGGACAGACGGACGTTTTGCCGTCAATCGATTTTACAGTATCAAGAAGCAAAAAAACATGGATTTTGACTACACCACGAGACAGAGGATTTTTTTTCTAAATTTAGCAACAGGTTTTATCCACTTTTTCGTTACCAGTCCCCGGCTATAAGAGTTTTTCTGGCGAAAATTCTCCGTTTTCCGACGCACAATTACATAACTTTCTTTCCTTACGAAGTATTTCTAAGCGAGAAAGTAAAAATACATTTCTTCAGTGAGAAAAAGTATATTTTCAATTTAATGTGGCTTACAACTTATACACATAAACACAACTTATACACATAAATAGTAATCTTTTAATGCTCATATATTCGCCTTCAGAACAAAAATCAGGACGTGTTTGTGGAGTTTTAAAATCTTAAATTAGGGGGAAAATGTTAAGTAACTCAGGGGAATCAAATGTAGTTGCAGAATATTTTGCGTCAAAATTTTCCGAACTAATGAAGAATGATATTAAATTAGCATTCGAGAATAGTGCAACACAACATCTTGCAGGTGATCTAAATGATCATATAAGTTCATATTAGAAAACAAAACGTAAAAAATATAGCTGTGCTGTCGCATCATGCATATACCTGTATTTTTTACAGCGATTATTATTTTGAAATTGCAATATGACCAGTTCCCGTTTGGAGTTAATATACAAGGCCATTGAGTGTTGGGATTTTTTGAAGTGGAGTATAATAAATACTACGATTCATTGGTATGTCCAGTGCCAGATACACCAAGAATATATTTGAGCAAAGGTAAGCATGAAAGAAATGAAGTACGAAATAAATGTTCAACACATGAATATACTTTTAAAACAGTTTACCGCGTCAGCGACGCCACATTCAACTAGTATACGTAGTATAGGGAAAGTTGCGCGAATGCTGCGCGAAAATCAGCGAATTTGTGGCAGTTTTCTGCCTCAGCGAATTTTTTAATTCACTGCCGGGTCGTGATAACGAAAAGTCGATAAAACAATAGGTAAATTAAGAAAAAATATAGACGTTGTGTAGCCAGAATATCTGTTTTGTAACTTTTGATAGCGAAATACCAATTGAAAGCAAAACGTCCGTCCGTCTGTTCGTCTGTGAACACTACTAGCACCTAAACCACGGAATGACTTTTTTCAAATTGAAGAACGCCTGTTGGTCTACCTCTAGTGAGAGCTTTAAGATTTTGAAAAACTTTCTTCACAATTTAAGAGTACTTTAAATGAAGCCACCTGGACATTTTCAAGCGTTTCTCAAAAATGGCTGCAAATTTTTTCTATAAATTTCTTGTAAAAAAAATTAAATTACACAATTTTAAAGGTGGAATAGATCCAATTATCATGATTAACTAAATGCTTGAAAATTGCTTAAGTTTCAATTTTTTCGATGGCTTCCTACAACTACAAAATTGAAGATATACATTTTTCCTTCAAATAAAATTTGTTCTCCAAAGTAAGGTCTTTAATTAAGGTCATGTAAATGTTTTCGATAATTTTAATAGTTTTCGATAATTTTTGGAAGGGATAGCACCAATTGCACTCTGTGAGATGACGTAAACACCATATTGCTCTATTCATTTGTTTTTTCAAAGATTACAAAAGTATAAGTGTTTGATTTGTATCTCACGTCGTTAATATTTAACATTTTAACATTTATTTATAAAATTTGTCAACATTATTAATGACTACATGTGCTGTAAATACTGTCATGCAAAGTTTCTCAAAAACTCATCCGTTTTCCGTGAAAACTAGCTCAAAATTCCGCATTTTCAGAAACGCTAAATCGCCATTTTCTCTTAAATGTCTCCAAATTTTTTATTTAATTTTTTTGGAACGGATAGTGCTAATTGCATACTTTAATATTACCTTATAAGTTTACTTTGAGATGCTTTTTGTGTTTTCAAAAATTACACAATTGTAATTATTTTGAAGGATCTTTCACATCTTTAATATGCACATTTTCAGCAATTAGTAAATGTTGTATTTGTAAGTGTAAGTGCTTCAAATGACTTCAAATGAAGTTTTTTGAAATCTCAATACTTTTCCGTGAAAACAGCTTCAAATTTCGTTGTTTTACTAGTGCTGAAACGTCATTTTCTTAAAAACGGTTACACATTTTTAAAAGAAAATTGCCATTTAGGTCGAGGTATTACTGTTATTTAATATTTTGAAATTAATATTTCCGTTCTAACATTACGAAACCAAAAAAATAATAAAATGTCAAAAAATGTACGTTGGGCGGCGATAGATGGTATCTGGCAAGAGTATGTGGCAATTCCGAAAAGCTACCCAGACGCAAGGAAATACAAAACTAATACTGGAAAGTCTGTAGCACCACTAGTTTATATTGCACACAACTATTAAGATTTTCAAATAAGTGTACACAATCTTAACGAATGAATTGGTTTCCAAGAACACATTCTGTTTTAAGGAAAAGTCTCTATCTTTACTTCTGTAATTGTAGGAAGACGCCAAAAAATTGTAAATTTTGAAATTTTCAAAAATTCAGAGTAAACCCTGAAAATTGGACCTATGGCACCCTTATACTCGTCAATGTATTTTACTCTATTATTACATGAAATTTAACGAAAAAAATGGAGCCATAGTTGAGAAAAGTTTGAAAATGTGCAGGATGCTGTTCGTATAGAAACCCAAATTTTAAAGAATCTTTCGAAATTGCGGCGTTCGATTCGGGCCAGATGGCCAGGGGTTTCTTCAATTTGGAAAAAAATCCTACCTATGATTTAGGCGCTAGGGGTGTCAGCAGGCGGACGGACAGACAGACATTCATACAGACGGACGTTTTGAAAAAAAAACACTTATGGGTACTAGGGGACGTTTCCGGAGGGTGAACGGAGGGTGAATTTCCGTTGAAATATGGAAATTGATTTCCTGCAGCATTACATAACTTTCTCTATACTTACATTATTCCATATATACGTATGTATAAGAGGAAGTGTATACACGGGACGGTGAAGGCAAGTATATCCATTAAATCGATGAGATTGATAAATATGTAAAACCATTGATAAAGAAATAATCCGTTTCTACGCACCGCGTAAGTATTCCAAGGACAGAGGATGGGCGTGAATGGTGGGTGTGGAAGGATGGGCGCCTGGGTGTGGATGTGTAAAATGAATATTTATTTATTTATTTACTTATTTATTTATTTAGGGGGTCGGCTAGTGGACCGCCTCCTCGTGGTGACCCCTGGGTAATGCTGAAGGTTCACAAAACTATTGCAGCATTACTTCCACTTACTTATGCTGCATTGCTATAATCTTTTCTATTTGGTCTCCCTTGACCCCTTGTTATATCTTCGACCACGACGCTATTAGGTTTCGAGGGCTAGGGTGTCATTCATTTCTTAGTCTACTCTATTCTTGACTTTGAATTATTCTTCTTCTTCTCCTCTTCTCTACAATTTATCTGTTTCTACCCAGCACAGGGTATGTGTGAAGACTACAACGGTCCAGGAAGCTATGTGGAACCAGGCGAATATCATCACAGTGGCTCAAGGAGCGGAAGTAGCAGCCCTCTCTGCAGGGTTTATATGCAGAGAAGCTGGGATAGAAGCTTTAAAATGACAGTCCCATTATTATCCTTACCCTGCGCAGTGCTTGCAACGCGGCCAGGGGACATCACCCCCCCCCCGCCAAATTTCTCAAAGATTCATGCCGGACTGATTCTTCTATGCCAACATATGCAAAGAAAAAGGAAACGAATAAACGACAAATATCAAAAATATTAAAGCTGGGAATATGGAATGTTAGAGCTCTCTCAAATAAAGAAGCTGAATTAGAACAGGAATTAGATAAAGCTGGGATTGATATTGCTGCAATTACTGAAACAAAAAAAAAATTACAAGGCTCATAAAAATTACAAAATTATATAATGATGTACTGTGGTGTTTCCCAAAAGCACAGAGCATCGGCTGGAGTATCTATTTGGATCAGGAAAACGTTGCAAAATAGAATAGTGTCATACACTTTCATAAACGAAAGAATAATAACAATGAGATTTAAAGTAGATAGAGGTTATGTCACAGTCTTTGCACCAGAAGAAGGGAGAACCCAAGATGCTATAAAATTCTACGAACAAATACAGACAGCAATAAATAAGATCAATAAAAGTGATTATCTTCTTTTATTAGGTGATTTCAATGCAAGAGTAGGGAAAATACCTATAAAAAATATTGTAGGCACGGAAGGTGAATACACTCTTAACAATAATGGGAAGAAATTAGTAGAATTTGCCATATACAATGAGCTGAGAATTACTAACAAGTTTTTTAAACATCGAAATATTCACAAATACGTACACTTGGCAACCACTTGGATCCGCCTCTATAATTGATTACGTCCTCGCAAACAATAAGACTTGGACAAATATTAAGGATGTGAGAGTACTGAGAAGTTTTGATGTATCATCTGACCATTTCTTAGTAAGATGTCATATAATGTACCCAAAGAGATGGAAGAAAATCACCGTAAAATCCAAACCAGAAATAGAAACATTTAAAGTTCACATGTTACAAGATTATAGCTCAAGACTTTTATACCAGAGTAGACTCAACCAGAAAAACCTTATTAATCCTATAAGTAACAATATAAATGAAGAATGGGCAAATATTAAGGAAATTATAACGCAGACAGAAACAGAAGCAATAGGAGTAAGGGAAAAAAATCGAAAAGAGGGCTAAGATTCTGGAATGATAATATCAAACAACTAATTAAAGAAAAAAGGAAGCATACTTAAAGACTCCCTCATCTCCCGGGGATATGAATCATAGAATGGAATAGAAAAGAAAATCAGCTCTAGTTAAAAGAGAAGTCCGTAAACTCAAACGAGAAATTTGGAAAAGATGTTAGCGAAATTTAACACGACTTATTTGGAAACCAAAATAAAGCATATAAAGTTATAAGATATTTAAATAATCAAGAAAGAATTCAATTGAATTTCAATTGAAAATAATTTCAGAAAGTAAATGGTTAAATTATTTTAAATTGTTATGGACCTCTGAAGAAGAAGAAGAAGAAGGATACGAATTAAAATAGATATATGTAATTCTATAGATCTGATCTCTATGGATGAGTTGAAAGCAGCCATTAACACAACAAAAAATAAAAAGTCACCTGTTACTGTAGAGTGGACAGGACTCTTTAGGCGAGAGGGAAGCGAACCTGTCTAGGGGAAAGTAACCCCAAAAAGAAAATCTCTGGTCCGCCAGGTTGGGGGTTGGGGCGTCGGACCTGCACTCCGTCACCCTTAAAAAAAGAAACAAACTGCAAAACTTCCCGGCAAAGCCTCGGATCAGGATGGATCATCAAGACGGAAACACGCGCGGAAACGGACTTTGAATATCGAAACATGGAACATTCAGGGAATTGCCACGAAAACTGAGGAGGTATTTAGAGAAATCAAAAAGTATGATATGGACATTGTAGGATTCACTGAAACTAAGAAGAAAGGAAGGGGTACGGAAGAAAGGAATGGGTACATCCACATTTATAGTGGGGTGCCTAAGGAAGAGAGAGCTCGAAGTGGGGTTTCTATAGCTATCAAAAATAAATATAAAAACAATATCACCAGCTGGGAACAAATTAATGATAGAATTTTGAAGGTGCAAATGGAGATTAAAAGTTATGTAGTTACTATTATAGTTGCTTATAATGATGATGCCGATATTGCAAGTAAGGATTTATTTTATATAGAGTTGACAAAATCACTGGAGAAAGTAAGTGACCGAAAAGAACTTTTATTAGTTGGTGATTTAAATGCTCGCACTGGATGGAGAATTACCGATCCTATAGTAGGACAACATGGGGAAAATACAATAAATAATAATGGAGAGAGGTTGATAGAATTTTGCCAACAGAATACTCTCAGAATAATGAATGGTTGGTTCAAGCATAAACAGATACATCAGTATACCTGGATACAACCAACTTGGAATTTAAGGTCTATAATTGATTATATTATATTAAGACAAAAATCAAAATTATGGATAAAAGATGTAAGAGTATTGAGAGGCCCCGAGTATTGATCAGATCATCATTTACTGGTGTCCAGAATTTTCTTTCCTTTTAAAAGTACAAAAATGACTTTCAAAATTGAAAATGGTAATAATATTTTAAAAATAAATTATAATTTGCAAAAACTTCAAGATGACTCTACTTGTTTTCTTTATAAAATGAGATTAGCCACAAAATTGTGTGACGTTGCAGATGATTCTGCTACTAAAATGTATGAGGCAGTTAAGAAGAAGATACACGAATCTGCCTTTGAGGCGTTAGGGGAAAGAGAACAACAACATATATGGAATAGGAAACAAGAAATGTGGTGGAATGAAACTGTAGAGGAGTTAGTATATAAGAAGAAAATGGCATATAATAAGTGGCTCGCTACAAAATGTAACGAAGACCTTCAAGTATATAGAGATAGGAGGAAAGAATCGCAAAGAGAAGTTACTGCAGCAAAAAAACGAGATATGGCAAAATATAGGGGAGGATATAGAGAAATGTTTTGGAAACACTAAAGCAAATAAAGCATGGGGTATACTGAAGTCAATGAGAAAACAAAATAATGACTGTGCAGGTATTAGCCCTATAAGCATGGAAGAGTGGAGGGAATATTATAAGGCACTGCTTACTGAAGATAGACCAAATTTTTTGCTGGACATGGTAAATGAGAATAGTACAAATGAAGAAAATTTACACATCCCACCGGTAACGACTCAAGAAGTAATCAGAGCTGTAAAATTAAGTAAGAACGGCCGAGCACCTGGTCCTGGTAATATACATAGCGAATTAATAAAGTCCGCACCAGTTATACTCTTAAGAGATCCTGGCCAAGATATACGATAAATGTCTGAAAGGGGATATCATACCTCGGCAGTGGAAAACTGCAATAATCACTTCTCTGTATAAGAAAGATAATAGGAAATAACTGACTGTTCCAACTATCGTGGAATCAGTGTAATGCCGTCATTAGCTAGGATTTACGGCCGTATCTTGAAAGAAAGAATAGAGAAGGAAGTTAAGGATTCTGAGGAACAAAATGGATTTAGACCAGGGCACTCATGTATAGATGGGATATTTACATTACGAAACCTGATTGAAAAAAGAGTTTGTAGAGGTTTAACAACTCATCTAGCTTTTGTAGACCTACACAAGGCTTACGACACTGTCCCACAAAACAAGTTGTTGACCAGTTTATATAAGAATGGAGTGTCGACAACTTATGTTAGTGCCGTTAAAGAATTTTACAGCAACTGTATGAGCACGGTCAAAATAGGCAGTAAAGTTTCCTCAGAATTCCTGGTTACGAAGGAACGAGACAGACGTCTTGCACTTGAAATGGATTTTTGGAGAAGAAGCAGTGGCATTTCCAAACTGGAACATGTGCGTAATGAGAGAAAAAGGGACATTACGGGCGTTAAACGAAATATTATCGACAAAATTGAAACCAAACGCTTTCTCTGGTATGGTCATCTAGAAAGAATGGAGAAGTTTAGATGGTCTAAACTAGTATGGAAATGGATTCCTCCCGAGAGAAAAAAACGCGGTCGACCACCAAGAAGCTGGGCCCAAGACGTACAAGACGCGATGGCTGCCAGAGGACTACAGGAAGGAGATTGGGATGATAGAGAAAAATGGAGATCGGCGGTCCTCTGGCAGCCATCGCGTCTTGTACGTCTTGGGCCCAGCTTCTTCCATGTTTCATTCATCATTCATTCATTCATTCCATGTTTAGATTGTCAGTATATATATATATATATATATATATATATATATATATATATATATATATATATACAATCTAAACATGGAATTGATCAGATATGCATCGAATTAATTTATGCAGAGACTTCTAAACTTTATTAATATCTGCTGGTCCAGTAGATATATGCCAGGAGAATGGAATGAAGCCCTAATTTACCCACTATATAAAAAGGCGACAAATCTGAATGTTCAAATTATAGAGGTATAAGCCTTCTAAATTCTTGCTACAAAATCTGCGCAAAAATTATAAACCAAAGATTAGTGCCTATTGTTGAAACTCAAATATCTGAAACACAACACGGTTTTAGAAAAGGTAGATCATGTTCAGATTGTATTTTTGTATTGACACAACTTACTGAAAAGCGAAGAGAATTTAAACTACCAACATACTACGTCTTTATTGATTACGTAAAAGCATTTGACAGCCTTAAAAGAAGATTATTATGGGAAACCTTGAAAAATATTGGACCTCCTTTCTCATCTTATTACAGCAATTCAATCATTATACAGAAATAATAAAATCAAGATCCGAATGCTAAGAAATGGAACAGAATCAGCTTGTATAAACCAGGGAGTAAGACAGGGATGCCCACTCTCGCCAACGCTTTTTAATATATATATATATATATATATATATATATATATATATATATATATGTATATATATATGTATATATACATGGACGTGATCATTAAAAAATGGTTAATGACTTTAAATGACGTTTTTAAGATTGATAATGTCGAGATCCCAACATTACTTATTGCCGACGACCAGCTTATCATAGGAAAATCTGAATATGAAACTCAAATAGCAGTTCACAAGTTAAGTCAAATTGCTAATGAATATGGAATGAAAATCTCACCAAATAAAACAAAAGTGATGGCATTTAAGGGACTTGAATCTTTAAGAGCTAAGATAGTTATAAATGGCCAAATAATTGAACAAATTAGTGAATCTAAATATCTCGGATATCATTTTAATTATATTAAATCAAGAGATGTGGAAATAAAATTGAACAACTTCACATACTTCTGTGGAACATTACAACGAACTCTAAAGCATAATGTGCAAAAACGAACTCTGCTTAGATTTTACAAAGTTATTGCCTTGCCATTACTGCTTTATGGAAGCAAGAGCTGAACATTAACATCACAATTACGAGGTTACGAGAGGTGTGGAAGAAAAAGGACGAATATCGGTGAAATCCGGGCTCATCGAGAATGGAAGGCGTCGGGAAGGACAATGCAGAGAAAATGGTATGTAGTGAGCTAAAACGGTTGTATTGGTGAAGTGAAGAAAGGACAATACCGGTGAATGAAGACAGTCACGTGGGTGAATGCGGGGCAGCGGCGGCACGTGGATTTCCGTGCGGCAGTTGACTGTTAATGTTTGGTGAATGTGTCTTAGTGATCAGGTGGGAACAAAGAACTAATCGGAGTGAAGGAAGATTCATCATTGAACTGTGCTAGAAGTGGTAAAATCTGCGTTGACAAGGCAAAGCATGTGGGCGGACACAAGGAGATCATAGAGTGAACATAGCTGGGCCGCATTAAACGGCCAACTGTGAGGCGTAGACGAAAAGATTTATTACGGACAGCGAATTGAGAAACGTTGGCGGGCGACGCGTGGCGAGTCCGTTATAACGGCGGAGTACGGCGAGATCGCGGCAGCAAGTGTTGTGCTGGGAACGGCCGCGAGCGGTGAAGGCGGGCGGCGGAGCACATGGAAGCGACCGGTCCCTCCCCCCAACTTCGGCGTCCAGCAACCCGACGAGTCCCGAGCACCGCCGGCGCTGCGCGAGGCATCGCCTCGTCGGCTGATTGCGGTCGCAGAGTGGCGTGGCCCTGGTCCGGACGTGCGGTGTGGGTGAGAACATTGGGAGAGGGGTGAATAGGTAACAGGAAGTAGTGATCTGTAGTAGAGGCCCCACAGTTGTTAAAATTATAAGAAAATGAATGGAATTCCAGGACAATAAAGAGTCAATAAATAAGAGGTTGTCTAGAATAGGAAAATGATAGAGCAGATGTTTTGTGAGGAATAAAAACCACCAATTTTTTGTAATTAATCGATCAATAAAAATTCATGTTTAGTCCAATTACTCTCATGTTTCTATTGATGAGAATAATGGAATCCAGAGCCCATTCCCGGGAAAGAATCCTGTCCCCTTTAACAAATAATTATTGTGAAGGGTCAAAGTCACGACTCGTTTCAATATATATATGCGTGAATGAAAACAAAGAAAAAGAAAATTATCTTATGGAACAAAAACTAAATATTCTAAGGCCAAGAAAAATAATAAAAAATTGTTAAATTTTAATGTGGCAAAGAGCAACTAACTAAACTAAAAAAATATAGATATAAACTAAAATTAAGTTTGGGTCATTATAAGTAAAGCCTTTCCTCTCAACTGCTCAAGCCGCAAGACCGCAGAGCAATGTACCTGCTTCATTAAATGAATTCCCGGCTCAGGGTTACAGTGGAGAGGAAATACTAAAAAAATTATGGGCGTGGCCGTGTACCTGGTGAGTGGCGTGGGCTTGGGCCAGTCGGGCGGTGGGGGGACGTGTAGGCTGGCAGGATGTGCGGCTTGCCCACCCAGCGGTGGGCGGGGGCGTCAGGGGGCGGCGGCGAGTTGCTCTCGTCCCACGCCACGGCCAGCATGATGCCCTGCGCGCGATGCACTTAGAGCTAAGAAATAATTGAGTTAGAGAATATCAGGTATTACATACTATAAATTTGATGACATTCGTTGACCCGATGACTGAGGATTATCAATATGGCTGCCCACATTATAAAACAGAAACAACCCAAAGGTCTATCAGCTTCTTGGATGAAAGTGAAGATAAAAAAATAACCAATGGTGCTACCAAAGCACATACTTTCCCACATTGTTTCTAAATGCTACGCAATATTATACTAATAAAAAATGCAGCAAAACAGCAGTTTTCTGCATTATTCAGAATAAATCAGCAACTTTTTTTCTGCTCCGAGACCCGATCTCAGATTCTGCGAGTTAACTTGCAGTCACTCATGCCACATAAGCGCCGTAATGGATCGAACTCGGTGAGAGGCATAAAGAGGTAAATGCCCGATTCCGTTCACTTCTGTTAGGGAATATCAATTTTGGAGAAAAACAGTTGAACGGTTTAGGCGCTACAGTTGTCCACTGACGGACACACAGCTGTGAGGTTGATAAGCAGATTGATGATAGTGATTCCAAGCGCGCCAACTTCTTAGGTCATTAATCTCGTAAAACTTTTGCACCGCTACATGTAACGGCGATCTTCCTCCATGGATAGCAAAATGCGGCGCCGACCTACCGCGTGCCGGCTAGCAAGATTTTCGCCAACCGAGATACTCCCACTAGAAAGGTCTCCTGGCATGTGTGGTAGTGTTGTGCATGTGTGTGTAAGTAAAGGGTAGGATAGAACAAGGAAAGGGGAAAAAAGATTTGGGCGCGGTCCGTTTGGTAGGGCAGTACCCCGGCATTCGCCTGGAATTCAGAAAAGAAATCACGAAAAGCTATCAATCAAAGCTGCTATGATTATTTTCCGTACTGCCAAAGAACTATGTCTAGCTATCTGGTTAGTGTCGAAAATACTGCCACAGTCAACCCCTGAGCGGGAGGCTCAGGGGCACTACTATGACATTGCCCTCTCTTGGTCAGCCGTTAAGAATACATAAGTCCGTCCGATAGTGTATATAATGTATTGAAATTTCATGTTGATATATTTATTATTTTATTTAAATCAGTTCATTTAGATGCACAGAAAGACAATTGATTTGACATGACGTTTTAAAAAATCGAACAAGAGATGTGAAAATTTGTTTAAATGTTGAAAAATTCGTAAATCACATTTCCAGTTTACTTATATTAATTGTATTTGTGATTAGAATTGCTTCAAATAGTTTTCAATAAAGTTTCTGGAATTCTCAATAATTTTCTGCGGCAACAGAGAAGAATTGTGACAATAATAATCCTTGAGCGAGACTGGAATCACCGAACCTTGCCTCCGAAGAACTGAGTCCGCACTTGCTAATTAACCATCTCAACCATTCGGGTAAGACATGGGATTTACCTAAGCTATTAGAGAGATTTACATAACCTATTAGAGTGTGTTGGTATCAGTTCTGGCACTAGGCAGCCAAAAAAATAGAAAATGCGAAAAATATCCTTTGGGTGGCAGGTGGGGAAGGAATAAGGCATAACCCAAAAGCTAGTCGAGACTGAAGAGTTTAGAGAACTAACAAGTGGCGAGAAAGTTTGTGTCGTTCTATAGCACCTCTAGTTTATTTTTTATTTATTTCCTGTACGCTGTTAGATACGAGGAACAACTTAAATGAAAATATTTTGTGCGGGTTTTGAGAAAATAATATTTTTAGAAATTGCATCAATTTCAGAAATAAATTAATCGATATCAGCTGTTTTTTTTAAATATTGTATTATGACAATTTTCAAAGGGCTGATTTTTTACAACCGACTGTTGAGGCAAAAATCACTATCTCCAATTTTGTAGTTTTCAAATGGTAACATTTTTGGATTATCAAAAAAACGGATCAATAGCCGAAAATCAGACTATCACCATGTTTTACCGATTCATTGCATATCAGGAGAAAATTTAACGAAAAAATTTGGAACCGACAGTAAAAAGTGCCTAAATTTTGCCTACAATTAGACTGAAAATACTCACATTTTCGAAAAATTGAACATGAACGTACTTAAAGGTCCGGCTTCAATGAACATATTTTATTAAGGAAAAATATAATATCTTCAATATTATAGTTGTGGGAAGACGACCCCAAAAATTGCACTTTTTTAATTCTCAAAAAATCTGTGATTTCAAGGAACATGAGCCCACTGTCATTCTCTTAAGCATTCTTTACGCTATAGCAAGACGAAGTTTCATAAAAAATTTGGTGAAAATTTGAAAATTTTTTGAAGCGTCATGTGAAACACCTTCAAAAATCAAAATATATGTTTGAAAATACAAAAGCCACGACTTAATTCAGACCAATGGGGAAATTTGAGGAAAATCGGCCCGAACGGTTTAGGTGCGAGCGTTGATTAGGAGCTAGCGTTGATTAGGAGCTAGCGTTGACCACAGTCGGACCGACGGACGGACAGAAAGATCAAGAACCAACATGTTTTTCAAAATTGCAAAGCTTCGTCTAAGGCCATATCGACAGGGGTTTATTCAGTTCGGAAAAAAATAGTACACATGATTTAGCCGCAAGTATTGTTCACATACACCGGACAGACGGAAGAGACTGACGGAAGAGACAGACGGAAGGGACAGACGAAAGAGACAGACGGAAGAGACAGACGGAAGAGACAGACGGAAGAGAGAGGCGGAAGAGACAGACGAACGAACAGACGGACAGACAGACGGATAACTGGACGGACGGGCGTTTTGGAAAAAACTAGTGGTGCACATTTTCCCGCAATATTACAATGTATTCGTTAAGTACGACGGGACGCCCCTTTGCTTGTTTCCTTAATTTCAAACAGAAAGTACTCGAAGACTGCTAACTTTGAGGTAAAAGTTACTACATTCATTTCTGTATTTTTGAATTTTTTTTGCAAATTAGAAAAAACAAGCAATACCCGAATATGGGACTAGCACAATTTTTGTACCCTTATTAAATATGTGGAGAAAATTAAAAGCAAAATTTCGAGAATACAAACTTTTCGTAAATTTCAAGTGCAAATTACGCAAAAATAACGCGTTTTTCAAAAATTGTACATGATCATTAGAGACCGGATTTTTATGTAATTACGTATTTTTGTCTTTCTACTTACCGTTCTCAAAATTGTAATATTGGCGAATCATAGCCCTCCTAACACAATATCGAAATTTTTTCGTTACATATTTTTACATATTTAGTACTATATAACATATTTTACCTATTTTGCTGTTTTCAAAATATATTTTATTTTATCAATTTTCTTCAATTTAATTCCATATTTTTGTGAAAAGATGCATTTTTTAAAATCAGCATTTTCCCTACATTATTGGGGAAATATAGCTGTCCAACATATCATTGAAACCGCGTTTTTGATGTGTAACCTTTATTTCCGAGAAAAAAAATTGCGATCGCTGACTGTGTAATACTTCGATGAAGATGCTACAGTGTATGTTTTGCTGGTCGTAGATATTAGCAGTTTGTGCGATGGCTTCTATTGCGATTAGTCCGGCTGCTAAACTATGGTCCAGAATTACAATAGATGAAGCTTTACTACAGACGAGAAAGTCCTGTGATGTAAAAGTGAGCATTTCTTCTAAATATAATTTCTTGCTAAGTAAATGGATTTCATTAGAGAATTTTAAACATATTACATCGGATTTTACATATTTATTACATATTCTTACTGTTTTCATTACATATTTATGTACATATTTTGACGTTTCATACTACACATTTTTTCGGTCTCTAAATCATTTTTAAAAGAGCTACTTTTGTACAACAGACTTTGAGACAAAAAACTCTACTCTCGATTTTGTAGATTTGAAATTGTTTTTTTGCAATTTTAGAAAAAATTGAACGACACCCAAAAAAGCGATTAGAGTAACTTTTACCCTAATTTCATAAGTGGAGAAAATTCAAAGAAAAACAGTTTGGAAAGGGTTCTTGAGAAAACAATTTTGGTAAATTTCAAAGCGCATATAGGGCAAAAATATTCGTTTTTTTTCAAAAACTGTTCGTTACGTTATTTAAATGCTAATTTTTGTACATTGAGACTTTGTCTGAGGCTAAAATTTCTATCTTCAATTTTGTAGTTTTAATTTTTTTTAACTTTCAAAAAATCCAGTATTTCAAAGACATTCTCGTACGCAGTCACTATCAACAACAAATTCATCAAAAATTTGGAGCCATTCTCAAATTCAATAGTGTTTACAAATTGCTGAATATGTGCGTATAAAGAGTGTGGAGCGATATTGACAAAAATTAAATGTGTGTAATTTTAAAAAAATATCAAAATTAACTTACGTCATATTAAACAATTCAATTAGCCGTTGGAAGAGATTAAAGGGAAAAAAATGAAGTCTTTTTGAGAAAATGGCATTTGAGTGATTCTCAAAATGCGGAAATTCGAGTTCATTTTCACAGAATAGTGGCTGAGTTTTCGAGTACCTTTATATGACATAATTAAAGCACGTGTACACATAAATACAATATTGTGAACAAATTGTCGCAAATGTAAATATAAACGATCTGAGAAACTTGTCAAGAACTTCACTATTTTCTGACGTTTTCATTTTGCCTCTCTTTATGTCGATTTTTGTACACTCGTCAATACCAAACTTCATGTCATTGCTAAAATTATTAATGATAGATAGCATTTGGGAGAGAGTCGCTTCATTCTTAGCAAACTACTTTAGGATCATCCAAGAAAATATGTGATGCAGGCCTTTCATCACCATGAAGACTGTAACCAAAGTCAGAATGCGACAACAGTCTAGATAGTGGGATCAAACTAATGCAAAACAGCAGAGGGGATAGCGATCTCCTTGGAAAATTCCCCTGTTATCTGAATATTTGTGGTTTCTACTATTTCCTTTCCGCTGTGTGTTAGTGACATGGTATTCCTCGACTTTATACTATCCTTACAAAAACTCAACATGTCAATCGATAGATCTCCAGGGTCTTTAAAATCCAATCGTGTGGAAAACTGTCAAGGGCCTTCTGGTAGTCAATCCAAGCCATGCTTAAGTACGTTTCGTTTCCTTACTTTATTCAAGATCACTATTTAGTAGTAGGATTTACTACAGCCACAGGGACCTTTACGACATCCTTTCTGTTCAACTGGCAGCAGGTGGTTCTTCTCTAGATGCCTGTACATTTGTTAGCTACGGCTGCAGTTATAAACTTTGTACAGTACTGGCAAATAAGTGATTGGCCTGTAGTTTTTCGCCAAAGAACTGTCTCCCGCTTTGGGAAGCAAATAGGTGATCCACGTGTGAGCCATTCCGGGAGTTCTTTTGGGTTTTCTAGAATTTTATTAACAGAGAACATCTTCCACTGTTTCCACGAGTCCATCGGTCACATCAATTTCAGATTGCAGCCAAGATGAGTCTCTGTTGTAGAATCTGCTTTCTTTCCCAGATTGCTGCCCAAAATGTTTGACATCATCTTTTGAAAGAGTGACAGCATTGCCCTTCGGTTTCTTACTCAGATAGCGATTGAATCTTTTGTTTCAAACAACCGGCTCTCTGTACACGGAAATCTCTACGTTTGTAATGTCTAATTCGTTGAAGCCCACGCTTCTAGCTTAGCTTCTCAGCTACCATTAGCCTTGTGGTGTCATCTACAATTTGATATTTCAATAAATATGGAGTATTTTTTAACTTTAGAATTGTGATTTGATTTAGGAGATAGAAGGCTAAGAGTGATATTTCACGGTGTGTGCCCTATCCGTTTCATAATTTTTTTCGCCCATGGGGGTTCGGAGCTGTTAACTCTGTCTGGCTGTCGGACGTCGATGTTTTTGGACGGCCCCAAATAATTTGAGATACTAAA
>JAHLJT010008756.1:111447616-111503369 GCA_031308135.1 Acheta domesticus | reverse complement strand
ACACGCGCGGAAACGGACTTTGAATATCGAACATGGAACATTCAGGGAATTGCCACGAAAACTGAGGAGGTATTTAGAGAAATCAAAAAGTATGATATGGACATTGTAGGATTCACTGAAACTAAGAAGAAAGGAAGGGGTACGGAAGAAAGGAATGGGTACATCCACATTTATAGTGGGGTGCCTAAGGAAGAGAGAGCTCGAAGTGGGGGTTTCTATAGCTATCAAAAATAAATATAAAAACAATATCACCAGCTGGGAACAAATTAATGATAGAATTTTGAAGGTGCAAATGGAGATTAAAAGTTATGTAGTTACTATTATAGTTGCTTATAATGATGATGCCGATATTGCAAGTAAGGATTTATTTTATATAGAGTTGACAAAATCACTGGAGAAAGTAAGTGACCGAAAAGAACTTTTATTAGTTGGTGATTTAAATGCTCGCACTGGATGGAGAATTACCGATCCTATAGTAGGACAACATGGGGAAAATACAATAAATAATAATGGAGAGAGGTTGATAGAATTTTGCCAACAGAATACTCTCAGAATAATGAATGGTTGGTTCAAGCATAAACAGATACATCAGTATACCTGGATACAACCAACTTGGAATTTAAGGTCTATAATTGATTATATTATATTAAGACAAAAATCAAAATTATGGATAAAAGATGTAAGAGTATTGAGAGGCCCCGAGTATTGATCAGATCATCATTTACTGGTGTCCAGAATTTTCTTTCCTTTTAAAAGTACAAAAATGACTTTCAAAATTGAAGATGGTAATAATATTTTAAAAATAAATTATAATTTGCAAAAACTTCAAGATGACTCTACTTGTTTTCTTTATAAAATGAGATTAGCCACAAAATTGTGTGACGTTGCAGATGATTCTGCTACTAAAATGTATGAGGCAGTTAAGAAGAAGATACACGAATCTGCCTTTGAGGCGTTAGGGGAAAGAGAACAACAACATATATGGAATAGGAAACAAGAAATGTGGTGGAATGAAACTGTAGAGGAGTTAGTATATAAGAAGAAAATGGCATATAATAAGTGGCTCGCTACAAAATGTAACGAAGACCTTCAAGTATATAGAGATAGGAGGAAAGAATCGCAAAGAGAAGTTACTGCAGCAAAAAACGAGATATGGCAAAATATAGGGGAGGATATAGAGAAATGTTTTGGAAACACTAAAGCAAATAAAGCATGGGGTATACTGAAGTCAATGAGAAAACAAAATAATGACTGTGCAGGTATTAGCCCTATAAGCATGGAAGAGTGGAGGGAATATTATAAGGCACTGCTTACTGAAGATAGACCAAATTTTTTGCTGGACATGGTAAATGAGAATAGTACAAATGAAGAAAATTTACACATCCCACCGGTAACGACTCAAGAAGTAATCAGAGCTGTAAAATTAAGTAAGAACGGCCGAGCACCTGGTCCTGGTAATATACATAGCGAATTAATAAGTCCGCACCAGTTATACTCTTAAGAGATCCTGGCCAAGATATACGATAAATGTCTGAAAGGGGATATCATACCTCGGCAGTGGAAAACTGCAATAATCACTTCTCTGTATAAGAAAGATAATAGGAAAGACTGTTCCAACTATCGTGGAATCAGTGTAATGCCGTCATTAGCTAGGATTTACGGCCGTATCTTGAAAGAAAGAATAGAGAAGGAAGTTAAGGATTCTGAGGAACAAAATGGATTTAGACCAGGGCACTCATGTATAGATGGGATATTTACATTACGAAACCTGATTGAAAAAAGAGTTTGTAGAGGTTTAACAACTCATCTAGCTTTTGTAGACCTACACAAGGCTTACGACACTGTCCCACAAAACAAGTTGTTGACCAGTTTATATAAGAATGGAGTGTCGACAACTTATGTTAGTGCCGTTAAAGAATTTTACAGCAACTGTATGAGCACGGTCAAAATAGGCAGTAAAGTTTCCTCAGAATTCCTGGTTACGAAGGAACGAGACAGACGTCTTGCACTTGAAATGGACTTTTGGAGAAGAAGCAGTGGCATTTCCAAACTGGAACATGTGCGTAATGAGAGAAAAAGGGACATTACGGGCGTTAAACGAAATATTATCGACAAAATTGAAACCAAACGCTTTCTCTGGTATGGTCATCTAGAAAGAATGGAGAAGTTTAGATGGTCTAAACTAGTATGGAAATGGATTCCTCCCGAGAGAAAAAAACGCGGTCGACCACCAAGAAGCTGGGCCCAAGACGTACAAGACGCGATGGCTGCCAGAGGACTACAGGAAGGAGATTGGGATGATAGAGAAAAATGGAGATCGGCGGTCCTGTGGCAGCCATCGCGTCTTGTACGTCTTGGGCCCAGCTTCTTCCATGTTTCATTCATCATTCATTCATTCATTCCATGTTTAGATTGTCAGTATATATATATATATATATATATATATATATATATATATATATATATATACTGACAATCTAAACATGGAATTGATCAGATATGCATCGAATTAATTTATGCAGAGACTTCTAAACTTTATTAATATCTGCTGGTCCAGTAGATATATGCCAGGAGAATGGAATGAAGCCCTAATTTACCCACTATATAAAAAAGGCGACAAATCTGAATGTTCAAATTATAGAGGTATAAGCCTTCTAAATTCTTGCTACAAAATCTGCGCAAAAATTATAAACCAAAGATTAGTGCCTATTGTTGAAACTCAAATATCTGAAACACAACACGGTTTTAGAAAAGGTAGATCATGTTCAGATTGTATTTTTGTATTGACACAACTTACTGAAAAGCGAAGAGAATTTAAACTACCAACATACTACGTCTTTATTGATTACGTAAAAGCATTTGACAGCCTTAAAAGAAGATTATTATGGGAAACCTTGAAAAATATTGGACTCCCTTCTCATCTTATTACAGCAATTCAATCATTATACAGAAATAATAAAATCAAGATCCGAATGCTAAGAAATGGAACAGAATCAGCTTGTATAAACCAGGGAGTAAGACAGGGATGCCCACTCTCGCCAACGCTTTTTAATATATATATATATATATATATATATATATATATATATATATATATATGTATATATACATGGACGTGATCATTAAAAAATGGTTAATGACTTTAAATGACGTTTTTAAGATTGATAATGTCGAGATCCCAACATTACTTATTGCCGACGACCAGCTTATCATAGGAAAATCTGAATATGAAACTCAAATAGCAGTTCACAAGTTAAGTCAAATTGCTAATGAATATGGAATGAAAATCTCACCAAATAAACAAAAGTGATGGCATTTAAGGGACTTGAATCTTTAAGAGCTAAGATAGTTATAAATGGCCAAATAATTGAACAAATTAGTGAATCTAAATATCTCGGATATCATTTTAATTATATTAAATCAAGAGATGTGGAAATAAAATTGAACAACTTCACATACTTCTGTGGAACATTACAACGAACTCTAAAGCATAATGTGCAAAAACGAACTCTGCTTAGATTTTACAAAGTTATTGCCTTGCCATTACTGCTTTATGGAAGCAAGAGCTGAACATTAACATCACAATTACGAGGTTACGAGAGGTGTGGAAGAAAAAGGACGAATATCGGTGAAATCCGGGCTCATCGAGAATGGAAGGCGTCGGGAAGGACAATGCAGAGAAAATGGTATGTAGTGAGCTAAAACGGTTGTATTGGTGAAGTGAAGAAAGGACAATACCGGTGAATGAAGACAGTCACGTGGGTGAATGCGGGGCAGCGGCGGCACGTGGATTTCCGTGCGGCAGTTGACTGTTAATGTTTGGTGAATGTGTCTTAGTGATCAGGTGGGAACAAAGAACTAATCGGAGTGAAGGAAGATTCATCATTGAACTGTGCTAGAAGTGGTAAAATCTGCGTTGACAAGGCAAAGCATGTGGGCGGACACAAGGAGATCATAGAGTGAACATAGCTGGGCCGCATTAAACGGCCAACTGTGAGGCGTAGACGAAAAGATTTATTACGGACAGCGAATTGAGAAACGTTGGCGGGCGACGCGTGGCGAGTCCGTTATAACGGCGGAGTACGGCGAGATCGCGGCAGCAAGTGTTGTGCTGGGAACGGCCGCGAGCGGTGAAGGCGGGCGGCGGAGCACATGGAAGCGACCGGTCCCTCCCCCCAACTTCGGCGTCCAGCAACCCGACGAGTCCCGAGCACCGCCGGCGCTGCGCGAGGCATCGCCTCGTCGGCTGATTGCGGTCGCAGAGTGGCGTAGCTCCGTAAAGTTACAATCGCAAAGTTGTCAAAAAAATTTGAAATTAATCTCCAAATTTGTCGCTTTTTTGTTGCTAATTTGTTACGCAAAACAAAAATTTGTCGCTCTTCATTTGACACTGCTATAACAAATGCTGCTAACTTGATATCAAGTTAGCATCGCAAAAACAAGAAAACCAAGAAACTACACAGATAAATTAAAAATTAATTACATGGGAATTTGTCGCTTTTTTGTCGCTCAAAACTTACCATAAAACAAATTTTGTTACTCTTCAAACAAAGCCAGAAATGTAATTTCCCAAAAACGCTGTTTTTCAACGCAATGTCAGGAAAACCAAGAAATAACAATAATAAGTAAAAAATATTTACATGGGAATTTGTCGCTAATTTGTCGCTCGAAACCTACCGTAAAAGAAATTCTTTTACTCTTTAAACAATATGCTAGAAATGGAAGTTTTCCAAAACGCGATGCTAAGTTGATATCAACTTACAATCGCAATTTCAAGAAAACCAAGAAATAACAATAATAAGTAAAAAATAGTTACATGAGAATTTGTCGCTTTTTTGTCGCTCGAAACTTACCGTAAAATAAATTTTGTTACTCTTTAAACAATATGCCAGAAATAGAATTTTTCGCAAAACGGGATCTGATGTGTCGTCAAGTTAGAATCGCAATGTCAAGAAAACCGAGAAATAATCTAAATACACAAAAACATTTTACATCGGAATTTGTCGCTAATTTGTCGCTCGAAACCTACCGTAAAAGAAGTTTTGTTACTCTTTAAACAATATGCTACAAATTGAATTTTTCGCTAACGCGGGTCCAGTATGTGGTCAAGTTAGATTCACAATCTCCAGAAAACCGAGAAATAACAATAATATGCAAAAAATAATTACATGAGAATTTGTCGCTTTTTTGTCGCTCGAAACCTACTGTAAAAGAAATTCTTTTACTCTTTAAACAACAAGGAGTGTGATTTTCCCGGCGGAGGGAGGCAAGCTGTATACCTGGTGGTGAATTCTATGACCCTCCCTCTAGCCGAAACGGAAGGAGCGGATCAGGCACTAAGTGCCTTTACGGCATTGATTCATACACTAATATTTCTAAGACGCTCCAATGGACCTGTAAAGGATTGCTTCAGAAAAAGAAGACAGGAATATTCAATTCCTCAGCACATTACATAATTGAGAAAGTACAACAAGAAATTCGAAGTATAATTTTAAAAAATCGTTTTACAGAAATGAACTCAAAAGCTAATTGAAGACTATGTTGCACATGAAAACAAAATATCTGCGTTACACATATCGGATATTTTTATTTTCTCGCATTAATACGTACTTAGTAAAGACAAATTATTGTGATGGGGCAGCGTAAATCGGCGATTTTTCAACCCAAAAACTCTTGTGACCGTCGAGACCACGAGTTTAAAGAGAAAGGCACGCGCCTGCGTGTTTGGCGTCGAAAGAAAATTGTATTGACAAGAACAGTGAATTCTTCGTAAATTGTTTAAAAGTGAAATAAGCTTGCCAAATGAAGTATACATTCAGATAGATTTTATAATACACTTTCCTTGTTTTAGTATCACAACAAATATGCTCCAGAAATGTACACAGTTTTTCTTGCTGTTGTAAATATATATTAATAAATTAATAATTCCAGATTAATAGAACAAATGTTTGTTGTTGTTATTATTACTATTATTATTAATATTATTCTTCTAATTCACAGATAGATGGACGGGCGTATTAAAAAAATACTTTTTCGGTATCAGGAAGCTCCAAAACCTGTATTTCCGTTTAGATCTCGAAATTGATATTCCGCAGCATCATTTTCTGTATTCTACGTATAATACTCCGTATTCACATACATACGTATTCAAAAAAGTAAAAAACGTATTAAGAACCCGCAACTCGTGAAATCTCAGTATAAGATATGTTAGAGAAAGTAAATTACTACATATTGTAATAGGATTTGTTCACTTTTTCCGAATCAGGGACACAAAACGAGTTTTTGTGTCGAAAAATTCCCGTTTTTTGTGGCGGAATTACATAACTTTCTTTATATTACGCATTTTAAATTGGATAGTTTACTTGGTAAGTTCTCTTCGTGAAGTACGCACAGAAAATAATACTCGGTAGATGTATTAGATTTCCAGTTACAGGATCTCCGTTTCATCATTGTACACAACGTCTTCTTCTTCTTTTATTAAGGTTAATACCTGTTTTTCTTCATACAATACTTTACCGTCAGGATGATTCAAGAAATGTGGAAATCCAACGTACACAACGTAATGCTTGAAATTAATAAACTTTTATAAATAAGAGTGTTTCTGCGGAAAATTCTACGTTTTCCGGTGCACGATTGCATAACTTTCTCTTCTTACGATGAACTTCGTAAGGAGAACAAAACAAAACCAACGAATGAATCCTTCATCGCATGCCAGAATCTTCGAGATATCTGGAAATTTCAAATTTTATTTAATGTTTCCAATGGCAGTCTCGATTTGCAATTATTGGACATTTTAGACCAGTAACTAAACATCAACGACCATAAATAATTTTAGTTATACCAAAACCATTGGCGAAGTATCTACGAGTATAATTCCATTTGCAAAGCTTTGGTAATACCTGTCCCAGGCAAAAATAGCCAAGACCCGCCGGGTTTTTTAACCCTCGGGCAGGCTTTGGAAAAACCAGCAAGACTGTTACAGCCGGACGCTATAAGGGAGAGGGGGCTCGCCTAACTTGACCACATATTGGACCCGCGCTAGCGAAAAATTCAATTTCTAGCATGTTGTTTAAAGAGTAACAAAATTTCTTTTACGGTAGGTTTCGAGCGACAAATTAGCGACAAATTCCGATGTAAAAAGTTTTTGTGTATTTAGATTATTTCTCGGTTTTCTTGAGATTGCGATTCTAACTTGACGACACATCAGATCCCGTTTTGCGAAAAATTCTATTTCTGGCATATTGTTTAAAGAGTAACAAAATTTATTTTACGGTAAGTTTCGAGCGACAAAAAAGCGACAAATTCTCATGTAATTATTTTTTACTTATTATTGTTATTTCTTGGTTTTCTTGAAGTTGCGATTGTAGGTTGATATCAACTTAGCATCGCGTTTGGGAAAAATTCCATTTCTAGCATATTGTTTAAAGAGTAAAAGAATTTCTTTTACGGTAGGTTTCGAGCGACAAAAAAGCGACAAATTCTCATGTAAATATTTTTTATTTATTATTGTTATTTCTTAGTTTTCCTGACATTGCGTTGGAAAACAGCGTTTTTGGGAAATTACATTTCTGGCTTTGTTTGATGAGTAACAAAATTTCTTTTATGGTAAGTTTTGAGCGACAAAAAGGCGACAAATTCCCATGTAATTATTTTTTACTTATTATTGTTATTTCTTGGTTTTCTTGAAATTGCGATTGTAAGTTGATATCAACTTAGCATCGCGTTTGGGAAAAATCCCGTTTCTAACATGTTGTTTAAAGAGTAAAAGAATTTCTTTTACAGTAGGTTTCGAGCGACAAAAAAGCGACAAATTCTCATGTAATTATTTTTTGCATATTATTGTTATTTCTCGGTTTTCTGGAGATTGTGAATCTAACTTGACCACATACTGGACCCGCGTTAGCGAAAAATTCAATTTCTAGCATATTGTTTAAAGAGTAACAAAACTTCTTTTACGGTAGGTTTCGAGCGACAAATTAGCGACAAATTCCGATGTAAAAAGTTTTTGTGTATTTAGATTATTTCTCAGTTTTCTTGACATTGCGATTCTAACTTGACGACACATCAGATCCCGTTTTGCGAAAAATTCTATTTCTGGCATATTGTTTAAAGAGTAACAAAATTTATTTTACGGTAAGTTTCGAGCGACAAAAAAGCGACAAATTCTCATGTAACTATTTTTTACATATTATTGTTATTTCTTGGTTTTCTTGAAATTGCGATTGTAAGTTGATATCAACTTAGCATCGCGTTTTGGAAAACTTCCATTTCTAGCATATTGTTTAAAGAGTAAAAGAATTTCTTTTACGGTAGGTTTCGAGCGACAAATTAGCGACAAATTCCCATGTAAATATTTTTTACTTATTATTGTTATTTCTTGGTTTTCCTGACATTGCGCTGAAAAACAGCGTTTTTGGGAAATTACATTTCTGGCTTTGTTTGAAGAGTAACAAAATTTGTTTTATGGTAAGTTTTGAGCGACAAAAAAGCGACAAATTCCCATGTAATTAATTTTTAATTTATCTGTGTAGTTTCTTGGTTTTCTTGTTTTTGCGATGCTAACTTGATATCAAGTTAGCAGCATTTGTTATAGCAGTGTCAAATGAAGAGCGACAAATTTTTGTTTTGCGTAACAAATTAGCAACAAAAAAGCGACAAATTTGGAGATTAATTTCAAATTTTTTTGACAACTTTGCGATTGTAACTTTACGGAGCTGAGTGGCGTGGCCCTGGTCCGGACGTGCGGTGTGGGTGAGAACATTGGGAGAGGGGTGAATAGGTAACAGGAAGTAGTGATCTGTAGTAGAGGCCCCACAGTTGTTAAAATTATAAGAAATGAATGGAATTCCAGGACAATAAAGAGTCAATAAATAAGAGGTTGTCTAGAATAGGAAAATGATAGAGCAGATGTTTTGTGAGGAATAAAAACCACCAATTTTTTGTAATTAATCGATCAATAAAAATTCATGTTTAGTCCAATTACTCTCATGTTTCTATTGATGAGAATAATGGAATCCAGAGCCCATTCCCGGGAAAGAATCCCTGTCCCCTTTAACAAATAATTATTGTGAAGGGTCAAAGTCACGACTCGTTTCAATATATATATGCGTGAACGAAAACAAAGAAAAAGAAAATTATCTTATGGAACAAAAACTAAATATTCTAAGGCCAAGAAAAATAATAAAAAATTGTTAAATTTTAATGTGGCAAAGAGCAACTAACTAAACTAAAAAAATATAGATATAAACTAAAATTAAGTTTGGGTCATTATAAGTAAAGCCTTTCCTCTCAACTGCTCAAGCCGCAAGACCGCAGAGCAATGTACCTGCTTCATTAAATGAATTCCCGGCTCAGGGTTACAGTGGAGAGGAAATACTAAAAAAATTATGGGCGTGGCCGTGTACCTGGTGAGTGGCGTGGGCTTGGGCCAGTCGGCGGTGGGGGACGTGTAGGCTGGCAGGATGTGCGGCTTGCCCACCCAGCGGTGGGCGGGGGCGTCAGGGGGCGGCGGCGAGTTGCTCTCGTCCCACGCCACGGCCAGCATGATGCCCTGCGCGCGATGCACTTAGAGCTAAGAAATAATTGAGTTAGAGAATATCAGGTATTACATACTATAAATTTGATGACATTCGTTGACCCGATGACTGAGGATTATCAATATGGCTGCCCACATTATAAAACAGAAACAACCCAAAGGTCTATCAGCTTCTTGGATGAAAGTGAAGATAAAAAAATAACCAATGGTGCTACCAAAGCACATACTTTCCCACATTGTTTCTAAATGCTACGCAATATTATACTAATAAAAAATGCAGCAAAACAGCAGTTTTCTGCATTATTCAGAATAAATCAGCAACTTTTTTTCTGCTCCGAGACCCGATCTCAGATTCTGCGAGTTAACTTGCAGTCACTCATGCCACATAAGCGCCGTAATGGATCGAACTCGGTGAGAGGCATAAAGAGGTAAATGCCCGATTCCGTTCACTTCTGTTAGGGAATATCAATTTTGGAGAAAAACAGTTGAACGGTTTAGGCGCTACAGTTGTCCACTGACGGACACACAGCTGTGAGGTTGATAAGCAGATTGATGATAGTGATTCCAAGCGCGCCAACTTCTTAGGTCATTAATCTCGTAAACTTTTGCACCGCTACATGTAACGGCGATCTTCCTCCATGGATAGCAAAATGCGGCGCCGACCTACCGCGTGCCGGCTAGCAAGATTTTCGCCAACCGAGATACTCCCACTAGAAAGGTCTCCTGGCATGTGTGGTAGTGTTGTGCATGTGTGTGTAAGTAAAGGGTAGGATAGAACAAGGAAAGGGAAAAAAGATTGGGCGCGGTCCGTTTGGTAGGGCAGTACCCCGGCATTCGCCTGGAATTCAGAAAAGAAATCACGAAAAGCTATCAATCAAAGCTGCTATGATTATTTTCCGTACTGCCAAAGAACTATGTCTAGCTATCTGGTTAGTGTCGAAAATACTGCCACAGTCAACCCCTGAGCGGGAGGCTCAGGGGCACTACTATGACATTGCCCTCTCTTGGTCAGCCGTTAAGAATACATAAGTCCGTCCGATAGTGTATATAATGTATTGAAATTTCATGTTGATATATTTATTATTTTATTTAAATCAGTTCATTTAGATGCACAGAAAGACAATTGATTTGACATGACGTTTTAAAAATCGAACAAGAGATGTGAAAATTTGTTTAAATGTTGAAAATTCGTAAATCACATTTCCAGTTTACTTATATTAATTGTATTTGTGATTAGAATTGCTTCAAATAGTTTTCAATAAAGTTTCTGGAATTCTCAATAATTTTCTGCGGCAACAGAGAAGAATTGTGACAAATAATAATCCTTGAGCGAGACTGGAATCACCGAACCTTGCCTCCGAAGAACTGAGTCCGCACTTGCTAATTAACCATCTCAACCATTCGGGTAAGACATGGGATTTACCTAAGCTATTAGAGAGATTTACATAACCTATTAGAGTGTGTTGGTATCAGTTCTGGCACTAGGCAGCCAAAAAAATAGAAAATGCGAAAAATATCCTTTGGGTGGCAGGTGGGGAAGGAATAAGGCATAACCCAAAAGCTAGTCGAGACTGAAGAGTTTAGAGAACTAACAAGTGGCGAGAAAGTTTGTGTCGTTCTATAGCACCTCTAGTTTATTTTTTATTTATTTCCTGTACGCTGTTAGATACGAGGAACAACTTAAATGAAAATATTTTGTGCGGGTTTTGAGAAAATAATATTTTTAGAAATTGCATCAATTTCAGAAATAAATTAATCGATATCAGCTGTTTTTTTAAATATTGTATTATGACAATTTTCAAAGGGCTGATTTTTTACAACCGACTGTTGAGGCAAAAATCACTATCTCCAATTTTGTAGTTTTCAAATGGTAACATTTTTGGATTATCAAAAAAACGGATCAATAGCCGAAAATCAGACTATCACCATGTTTTTACCGATTCATTGCATATCAGGAGAAAATTTAACGAAAAAATTTGGAACCGACAGTAAAAAGTGCCTAAATTTTGCCTACAATTAGACTGAAAATACTCACATCTTCGAAAAATTGAACATGAACGTACTAAAAGGTCCGGCTTCAATGAACATATTTTATTAAGGAAAAATATAATATCTTCAATATTATAGTTGTGGGAAGACGACCCCAAAAATTGCACTTTTTTAATTCTCAAAAAATCTGTGATTTCAAGGAACATGAGCCCACTGTCATTCTCTTAAGCATTCTTTACGCTATAGCAAGACGAAGTTTCATAAAAAATTTGGTGAAAATTTGAAAATTTTTGAAGCGTCATGTGAAACACCTTCAGAAATCAAAATATATGTTTGAAAATACAAAAGCCACGACTTAATTCAGACCAATGGGGAAATTTGAGGAAAATCGGCCGAACGGTTTAGGTGCGAGCGTTGATTAGGAGCTAGCGTTGACCACAGTCGGACCGACGGACGGACAGAAAGATCAAGAACCAACATGTTTTTCAAAATTGCAAAGCTTCGTCTAAGGCCATATCGACAGGGGTTTATTCAGTTCGGAAAAAATAGTACACATGATTTAGCCGCAAGTATTGTTCACATACACCGGACAGACGGAAGAGACTGACGGAAGAGACAGACGGAAGGGACAGACGAAAGAGACAGACGGAAGAGACAGACGGAAGGGGCAGACGAAAGAGACAGACGGAAGAGACAGACGGAAGAGACAGGCGGAAGAGACAGACGAACGAACAGACGGACAGACAGACGGATAACTGGACGGACGGGCGTTTTGGAAAAACTAGTGGTGCACATTTTCCCGCAATATTACAATGTATTCGTTAAGTACGACGGGACGCCCCTTTGCTTGTTTCCTTAATTTCAAACAGAAAGTACTCGAAGACTGCTAACTTTGAGGTAAAAGTTACTACATTCATTTCTGTATTTTTGAATTTTTTTTGCAAATTTAGAAAAAAACAAGCAATACCCGAATATGGGACTAGCACAATTTTTGTACCCTTATTAAATATGTGGAGAAAATTTAAAGCAAAATTTCGAGATACAAACTTTTCGTAAATTTCAAGTGCAAATTACGCAAAAATAACGCGTTTTTCAAAAATTGTACATGATCATTAGAGACCGGATTTTTATGTAATTACGTATTTTTGTCTTTCTACTTACCGTTCTCAAAATTGTAATATTGGCGAATCATAGCCCTCCTAACACAATATCGAAATTTTTCGTTACATATTTTTACATATTTAGTACTATATAACATATTTTACATATTTTGCTGTTTTCAAAATATATTTTATTTTATCAATTTTCTTCAATTTAATTCCATATTTTTTGTGAAAAGATGCATTTTTTAAAATCAGCATTTTCCCTACATTATTGGGGAAATATAGCTGTCCAACATATCATTGAAACCGCGTTTTTGATGTGTAACCTTTATTTCCGAGAAAAAAATTGCGATCGCTGACGTGTAATACTTCGATGAAGATGCTACAGTGTATGTTTGCTGGTCGTAGATATTAGCAGTTTGTGCGATGGCTTCTATTGCGATTAGTCCGGCTGCTAAACTATGGTCCAGAATTACAATAGATGAAGCTTTTACTACAGACGAGAAAGTCCTGTGATGTAAAGTGAGCATTTTTTCTAAATATAATTTCTTGCTAAGTAAATGGATTTCATTAGAGAATTTTAAACATATTACATCGGATTT
This sequence comes from Acheta domesticus, assembly GCA_031308135.1. Lineage (NCBI taxonomy): Eukaryota > Metazoa > Arthropoda > Insecta > Orthoptera > Gryllidae > Acheta > Acheta domesticus. The sequence goes on along the minus strand of JAHLJT010008756.1, from coordinate 111,490,140 downwards.
TACATATTTATTACATATTCTTACTATTTTCATTACATATTTATGTACATATTTTGACGTTTCATACTACACATTTTTTCGGTCTCTAATCATTTTTAAAGAGCTACTTTTGTACAACAGACTTTGAGACAAAAAACTCTACTCTCGATTTTGTAGATTTGAAATTGTTTTTTGCAATTTTAGAAAAAATTGAACGACACCCAAAAAAGCGATTAGAGTAACTTTTTACCCTAATTTCATAAGTGGAGAAAATTCAAAGAAAACAGTTTGAAAGGGTTCTTGAGAAAACAATTTTGGTAAATTTCAAGCGCATATAGGGCAAAAATATTCGTTTTTTTTCAAAAAATGTTCGTTACGTTATTTAAATGCTAATTTTGTACATGAGACTTTGTCTGAGGCTAAAATTTCTATCTTCAATTTTGTAGTTTTAATTTTTTTTAACTTTCGAAAAATCCAGTATTTCAAAGACATTCTCGTACGCAGTCACTATTCAACAACAAAATTTCATCAAAAAATTTGGAGCCATTCTCAAATTCAATAGTGTTTACAAATTGCTGAATATGTGCGTATAAAGAGTGTGAGCGATATTGACAAAAATTAAATGTGTGTAATTTTAAAAAAATATCAAAATTAACTTTACGTCATATTAAACAATTCAATTAGCCGTTGGAAGAGATTAAAGGGAAAAAATGAAGTCTTTTTTGAGAAAATGGCATTTGAGTGATTCTCAAAATGCGGAAATTCGAGTTCATTTTCACAGAATAGTGCTGAGTTTTCGAGTACCTTTATATGACATAATTTAAAGCACGTGTACACATAAATACAATATTGTGAACAAATTGTCGCAAATGTAAATATAAACGATCTGAGAAACTTGTCAAGAACTTCACTATTTTCTGACGTTTTCATTTTGCCTCTCTTTATGTCGATTTTTGTACACTCGTCAATACCAAACTTCATGTCATTGCTAAAATTATTAATGATAGATAGCATTTGGGAGAGAGTCGCTTCATTCTTAGCAAACACTTTAGGATCATCCAAGAAAATATGTGATGCAGGCCTTTCATCACCATGAAGACTGTAACCAAAGTCAGAATGCGACAACAGTCTAGATAGTGGGATCAAACTAATGCAAAACAGCAGAGGGGATAGCGAATCTCCTTGGAAAATTCCCCTGTTTATCTGAATATTTGTGGTTTCTACTATTTCCTTTCCGCTGTGTGTTAGTGACATGGTATTCCTCGACTTTATACTATCCTTACAAAAACTCAACATGTCAATCGATAGATCTCCAGGGTCTTTAAAATCCAATCGTGTGGAAAACTGTCAAGGGCCTTCTGGTAGTCAATCCAAGCCATGCTTAAAGTACGTTTTCGTTTCCTTACTTTATTCAAGATCACTATTTAGTAGTAGGATTTACTTACAGCCACAGGGACCTTTACGACATCCTTTCTGTTCAACTGGCAGCAGGTGGTTCTTCTCTAGATGCCTGTACATTTTGTTAGCTACGGCTGCAGTTATAACTTTGTACAGTACTGGCAAATAAGTGATTGGCCTGTAGTTTTTCGCCAAAGAATTGTCTCCCGCTTTGGGAAGCAAATAGGTGATCCCACGTGTGAGCCATTCCGGGAGTTCTTTTGGGTTTTCTAGAATTTTATTAACAGAGAACATCTTCCACTGTTTCCACGAGTCCATCGGTCACATCAATTTCAGATTGCAGCCAAGATGAGTCTCTGTTGTAGAATCTGCTTTCTTCCCAGATTGCTGCCCAAAATGTTTTGACATCATCTTTTGAAAGAGTGACAGCATTGCCCTTCGGTTTCTTACTCAGATAGCGATTGAATCTTTTTGTTTCAAACAACCGGCTCTCTGTACACGGAAATCTCTACGTTTGTAATGTCTAATTCGTTGAGCCCACGCTTCTAGCTTAGCTTCTCAGCTACCATTAGCCTTGTGGTGTCATCTACAATTTGATATTTTCAATAAATATGGAGTATTTTTTTAACTTTAGAATTGTGATTTGATTTAGGAGATAGAAGGCTAAGAGTGATATTTCACGTCGTGTGTCCCCTATCCGTTTCATAATTTTTTTCGCCCATGGGGGTACGGAGCTGTTAACTCTGTCTGGCTGTCGGACGTCGATGTTTTTGGACGGCCCCAAAATAATTTGAGATACTAAATATCCAGTGGCATATATGAAGTGATTCATTTCAGTAATATTTAGATATCTACTTGAGGTCTGTACAACCTCATTTGAGCTGTCTCTATCACTCTCTTAGCGTAAATACTCCTCAATGGTGCACATGATTTGAATGGAAGTAGACGAACTCGTTCTGTTGTGGCGTCATAACAGTCGCCTTGAACAAAATTAGTTACGTGCATTTCAGAGACTTGAAAAGCACATGGGAAATAGTTGCCGGCGCGTGCTGAAGGGACGCTTTGCAAAAGAAAGGGCTATATTGGCTTGGGGCTTATATGAAGGGCTTGTGAACCCCACCGGACATGCTGGCCGGAGACATGTGGCAGGAGGAAACGGCAATATGACGCAGTTCCGGAGTCAGGCTAGAAGGTATATAAAACAGCCCCGTCTGTTTCTTGGGCTCGTCCGTAGATAGTCGTGGAGGTGCGGCTTGTGGCACGTCGATGTGCTGGCTACGGAGGCAAGGGGATGAAGCCGGGGCGCATGCGTCGTGACGTGAGGCAAGTGGTCGTGGTGACTGGCAAAGATCCTTCTAGTAACGGTCGGTTATAAAATCCATTGTAAAATTTGTAAATAGGAATTTAAGGTGTCGGTGCACATTGTGAATAAATATTCAACATTGTACGACCGTTCACGTCTGTGTATTCTTGTAATGGTCCCGGCCATGATACCACACTCTCTAGCATCGGAGGAGGTTACGCATTGTGTCATTGTCGTGTGAATCATAGCCAGATGAATTTTCACCACTAGTGTATTTTTCACTTGGAGGAGTTAAACCTTCAAGAGGACCATCGCTTTCAGGGATTGTAGGTGGTTATAAATGTTCGTCATGTAGATAGTTCGATCGAAGAACATACTCCGCGTTTCTCTGGATATCTACAACTTGTTCTGATGTGAATTTTCTACTGCTGAATATGTATCGTCGTTGACTGGCAAGCTTCTTTCAGTCTAGGGTAGGTCTCATATCTGGGTTCCGCTGTCTCCATATCTTAAAAACTTATATTTCGGAGTTCCCATTCTTCGCTTTTGCATTGTAAAAGCACCACATCACCTCCTTTAAATCATCCCGTGTCCATCTCTGACGATCGCTTCGAGCTCTGCCGCCTCTTGGTGCTTGGATCTAACATCCGTTGGATTGTCAGATGTCGACAAAGTGACATTAACTCGGTTTCTGAGAGTGTATGGGACAGTGGTAGAAGAAGACACGTTAAGATTCATTTCATTTCTTGTTCTATCCATTTTGCTCATTGATTTTAAGTGAAGATTCGCAGGAAGATAGTTCGAAATCACATATCACGTTTAACCTATGTGTTAAATCCTGTCATCAGTTACTGCGACCCACAGTGGCCTCAGGGCATCCCCCCGCAGGGTCCAGAAAGGGGTCCCTCCGATCGCTAGTCGGCATTACTAAACCCTACGGGATTTTCGCTTAGGGATATTATTATTATTATTATTATTATTATTATTATTATTATTATTATTATTATTATTACATGCAGAAGAAATAATTGAGGAAATATTCCTCTCCCCTCTCTTTTTCCAGATGGAGTTATTAACTTTTTACTTTCCCCTATACGTACGGAGTAATATTAGGGAAAGTTATTTAATGGTGTGCGAAAAAACGGCGAGTTTTCGGCGGAAAAAATTCGTTTCCGGGCCGTGATAACGAAAAACTGGATAAAACCAGTTGCTAAATTAAGAAAACAAAATTCCCTAACACGTGGTTTTTGTAATTTTTAAAAATTGCGCATATTGCATGCAATATTGCTAGAAAACCACTAAAATTTTCAAAAGAATGTACATGACCGTGAACAAAGAACTCACTTTGGAGAACACATTTTATTTGAAGGAAAAATCTCTATCTTCAATTTTGTAGTTGGAGAAAGACGCCGAAAAAAGTCAAACTTTCATAATTTTCGAAAATTCAGTTATCCGTGAAAATTTAACCTATGCCATGTTAATAAAGGTATTTTACTCTATTCATACAAAAAATTTAAAGAAAAAATTTGGAGACGTTTTTGAGAAAATTTTGAAAATCCTCGGGAGGCTTCATATAAAGTACCCCCAAATTTTGAAGAATCTTTTTCAAAATCTCAAAATTTTACGAATATCGAAATTAAATGAAGTTCTACACATACATTGAAAATAATTCACAAATAAAATGTATAGTGACGACTTCTCCCTCCGCTTAAACAATACCATTTTTAAACTCAGAAAAATCCCCAACTTAAAGAAACACCCATTCACAGAAAAATATCATTTATGGCCCACCTCTTCACATATTCAATAATCCGATACACCCCCCTTCCGTATAGTCTCCTTTCTGCCCAAATAGACATGTGCCAAGAAATTGAAAATTCCTTCCGAAGATATCAAAACATTCTAAAACAGAAATTATAACAAACAGAATCTCTGCTAAGTCATAAAATTATACTACGGAACGTAAACGACACCACAGAGAAGTAATACCTACTCATATGTTGAATATTTTTCGTAGATTCAAAACTAAAACCTACAACGTCTTGGGACAACAATATAGTTCGTGACAAACAAGACTTTATACAGAAACGTCAACATAATTCCACTGGATGACCTTATCACCACAAGAAGCCAAATATATTAGAAGAGATTGTGCCAGCACACGAATCACCTTCCAATTAATCTACTAGTAAGGCAACACATATGCAGGCTCACACGAAAAAAAATTACTTATGAAACCTATAAAAATGTAATAGTAGTTATATATTTCTGATTTTTTATTGCACTGTATACCATTTGATTAATGTATAAAAATGAACTGATTATAAATTTGCAGACGAGAAATAATTTTAAAATATGAAAATGAATTTGAGATTTTCTCTATTAATTATCTTTTATCGTTCCTATTCATTCGCTCAGAATATTACAATCAATTTCGAGATGTCAATGGAAATGCACGTTTTGGGGTCATCTGATATGAAAACAGTGTTTTTTCCTCAAAACGTCCAGCCATCGGTCCGCTTGTCGTTCTGTGAACACACTAGTGTCAAAACTATTCGTAGAATTTTTGCTAAAAACATTGCATTATTGATCTGGCCCGACTCGAGATCCTGCAATTTGAAAATAATTCTTTAAATATTGTGGTGATTTAGTTGAAGCAATTTTTTCTTCAAGTGAAATTAGTTCTTTACAATCAGTTCTTCATAAAATATGTAAACTTTTCTGAATACATTACCTGTTTTTGCACAATCTTGATTGAAATATGAGCAACATTAAACAATATTAAAAATAAGATTTTCTCAAAATCAAAATTGTGTTCTTTAATCGTTTTGCATGGATAGTGCTATATTCACTAAGTAAAATGAAATGAACTTCATTTTAATTTAATATTTTGTTTTTCCAGGAAATTATTTTCATTAAATGTATTTTTTTATACATCTCTCACGTCGCACGGTGGTCTGAACGGGGTCGAAAAGCGAGCACAGAATGTTAAGTTAAATAACTATTTATATAGTGATTTTAAAACGTTTTTTTGACTATGAATCTAACGAAACATGTTCTAGATGAGAAATAATAACATTCCACTTAATTTATATTTATTAATTTATATATTATGCCACCTCGGTATCCAACGCTAATGCTTCGACTGCTGACTGCACTTCCACAAAGAGAGGCAATTCCGGGAGACGAAAATGTTTTTTTTCAATTGTTCAATTAATATCAAATATTTATTTCATGGAGATGTGTTTCTATGTTGTTTTATAATTGTTCGTCAGTGATCACTTAGTTAATTGAAATGGCACTTTTTTCAATGGTCGTCATGTAAAGTTTTAACTTTCGCCATTTTCAAAAAGGCAGGCCAAGGTGACTCTTGCTAACGAAAACATATGACCAAATGTCCAACGAATAACATTAATTTCATGGAAGTGTGTTTAGTTATTTTTGTGTAATTCCTCGTCAATAATCACTTACTTTTGGATAAGGCGCTTTCTTTCAAATCTCATCATGAAAACTTTAAACGGTCGCCATTTTAAAAGAGGCAGGCCGAGGCGATTGTTGTTAACGAAAAACATCAACAAATGTCCAATTAATTAGTTATTAATTTCATAGAAATATTTTTAGTTTGTGTACTTGTCCGTCAAAATCAGTTTTGGAAAAGGCGCTTTATTTCAAACCTGAAGTAAACTTTTAACGGTCGCCATTTTAAAAGAGACTAGCCGAGGCGGCTGTTGTTAACGGAAAAACATTAACACATGTCCACTTAATAACATTTATTAATTTCATGGAAATGTTTTTGGGTGTTTTCGTGTAATTGCCCTTCAAAAATAAGTTTTGGAAATGGCGCTTTATTTCAAACCTCAAGTAAAGGTTTAACAGCCGCCATTTTAAAAGAGGCCAGACGAGGCGGCTGTTGTTAGCGAAAACACATTAACAAATGTCCAATTAATAATATTTATTAATTTCATGAAAATGTTTCTGGGTGTTTTCGTGTAATTGCACATCAAAAATGACTTAACAAAAATGACGTTTTCTTTCACACCTCGTCATCTTAAATTTAAACGGTCGCCATTTTAAAAAGGGCGAGCCAAGGTGGCTGTAGTTAACGAAAACATATTAACAAATGTCCATTTAATAATAGTTATTAATTTCATTGTAGTGCTTTTTCTTGTTTTTCTGTAATTTTCCGTCGAAGATCACTTAATTAATGAAAATCACGCTTTTGTTCAACCTCGTCATGTAAAGTTTAAATAGATGCAATTTTCAAAGAGGTGGTTGTTGTTACCAAAAATCTATTTAAAAATGTTTACTTAATAACATACTTTTGTTTCAAAGACATGTTTTCAGAGGTTTTAATGTTATTGCCCGTCAAATTTCACTTATTGCATGTTACAGTTCTGCAGATCTCAGTTTCATATGTTTAAATGTATTGAAAAACAATGAAATTTGGCAAAATAGAAAGAAGGATTATTTTTGAAAAGAAATTGAAAATATTATACAATTAATGGAGATCCGAAAGTTGAGAAGATTAAAAATTTTCAAGAAGTAAACATTCTGGGTATTATGTCCGGAGGTAATAATGCTCTTTCCAAGCACCATTAACGTAAACTTTAAATGGTCATAATTTTGAGAGGGGCAGACCGAGGCAGCTGATCTCAACTGAAAAATGTTCAATAATGTTCACTTAATAACATATATTAATTTCAGTGATGGGTTTTATGGCGTTTGTTTGCAATTGCTTATGAAAGTTTACTTAGTTTAAGAATAAGAGGTTTTCGCACATTTTAATTACATAAGGCTTAATTAAATTAAAAATAAAAATAATTGGCACTGCGAAGGCTTTAATATATTTAGAAGGATATATAAAAGCATACACAATTCCTGGAAGTTGAAAAGTTCATTACGGAAAAAGTTATAAACAATGAAATATAAGTGTATTTTCACTGCTTGAGTGGCTGAAGTTTTCCCCGGCTGAAATACTTACACAGCAAATTACACCTCCGCGATCCCCAGTCCCCAAAATTAACACTCTTAAATTAAACTGGATTATATTCCAAAACATAATAAGCAATTTAATGCCTAAAATAAAAATCCTAAACACTTCAATAGAAACTGAGAATGCTGTAATATTAGTAAACACCATAATACATACAGCAATGACAGAAACGCAACCCATAAATACACAACCTCATAACAATATTACACATTCACTTCTACCGACAGAAATTACAGACATATTAAATATAAAAAATAAAACCAGAAGACTGTGGAACGTAACAAAAAATCCACTAATTAAAACAGAACATAACATATTAACTAATATAGTTAAGAAATTAATAAAGAATCATATTAATCTCAAATTCCAAAACAAGATACAATCTTTAATGTTACAAAACAACACTATTTGGAACTTTACCAGAAAAATACTAAAAAAGAAATCTATTATTCCACCTATCAACTCACCAAAGGGTAAGTTATTCACTCCAACCGACAAGGATGAGGAAATAGCCAATTACTTTGAGTCGACTTTCACCCTCAACCAAACAAAATTGCACCCGGAACATAATACAATAAAAACTATGGCCCTCACCTTAAATTCTACAAATCTTCCTAACTATGGCCCTCACCTTAAACTTAAAATTCATTTCACAAACCCTAAGGAAATAAAACAAATAATTAACTTTCTCCCGATAAAAAAAGCGCCAGACCAGGATAGTATTAATAATTCAACATTAAAGCATTTACCAGGCCCCGCAATTGCTTTCATAACAAATATTTACAATTCATGTTTCAGAACAAACCATTTTCCATCCACTTGGAAAGATGCCATTATTCATCAAATAAAATAATCAAATAAAAATGCAGCAAACACCGATAGCTATCGCCCAATTAGCCTCCTTCCATCTCTGTCTAAAATCTTCGAAAAAATAATACTTCAACGACTCACAAAACATCTATAATTAACAAAAGCAATCCCAAGAGAGCAATTTGGATTTACTGAACACATATCCACACAACACCAACTCCTCAGAATTACAGAACATCTCAATACTGTAGCGGTACGCTATTTTTAATATTTTTTAAATTTCACAAATAACTGTCGATGCGAGGCGTCCACCTCCCGCCGCCGCCAGCCGGGTCGGCGCGCCCCCTCCGCTAATGGAAGGGATGACAGCACGCGCCCCTCTAAAGTTTATGGCCATCGTCCGCGAGTCGACCCTCATCCCGTCACGCACCCGGGCGCCGAAGAAGAGATTAGAGACGTGTGCCGATCCCGCCGTTCCGGGTATCATGCGCACTGAGTACCCAGGCCGTCCTTCGCAGCTTTCTCCGGGGGTCCCAACGGACATTCCGCGTACCCTTTACTGACCTACTTCCGAAGTCAGACGGAGAGCGTTTTCCAGACAGAGATAGGGCTACGGAAAATTCCTAGAATCACCGGACCTGATTGGCCGAGGACAAAATTACGGCGTAGTAGCACTTAGCCAATCAGGGGCAAAATTCCGTGGGGTGGGAGCGATTTTGGGGCACTTTTGAATTTTCGGGGTGGCGGAACGAGGGCACCTCCACGCTAGAGGCGTAGGGGAGGAAATCACTTCTTCTTGTTCGATTGAGCTGGGGGGGGGGGGCGAGCGCCGCGGAGCGAGTAACAGCTCCGGCGCCGCGTTCGAACACTACGTTTACTCGACTTGTCTTGGGTGGCGAGCGCCGCGGAGTAAGTGATAGCTCCGGCGCCGCGTTCGAGGGAGAATTATTATTTTGGGACTTAGTTCGTGGACTCTGAGCTCTGCCGTGGGCAGTGACCGGTGACTAGTTTTCTCCGAGATTCGTGACCGTGAAAACTCCAGAGAACTTTCCGTAAGAACTGCTGATTTGTGTGAACGGAATTGGCGATCATTCACGATCCGGGCCAGCTGACCGTCGCCGCCGCCGCCGTCACCGCCGCAGCCGCTGTCGCCGCCGCCGCTCCTTTGGTAGCTATTGTGGAAGGACGTTTCTCGGCCTGGCAGGGCCATCTCAGCCGCCGACCCAGACGGAGAGAAGCCGACGCCGCCGCGACCCCCGCCGCCGCCGCCGAGGGCCGCCTACACGCCGCCCCATTCAGGCATAAACTTCGGTCAACGACCGCCAAAGAACTATTGTGCATTGCAGTGCCGCGCTTAGGCACTTGTTCCCTCATTATTGCCAGCCAGAAGGCGAATGGCCTAGAGTTTGTTGGGGCCTGTAAAGGAATTTGATTGTAATTCTCGTTCTTTACTTTTTTTAGATTTAAGTTTTATCTCATTTTTTCTTTCGTTTCTAACTGAGCTCATCAGGTAGGGCCTTTCTTAACTCTTTGAATCACTGTAACTTCCCCGGCCTATTATTAGGCGGGAATAAACCTTTTTATTTGCTTTACCAACCACTGAATTGTTTCTGTAGTTAGCAAACGCCTTACGACTCCTTCCATCCGAGTTAGATTCTAAGCAGGTGACAAAGTTGGCCGACTGAGCTAGGCCCGGGCCGCCCTCGTTGACTTCGGCGCACACCCACGCCGCCGGAGCTCGACGCTGTGGTTGACAATCGACGCCACCGTGTGGCTCGATAACGAACGTTGGGTGTGACAATACAGTATTTCAGAAAAAACATCACTCAATACTCATATCACTCGACATATCACAGGCATTTGATGGAGTATGGCACCAGGCACTAATATACAATCTAAAGAAAATCGGCACTCTACAGTACATCACCTCAATAATCCAAAGCTACTTATCCAACAGAACCTTTGCAGTAACAATTAACAATCATCACTCAAACCCCAGGGAAATCAAAGCAGGATTACCACAAGGATCCCCCCTTTCACCCACACTGTTCAATCTGTATGAAGCAGACATCCCCAAACATCCAACAGTATAAACAGCACAGTTTGCAGACGACACACTTATTTTCGCTTCCAATCCCTCTTTAATCAGTGTTAAAAACAACATACAATTATATCTAAACCAAATTGACAGTTGGTCATCCAAATTAAAAATAAAATTATACCGAAACAATTTTTTTTCTTTAAGGACGTACGCCCCACCAATCCCATTAACATTAAACAATGAGCCCATCCCATGGTACCCCCCCCCAAAAAAACCATCAAATATTTAGGATTGCAATTTGACACCAAACTGAATTGGAAACAACACATAGACATCAAAATAATACAAACTAAATATAAACTGCATCAACTAAAACACTAATAAATAGAAATAAATACCTCCCATACCAAACAGCAATAATACTATACAAAACAATCATTAGACCGACTCTTCTCTACGCCTGTCCAATATGGATCAATACTGCAAAAACAAACATCTACAAAATTCAAATACAAGTACAAAACCGGTTTCTTCGAACCATCACTAATGCACCCTGGTTCATATCAAATCACCAATTAAACATGGAATTCAACCTCGATCCCATCATTCACCACACTCCTTACCTATCACATAACTTCTTCTCTAATATTCACCATATCCAAACCTCAAATTGAATAAATCTGTAAAATTCCCACTCATCCTACTCGCATCAAAAATATATATCCATTCCACATGTTTTGCAAAATGTTTTCAGACCTGTAATAAATCCTACGAGGTGCCCTCATGGTTTCCTCAACCTTTGTATTAGTATTAAGTTAGGTTACGTTTTAGTAATTAAGCCATCAATACATATGTATAGTTAAATAAACGGATCTATGTATACAATCAATCAAATAATAAATTTAAAAAACAAACTATTACTTCGCCAAACGTCCCACTCCTACTTATTTTTCCGATCCTGGAGCCGCCTTCGCACACTTCATTTCTTCGTCTCGGATCCGTAATATTCGTTCACGTACTTAAGTTGTTTTACGTTAAAAGAGGGGATATTCAATTGATTTTTTGCAAGTAAATCAGAATTAATATTTTCCAAATTGCCTTTTCCTTCCTTTCCAATTTCACTAATTCTATTGCATGTGCTGAACTTTTTATGTTATAATGTATGATATTATCTTTATTGATATATTTCTTGTAGACGATCGAATGACTTGCATCACGACGCGATGGAGACTATCCCCGCCCCCCAGTGACATCTACGCCAATACTCTCAATCATTCGGATAAACAGGTGTATCATAGAGAACGTTCGTACTAGAGATCATGCTTGCGGGAAATCTAGCCTATCAACTTCTCAGTCGTTGGCAGTTGGTTTAGAAGTTTATTTTGTAATAGTTAACTATGAAAGAACCAGATGGCGTTATCGTCCGTACAGTGTGCCAGAATGCGCGGAAAGACTGGGACTTCTGAATTTGGCAGTTACCTATTTTATGTGTCTGCAACTGTACATCAACGCCCAGCTGCAAATGCATTGTAAATAATACATCGTTTGATATTAAACTCAAGGTGCCGGTTCGTTAAGATATTCATTATGCAAACATCGTTTGAGCAACATTTCCATGTACCGAAGTAAAGTCTAAGCCTATTGAATTGTTTCTAATGGTAACAACTGGTATTTGGTTTTCAAAGGTGAAAATATTACTTTGATTATGCTTTGGCTCGGAATGGTTTCTCTTGAAGTACATTAGAACGCAGAAAATAATCCAATACGTTTTAGTGTAGAAAGAATTTTTCAATATTCGCATTCTAGAAAGCTGGTACCCTGCCCCTCCAAAACCCTCTCTGTTCCACATAAAACTAGTGGTGCTTCCAACGCGCATACTTTCTCTCTCTGCTTCTATACGGTCCTTCTTGCTATTCCACTACTTCATAAACCAGCAAAAGTGTATGATACCAACAAACGTTTTCAGTACCGAGACCCGATATCCGAAACTCAAAGTCAACGAACCGGCACTTATACCACTACGCAACACCAACACCGCCTGTGTCGAACAGAGCCACGAAAGAATAGAACCAACCGATAAAATGGTAAATGCATGATTGCATGAACAATTGATAAGATGGTACATACGCTTTACAAATACAAGAAGAGAAGTAAAAAATTGTTAAAAGTTAAAAATTTGAACAAATATATATAGACATTTCCAGTTCCTTTATCGCAATTACTTATATATTTGTCAAAACGTAATTGTATCTATTTTATCATTACGAGCCGGTAATTTTCAACATGCGAAAAACATGTCTTTCAAACATGACCAAGAAAGGTAGCGGTGAACCGCTTTACGAAGTATTCGTAAGGCTAGAAAGTAATAACAATTTTTGGAACCGTTAGGGATTGTAAGTTTATCGCATGCGTTCTGGTTATAACGTATTACAATTTAACGTTAAAATACTCATATATTACTTAAATTGGTTCATACAGATATATATATATATATATATATATATATATATATATATATATATATGAGACAACGGTTGATTTGACATGTCATACGCTTCAGAAATCGAATAACAGAGTTGAAAAATTGTTTAAAAGATGCACTTAGGGAAAACACAGGCAAGTCCTGTCTATTTATCTGCATTGATTCTATTCGTGAGTAGAAGTACTTCAAATGATTTTCAATAAAGTATCTACACTCTTCAATGTTTTTTCCTTCAACATCACATTCATCAAATTACAATCCCCTCTAGGGATCGAACTTGGCATCTTCCTTATTGAAGATCTCAACCCAAAGGTGCTTTAACCAGCCGCACCACGGGACCCACATGCGGACCAACTACTTATATTTTAGTCAAAACGTAATTGTATCAGTTCTATCACTAGGAAGCCGGTAATTGTCAACATGCGAAAAACATGTCTTTCAAACATGACCAAGAAAGGCAGCGGTGAACGGCTTACTCCAAATAATTTATCCACTGATCGGCATTTGAAAAATAACTACTGCAAGAAAGTACGTGCCATTCTATAGCACCACTAGTTTATTTACATATTTACCGTCCCTTATTACACACGTGCAGAAATTTTAAAGAGAAAATTTGGAGCGTTTTTTGAGAATTTTTTTTGTAAATTTGAATCGCAATTTACGCAGTGACCTTATTTGAAGTGCTAATTTTGTACAACCGACTTTGTCTGAGGCAAAAATCTCTATCTTCAATTTTGCAGTTTTTAAGCAGTTTTTTGCAATTTTCGAAAAATTGGGCCTATCAACGAAAATAATACCTACGTCATTCCCTTCAACGTTCTTCGCACTATTCAACAACAAAATATAATCAAAAACTTTGGAGCCATTTTCTTTTAACTTAGAAAATCTCAAAATGGGCTTCATGCAAAGTACCCTCAAATACTAAAATATCGGTTTCAAATTCAAGAGGCCTTGAGACGAGTAAAAACGATCGGGGAAAATCAATTTTGAAGAAAATCAGCCGAATGGTTTAGGCGCTAGTGTTGACCACAGACGGACAGACGGACGTTTTGCCGTCAATCGATTTTGCAGTATGAAGAAGCAACAAATCATGGATTTTGACTACGCCACGAGATAGAGGATTTTTTTTCTAAATTTAGCAACAGGTTTTACCCACTTTTTTGTCACCAGACCCCTGCTATAAAAGTTTTTCTGGCGAAAATTCCCCGTTTTCCGCCGCACGATTACTTATCTTTCTCTTCTTACGAAGTATTCGTAAGGCGAGAAAGTAAAAATCAAGGAAAGTGAAATAATATTGCAAAGGGTAGGGTTGCCCGATCTGGTATTTTCGCACTACTTTACTTGGCCTTCTCAAAAGTAAAAACCTTTTTTAATATTTTTGTGACAATCAAAGGAAGCGAAAAGCAAACTCTTGAGAAATATTAAATCATTCCTTAAAATGTTTTTAAAGAAGTATGATTTTTTCCAAGAACGTACCGGGAGAGATGGCTCAGTGCATCAACCTGATGTCACTGCAGTCCCTCTGACCGGGAGGTCCTAGGTTCGAGTCCCGACGGCGGCAGGATTTTCGTCACTAGCTTGTCAGCTAGGTCGAATTCAGTCGCTTTCTGGAGGAGAATTCTAGCGGCCGGCTGCTCTGATCGGTAGTTTTCCGTGGTTTCTCCGATCAACACCAGGCGAATGCCGGAGCAGTACCCTAACAAACGGGCCACGGACCGCGCACGCGATCTTTCCTTCCTATTCCTTGTCCTATCCTCTCCCTCTTACACACACACTTACACTAACATGCACTACACTGCCACATATGCCGGGAGACCGGTCGGGAGCTTACAAGTTGTCCCGGCTGGGGCGGTGCCCCGCTGGTGGGAGATACTTGGTTGAGGGAAAACCCCGCTAGTCGACGGTAGGTCGGCGCCAGATCTCGCCATCCAGCGGGGAAAAGTTCATTAACACCTTCCGAGAAAAACACGCACTACCCTTACGGGACTAATGACCTGAGCCGTTGACGCGCCCGGAAACATCAATCAATCAATCCAAGAACATCTCTCTATAATGCTGAATGAACTTCTATTGAAAATTTGTTTCCAGCATAAATTGTATAATTATTATTATTATTATTATTATTATTATTATTATTATTGTTTGATATTCTGTAAGTTCATTAGAAGTTACGTTTATACTTTTGTAAACAAATAAGGGTCGGGGCAGGGTAGGGCAGGGCAGGGCAGGGCAGGGTAGGGCACCTGAGCTTCGCGCACGGCGTTGTCGCGCTCGCAGCGCGCGAGGGAGCGCGCGTAGGCGTCGCGCAGCCGTCGGCCGTCGGCCGTGGCGGCGGCAGCGGCGCGCGCGCGCTCTCGCGCCTTGCGCCCCAACCACAGGTGATCCAAGTGCTTGGCCGCCTCCTCGCCTTCCCGTAGGCCGAGCACCGCCCCCTGCACGCACGCCATGCGCGGCTAAACGCTTAGAAAGGGAGGCGACATCCACGTCAATGTTGTCAAACACGTCTTAATAGAAACATCCATGATTTAAAAATTGATTTATTAAAGTTGATGGTTTCTAAATATCAATGTTTAAATAGAAACAATTTGTTTTAAATATCGATTTGTTAAAGCCGATGTTTTCTCAGCAGATATGTTTTGTGTTTGCTGGTTTTGCTTTCCGATGTTTTGTTTGTGAGCGAAACATTTCGTTTTCTCAATTTTGTTAAAGTTAAAGTATAAAATAATAACTGGTGCTACTAATGTCGGTTAATATTCGAAGCAAACGAACGCAGTTTGAACCACTCTTATGGAGCTTTTATTCCATCTCCCCCGATACAACCTCAATGTCCTCGTGTTTCGCACATGGAGAGGCGGTTAATGCCCGCGCCATGGGGTTACGGCCTCCCTCTTCTTCTCGCACTCTCTTCGGCGAACTGAGGACTGATCTTTGTGATGAACTTGGGCGCCCATGCTTCAGGCTGTTTTGTTTATTATTTTTACTTTCGCGTATACGTACGTATATACGGAGTAATATAAATAGATCATGCAATCATTAAAGAGACAAACTGGTCTGGATAAAAAAGGTGAGTAGGACAAATTTGATAATTTTAGGACTTGACGTCGGCAGCACTGGGATGAGACCTGACCATCAGAAGGATCAGCATTGTTGTGTTTATAACCTGAAAATTAAGCAGAAATATGGCGAGGCCACATTAAAATTCTACATTCGTTGAACAAAGTTCTACAATTCGTTTTGAACTTACTGAGGGTGAAAAACCTGCTAATATATACTCTAGAATAACTAGTGTATAAGTGAAAGAACCGCTCTACCCGCATTTTTACATGTTTTTACACATTTTTACAGATTATCACGACGAACAGCGTATAACGAATAACTAATACTGCTTAGAAATGCTTTTGAAGAAGGTGAAGCCAGTCGTGAGAGAGAAATGTGGATCTCAGAGGAGAGGTATGATTCTCTAGCAAAACCACGCACGTCCTCACACTGCTCAACAAAGCCGTGAAGCCATCGACAAAATGAGTTGAGAGGAATTGATTCATCTCCCTTACAGCCCCAAATAAGCATCATCTGATTTCCTTTTGCTTGGCCCACTGTGGGAAAAAGTTTCAGGATAACGAGGATGAAAAAAAAATTGTGGGAAATTGGTTCAAACATCAAGATAAAAAGTTCTTTGCAGCCGTTATAAAAAAGCTGGTAACCCTTTGGAACAAGTGCATAAATGTTGGCAGGGAATATATTAAAAAGTAGGAAATGTCCTGTTTTGTAAAAATAAATTTTTATTTCTCCCGACCAATTTGTCTCTTTAATTATTGAAAGCCCCTCGTACGTAGTATAGGGAAAGTTGTGTAATGCTGTACAAAAAACGGCGAATTTTTCTGCAGAAAAAATTCATTGCCGGGCCGTAATAACTAACTAGTGGTGCTACAGAATGGCACAGACTTTTGCGTATAAGTTTTCTTTTCCTTGGGTCTGGGTTAGCTATGTGGAATTGCCACATATTCTTGCCAGCTGCCATTTATCGCCGCCCAAAGTACTGAAGTTTTTGAACTGTTCTTATATTTTCGGTTTCCTAATGGTAGGACAGAAATATTAATTGTAGAGATACTAAAGAACACAAAAACTTCGTCCTAAACAGCAATTTTCTTTTAAACATTTGTAGGCGTTTTTGAGAAAATGGCGTTAAAGACTACTAAAAACGCAAAATTTGAAGCAATTTTTCACAGAAAATTTTTGAGTTTTCAAAAACCTTCATTAGAATTCGTTTCAAGTACTTACACTTGCAAAAACAATCATGTTTACAAATTGCTGGTAATGTGCATATTAAGGAGAGAGAGAAAAAATTACATTTGTGTAAAAATATTTTCGAAAAATTACATTTGTGTAATTTTTGAAAAAATCTCAAAATAAACTTTACATCGTACTAAAGATTGTAATTAACACTATCCGATTCAGAAGTTTGAAGAAAAAAGTTGGAGCCATTTATGAGAAAATTCCGTTTGAGAGTTTCTGAAAATGGGGAATATGGAGCTAGTTTTTATTGAAACTCGGTGGGTTCTCGAGAAACTATACTTGAAACTATTTAAAGCACATGTATTCGTAAATATAATATAATAATGCGAACAAATCGCCGCTAATGTAAATATTACCGACGTGAAAGACGTCAAAAAAATTATAATTCTGTAATTTTTTAAAAATGGCGTTTATAATATTCATACAGTACATTTAGCAATATCCCTACAAAAACGTTTAAGAAAAAAATGTGAAGCTGTCGGAGAATGTTTTTCAAAATCACAGAGCTTTGACTCCAGATAGGGGTTTCTTCAATTTGGAAAAAAATATACGCATTGTTAAGGCGTTAGTGTTGTTCACATACACTGGACGGACGGACGGCCTTTTTGATTTACATTGGTTTTTCGGTACCAATGACTTACAAAAGAGAGATTCTGGATACAATACGTGATTTCAAAATCGATTTCGAGATTTCAACGGAAATACACGTTTTGAGGTCCCCTGATACCAAAAAATAACGGTTCTTTTCAATACGTCCGTCCGTCCGTCCGACTCCGTCCGTCCGTCCGTCCGAGTGTTCGTCGGTCAGTATTTGAACAACACTAGTACCTTAACCATAAGTACGATTTCTTCCAAAATGAATATTCCCCGGTCGACCTGGTTCCACTTGATGCGCCGCGATTTTGAAAAACATTCTTCAAAATTTGGGGGTACTTTACATGAAGCACCCTGACATTTTCAAAGTTTTCTCTAAAACGGTTTCAAATTTTTTCGTTACATTTCTTAGAAGAATAGAGTATAATACATTTATTAAAGTGGCATAGGTCCGATTTTCACGGTTAACTCTGAATCTTCGAAAATTTCTAAAGATTGCCTTTTTTCGGCGTCTTACTACAACTATAAAATTGAAGATGGAGATTTTTCCTCCAAATAAAAAATTACGATTTCCAAAGTGAGATCTTTCATTAAGGTCATGTACATTTTTTTTAATATTGTAGTAGTTGTCGCGCAACATAGCCTGCAACATGTGCAATTTTAAAAATTATAAAAACAAGATTTTCTCAAAAATGGCTCCAAATTTTTTCTTTAAACTTTTGGTAGGGGTAGTAATAAATGTACTCTATGAGATAGCATAAACGCCATATTGCTCTGTTCTTTTGTTTTTTCAAAAAACACAAAAAATTAATTTTTTTGGCTGGTCTCCCACGTCGTTAATATTTACTTTGGCGCCGATTTTTTCACATTATTATATTTACGAGTACATGTACTTTAAATAATATTAAGTGAAGTTTCTCGAGATCTCAATATTTTTTGTGAAATCTAGCTCAAAATGCCGCATTTTCAGAAACGCTCAAACGCCATTTTTTCATAAATGGCTCCAACTTTTTTCAAACTTTTAGAACTGATAGTGTAAATTGTACTCTTGAATATGACGTAAAGTTCATTTTGGGGTGTTTTGTGTTTTTTAAAAACTTTTTCCATCCTTTATATGCATGTGTCCTACAATTTGTAAACAGTAAACACTATTGTATTTGGTAGTTAAAGTGCTTTAAATGACTTCAAATAAAGTTTGTCGAAAACACAAAAGATTCCTGTGAAAACGAACTTCAAATTTCGCATTTACAGTAGCGATGAAATGCCGTTCTCTTAATGGCTCTAAATTTTTCAAAGACTATTTCACTCATCTCTCTCCGTGTCGTATTTACGCCAATGCTAAGCCAGGATATATTCAAATTGAACCAATCCCAGATGTTTGTTTACCTTTCTTACTGCTGTAAAAACTTTGTTTACCTTTTTAAGATAACGATAGCAATTGTTTTTGGTCCAAAAAGCTTGTGCACATCAATATAATATTAAAATGTGTTGTTTTGGTAATGCTTAAAAGTCTGAAATAGAATATATTATTAAAGATTCAGTGCCGGAAAACAGCGAAAGGAACAGAGAAAGCGTGTGGAATCAATTTCAAGAATTTTGTGAAGAAAGAAAATACAAATGGACAGCAGAACCTATAAATCACTCGAAGTGCTGTGATATTACTTTTAAAAATTGCTATTTAGGACGAGGTTTTACTGTTCTTTAATATTCTTAAAATAATATTTCCGTTCTATTAAGAAACCGAAAAATTAAGAATGTTTTAAAAAAGTAATTTGGGCGGCGATAGATGGCAGCTAGCAAGAGTATGTGTCAAGTCCGAATCGCTAGCCGAGACCAAAGGAAATAGAAAACTAATACGGGAAAGTCTTTGCCATTCTGTAGCACCACTAGTTATTACGATATTTAACTCTTTTGCCTTCCTTTCGTGCCTTCTCATTTGCTATTCCCATTATTCCTACGATGCCGTTTGTAACGTATCTCGTATTGCTTATCACGGTGAAAAACGCCAAAACGAACTAGCGAACTGCGTACGGGGCATGTTCCGTCAATAAACACGGAGAATGAGCGGAACCGATAGTTATGATCCTTAACAGTGAACTGTGAGTATCGATTGATATTTCAGCATGCCAACTGCAGTAATAATTAGTCCCGTTAGTGCACTGTTCCCAGCTGGATGGTGAGATCAGGCGCCGACCTACACGCTGTCTTGCGAAGGACTTCCTCCTCTAGGTCCTTCCCACAGCGCGAAGCCGCCCCACCCGGGGCGAACCGTAGGCTCCACGGTGGTCTCCTGCTGAATGTGGTGGTGTAGTGCGTGTGTTTAAGTGGAAAGTATAGAACAAAGAAGAGGAAGAAAAAATCGCATGCGGATCGTGGCCCTATTGTGAGGGTAGTGCTCAGACATTCGCCTGCTATTGATCAGGGTTACCAGATATGGGCGGAATTCCGCTTTTGGGGCTGGAAACGGCTCTCTCTCGCGGGAAAAAAGCTGACTTCGCGGAATACCGTCCATTGGGTGGAAATGCATCAAAACGTGTATGAAACGATTTTGGACGGGTTTTCAACTAACGACGAAATTTTGAAAAAAACGACAATGACGTTGACAGTGAATTTTATTTTTTATCTTTATATAAGATTTTTCATTAGTCTTTTGTTAATTCGCTTTTAGACCTCTTAGGGTATGTTATAAAAATCATAGCGTCTCTGTCCTGCACAACATGAGAATATAAATGTATCATATTGGCAGTAATTGCAGTTAATTTTAGAACACGCCATTTAAAATTAGTCATCTTTTGGAAGTACGATGTCGCTGAGAGCATTTTTTGTTAAGACAGGGAATAAGCATGCATATATAAGTTTCATTTTAAATGTTAAGATATAACTTATTACAAAAAGTTTTTACATAAAGTATTAATTGCAATTATTACAAACAAAAAAATAAAACATATCAAACATTTCGTAGGATCACTACCTAATAAAACCTTCCAATATAGTATATAAAAATATCCGCCGCTGCATGACTGTAAATCCATCCAATTCCACCCAATAAAAAATTCCCGCTTAGTAAGTTGATTTTTTCTTATTTGGGTGGAATGATGTTTGATCAAGCATCTGGCAATCCTGGTATTGATCGGTTGTGATCGGATAAAGCACGCGGAGCAGAGAAGCCGGCCACTGGCATTCTCCTCCTGACAGCAGCTAAATTCCACCACAACCAAAAATCCGCCACCGTCGAAACTGGAACCCTAAGACCTCCCGGTCAGATTCGCTGCAGAGGCAGTGGCGACGGTGGTTCTGAGCTAAAACCCAGCCGGTGATCGACGTATTGATTTCACTGTTTGATGTGGAGCTCGCTCGCCTTTCGTAGAGTGAAAATAAGCTAGGGAGCCCGATCGATACTATACTTCGATTAAAACAGTCCTTTCAAGGTCACAAACTGAAAAGAGAGAGAGACACTCATCCAACCGGGGGCTTTAATACCAAAAATGTATGTCGTAACGAGTGCTGCTCTCTTTTCAGCTGTGTTCTCGAGCAGGGAGGGACGCGCCTCGTGGGCGGGGCCGCGCGGCCCGAAGGGCGTGCGGTCGCGGCGCGCGCGGCGGGGCGAGGCGCGCTCGAGGGGCGCGGCGTACAGGACAGTGGCGGGCGGCGGCAGGTGCGCGGGCGGCCCGCGCGACGGCTCGCCCTGGCGCGCCGGCGCGGAGGCGCTGCCCCCGTGGCGGGACGGCGACTGGAACGTCACTGGCGGCTTGGGGCCCGTCGGCGTCAAGAACCTACGCATCAAGGAAACATTGTTGTGCTATACGGAATTCTGAATGATGATATTAAAATATGAAACTTTGACGTAATATTTCTGTAATTTAAAAAAAATAACTTCCAGATGCATCTCTACAATTGCAGTTTCATACAGATACAGTAACATGTATTGTGATGGTACACAGATTTAGAAATATTATAATAAGGATTATATGGAGCGCGCGTACAGAAGGTTTTTTGTTCGAAGCTTAACGAATTAGGAGCGGCCTGCCGCGTGGCCGGTGACCGGTGTCAGCGCGGACGATACGACCGGAATAACGAAGGCAGAAAGGGGAGCGGTACTTGACAATAGTAGCCTCATGACATGGGTACATGAGTAGGAATTGGAGGCTAGAGTCGACACGCTCGTCGCCGATTTCTCTAATCGGGCTGAACGGCGTAACGAGCCAAGAGCGCTAGTACCAACAAATCGATCAGTCTAGGAAGAGCTACAGATGCTACAACAGCACTTACTTTCCTGTATTACAGGAAAACAGTGGCGGCTGGTGCTTTGCGAGGTAGCAGAGGGCGGCCCCAAAAACACATGATTATTTGCTTTCTCAATATGTTGCTTTAACGTGGAGTCCACCTCTGCAATCAAATTAATTAAACCATGAAAAATACCAGGATTGCCTGATCCATCTGTTTCATGCCTCCTTGATGCTAGTTCAAACTTCGCGCAAAATTTAATATAGTCTATCAGTCTACTAAAATTGTAACGATTCTTGGAAACATCTTCATTAATTTTCTTAATGTTCATTCTATAAGCTGAATCTGACACCTTATATCAATTTTGTCACTGTTTATGTGTTGATCACTCAATTTATACGTCTTCTCTTTTTGAGCAAGGTGGTTAATGTCTGATTCACCATCCTTTGTCCGAGCACGATCACTAACACTCATAACAAGGCACGTATAACAACAACAAAAACTCTTATGTCACAACCACATAGCCAGTCTGTGTGTTTGTACAGTTGCCGACACATAAAATGGGTAACGGCCAAATTCAGAAGTCCCAGTCTTTCCGCGCATTCTCGCACACTGTACAGACGATAACGCCATCTGGTTCATTCGCAGTTAACTATTACAAAAGAACATTCTGAACCAACTGCCAACGACTGAGAGGCTGGTAGGCTAGATTTCCCGCAATCATGATCTCTAGTATGAACGTTCTCTATGATACGCGTGTTTATCCGAATGATTGAGAGTATCGACGTAGAAGGCACAGGGGGGCGGGGATACTCTCCATCGCGTCGTGATGCAAGCCATTCGATCGTCTACAAGAAATATATCAATAAAGATAATAACATATATTACGACAAAAAGTTCAGCACATGCAATAGAATTAGTGGATTTGAAAAGGTAATTTGGAAAATTTTAATTCTGATTTACTTGCAAAAAAATCAACTGAATATACCCTCGTTTAACGTAAAACCACTTAAGTACGTGAACGAATTTTACGGATGCGAGACGAAGAAATAAAGTGTGCGAAGGCGGCTCCAGGATCGGAAAAATAATTCGGAGTGGAAGTTTTGGCGAAGTAATTGTATTCAAATATCAGTGTTTACGAAATTTAAGGGTTTTGCAACAAGTAAACTAGGTATTCAGTAATAATTTTGCATCGCTTGTCAAAATTGTTATTTTGCAATATTCACATCAAAGACAATTTGAGGACTCTTCCGGGCCGTATAGAACAAGTTTCGGTATTGTTTATAAAATTGTTAATTGTTGAAAAACTGTTAATTCGCAGTTTTCGGTTCTGGAATATAAGGGAACCCTTTCCTCTTCAGAACTGCAAAAATTGGAAATTGTTTATAAATTTAAAAATTTTGCAAAATTATTTTATTGTCTTTTCTAAACTGTCTTTGAATGAGATGCAAATTTCCGCAATCCAATCGGCGCTATCGCTTTTCGTTTTCGAGATATGTAATTGCTTAGAAATTAGCATGTCATCACAATTCCCATTTCTTTGGAAGTCAATCGCAGTTCTCTCACAGATCTACCCTTCAAGCCGTTTTCTAAATGCAACGTGCATTGAGTGACACTCTTTTTTCATGCGACCCTGACACCAGAATGGTATTTGAAACATTCTTCAGAACGCAATTCGATTGCTTTGTGAATCAAAATCATGGAAACATGAGTTGTTACAAATGTTCCCTAAATACGTAAATGCCAAGAAGGTCATCTTTGGCAGTCCTGTCCAAGATTTCTGCTCCGCTCATGCTCCGGAACACCAAGTTCGCTTCGATAGATGACGAAGCGCGCTTCGGTTCGGTTGTTTCCGCCACCGCCCAACGGGAGTCCCCGGCTGCCAGTTACTCAACCCTACCGTAAAACTTTTCTCGCGGAGCGGCAGCCATGCTACCTCGTTTCAAACAGATCAAATACGACAATGTTTTAATTCGCGCCCAGTTCATGTAAAAGCAAATGGGATTTTAATTTAATTTTATTCCAGCGAGTAAGTTTCCTTTCTATTTTCTAGTTTGAAACATAAATAAGGAGCAAAACGGAATATCCTGGATAAGTAGGTTCAGTTAAAAGAAATAAAAGCAATTTCATTGGAACAATTTTATTTGTTGTTTTTTTGTTTCCAATTCGTTCGCTGTGAGCCACAAAATTCCTTGTCGCCATCAAACGCAAGGAATTGCGAAGTCTCTCGTCGCTCAAACATCCTCGAAACTTCGATTTTGTTGACTGCTTATAAAAAGCTCTCGTATACATACGTGGACCAAACATAGAAATTACTTTGGCTGCTTTCATATGTAGTTTTGGGAACTGTGGTGGAAAATATTCACAATACTCCGAAGAGTTCGCCGTTCGAAATCTTTCTTTTAGATGGATGGTCAGAATATAAGTCCTGTGAACTGTGCTGTCCACTATGACACAAAATATCTACACTTGTTGCTGTCGCCATTGAGATAAAGTGCAGCAGCTAGCCAGCAGCAGGTTGTCCGTTCTCTTATCGCACGGACTGAAGGAATGCTTCCTTCTCCCGGTGACTAACGTGCGCCGACGCGCTCCGTGTGGCACGGGCGGAGCAGAATTGCACCGGAGCACGATTTTGGACAGGC
Source organism: Acheta domesticus (assembly GCA_031308135.1). NCBI lineage: Eukaryota > Metazoa > Arthropoda > Insecta > Orthoptera > Gryllidae > Acheta > Acheta domesticus. The sequence continues at coordinate 111,465,381 of JAHLJT010008756.1, read as the reverse complement.
CTGCCTTATGGGAACGCACAAATTCTCTGAGCATATGAAAGAAGTCATTTCAACAGCAAAGCTACTACCTTATAATAGTAATAATATTCACTATTTCTTTAATTTATTGTTATTTAGATGCAGCCCGTGTCTCAGAAAAGCAAACATTAATACTGTTATTTAAACTAATAATATCCATATTTAGGATGAATAAGTTTTTTTAAAATTTGTTTTGCTTTAGTAACGCGTCTACAAGCCCTTCTGGGGCATTGAGCGCTTCGTATGATCCTCCTTAAAATACTGTTTTTAATGTAGTCATTCATCGTCAGTCATTTTCATGTATCCCTTCGGCCACGGCATTTTCACATCTCTTTTTACTCGTTTGTAGAGGGTCATGTGAAGTTGGTATAATTATATTATTGAATTTGAAATGACTACTTGGATATTTTGGGGTTTAATTAGCAAAATATACCGACCTCAATTGAACGCTATGAAAAGTAAACAAAAAATGAAATAAATATCAGTATTTCATCAACATTTGTGCAACATTTTACGAATATCGAAATTAAAAGACGTTCTACACATGCATTGAAAATAATTCACATATAAAATGTATAGTGATGACTTCTCCCTCCACTCAAACAATACCATTTTTAAACTCAGAAAATTCCCCTACTAAAGAAGCACATCCATTCACAGAAAAATATCATTTATTGCCCACCTCTTCACTTATTCAATAGTCCGATAAACACCCCTTCCATATAGTCTCCTTTCTGCCCAAATAGACATGTGCCAAGAAATTGAAAAATTCCTTCCGAAGATATCAAAACATTCTAAAACAGAAATTATAACAAATAGAATCGCTGCTAAATCATAAAATTATACTATGAAAGGTGATGGATGAATACGACACCACAGAGAAATAATAACTACTCGTATATTGAATATTTTTCATACGGCGTCTTGCGACAACCCAAGCCTTTAACAGAGATGTCGACATAATTCCACTGGATGACCTTATCACCACAAGAAGCCAAATATATTAGAAGAGATTGTGCCAGCACACGAATCACCTTCCAATTAATCTACTACAAGTCAACACATATGCAGTCTCACACGAAAAAAATTACTTATGAAACCTATAAAATGTAATAGTAGTGATTTATTTCTGATTTTTTGTTGTACTGTATACCATTTGATTAATGTTCATAAATGAACTGATTTTAAATTTGCAAACGAGAAATAATTTTAAAATATTAAAATGAATTTGAGATTTTCTCTATGAGACATCTTTCATCGTTCGTATTCATTCACTCAGAATATTACAATCAATTTCGAGATTTCAATGGAAGTGCACGTTTTGGGGTCATCTGATATGAAAACAGTGTTTTTTCCTCAAAACGTCCAGCCATCGGTCTGCTTGTCGTTCTGTGAACACACTAGTGCCTAAACTATTCGTAGAATGTTTGCTAAAAACATTGCATTATTGATCTGTCCCGTCTCGAGATCCTGCAATTTGAAAATAATTCTTTAAATATTGTGGTAATTTACTTGAAGCGACTTTTTCTTCAAGTGAAGTTAGTTTTTGACAATCAGTTCTTTATAAAATATCATGTAAACTTTCGGAATATATTACTTGTTTTTGCACAATCATGATTGAAATATGAGCAACATTAAACAATATTAAAAATAAGATTTTCTCAAATCAATATTGAGATTTTAACCCTTTTGCATGGATAGTGCTATATTCACTAAGTAAAATGAAATGAACTTCATTTTAATTTAATATTTTGCTTTTTAGGAAATTATTTTCAATAAATGTATTTTTTATTCATCTCTCAAGCCGTTAATACTTACATTATGGGCGTTTTTAATACATAATTGCATTTGTGAGTAAAAGTGCTTCAAATGGCATCAAATGCAGTTTCTTTAAAATCCAAAACTCTTTCTTTTGAAAATGAACCAAAATCGCGCATTTTCGTGAAACGCTTAATCGACAATTTTTTTAAAATACCTCCAAATGCTTCAATGAAACTTGCTTATAAGAAGTAGGTTCTTCCTCCTATTCTTAAACTCGTATTTCAGTTCAACGATAAGGGAGTGAATAATAGAGAATATATTAAAAACGAGTGGTTCTAGAGTAAGCACATACTTTCTCGCATTATTTCTAAATTTACAATTTTCGAAAATTCTGAGACATCAACGAAAATGAGATCTGCACCATTCTTTTAAGCTCTTCTTGTTGTAGTTTTTGGAAAAAAGTAAAGGAAAAAAATTTGGGGTGGTTATTGAGAAAATGTTTTCTTGTGAAATGTATAATTTTTGGCACAAATTACGTAAAAACGAATCTTTCATCAAAGAATTTTAAATGAGAGTTTTAAAAGAGCTGACTATTAGAACTGATTCTGTTTAAGGCAAACAATCTCTACCTTCAATTATGCAGTTTTGAAATGTCAAGATCGAACAATTTTCGAAATACAGATTTCATCAACAAGGAGACTAACACTACTTTTTTCCGTCCTTTAATACATACGAGGAAAAAAATTTAAAGAAAAAATTGTAACTGTTTTCTGAGGGAAAATTTGTTTAAATTGTAAAAAACTGTCTACATTTCACACAAAATTTCGCGAAAAACACTAATATTTTTGATAAATTGTAGTACATGATCTTATTCCAAACTTTGTCTTTAAAGTACACTTTTCATTAAGAAAAAAACTCTAACTTCCATATTGTAGTTGTAGGAAATCCCGAAAACTTCATTGAGCGTTGTAATTTTCGAAAAATGAGATATTTTTAAGAAAATGTGACCTGCACCCTTCACTTAGGTTTTCTTTACGCTATTTAATCAAAATTTTTGAAGTAATTTTGAGAAAATTTTCAAATATTTACAAAGAACTTCCACAGTCAAAATGTTTGTGACAAACTCAGAGGGCTCAAAATCATTTACATGGATCCAGGAATATCAATTTTGAAGAAAATCGGCAGCACAGTTTCGGCGCTAGCATTGACCGAGATAGACGAACGGACAGACAGACAGACACACGTTTTGACGTCGATCAATTTTTCTCTTTCAAGATTGATCTCTTGAATTCATCTCTTGATCAAGATTGATCAAGAAAAAAGCATGGATTCTGATTAGGGACCGTCCATAAATTACGTAACGCAAATTTGGAGTATTTTCAATACCCCTCTCTCCCTTGTAACGCACCCGTAACGCGTATTCCGTCCGTCCGTCTGTCCGTCTGTGGTCAACGCTAGCGCCTAAACCGTACGGTCGATTTTCTTCAAAATTGATATTCCCCAGTCGATCTGATTCTAGTCGAAGCTTTGTGATTTTGAAAAAGATTCTTTAAAATTTGGGGGTACTTTATATGAAGACCCCGGGGATTTTCAACATTTTCTCAAAAACGGCTCCAAATGTTTTCTTTAAATTTCTTGTATGAATAGAGGAAAATACACTTTTTAACATGGCATAGGTCCGATTTCACATACAGCTCTGAATTTTCGAAAATTGTGAAAGTTTGAATTTTTTTCGGCGTCTTTCTCCAACTACAAAATTGAAGATAGAGATTTTTTCTTCAAATAAAATTTGTTCTGCATATTAAGTTCTTTAATAAAGGTCATGTAAATGTTCACAATTTTGGTAGTTTTCGTGCAATATTGCGTGCAATATGTGCAATTTTAAAAAATTGCAAAAACAAAATTTTCTCAAAAACGGCTAAAAATTTTTTCTTTAAACTTTTGGTAGGGATAGTGGTAAATGTTCTCTATCAATGACACAAAAGCCATTTTGGTCTATCGGTTGGTTTTTTCAAAAATTACAACAATGTAAATTTTTTTACTTGTCTCTCACGTCGTTAATATTTACATTATCGGCGATTTTTTTACATTATTATATTTACGAGTATATATGCTTTAAATAATGTCAAGTAAAGTTTCTCGAAAACACTACCGTTTTCTGTGAAAAGTAGCTCAAATTTCGGCATTTTCAGAAATGCTCAAACGTCATTTACTCGTATACGGCTGCAATTTTTTTCTTGAAACTTTTGTAACGGATAGTGCTAATTACACTCATCAGTATAGCGTGAAGTTTATTTTGAGTTTTTTTTTGTTTTTTTCAAAAATTATATAAATGTAAATTTTTTGAAAGATCTCTCACATCTTTAATGTGCACATTATCCGCAATTTGTAAAGATGATTATATTTGTGAGTGTAAGTGCTTCAAATAACTTCAAATAATGTATTTTGAAAACTCAAAAATTTTCTGTGAAAATGAGCTTCAAATTTCGCATTTTTAGTAGCGCTAAAACGCCATTTTCTCTTAAACGGCACATAATTTTTAAAAGAAAATTGCCATTTACGGCTAGGTTTTTGTGTTCTTTAATGTTCTAAAATTAATGTTTCTGTTCTAACAATAGGAAACCGAAAAATTAAGAAAATGACAAAAAAATGTACTTTTGGCGATGATAGATGGTAGCTGGCAAGAAAGACTATGTGGCAATTCCGAATATTGACAAATAAATAAAATAAATACGGTCATGCTTAATTTATTCAAAATACGAGTAGTTTTTTTTTAATTTTGTGACAAACGTTATAGGCCGCTGTAAATTTACTGCACTTCGGACAGCTGGATGCGTCGTAAATTAGAATGTGCAATTTTGTATATTATTTCTTTCTTCGTTTCTTATATTCGAACTTTGTTATAGACTTACACATTAATATTTTTGAAATTGTTTATTTTGAAATATTTGAAATAAGTAAAAAGAATTAATAGCTCTCAGAATAGCGACAATGCAGGGTCTGCAACAATGGAATTCACTTTGCGCTCGCGAATATCTGTGAATTAGTGTCATTGTTGTGACCTAATGGAGCTGTATGAAAAGGAGTTATAATTGTCTAATTATATGTTGATATTTGCAGGCAAATATTTAGTTTTGCACCAAATGCTGTACCATTTGTAGTGAGTAGAGAATTTGTTGCATGGTTTTAAAATACTCTTCCCTAATCATGGCCCAATGGAAGGCATTTCTATATTTCCAGGGTATCAGGCTTCTTTTTCCAATACAGGGTTACAAAACTTTTGCATTCTATTTTTGTGAAGTTGTAGAATTCACATAGTTCTGACAACACTGCAATGGAAATAGTGAGTTCCAAGCGAAGATGTTAGTAGCGCATAAAGTGCAATATTACAGTACTACTTAGCTGTTTCCTCTAATACGGGAAAGTAAGTGCTGTTGTAGCACCACTAGTTTTAAATGGAACCATGAATTTTTCTCACTAGCGAGAGGTAGTTCATAAGTCGACGAGTGCAATGACGTAACATGTTATAGTTTTAATAGTATTTTGAGCACAAAATTATACCCTCTGACAAGTGATTTTAAATTAAATGCACGAGATTTCCTGTAGCAATCCTTGCAACTGTTGCCATTCAGGAAGGTTGCATTCCCGGCTCCAGCTCTTTTCGAGGAGAGGCCGCGAAGGCCTTCACCAAAAGTGACAATAGCGACGGCTGCTATGGCTGCTTCAATTTTAAAAAATCAAAGTTGATTTAATTTATCCAAAACTAAAAATATTTCAAACAATATCTCTACACCATTTCACTTGTTCCATGACTCCAGAGTGTTGAGATAAAACTGTATTTTGATATCGGAAACCGTTTAGGAGTTATAGGAGTGGCCCATAGTTGGTGAGACTCCTTGTAGTAAATCACTAGCTGGATTGTGTAATGGAATCTCGAAACTTATGCTCTCAAATTCAAATCCCAGTTCGGAGAATGATTTCGCGGGTGCTAAACACTCCCAAAACGACGTTTTTGGATCTATGCCGCGATTCTTAATAAACAGATGAGACGTCGTTGGCCGCGACAATTTATGCAATCCAGATGGAATTGTGAAATTTTTGCTGGGGTTTAACTTGAATTTTTATATTACGTAATTGTTATAAAGAAATCTAGAAAGTATGTCCACCACTAGTTTTTCAATTTAGAAGGGGGATAATATGACACAAGAACTACAAATACACAGTAACACTCGAATGAAACATAGCTTTGCTCGAAATATTCAAATTACGGAAAAATATAAATATTCTCAAAAACTATAATCTATAAAATGGAAAGAACTAAAGTTGAAGAATAGATTTCATTGAAAAATATGGTTTAAATTTGGGTGGTGTAGGTCAGGATTACAAAAAATCAAGTCAAATCTTCGATTTCAAGAGGATTTACGAATGATCGAAAATAAATCATAATTGCAAAAGCATTTTACTAAAATTTAGCTAAGAAATAAAAATATTGGAGCAGATTTTGAATACATTTTAAAGATGTACGGGCTTCGTGTGTTGTGACACCCACAATTATATTATCAGAATCAAATTCGGCTCCCAACGAGTTAGGTTATGCATTTTCGCCAAAATGTCGACATCAATATATTGAATATTTATTTTCTTTCATCACATTCTCTGCCTTTCTCTATCCGGTGTTTCAATAAAATGGTAGAGAACGTAGGATTACGGTCGTTCAACAATTCTGAATGTAATCATCTTAACAATGGTTATTATTAGTTTAAATGATAATATTAATGTTTGCTTTTCTGAGCCACGAGTGGCATTTAAATAACACAATAAATTAAAGAAATTGTGGATGTTATTACTATTATAAGGTAGTGGCTCCGCTGTTGAAATGACTGATTCATTCATATGCTCAGAGAATTTGTGCGTTCTCATTAGATGACCTTCTTGGCATTTACATATTTAGGGAACATTTGTAACAACTCATGTTTCCATGATGTTGACTCGCTAAGCAAACGAGTTGAGTTCTGAAGGTAGTTTCAAACATCATTCTGATGTCAGGGTCGCATGAAAAGAGAGTTCCGCTCAATGCCCGTTGCATTTAGAAAACGGCTTGAAGCGTAGTTTTGTGAGATAACTGCGATTGACTTCCAAAGAAATGGGAATTGTCATGACATGCTAATTTCTCATAAACAATTACGTATCTTGAAAACGAAAGGCGATAGCGCCTATCGGATTGCGGAATTTTGTATCTCATTCAAAGACAGTTTAGAAAAGACAATAAAATAATTTTGCAAAATTTTTAAATTTATAAACAATTTCCAATTTTTGCAGTTCTGAAGAGGAAAGGGTTCCCTTATATTCCAGAACCGAAAACTGCGAATTAACAATTTTTCAACAATTAACAATTTTATAAACAATACCGAAACGTGTTCTATACGGCCCGGAAGAGTCCTCAAATTGTCTTTGATGTGAATATTGCAAAATAACAATTTTGACAAGCGATGCAAAATTATTACTGAATACCTAGTTTACTTGTTGCAAAACCCTTAAATTTCGTAAACACTGATATTTGAATACAATTACTTCGCCAAAACTTCCCATTCCCAATTATTTTTCCGATCTTGGAGCCGCCTTCGCACACTTTATTTCTTCGTCTCGGATCCGTAAAATTCGTTCACGTACTTAAGTGGTTTTACGATAAAAGAGGGTATATTCAGTTGATTTTTTTGCAAGTAAATCAGAATTAAAATTTTCCAAATTACCTTTTCAAATCCACTAATTCTATTGCATGTGCTGAACTTTTTGTCGTAATATATGATATTATCTTTATTGATATATTTCTTGTAGACGATCGAATGGCTTGCATCACGACGCGATGGAGAGTATCCCCGCCCCCCTGTGCCTTCTACGTCAATACTCTCAATCATTCGGATAAACACGCGTATCATAGAGAACGTTCTTACTAGAGATCATGATTGCGGGAAATCTAGCCTACCAGCTTCTCAGTCGTTGGCAGTTGGTTCAGAATGTTCTTTTGTAATAGTTAACTGCGAATGAACCAGATGGCGTTATCGTCTGTACAGTGTGCGAGAATGCGCGGAAAGACTGGGACTTCTGAATTTGGCCGTTACCCATTTTATGTGTCGGCAACTGTACAGAGATGAATTAAATGTTCCCGTGTATACACTTTTGCAGGCATTTTGAATTTATGTAATTTTCAAGTTAAGTCTTTGCGACCCTAATTTCTTCATTTAATTTTTTCTTTCAATACTGAGATTCTAAATACCATCAGTTAAAAGTTATCTCGCTCTCTGACATTCACAACTATTCCACCCAACACAGAATTCGTGAATTTGGCGAGAACACGTGAATTGCTTGCAATGTCTTGAATAGCTTATGGTAATGCACTCTGTCAGCCCACAACATTACGTTTGCCGAAAATCTCTTCGTACTCTGCCGCCGCTAAAGCACCCTTCCAATGCATACCCCACCCGACGCACACTTCCCCCACTATTCCTCGTCCTCCGTAAAGGGCCTGGGCAAAGGCTGGGACGGACCTCCGTGAGTCCGACGGTCTACGTTTTGTGTAAGAACATTGACCCTCTGTGCAGCCTATGAAAATACATTCTTACTGAAAATATTTATTTTCCTGTTACATGCGATATAAACCTCATCTCAATATTTTTGTTATTTATCAATTTTTAAATTTTGTTAAATTCTGAAACCTGTCGTGTTTGTTAATTTTACTGGGGGGCGCCGCCCTAGAGTCCTCAAAATGCAGCCGCCACTGGAGGAAACAGCTACGTAGTACTGAAATGTTGCCCTTTATGCGCTGCTAACATCTTAGCTTACACCTCACTATTTCCATCGCAGTGTTGCCAGAACTATGTGAATTTTACTACTGCACAAAAATATATTACAAAAGTTATTTTAAACCTGTATTGGAAAAAGAAGCCTGATACCCTGGACTATATAGAAATGCATTCCATAGGACCATGATTAGAGAAGAGAATTTTAAAACCATGCAACAAATTCTTTACTCACTACAAATGGTAGAGCATTTGGTGCGAAAACTAAATATTTTCATGCCAATATCAACATAAATTAGACTATTATAACTCCTTTTCGTACAGCTTCATCAGGTCACAACAATGCCATGTAATTCACAGATATTCGCGGGCGCAAACTGAATTCTATTGTGGCAAACCCTGCATTGTTGCTATTCTGAGAGTTATTATTTTTACTTATTTCAAATACTTTAAAATAAACAATTTCTAAAACATTACTGTGTAAATGTATGCCAAAAGGTTGAATGTAAGAAACGAACAAAGAAATAATCGTCTCCTATATTATTTCAGTAGTATACCTTTGGGTTCTGGCTCTCACACGCAACCAATCTTTATAAATGAGGGCTCTAAAGAAAGAGAATTTCACGGAGACTTGACGAATTCCACTTTGACTTTAAATATATGGATGATTTCTTTAAAAAAAACCATCGAAATATTCATCTAAAATGCAACCCGCATCACATGTCAACCTACATCGGCAAATAACTCATAAACAAAGCGTTTTAGAGCCTTAAAAAGTAAAATTTTGAGGCTTGTGGCCTCAAAGAAGCGTTTTTAATACCATAAATAAAATGAGACATTTTCTGATCCATTCAATTAACGTTTCGGTTCCACGGTTCAATTACTATCAAGGCCACCTCAATATTTCAGCCCTTCCTGCTGGTAGCAATTTTCGTGGCGACACGCTTAGAAGGCTTAGATTCGACAATATTTACGCTTTCTGTTACCACCGGAGTTCGTGCAGTCTGACGAGGTTTATTTGCATAATCATTAATTCAAGATTTGCTCTCCAGCAACAACTAGAAGTACTATTATAGTTGCTTGATACCCATACCTATGAAGATTGTTTCTCATGCGTGTAGTGAAACTATTCAATTAACGGTTTTTCATGGCCTGTAAGTGCTGTGTACTTAATTGTGGAGAGATGTGGGTGTTCAGTGAAGAGTGAAGACTGTGTTTGTGTTTTACCTGTACCAATTTTTTTCGTTATCATTCGATGAAATTTTCAAGTCAACGGGTTCAGACACGTAGCTTTCTCAAAAGTAAAAAGCTAATATTTGTGGGACTATCACGAAAAACTAAAACCTGACTGACAAAGAATATTGAATAATTACTTCAAATGTCGTTAAGTAAGTGTTGGGAATTGTTCCAAGCAAATTCTCCATGATATTGAATAAATATTTATTGAAAATTCCTTTTACACATTAATTGCATTGTTTTTTATTTTATTTGTAATTGTGTTAGTACATTGCAAGTTACCTTTATAGATTTTAAACAAATAAACACGTTTCGTTAACTACTTTCCCTCTTAGAATGAAAATAGAAGGATAGGGATGAGTGCGGGGTCTAACATGCGAGAGTTCTCAGGGTTCGTAGAGATGGTGGGGAAAGACTTGTGCTATGGCACAACACAAAGAACAAACTTTTTAAAGTAGCTAAAGTAGAATAGCTTGAAATAAATGAAAAACAAAAATCAAAACGCGCCAGCCTACAATACTACGTGAATCAATTAAAAAACAACTAAATTTAAAATTATAGAAAGAATAGTGCAAGTCACTCGACAACTGCCAACGATCGCCAGTCCAAACGCACGATTTAAATGTTCGTGGTATCTGGAAGTATGTACACCAACGCCCAGCTGCAAACTCATATTGTAAATAAAACACCGTTTGATATTAAACTCAAGGTGTCGGTTCCTTAAGATATTAAAAATGCAAACATAGTTTGAGCAACATTCCCATGTGCAGAAGTGGGCTTCCTAATGCCTACTAAATTGTTTATAATGCTAACAAATAGTATTTAGTACCCAAAGGTAAAAACATTAGTTTGATTATTTTTTGGCTCGGAATTGCTTTTCTTGAGATACCTAAGGACACAGAAAATAATTCAATAGTTTTTAGTATACAAATAATTTTTCAATTTTCTCATCCCAGCAAGCTGGCACCCTGACTCTCCAAAACCCAATCGGTTCTTCATAACAAATCAAGGAAAGTTAAATAATATTGCAATGAGTAGGTCTGTTCTTTGCCCGAACCGGTATTTTCGCACTACTTTACTTTTCTTTCTCAAGAGTAAAAACCTTTTCTATTATTTGACTATCAAGGAAAGCGAAAAGCTAACTCTCAAGGAAGATTGAAACATTTTTTCAAATGTTGTTTTTAAAGAAGTATGAATTGTTCCAAGAACATCTCTCTATAATGTTGAATAAACTTTAATTGAAAATTTGTTTCAAACATCAATTGCATTGTTATTTTGTTTGATATTTTGTAAGTACATTAGTAGTTCCTCTCCTTTATGGAAAGGATAGACAAATGGATAGGGAAAGGGTGGGATTTAACATGCGAGAGTTCTCGCACGGGTACGCTAGTATACAAAATTGCAAATTCTAATTTACGACCCATCCAGCTGTCCGAAGCGTAGTAAATTTACAGCGGGAGTTATGTTTGGCACATAATTATAGAAAAACTACTCGTATTTTGAAAAAATTAAGGATGACCTTATTTGAAGATGTTGTTTAGATAAATTCATGAAATTGAGAAAAATTGTATTTTTAAAATTGTACTTTTAAGAATACGACGAAAACGAAGCGCAGTCAATTCCGAGCGGGCTATTATATTTGTCAGGAAATTATAAAAAATCTACTCATATTTTCAAGAAATTCAACATGACATTATTTGAAGATCTGTTTTTGATGAGCATATTTAATTAAGAAAAACAATCGTGTCTTCAAAATTGTAGTTGTAGAAATGTGTACAGTTGTAGTAATGCACAAATTTAGTGCACAATTTTAGTAGTGGACAGTTATAGAAAGTGTACAATTGTAGTGCTACAGAATGGCACAGACTTTCCCGTATTAGTTTTCTATTTCCTTGGGTCTTCGCTAGCTATTCGGAATTACCATTTTTCTTGCCAACTGCGATCTGTCACCGCACAAACTACATTTTTTTGTCATTTTCTTAATTTTTCGGTTTCCTATTGGTAGAACGGAAATATTAATTTTAGAATATTAAAGAACACAAAAACCTAGTCCCAAATGTCAATTTTCTTTTTAAAAATTGTGTGCAGTTTTAAAGAAAATTGCGTTTTAGCGTGACAAAAAATGCGAAATTTCAAGCTCTTTCTCACAGAATATTTTCAGTTTTTAAAATACTTTATTTAAAGTTATTTGAAGCACTTACAGTCATAAACATAATAATGTTTACAAATTGCTGGTAATGTGCATATCAAAGGTGTGAGAGATCTTTTTACATATGTGTAATTTTTGAAAAAACAAAAACATTTATATTAAAGAGTGCCATTAGCACTATCAGATCGAAAAGTTTGGAGAACTTGTTTCTGGCCATTTATGAGAAAATGGCATTTGAGCGTTTCTGAAAATGCGGAAATTTGAGATAGTTTTCACAGGAAACGGTTGTGTTTTCGATAAACTTTATATGACATTATTTAAAGCACATGTTCTCATAAATATAATAATGTGAACAATTCGCTGCTAATGTAAATATAAACTTAGTGAGAGACAAATCAAAAAACTTACATGGACCAGGACACCACCACCACATTATAACAGGCAGAAAATTAAACAAGCAGAGTCTGCAATAAGCAGAGACTGTAACAGAAAGAGGATCAATGTAAATTTAATGTAGGACTACATTAAACGTTATGTACCTTCTCTGCTGTGTTTCATGACCATTTTCTGTAGACAATTCCATTACGGGTTCACGGGTTTTGGTCCAATAAATAACATATTTTAGTTTGCCGACGTTTCGGAGTTTATTATAGCTCCATCTTCAGGGCTGGACAAGTTTTCACAACACGGTTATTAAAATATTTCACAGTTCCAATTATAATTTTAAAAAAATTATAAAAACATTGAATATATATTACAAAGAAAATTACAAATTAAATACAAAGAAAATTACAAATAATTACAGAGAAATAGGACACATACCTTACTATGCGTGGGAAGTTACATAGAGAATATGAAAGTTCACATCATGAGAAACAAGCCACACAGGACAGCATGCCTGCATGTTCCTGAATGGACTAGTGAATACCCTGGGAGCTAACCAATGGCTATCAAGAACAATAACTGGTACAGCAAGAGTCAAAGTGAGGTCACACACTCATAAGCTAATAATTAATTGTATGTATATATATATATATATAATATATATATATATATATATATATATATATATATATATGTACATACATACATACATATATGCATACACACATATACATACACACATATATATAAAAAGAAAAAAAAACTAGTATATAAAAAATAAAACCTTCTGCATGAATATGTCTATTGGATGGATCAGATGGAATATGTCTATTGTACATCACTAGTTGTTATCAATTACTGACAGAAAAATTGTGATTTTAGTTAAATTTTATCTTTTTTTTTTTTTTTTTTTATATATTAATTTTTTTTTTTTTTTATATATTTTTTTTCTCCTCTCTTTTTTAAATATATATTTATTTTATTATACATATATTGTATATGCAAGGGGCATCCATACTAGATTCCATCACTTAAACTGGTCGAGCAACACAAAATTGTTTTATGCTTAATTATTTGCTTGTTATATTTGAATTTTATTGTATTGTTAGAAAGTATAGTGTGAAGTTGATAGTGACCCATCAGAAATTGCAAACCTATTTAGTTATGATGGAATGAGAAGCAATATCAAGGAAACAAGAAGATTTGGAATATGTGTAATCAGTAAGGAGCTAACCCGATATACAGAAACAGAAAGGTCCATGGATCATGGAATCTCCCACACCCAGATGTAATCTGATGATGTATAACTTACCATGAAAATGAGTGAAGATGAGCTGTGCAAGCAGGAATTATCTGATTAGATTAACATAAGTTCTGCTGAGTTTATCAATGTCAGTTTTTTTTGTTGACTGTCTTGTGTTTAGTGATAAAGAGCATCTCTTTCAATAATCTTTTATTATAGTTATTTTCTTTGTCCAAGATCTTAGTACCTTCAAAATTGAATTCATGTCTAGATTCATGGACATGTTGTGCTAGAGCACATAATGGAATTTCTTTTTTGATATCGTATTGATGTTGTATAATCTTTTCTTAAATACTGGCCAGTTTGTCCAATGTAACTTTTATCGCAACCCCCACAAGGGACAGAATAAATTATATTGCTCATATTAGCTTTATCAATTCTGTCTTTGGTGTTGCTGAATACAGTATTAGCTAACGTTCTCTTATTGTTAAAACTAATTTTTACACTATCATTTTTCAGTGTGTTGTTCAGGGATTCAGAGAGTTCTTTGACGTATACTAAGGATTTATAAGCAGTTTTGTCTTGATTACTGTGATTAATATACTGTTGCTTATATTAGTTCTGTCATTATAATTGTTGTCAAAGGCAGCATTGTATAGAAGAGAATTTATCAATTTACTAGGGAAAACCATTCAATTTCAAAATGTTTTTTATTTTATGCATGTTCGCTGCATGAAAACATTGGTCACTCAATCTGAGGGCCCTGTGTTTGAGTGCCATAGCTACATTAATTTTGGAGGACAGCCTATGATGTGATCTAAAGTTCAGATACCGGTCTGTTTTATGCGGTTTCCTGTAACCAATCTATTTTAATAGTCCCATCTGTGCTCCTCATTATTAACATATCTAAAAAGGGGATTTTGGAGTCCTTTTCCACCTCTATCGTGAATTGTAGTTTATCATGGAAACTATTGAAGGTATCGACAGTCAGTTGTTCGCTGCCTCTGGGAATGGATAAAATTAAGTCATCTACATATTTATATAAAAAAGAAGGCTGAAAAGGCAATAATTTGACAACATTGTCCAGTAGATGTTCCATAACTAAGTCAGCTACAATTGGAGCCAAAGGGGAACCCATGGCCACACCATCTACCATTCTGTAGTATTTGGCTTTGTGAACAAGGTATCCTTCATCACAGCATAAACTGAGAAGTTGGAAAAATTCAACTTTAGTGAGTTTGGTCTGAGTGATGCTCTGTAGTTTTTCCCACTTATCAGCAATAATGTCCGTAGCTAATTTTATTGGAATGTTAGTGAACAGTGATTTAACATCCAGAGAGATTATGATATGTTCAGAAGGTATGGTATGAGTTTTAATGTTGTGATAAAACTGAAAGGAATCCTTAATGTTGTATTGGTTGCTAGATAAGTTGCTTAAGAGATTACACACGAACTTGGCAGTATGATATGTGGGGCTGTTGATGAAACTTACTACAGGTCTCAGTGGATTACCCTCTTTGTGGTCTTTCACTAGTCCATAAATTCTGGGGCTAACCCCATTGTGGCAAATGAGTTTGTTTTTTGTGTGCAGATCAATTCTATTGTTTTTGAACAGAATGTTGATTAATTGGTTATTCATTCTAGCTATTGTCGGTGTAGGGTCTTTGTCGACAGCCTGGTATGTTTGAGCATCACTTAACAACAGCTCCAACTTCCTATCATATTCCTCTATATCCATGATGATAGTGCGATTTGTTTTATCTGTCTTTAGAACCAATAGGTTACTGTTTGCCTTGAAAAAAATTTTTTGTTTTAAAGACCAATTTATTCCAATTCTCAGTTACCCTATCCTGTTTAAACCTAGATTTATGCATGTAGTTAGTGACAATGTAGGTTTAAACAGGATAGGGTAACTGAGAATTGGAATAAATTGGTCTTTAAACAAAAAATTTTTTCAAGGCAAACAGTAACCTATTGGTTCTAAAGACAGATAAAACAAATCGCACTATCATCATGGATATAGAGGAATATGATAGGAAGTTGGAGCTGTTGTTAAGTGATGCTCAAACATACCAGGCTGTCGACAAAGACCCTACACCGACAATAGCTAGAATGAATAACCAATTAATCAACATTCTGTTCAAAAACAATAGAATTGATCTGCACACAAAAAACAAACTCATTTGCCACAATGGGGTTAGCCCCAGAATTTATGGACTAGTGAAAGACCACAAAGAGGGTAATCCACTGAGACCTGTAGTAAGTTTCATCAACAGCCCCACATATCATACTGCCAAGTTCGTGTGTAATCTCTTAAGCAACTTATCTAGCAACCAATACAACATTAAGGATTCCTTTCAGTTTTATCACAACATTAAAACTCATACCATACCTTCTGAACATATCATAATCTCTCTGGATGTTAAATCACTGTTCACTAACATTCCAATAAAATTAGCTACGGACATTATTGCTGATAAGTGGGAAAAACTACAGAGCATCACTCAGACCAAACTCACTAAAGTTGAATTTTTCCAACTTCTCAGTTTATGCTGTGATGAAGGATACCTTGTTCACAAAGCCAAATACTACAGAATGGTAGATGGTGTGGCCATGGGTTCCCCTTTGGCTCCAATTGTAGCTGACTTAGTTATGGAACATCTACTGGACAATGTTGTCAAATTATTGCCTTTTCAGCCTTCTTTTTTATATAAATATGTAGATGACTTAATTTATCCATTCCCAGAGGCAGCGAACAACTGACTGTCGATACCTTCAATAGTTTCCATGATAAACTACAATTCACGATAGAGGTGGAAAAGGACTCCAAAATCCCCTTTTTAGATATGTTAATAATGAGGAGCACAGATGGGACTATTAAAATAGATTGGTACAGGAAACCGCATAAAACAGACCGGTATCTGAACTTTAGATCACATCATAGGCTGTCCTCCAAAATTAATGTAGCTATGGCACTCAAACACAGGGCCCTCAGATTGAGTGACCAATGTTTTCATGCAGCGAACATGCATAAAATAAAAAACATTTTGAAATTGAATGGTTTCCCTAGTAAATTGATAAATTCTCTTCTATACAATGCTGCCTTTGACAACAATTATAATGACAGAACTAATATAAGCAACAGTAATATTAATCACAGTAATCAAGACAAAACTGCTTATAAATCCTTAGTATACGTCAAAGAACTCTCTGAATCCCTGAACAACACACTGAAAAATGATAGTGTAAAAATTAGTTTTAACAATAAGAGAACGTTAGCTAATACTGTATTCAGCAACACCAAAGACAGAATTGATAAAGCTAATATGAGCAATATAATTTATTCTGTCCCTTGTGGGGGTTGCGATAAAAGTTACATTGGACAAACTGGCCAGTATTTAAAGAAAAGATTATACCAACATCAATACGATATCAAAAAAGAAATTCCATTATGTGCTCTAGCACAACATGTCCATGAATCTAGACATGAATTCAATTTTGAAGGTACTAAGATCTTGGACAAAGAAAATAACTATAATAAAAGATTATTGAAAGAGATGCTCTTTATCACTAAACACAAGACAGTCAACAAAAAAACTGACATTGATAAACTCAGCAGAACTTATGTTAATCTAATCAGATAATTCCTGCTTGCACAGCTCATCTTCACTCATTTTCATGGTAAGTTATACATCATCAGATTACATCTTGGGTGTGGGAGATTCCATGATCCATGGACCTTTCTGTTCTGTATATCGGGTTAGCTCCTTACTGATTACACATATTCCAAATCTTCTTGTTTCCTTGATATTGCTTCTCATTCCATCATAACTAAATAGGTTTGCAATTTCTGATGGGTCACTATCAACTTCACACTATACTTTCTAACAATACAATAAATTCAAATATAACAAGCAAATAATTAAAGCATAAAACAATTTGTGTTGCTCGACCAGTTTAAGTGATGGAATCTAGTATGGATGCCCCTTGCATATACAATATTATGTATAATAAAATAAATATATATTTAAAAAAGAGAGGAAAAAAAAATATATAAAAAAAAAAATATTAATATATATAAAAAAAAAAAAAAAGATAAAATTTAACTAAAAATCACAATTTTTTCTGTCAGTAATTGATAACAACTAGTGATGTACAATAGACATATTCTCATCTG
>JAHLJT010008756.1:111376139-111447516 GCA_031308135.1 Acheta domesticus | reverse complement strand
GAAAAAAACGCATTATTAGCGGCTGAAACGGCTAAAAACACTATTTCAAGACACTGACGTAAGTATTTCTATTACCTATCTGATCTTGCACTCACGAAGAGAGTTTCAGTCATGAATCTGGTCGCACAGTTTGGTGAAGGCCTCGGAGATGTCTGTAAACGTTTTTAGACTTTTGTTTCACTTCTGATATTTCGTTGAAAGTTAATATCTCGCGAGGTCGTGCTGCAATGTTAATGCCTGAAATATTTGTCAATATTTCCTCAAGAGAATTGCCTTTGTTGAATATTACATTTCTTATAGTGCTTTCACTTGGATGTGCACTTTTGACAGGTAGTTTGGTATAAAGCTGTTGGTGTAGGAGTTGTCATAGGGTAAGTAGTGGTGAGAGTGTTACAGATAAAAAATCCTACATTGAAAATAATTTAAGTAAAATATATTAAACCTTTACACAAATTAATTTGTTATAATCATTTGAAGGAACCTGACCCTACTCTCAGAACCAGAATTGAGAAAAAAATTAATTTAAAAAGAAATTAAAAATTTCGAGAAATTTTACAGGTCTTTGAAATGTTCTCAGGAGAAAATTTTCAGTTAAGACATGTCATTAAATCGTTAGTGAAGACTAAATACTGTGCTAAAAGTCCGTTTCTTAAAATTGTTTGAAGAGAAGACCTCCAATAATAAAACATTCTGCTTTTATTAGGAAATCTTCTGAGATATCGAAAAACGCATTATTAGCGGCTGAAAACGGCTAAAAACACCATTTGAAGACACTGACGTAAGTATTTCTATTACCTATCTGATCTTGCACTCACGAACAGAGTTTCAGTCATGACTCTGCTCGCACAGTTTGGTGAAGGCCTCGGAGATGTCTCCAAACGTTTTTAGGCCTTTTTTTCACTTCTGATTTTCGTTGAAAGTTATTATCTCGCGAGGTCGTGCTGCAATGTTAATGCCTGAAATATTTGTCAATATTTCCTCAAGAGAATTGCCTTTGTTGAATATTACATTTCTTATCGTGCTTTCACATGGATGTTCACTTTTGACAGGTAGTTTGGTATAAAGCTGTTGGTGTAGGAGTTGTCATAGGGTAAGTAGTGGTGAGAGTTTTACAGATAAAAAATCCTACATTGAAAATAATTTAAGTAAAATATATGAAACATTTACACAAATTAATTACTTATAAACATTTGAAGGAACCTGACCCTACTCTCACAACCAGAATTTAGAAAAAAAATAATTTCAAAAAAAAAAAAGTAAAATTTTCGAGAAATTCTATAGGTCTCTGAATTGTTCTCAGGAGAAAATTTTCAGTTAAGACATGACATAAAATTGTTAGTGAAGACTAAATATTGTGCTAAAAGTCCGTTTCTTAAAATTGTTTGAAGAGAAGACCCTCCAATACCAAAACATTCTGCTTTTATTAGGAAATCATCTGAGATATCGAAAAACGCATTATTAGCGTCTGAAACGGCTAATAACACTATTTCAAGACACTGACGTAAGTATTTCTATTACCTATCGGATCTTGCACTCACGAAGAGAGTTTCAGTCATGAATCTGGTCGCACAGTTTGGTGAAGGCCTCGGAGATGTTTGTAAACGTTTTTAGACTTATGTTTCACTTCTGATATTTCGTTGAAAGTTAATATTTCGCGAGGTCGAGCAGCAATGTTAATGCCAGAAATATTTGTCAATACGTCCTCAAAAAATGCCTTTGTTGAATATTGCCTTTCCTATAATGCTTTCGCATGGATGTTCGCACTTGACAGGTAGTTTGGTATGAAGCTGTTGGTGTATGAGTTGTCATAGAATAAGTAGTGGTGAGAGTTTTACACATACAAAAGCCTACTATGAAAATAATTTAAGTAAAATATATGAAACCTTTACACAAATATATTTCTTATAATCATTTTAAGGATCCTGACCCTACTCTCAGAACCAGAATTTAGAAATAAAATATTTTCAAAAAAAATTAATTAAAATTTTCCAGAAATTATACAGGTCTCTGAATTGTTCTCAGGAGATAATATTCAGGTAGACATTACATAAAATCGCTAGTGAAGACTAAATACTTTGCTAAAAGTCCGTTTATTATATTTGTTCGAAGAGAAGTTCTCCAATAGCAAACGGCAAAAAAACTCTGTTTCAAGACACTGAGGTAAATTCTTCCTTTACCAATCTGATCTTGCACCCACGAAGAGAAATTCACTCATAAGACTTGCCGCACAGTTTGGTGAAGGCATCGGAGATGGCCGTTAACGTTTTTAGACATTTGTTTTGCTTCTGATATTTCGTTGAAAGTTAATATTTCGCGAGGTCGTGCTGGAATGTTAATGCCTGAAATATTTGTCAATACTTCCTCAAGAGAATTGCTATTGTTGAATATTACATTTCTTATAGTGCTTTCACATGGATGTTTACTTTTGACAGGTAGCTTGGTATAAAGCTGTTGGTGTATGAGTTGTCATAGGGTAAGTAGTGGTGAGAGTTTTACACATACATAAGCCTAACTTGAAACTAATTAAGTAAAGTATATGAAACCTTTACACAAATTAATTTGTTATAATCATTTTAAGGATCCTGACCCTACTCTCAGAACCTGAATTTAGAAAAAATTAATTTAAAAAAAAAATAAATTGAATTTTTCCAGAAATTATACAGGTGTCTGAATTGTTCTCAGGAGATAATTTTCCATTATGACATTACATAAAATCGCTAGTGAAGACTAAATACTGTGCTAAAAGTCCGTTTCTTAAAATTGTTTGAAGAGAAGACCTCCAATACCAAAACATTCTGCTTTTAATAGGAAATCTTCTGAGATACCGAAAAACGCATTATTAGCGGATGAAACGGCTAAAAACACAATTTCAAGACATTGACGTAAGTATTTCTATTACCTATCTGATCTTGCACTCACGAAGAGAGTTTCAGTCTTGAATCTGGTCGCACAGTTAGGTGAAGGCCTCGGAGATGTCTGTAAACGTTTTTAGACTGATGTTTCACTTCTGATATTTCATTGAAAGTTAATAATTCGCAAGGTCGTGCAGCAATGTTAATGAATGAAATATTTGTCAATACTTCCTTAAGAGAATTGCCTTTGTTAAATATTACATTTCCGATAGTGCTTTCACATGGATGTTCACTTTTGACAGGAAGTTTGGTATAAGGCTGTCGGTGTAGGAGTTGTCATAGGGTAAGTAGTGGTGAGAGTTTTACACATATATAAGCCTATTTTGAAACTAATTTAAGTAAAATATATGAAACCTTTACACAACATATTTTGTTATAATCACTTAAAGGAACTTGACCCTACTCTCAGAACCAGAATTTAGAAAAAAATTAATTTCCAAAAAAAAAAAAAAAAAAAAAAAATTTTCGAGAAATTTTACAGGTCTCTGAATTGTTCTCAGGAGAAAATTTTCAGTTAAGACGTGACATAAAATCGTTAGTGAAGACTAAATACTGTGCTAAAAGTCCGTTTTTAAAATTGTTTGAAGAGAAACCTCCAATACCAAAACATTCTGCTATTGTTAGGAAATCTTCTGAGATATCGAAAAACGCATTATTAGCGGCTGAAATGGCTATAAACACTATTTCAAGACACTGACGTAAGTATTTCTATTACCTATCTGATCTTGCACTCACGAAGAGAGTTTCAGTCATGAATCTGGTCGCACAGTTTGGTGAAGGCCTCGGAGATGTTTGTAAACGTTTTTAGACTTATGTTTCACTTCTGATATTTCGTTGAATGTTAAATTTCGCGAGGTCGAGCAGCAATGTTAATGCCTGAAATATTTGTCAATTGTTCCTCAAGAGAGTTGCTATTGTTGAATATTACATTTCTTATAGTGCTTTCACATGGATGTTCACTTTTGACAGGTAGTTTGGTATAAAGCTGTTGGTGTAGGAGTTGTCATAGAGTAAGTAGTGGTGAGAGTTTTACACATACAAAAGCCTACTATGAAAATAATTTAAGTAAAATATATGAACCTTTACACAACATATTTTGTTATAATCACTTAAAGGAACTTGACCCTACTCTCAGAACCAGAATTTAGAAAAAAATTAATTTAAAAAAAAAAAAAATTAAAATTTTCGAGAAATTTTACAGGTCTCTGAATTGTTCTCAGGAGAAAATTTTCAGTTAAGACATGACATAAAATCGTTAGTGAAGACTAAATACTGTGCTAAAAGTCCGTTTTTTAAAATTGTTTGAAGAGAAAACCTCCAATACCAAAACATTCTGCTATTGTTAGGAAATCTTCTGAGATATCGAAAAACGCATTATTAGCGGCTGAAATGGCTATAAACACTATTTCAAGACACTGACGTAAGTATTTCTATTACCTATCTGATCTTGCACTCACGAAGAGAGTTTCAGTCATGAATCTGGTCGCACAGTTTGGTGAAGGCCTCGGAGATGTCTGTAAATGTTTTTAGACTTTTGTTTCACTTCTGATATTTCGTTGAATCTGGTCGCACAGTTTGGTGAAGGCCTCAGAGATTTCTGTAAACGTTTTTAGACTTTTGCTTCACTTCTGATATTTCGTTGAAAGTTAATATTTCGCGAGGTCGTGCAGCAATGTTAATGACTAAAAATATTTGTCAATACTTCCTTAAGAGAATTGCCTTTGTTGAATAATACATTTCTTATAGTGCTTTCACATGGATGTTCACTTTTGACAGAAAGTTTTGTATAAAGCTGTTGGTGTATGAGTTGTCATATGGTAAGTAGTGGTGAGAGTTTTACATATACATAAGCCTACCTTGAAACTAATATAAGTAAAATATATGAAACAATTACACAAATTAATTGATTATAATTATTTGAAGGAACCTGACCCTACTCCCAGAACCAGAATTTAGAAAAAAATTAATTAAAAAAAAAATAAATTAAAATTTTCCAGAAATTATACAGGTCTCTGAATTGTCCTCAGGAGAAAATTTTCAGTTAAGACATGACATAAAATCGCTAGTGAAGACTAAATACTTTGCTAAAAGTCCGTTTATTATATTTGTTCGGAGAGAAGATCTCCAATAGCAAACGGCAAAAGACACTATATCAAGACACTGAGGTAAATACTTCCTTTACCTCTCTGATCTTGCACCCACGAAGAGAAATTCACTCATAAAACTTGCCGCACAGTTTGGTGAAGGCATCGGAGATTCGTTTTTCAGGCTGGAAAATTTTAATTTTTTTTTTTTGAAATATTTTTATTTCTAAATTCTGGTTCTGAGAGTAGGGTCAGAATCCTTAAAATGATTATAACAAATTAATTTGTGTAAAAGTTTCATATATTTTACATAAAACATTTTCAATGTAGGCTCTTGTATGTGTAAGACTCTTACCACTACTTACCCTATGACAACTCCTACACCAACAGCTTCATACCAAACTACCTGTCAAAAGTGATCATCCATGTGAAAGCAATATAAGAAACGTAATATTCAACAAAGGCAATTCTCTTGAGGAAGTATTGACAAATATTTCTGGCCTTAACATTGCTGCACGACCTCGCGAAATATTAACTTTCAACGAAATATCAGAAGTAAAACAAATGTCTAAAAACGTTTACGGACATCTCCGATGCCTTCACCAAACTGTGCGGCAAGTTTTATGAGTGAATTTCTCTTCGTGGGTGCAAGATCAGAGAGGTAAAGGAAGTATTTACCTACGTCAGTGTCTTGAAATAGTGTTTTTAGCCGTTTCTTCCGCTAATAATGCGTTTTTCGATATCTCAGAAGATTTCCTAATAAATGCAGAATGTTTTGGTATTGGAAGTCTTCTCTTCAAACAATTTAAGAAACGGACTTTCAGCATAATATTTAGTCTTCACTAACGATTTTATGTCATGTCTTAACTGAAAATTTTTTCCTGAGAACAATTCAGAGACCTGTAAAATTTCTCGAAAATTTAATTTTTTTTTTTAAATAATTTTTTTTCTAAATTCTGGTTCTGAGAGTAGGGTCAGGTTCCTTCAAATGATTATAACAAATTAATTTGTGTAAAGGTTTAATATATTTTACTTAAATTATTTTCATTGTAGGATTTTTTATCTGTAAAACTCTCACCACTACTTACCCTATGACAACTCCTCCACCAACAGCTTTATACCAAACTACCTGTAAAAAGTGAACATCCATGTGAAAGCACTATAAGAAATGTAATATTCAACAAAGGCAATTCTCTTGAGGAAGTATTGACAAATATTTCTGGCATTAACATTGCTGCACGACCTCGCGAAATATTAACTATCAACGAAATATCAGAAGTAAAACAAATGTCTAAAAACGTTTACGGACATCTCCGATGCCTTCACCAAACTGTGCGGCAATTTTTATGAGTGAATTTCTCTTCGTGGGGTGCAAGATCAAATAAGTGAAAGAAATATTTACGTCAGTGTCTTGAAATAGTGTTTTAAGCCGTTTCAGCCGCTAATAATGCGTTTTTCAATATTTCAGAAGATTTCCTAATAAAAGCAGAATATTTGGTATTGGATGTCTTCTCATCAAAGAATTTTAAGAAACGGATCTTTAGCACAGTATTTAGTCTTCACTAGCGTTTTTATGTAATATCATATCTGAAAATTTTCTCCTGAGAACAATTCAGAGACCTGTATAATTTCAGAAAAATTAAAATTTTTTTTTTTTTAATTAATTTTTTTCTAAATTCTGATTCTGAGAGTATGGTCAGGTTCTTTCAAATGAATATAACAAAATAGTGTAAAGGTTTCATATATTTTACTTAAATTAGTTTCAATGTAGGCTTTTGTATGTGTAAAACTCTCACCACTACTTACCCTATGACAACTCATACACCAACAGCTTCATACCAAACTACCTGTCAAAAGTGAACATCCATGTGAAAATACTATAAGAAATGTAATATTCAACAAAGGCAATTCTCTTGAGGAAGTATTGACAAATATTTCTGGCATTAACATTGCTGCACGACCTCGCGAAATATTAACTTTCAACGAAATATCAGAAGTGAAACATAAGTCTAAAAACGTTTACAGACATCTCCGAGGCCTTCACCAAACTGTGCGACCAGATTCATGATTGAAACTCTCTTCGTGAGTGCAAGATCAGATAGGTAGAAGAAGTATATACCTCAGTGTCTTGAAATAGTGTTTTTTGCCGTTTCAGCCGCTAATAATGCGTTTTTTCGATATCTCAGAAGATTTCCTAATAAATGCAGAATGTTTTGCTATTGGAGATCTTCTCTTCGAACAATTATAATAAACGGACTTTTAGCAAAGTATTTACTCTTTACTTGCGATTTTATGTAATGTCATAACTGAAAATTTTCTCCTGAGAATAATTCAGAGACCTGTAAAGATTCTGGAAAAAATAAATTTATTTTTTTTTTGAAATTATTTTTTTTTAAATTCTGGTTCTGAGTGTAAGGTCAGGATCCTTAAAATGATTATAACAAATTAATTTGTGTAAAGGTTTCATATATATTACTTGAATTATTTTCAATGTAGGCTTTTGTATGTGTAAAACGCTCACCTCTACTTACCCCATGACTACTTCTATACCAAAAGCTCTATACCAATCGACCTGTCAAATTGAACATCCATGTGAAAGCACTATAAGAAACGTAATATTCAAGAAAGGCAATTCTCTTGATAAAGTGTTGGCAAATATTTCTGGGATTAACATTGCTGCACGACCTCGCGAAATATTAATTTTCAACGAAATATCATAAGTAAAACAAATGCCTAAAAACGTTTACAGACATCTCCGATGCCTTCACCAAACTGTGCGACCAGATTCATGACTGAAACTCTCTTCGTGACTGAGGGATCAGACAGGTAAAATAAGTATTTACGTCAGTGTCTTGAAATAGTGTTTTTAGCCGTTTCAGCCGCTATTAATGCTTTTTTCGATATCTCAGAGGATTTCCTAATAAATGCAGAATGTTTTGCTATTGGAGATCTTCTCTCCGAACAATTATAATAAACGGACTTTTAGCAAAGTATTTATTCTTCACTAGCGATATAATGTAATGTCATAACTGAAAATTTTCTCCTGAGAACAATTCAGAGATCTGTAAAATTTCTGGAGAATTTAAAATTTTTTTTTTTGAAATTATTTTTTTTTTAAATTCTGGTTCTGAGAGTAGGGTCATGATCCTTAAAATGATTATAACAAATTAATTTGTGTAAAGGTTTCATATATTTTACTTGAATTATTTTCAATGTAGGCTTTTGTATGTGTAAACTCTCACCACTACTTACCTTATGACTACTCCTACACCAAATGCTGTATACCAAACAACCTGTCAAAAGTGAACGTCCATGTGAAAGCACTATAAGAACCGTAATATTCAAGAAAGGCAATTCTCTTGATAAAGCGTTGGCAAATATTTCTGACATTAATATTGCTGCACGACCTCGCGAAATATTAACTTTCAACGAAATATCAGAAGTAAAACAAATGTCTAAAAATGTTTACAGACGTCTTCGATGCCTTCACCAAACTGTGCGACCAGATTCATGACTGAAACTCTCTTCGTGACTGCAAGATCAGAGGGGTAAAATAAATATTTACGTCAGTGTCTTGAAATAGTGTTTTTAACCGTTTCAGCCGCTAATAACGCGTTTTTCGATACCTCAGAAAATTTCCTAATAAAAGCAGAATGTTTTGCTATTGGAGATATTCTCTACGAACAATTATAATAAACGGACTTTTAGCAAAGTATTTAGTCTTCACTAGCGATTTTATGTAATGTCATAGCGGAAATTTTCTCCTGAGAACAATTCAGAGACCTGTAAAATTTCTGGAAAATTTAAATTTATTTTTTTTGAAATTTTTTTTTTTTAAATTTTGGTTCTGAGAGTAGGGTCAGGATCCTTAAAATGATTATAACAAATTAATTTGTGTAAAGGTTTCATATATTTTACTTAAATTATTTTCAAAGTAGGCTTTTTTATGTGTAAAACTCTCACCACTTCTTACCCTATGACAACTCATACACCAACAGCTTGATACCAAACTTCCTGTCAAAAGTGAACATCCATGTGAATGCACTATAAGAAATGTAATATTCAACAAAGGCAATTCTCTTGAGGAAGTATTGACAATATTTCAGCCATTAACATTGCTGCACGACCTCGCGAAATATTAACTTTCAACGAAATATCAGAAGTGAAACAAAAGTCTAAAAACGTTTACAGACATCTCCGAGGCTTTATTCAAACTGTGCGACCAGATTCATGACAAACTCTCTTCGTGAGTGCAAGATCAGATAGGTAAAAGAAGCATTTACCTTAGTGTCTTGAAATAGTGTTTTTAGCCGTTTCAGCCGCTAATAATGCGTTTTTCGATATCTCAGAAGTATTCCTACAAAATGCAGAATGTTTTGATATTGAAGATCTTCTCTTCGAACAAATATAATAAACGGACTTTTAACAAAGTATTTAGTCTTCACTAGCGATTTTATGTAATGTCATAACTGAAAATTTTCTCCTGAGAACAATTCAGAGACCTGTAAAATTTCTGGAAAATTTAAATTTTTTTATTTTTGAAATTATTTTTTTTTCTAAATTCTGGTTCTGGGGGTAGGGTCAGGATCCTTAAAATGATTATAACAAATTAATTTGTGTAAAGGTTTCATATATTTTACTTGAATTATTTTCAATGTAGGCTTTTGTATGTGTAGTGGATGCAGCGCGATGTGAAGTCCGTACTGCGAAGCGACTACATACAGGGTTCGATCAGGTTTCAGGGGATTTTTCTTAGGGGCAAATGAAAGGCAATGCACTTGTGTATAAATTAAATTTAATTCTTAAAATATTGATTAGTTTTACAAGTAGTTAGGTAGTAAGCCGGATGACCAATGAATGTTTGTAATTAATGGTTTCTTCTTTCTTGAAGTTTACACTTACAGTTTGATGACGGTACAACAAACACCAACCCAGGTCAGACGGCTGAGTGTGTGTGCCGTCGGTAGAAATAGGCTGCGGATGTTGCGGCTCTGTAGGCTGATGTCACGATGGGCGCGTACTCGCGTGCTGGAGCGGCCCGTACTGTTGATCACGGCCTACTGGCCGCGCCGATTGAATGCCGGAGCCTTTGATAGGCAGAGCAAGGACAGCTGACTCGTTCGCAGGCTGTCCGACGGGTAGAGTAGTAGTTGTAGCAGCAGTAACAGTAATTTGACGTAGAGTGACTGCGTAATAGTAGCAGTGAGATTGACTGAAGAGTGTCTGCGTAATAGTAGCAGTGAGATTGACTGAAGAGAGACTGCGCAGTAGTACAGTTTTGACGTAGAAGTGTGACTGCGTAGTTTCACATAGTAGTGAATAGAGCAGTAATTGTAGCTGCAGTATAGTAGTTTGACTTAGAAGTGCCTGCGTAGTAGCAGCAGAGTAGAAATGACTTAGAAGTTTGACATAGCAGTTTCACATAGTAGAAATGACATTGAAGAAAAGACATTGAAGTGCCTGCGTAGCAGCGAAATTGACCGATAGTTTAACGTAGTAGTAAGATTGACTGAAGAGTTTGACATGGTAGTGTTTGACATAAAAGTGGCAGAGTTTGACTAATAGTGGCGCGTGGGAGCGTAGTTGCCGTATTTATTGAAGCGTATGTTTCCAAAAGCAGAGGGGGGAGAGTCACGTGACAATTGCAGCAAGCCTATGAAGTACAGTGAGACGAAGTGTGCCACAAGAGATGCTCGCTATTGGTTGTTATGTTTTCAAGTGTGTCACGTGACTATGGGCGGCACTGGCTGTGCCCGCGATGGCTGCATCTCATTAGCAAGGTTTGGTATTTTCTCACGGGAACCGCGATGCTGGTTGAGAGTAAGGGGCGGTGGGGCGGCGAGGTCGCGGTCGCGGGCGCGGACGCGGCTGCCTAGCAGATGCGTTCGTTGTCGGCGAATTCTAACGCCTGTATTAGGGCGGAAGGCACGTAGCGATATCTGGAATGTTTGTAAAATGTCTGGCCGCCGAAGTCTGAGAAAAGCAGGTAAAAGTCTAATGGCTTGAGGGTCGCGCGCCCGCCGGGGGAGGCCGAGCCTGCCGCCTTTTCCCCGGCTTACAGTAAGTACGCGGCGGTTCGGCGCTTGCGGCCAGAGGGCTCAACGAGAGTCGTTTTGTTCCCCGAACATCTGTGTTTCATTTCTTATGTTTTTGTATAAACGTGCTAGAGCCGTGAGAAACTTTGAGGGTGGGGCAGCCGAAGAATGTTGGCCGCGCGGGGGAGAGACAATTTGAGGCTCCACCCTGCTGGCGAGTTTCCTTGTAATTAATCGCGAGATTGAACAGTATGTGTAAAACTCTCACCAATACTTACCCTATGACTACTCCTACACCAAAAGCTGTATACCAAACTACCTGTCAAAAGTGAACATCCATGTGAAAGCACTATAAGAAACGTAATATTCAAGAAAGGCAATTCTCTTGATAAAGTGTTGGCAAATATTTCTGGCATTAACATTGCTGCACGACCTCGCGAAATATTAACTTTCAACGAAATATCAGAAGTGAAAGTAACGTCTAAAAACGTTTACAGACATCTCCGATGCCTTCACCCAACTGTGCGGCAA
Source organism: Acheta domesticus (assembly GCA_031308135.1). Lineage (NCBI taxonomy): Eukaryota > Metazoa > Arthropoda > Insecta > Orthoptera > Gryllidae > Acheta > Acheta domesticus. Next base: position 111,435,954 of record JAHLJT010008756.1, on the reverse strand, counting down.
GTTTCATGAGTGAAACTCTCTTCGTGGGTGCAAGATCAGATAAGTGAAAGAAATATTTACGTCAGTGTCTGGAAATAGTGTTTTTAGCCGTTTCAGCCGCTAATAATGCGTTTTTTCGATATCTCAGAAGATTTCCTAATAAATGCAGAATGTTTTTGCTATTGGAGATCTTCTCTTCGAACAAATATAATAAACGGACTTTTAGCAAAGTATTTATTCTTCACTAGCGATTTTATGTAATGTCATAACTGAAAATTTTCTCCTGAGAGCACTTCAGAGACCTGTAAAATTTCTGGAAAATTTAAATTTTTTTATTTTTGAAATTATTTATTTTCTAAATTCTGGTTCTGAGAGTAGGGTCAGGATCTTTAAAATGATTATAACAAATTAATTTGTGTAAAGGTTTCATATAAGTTACTTAAATTACTTTTAATGTAGGCTTTTGTATGTGTAAAACTCTCACCACTACTTACCCTATGACAATTCCTTACACCAAAAGCTTTATACCAAACTTCCTGTCAAAAGTGAACATCCATGTGAAAGCAATATAAGAAACGTAATATTCAACAAAGGCAATTTTCTTGAGGAAGTATTGACAAATATTTCTGGCATTAACATTGCTGCACGACCTCGCGAAATATTAACTTTCTACGAAATATCAGAAATAAAAGAAACATCTAAAATCGTTTACAGACATTTCCGATGCCTTCACCAAACTGTGCGGCCAGTTTCATGAGTGAAACTCTCTTCGTGGGTGCAAGATCAGATAAGTGTAAGAAATATTTACGTCCAGTGTCTTGAAATAGTGTTTTTAGCAGTTTTAGCCGCTAATAATGCGTATTTCGATATCTTAGAAGATTTCCTAATAAATGCAGGATGTTTTGGTATTTGAGATCTTCTCTTCGAACAATTATAATAAACGGACTTTTAGCAAAGTATTTAGTCTTCACTAGCATTTTTGTGTAATGTCATAACTGAAAATTTTCTCCTGAGAACAATTCAGAGACCTGTAAAATTTCTGGAAAATTAAAATTTTTTTTTTTTAATTAATTTTTTTCTAAATTCTGGTTCCGAGAGTAGGGTCAGGTTCCTTAAAGTGATTATAACAAATTAATTTGTGTAAAGTTTCATTAATTTTACTTAAATTATTTTCAAAGTAGGCTTTTGTATATGTAAAACTCTCACCACTACTTACCCTATGAGAACTCCTACACCAACAGCTTTATGCCAAACTTCCTGTCAAAAGTGAACATCCATGTGAAAGCACTATAAGAAATGTAATATTCAACAATAGCAATTCTCTTGAGGAAGTATTGACAAATATTTCAGCCATTAACATTGCTGCACGACCTCGCGAAATATTAACTTTCAACGAAATATCAGAAGTGAAAGAAACGTCTAAAGTCGTTTACAGACATCTCCGAGGCCTTCACCAAACTGTGCGACCATATTCTTGACTTGAACTCTCTTCGTGAGCGCAAGATCAGATAAATGAAAGAAACATTTACGTCAGTGTCTTGAAATAGTGTTTTTAGCCGTTTCAGCCGCTAATAATGCGTTTTTCAATATCTCAGAAGATTTCCTAATAAAAGCAGAATGTTTTGTATCAGAGGTCTTCTCATCTAACAATTTTAAGAAACGGACTTTTAGCACAGTATTTGGTCTTCACTAACGATTTTATGTCATGTCTTAACTGAAAATGTTTATCTGAGAACAAGTCAGAGACCTGTAAAATTTCTGGAAAATTTAAATTTTTTTTTTTAAATTAATTTTTTCCAAATTCTGGTTCTGAGAGTAGGGTCAGGTTCCTTCAGATGATTATAACAAATTAATTTGTGTAAAGGTTTCATATATTTTACTTAAATTATTATGAAAGTAGGCTTTTGTATGTGTAAAACTCTCACCACTACTTACCCTATGACAACTCATACACCAACAGCTTCATACCAACCTACCTGTCAAAAGTGAACATCCATGTGAAAGCAATATGGGAAACGTAATATTCAAGAAAGGCTATTCACTTGAGGAAGTGTTGGCAAATATTTCTGGCATTAACATTGCTGCACGACCTCGCGTAATACTAACTTTCAAAGAAATATCAGAAGTAAAACAAATTATCTAAAGACGTTAACAGACATCTCCGATGCCTTCACAAATCTATGCGGCCAGTTTCATGAGTTAAACTCTCTTCGTGGGTGCAAGATCAGATAGGTAAAAGAAGTATTTACCTCAGTGTCTTGAAATAGTGTTTTTAGCCGTTTCAGCCGCTAATAATGCGTTTTTTAATATCTCAGAAGATTTCCTAATAAAAGCAGAATGTTTTGTATCAGAGGTCTTCTCATCTAACAATTTTAAGAAACGGACTTTTAGCACAGTATTTGGTCTTCACTAACGATTTTATGTCATGTCTTAACTGAAAATTTTTATCTGAGAACAAGTCAGAGACCTGTAAAATTTCTGGAAAATTTAAATTTTTTTTTTAAAATTCTGGTTCTGAGAGTAGGGCCAGAAATCTTAAAATGAGTATAAAAAATTATTTTTTTAAAGGTTTCATTTATTTTATTTAACTATTTTCAATGTAGGCTTTTTTATGTGTAAAACTCTCACCACTACTTACACTATCACAACTCCTACACCAACAGCTTTAAACCAAACTACCTGTCAAAAGTGAACATCCATGTGAAAGCACTATAAGAAATGTAATATTCAACAAAGGCAATTCTCTTGAGGAAGTATTGAAAAATATTTCTGGCATTAACATTGCTGCACGACCTCGCGAAACTTTAACTTTCAACGAAATATCAGAAGTAAAACAAATTATCTAAAAACGTTTACAGACATCTTCTTTGCCTTCATCAAACTGTGCGGCCAGTTTCATGAGTGAAACTCTCTTCGTGGGTGCAAGATCAGATCGGTAAAAGATGTATTGAACTCTGTGTCTTCAAATTGTGTTTTTAGCCGTTTCAGCCGCTAATAATGCGTTTTTCGATATCTCCGAAAATTTCCTAATAAATGCTGAATGTTTTGGGATTGGAGGTCTTCTCTTTAATTTTAAGAAACGGACTATTGGCCGAATATTTAGTCTTCACTTACGATTTTATTTCATGTCATAACTGAAAATTTTCTCCTGAGTACAATTCAGAAAGCTGTAAAATTTCCGGAAAATTTAAATGTATTAAATTTAGAAATTATTTTATTTCTAAATTCTGGTTCTAGGAGTAGGGTCAAGATCCTTAAAATGATTATGACAAATTAATTTGTCATAATCACATGTATTCTTTCACATGTATGTTCACTTTTGACAGGTAGTTTGGTATAAAGCAGTTGGTGTAAGTGTAGTCATAGGAAAGTTTGCATTAAGAGATTTACACCTATAAAAGCCAGCATAGAACTAAATTTCAAGTAAAATATTTCAATCCTTTACACAAATTCATTTGTCATAACCATTTTAAAGATCCTGAATCCATTTTTAGAGCCAGCATTTAGAAACAAAAACAATTTCTTAAAAAAATTCCTTTAATTTTTATAGAAATTTTACAGGATTCTGGATTGTACTCAGGAGAAAATTTTCAGTCATGACATTCGATAAAAGGGCTAGTGAAGCCTAAATATGTTGCTAAAAGTCCGTTTACAATGATTGTTCGAAGAGAAGATATCCAATAACAAAACATTTTACATTTATTAAGACTACTTCTGAGATATCGAAAAACGCATTATTAGCTGCTGAAACGGCTAAAAACACTATTTCAAGAAAACTGAGTTAAATACTTCTTTTACTAATGCGATCATGCACTCACGAAGAGAGTTCCTCTCATGAAACTGTGTGCATAGATAGGTGCAGTCGTCAGAGTTGTGTGTAGAGTTTTTTATATAGTTCTTATATGTGTTCTGATATTTCGATTAACGGTAAAAATTGCGAGATCGTGCACCAATTTTTAATCAAGAAATATTCTTCACACACTTCCTCAAGAGTATTGTCTTTGTTGAATTTAACGTTTCTTATTGTGCTTTCACATGAATTTTCACTTTTGACAGTTAGTTTGGTATAAAGCAGTTGGTGTAAGTGTAGTCATAGGAAACTTTGCATTAAGAGTTTTACACCTTTAAAAGCCTGCATAGAACTAAATTTCAAGTAAAATATTTCAATCTTGTACACAAATTCATTTGTCTTAACCATTTTGAAAGATCCTGAATCCACTTTTAGAGCCTGAATTTAGAAACAAAAACAATTTCTTAAAAAAATTAATTTACTTTTTCCAGAAATTTTACAGGTTTTTGGATTGTTCTCAGAAGAAAATTTTCAGTCAATACATTAGATAAAAGCGCTAGTGAAGCCTAAATACTTTGCAAAAGTCAGTTTACAATGCTTGTTCGAAGAGAAGATTTCCAATACCAAAACATTGTGCATTTATTAAGAAAATTTCTGAGATATCGAAGAGCGCATTATTAGCTGCAGAAACGGCCAAAAACACTATTTCACTAAAACTGAGTTAAATACTTCTTTACTAAAGTGATTTTCCACTCATGAAGAGATTTCCAGTTATAAAACTGCACGCATAAACTGGTGCTGGCATCAGTGTTTTCTGTAAACCTTGCAAGACATTCCTTATACGTTTTGATACATCTATAAAAGTTAAAATTTCTCAAGTTCGTGCACCCTTGTTGATTCCAGAGACATTCGTCCAACACTTCCTCAAGAGAATTGTCTTTGTTGAATTTTACATTTCTTATAGTGCTTTCAAATGGATGTTCACTTTTACCAGGTAGTTTGATATAAAGCAATTGGTGTAAGTGTAGTCATAGGAAAATTTGCGTTAAGAGTTTTACACCTATAAAAGCCTGCATAGAACTAAATTTCAAGTAAAATATTTCAATCTTATAAACAAATTCATTTGTCATAACCATTTTGGAAGATCCTGAATCCACTTTTAGTGCCTGAGTTTAGAAAGAAAAACAATTTCTTAAAAAAATTATTTTAATTTTTCCAGAAAGTTTACAGGTTTCTGGATTGTTTTCAGGAGAAAATTTTCAGTCAATACATTAGATAAAAGCGCTAGTGAAGCCTAAATACTTTGCTAAAAGTCAGTTTACAATGCTTGTTCGAAGAGAAGATTTCCAATACCAAAACATTTTGCATTTATTAAGAAAACTTCTGAGATATGGAAAACCGCATTATTTGCTGCTAAAACGGCTAAAAACACTATTTCAAGAAAAATTAGATAAATACTTCTTTTACCAATCTGATCTTGTACTCACGAAGAGAGTTCCTCTCATGAAACTGTGTGCATAGATAGGTGCAGGCGTCAGAGTTGTGTGTAAAGCTTTTTAGATATTTCTTATAGGTATTCTGATATTTCGATTAAGGGTAAAATTTTGCGAGATCGTGCACCATTTTTGATTCAAAAAACATTCGTCACACTCTTCCTCAAAAGAATTGTCTTTGTTGAATTTTACGTTTCTTATAGTACTTTCACATGGATGTTCCCTTTAACAGGTAGTTTGGTATAAAGCAGTTGGTGTAAGTGTAGTCATCGTTTGCGTTAAGAGTTTTACACCTTTAAAAGCCTGCATAGAACTAAAATTCAAATAAAATATTTCAATCCTATACACAAATTCATTTGTCATAACCATTTTGAAAGATCCTGAATCCACTTTTAGAGCCTGAATTTAGAAACAAAAACAATTTCCTAAAAATATTCATTTTATTTTTCTAGAAATTTTACAGGATCTGGATTGTTCTCAGGAGAAAATTTTCAGTCATGACATTAGATAAAAGCGCTAGTGAAGCCCAAAAACTTTTACTAAAATTCCGTTTACAATGATTGTTCAAAGAGAAGGTTTCCAATACCATAGCTTTGTGCATTTATTAAGAAAATTTCTGAGATATCCGAAAACGCATTATTATTTGCTGAAACGGCTAAAAACACTATTTCAAGAAAGCTGAGATAAATACTTCTTTTACCAATCTGATCTTGCATTCACGAACAGAGTTCCACTCATGAAACTGGGTGCATAGATAGGTGCAGGCATCAGAGTTGTCTCGAAACTTTTTAGACATTTCCTCCACGGGTTCTGATCTTTCGATGAACTTTAAAATTTCTCGAGATCATGCACCATTGTTGATTCCAGAAACATTTGTCACACACTTCCTCAAGAGTATTGTCTTTGTTGAATTTTACGTTTCTTATAGTACTTTCACATGGATGTTCACTTTTCACAGGTAGTTTGGTATAAAGCAGATGGTGTAAGTGTAGTCATAGGAAACTTTGCATTACGAGTTTTACCCCTAAAGCCTGCATAGAACTAAATTTCAAGTAAAATATTTCAATCTTGTAAACAAATTCATTTGTCATAACCATTTTGAAAAATCTTGAATCCACTTTTAGAGCCTGAATTTAGAAACAAAAACAATTTCTTAAAAAACTTAATTTAATTTTTCCAGAAATTTCACAGGTTTCTGGATTGTTCTCAGGAGAAAATTTTCAGTCAATACAATAGATAAAAGCGCTAGTGAAGCCAAAATACTTTGCTAAAAGTCAGTTTCCAATACTTGTTCGAATAGAAGATTTCCAATACCAAAACATATTGCATTTATTAAGAAAACTTCTGAGATATCGAAAAACGCATTATTGTTTGCTAAAACGGCAAAAAACATTATTTCAAAAAAACTGAGTTAAATACTTCTTTTTACTAATGTGATGTTGCACTCACGAAGACAGTTCCACTCATGAAAATGTATTCGCAGATGGGTGCAGGCATCAGAGTTGTGTGTAAAGTTTTTTAGATATTTCTTATACGTGTTCTGATATTTCGTTAACGGTATAATTTTGCGAGATCGTGCACCATATTTGATTCAAGAAACATTCGTCACACACTTCTTCAAAAGAAATGTCTTCGTTGAATTTTACGTTTTTTATAGTACTTTCACATGGATGTTCACTTTTAACAGGTAGTTTGTTATAAAGCAGTTGGTGTAAGTGTAGTCACAGGATACTTTCCGTTAAGAGTTTTACACCTATAAAAGCCTGCATAGAACTAAATTCAAGTAAAATATTTCAATCCTATACACAAATTCATTTGTCATAACCATTTTGAAAGATCCTGAATCCACTTTTAGAGCCTGAATTTAGAAACAAAAACAATTTCTTAAAAAAAATTAATTTAATTTTTCCAGAAATTTTACAGGATTCTGGATTGATCTCAGGAGAAAATTTTCAGTCATGACATTAGATAAAAGCGCTAGTGAAGCCTAAATGCTTTGCTAAAAGTCCGTTTACAATGATTGTTCGAAGAGAAGATTTCCAATACCAGAACATTGTTCGTATACTAAGAAAACTTCTGAGATATCGAAAAACGCATTATTAGCTGCTGAAACGGCTAAAAACACTATTTCAAGAAATCTGAGTTAAATACTTATTTTACCAATCTGATCTTGCACTCACGAAGAGAGTTCCTCTCATGAAACTGGGTGCATAGATAGGTGCAGGCGATGAGAGCTGTGTGTATTTTTTTTTGATATTTCTTGTACGTGTTCTGATATTTCGATTAACGGTAAAAATTTGCGAGATCGTGCACCATTTTTGATTCAAGAAACATTCTTCACACACTTCCTCAACAGAATTGTCTTTGTTGAATTTTACGTCTCTTATAGTGCTTTCACATCTATGTTCACTTTTGACAGGTAATTTGTTATAAAACTTTGGTGTAAGGGTAGTAATAGGACACTGCATGAAAGAGTTTTACACCTATAAAAGCCTGCATAGAAATAAATTTCAAGTAAAATATTTAAAACCTATAAACAAATTCATTTGTCATAAACATTTTGAAAGATCCTGAATCCCTTTTTAGAGCCTTAATTTAGAAACAAAAACAATTTCTTAAAAAAATTAATTTAATTTTTCCAGAAATTTTACAGGGTTCTGGATCGTTCTCAAAAGAAAAGTTTCAGTCATGACATTAGATAAAAGCGCTAGTGTAGCTGAAATACTTTGCTAAAAGTCCGTTTACAATGATTGTTCGAAGAGCGGATATCCAATACCAAAACATTGTGCATTTATTAAGAAAACTTCTGAGATATCGAAAAACGAATTATTAGCTGCTGAAACGGCTAAAAACACTATTTCAAGAAAACTGAGTTATATACTTCTTTTACCAATCTGATCTTGCACTCACGAAGAGAGTTCCTCTCATGAAACTGTGTGCATAGATAGGTGCAGGCTTCAGAGTTGTGTGTAGAGATTTTTAGATAGTTCTTATATGTGTTCTGATATTTCGATTAACGGTAAAATTTCGCGAAATCGTGCACCATTTTTGATTCAACAAACATTCTTCACACACTTCCTCAAGAGAATTGTCTTTGTTGAAGTTTACGTTTCTTATAGTGCTTTCACATGTATTTTCACTTTTGACAGGTAGTTTGGTATAAAGAAGTTGGTGTAAGTGTAGTCATAGGAAACTTTGCATTAAGAGTTGTACATCTATAAAAGCCTGCATAGAACTAAATTTTAAGTAAATTATTTAAAAAATATACACAAATTAATTTGTCATAACCATTTTGAAAGATCCTGAATCCACTTTTACAGCCTGAATTTAAAAACAAAAACAATTTCTTAAAAAAATTAATTTAATTTTTCCAGAATTTTTTCAGGTTTCTGGATTGTTCTCAGGGGAAAATTTTCAGTCATGACATTAAATAAAAGCGCTAGTGAAGCCTAAATACTTTGCTAAACGTCCGTTTACAATGATTGTTCGAAGAGAAAATTTCCAATACCAAAACATTGTGCATTTATTAAGAAAAGTTCTGAGATATCGAAAAACGCATTATTAGCTGCTGAAACGGCGAAAAACACTATTTCAAGAAAACTAAGTTAAATAATTCTTTTAATAATGTGATCTCGCACTCACGAAGAGAGTTCCACTCATGAAACTGTACATAAACAGGTGCAGGCATCAAAGTTTTCTGTAAACCTTTTTAGACTATTTTTATACGTTGTGTAATATCTATAAATGTTAAAATTTCTCACGATCGTGCACCATTGTTGATTTCAGAAACATTCGTCACACACTTCCTGAAGAGAATTGTCTTTGTTGAATTTTACCATTCTTATAGTGCTTTCACATGGATGTTCACTTTTAACAGGTAGTTGGTATATAGCAGTTGGTGTAAGTGTAGTCATAGGTAACTTTGCATTAAGAGATTTACGCCTATAAAAGCCTGCATAGAAATAAAGTTCCAGTAAAATATTTCAATCCCATACAAAAATTCATTTGTCAAAACCATTTTGAAAGATCCTGAATCCACTTTTAGAGCCTGAATTTAGAAACAAAAACAATATCTTAAAAAAATTATTTAATTTTTCCGGAATTTTTTACAGGATTCTGGATTGTTCTCAGGAGAAAATTTTCAGTCATGACTTTAGATAAAAGCGCTAGTGACGCCTAAATACTTTGCTAAAAGTCCATTTACAATGATTGTTCGAAGAGAAGATTTCCAATACCAAAACATTGTGCATTTATTGAGAAAACTCCTGAATATCCAAAAACGCATAATTAGTTGCTGAAACGGCTAAAAACACTATTTCAAGAAAACTGAGTTAAATACTTATTTTACCAATCTGATCTTGACCTCACGATGAGAGTTCCACTCTCATGAGTGCATAGATAGGTGCAGGCATCAGAGTGGTCTGAAACTTTTTAGACATTTCTAATACGTGTCCTGATCTTTCGATGAACGTTAAAATTTCTCGAGATCGTGCACCATTGTTGATTCCAGAAACATTCGTCACACATTTCCTCAAGGGAATTGTCTTTGTTGAATTTTACGTTTCTTATAGTGCTTTGACGTGGATGTTCAATTTTAACCGGGAGTTTGGTATAACGCCGTTGGTGTAAGTGTAGTCATAGGATGCTTTGCGTTAAGAGATTTACACCTATAAAAGCCTGCATAGAAAATAATTTCAAGTAAAATTTTTAAAACCTATACACAAATTCATTAGTCTAAACCATTTTGGAAGACCTGAACCCACTCTTAGAGCCTGAATTTAGAAACAAACACAATTTTTAAAAAAATTAAATCAATTTTTCCAGAATTTTTGACAGGTTTCTGGATTGTTCTCAGGAGAAATATATCAGTCATGACATTGGATAAAATCGTTTGAGAAGCCTAAATACTTTGCTAAATGTCCGTTTACTATAATTTTTCGAACAGAAGATTTCTAGTACCAAAATATTGTGCATTTATTAGGAAAACTTCTGAGATATCGAAAAACGCATTAGTAGCTGCTGAAACGGCTAAAAACACTACTTCAAAAAAACTGAGTTAAATACTTCTTTTACCTAACTGATCTTCAACTCACGAAGAAAGTTCAACTCATGAAACTGGATGCATAGATAGGTGCAGTCATCAGAGTTTTCTGTAATCGTATTTGGACATTTCTTACACATTCTGATATTTCGATGAACGTTAAAAAGTTCGCGAGATCGTGCACCATTCTAGTTTCCAGAAATACTCGTCACACATTTCTTTGAGGGATATATGATGGTCTTAATTGAATTTTACGTTTCATATAGTGCCTTCACATGAATGTCCACTTTTGACAGGTAGTTTGGTATAAAGCAGTTGGTTAAAGTGTAGTCATGGTATACTTAGCTTTAAGAGTTTTACACCTATAAAAGCCTGCATAGAAAATAATTTCATGTAAAATTTTTAAAACCTATACAAAAATTCATTAGTCAAAACCAATTTGAAAGAACCTGAGCCCACTTTTAGAGCCTGAATTTAGATACAAACACAATTAAAAAAAATTAAATTAATTTTTCCAGAATTTTTGACAGGTTTCTGGATTGTTCTCAGAACATTTTCTGTCATGACATTGGATAAAATCGCTAGTGAGGCCTAAATACTTTGCTAAAAGTCCCTTTACTATAATTTTTCGAACAGTAGATTTCTAATACCAAAACATTGTGGATTTATTAGGAAAACTTCTGAGATATCGAAAAAACGCATTATTAGATGCTGAAACGGCTAAAAACACTACTTCAAGAAAACTGAGTTAAATACTTCTTTTACCTAACTGATCCTGCACTCACGAAGAAAGTTCAACTCATGAAACTGGATGCATAGATAGGTGCAGGCAGCAGAGTTGTCTGTAAACTTTTTTAGACCTTTCTTATACGTTTTGATATTTTGTTGAACGTTAAAATTTCGCGAGATCATGCACCATTCTAGATTCCAGAAATACTCGTCACACACTTCTTCAAGGCATATATGATGGTTTTAGTCGAATTTTTCGTTTCTTATAGTTCTTTCACATGGATGTTCATATTTGACAAGTCGTTTGGGATAAAGCAGTTTGTGTAAGTGTAGTCATAGTATACTTTGGGTTAAAAGTTTTACACCTATAAAAACCTGCATAGAAAATAATTTCAAGTAAAATTTTTAAAACCTATACACAAATTCATTTGTCATCACTATTTTGAAAGTTCCCGAACCCACTCTTAGAGCCTGAATTTAGAAACAAACACAATTTTAAAAAAAATTTAATTTTTCCAGAATTTTTACAGGTTTCTGGATTGTACTCAGGAGAAAATTTTCAGCCATGATTTTGGATAAAATAGTTAGTAAAGCCTAATTACTTTGTTAAAAGTCCGTTTACTATAATTTTTGGAAGAGAATATTTCCAATACCAAAACATAGTGCATTTATTAGGAAAACTTCTGAGTTATCGAATAACGCATTATTCACTGCTGAAACGGCTAAAAATACTACTTCAAGAAAACTGAGTTAAATATTTCCTTTACGTAACTGATCTTGCACTCACGAAGAAAGTTCATCTCATGAAACTGGATGCATAGATAGGCGCAGGCGTCAGAGTTGTCTGTAAACGTTTTTAGACATTTTCTTTACGTTCTGATATTTTGTAGAAAGTTGAAATTTTGCGAGATCGTCAAGAGAATTGTCTTTGTTGAATATAACGTTTCTGATGGTGTTTTCACATGAATGTTCACTTTAGACAGGTAGTTTGGTAAAAAGCAGTTGGCTTAAGTGGAGTCGTAGTATACTTTGCGTTAAGAGTTTTACACCTATAAAAGCCTGCATAGAAAATAATTTCAAGTAAAATTTTTAAAACCTATACACAATTTCATTTGTCATAAGCATTTTGAAAGATACTGAACCCACTCTAAGAGGCTGAATTTACAAAATTTATTTACAATTACAAACAATTTTTAAAAAAATTAACTTAATTTTTCCACAATTGTTACAGGTTTCGGGATTGTTCTCAGAAGAAAATTTTCAGTCATGACATTAAATAAAATCGCTTGTGAAACCAAAATAGTTCCCTAAATGTCCGTTTACAATAATTGTTCGATGAAAGGATGCCCAATACCAAAACATTGTGCATTTATTAGGAAAACTTCTCAGATAACGAAAATCGCATTATTAGCTCCTGAAACGCCTAAAAACACTATTTCAAGAAAACTGAGTTAAATACTTCTTTTACCTATCTGATCTTGCATTAACGAACAGAGTTCCACTCATGAAACTCGAAGCATAAATAGGTGCAGGCATCAGAGTTGTCTGTAAATTTTTTAAACATATTTTTTTACGTTCTGATATTTTATGGAAAGTTAAGATTTCGCGAGGTCGTGCAGCAATGTTAATGCCAGACATATTCCTCACACACTTCCTCAAGAGAATTGTCTTGGTTGAATTTTACGTTTCTTATAGTGCTTTCTGATAATTTGTTGAAAGTTAAAATTTTGCAAAGGCGAGCAGCAATGTTAACGCGAGAAATATTCGTCACACACTTCCTCATGAGAATTGTCTTTGTTGAATTTTACGTTTCTTATAGTGTTTTCACGTGGATGTTCACTATTGACAGGTAGTTTGTTATGAAGAATTCGGTGTAAGTCTAGCTATAGGATACTTTGCGTTAAGAGTTTTACACCTATAAAGCCTGCATAGTAAATAATTTCATGTAATTCTATACACAAATTCATTTGTCATAACAATTTTGAATTATCCTGGAGCTACTTTTAGAGCCTGAATTTAGAAATAAACCCAATTTCAAAAACCATTAATCATTTTTTTCCAAAATTTTTACAGGTTTCTGGATTGTTCTCAAGAGAAAATTTTCAGTCTTGACATTGGATAAAATCGCTAGTGAAGTCTAAATACTTTGCTAAAATTTCGTTTACTATAATTTTTCGTAAGAGAATATTTCCAATACCAAAATATTATGTATTTATTAGGAAAATTTCTGAGCTATCGAAAAACGCATTATTAGCTGCTTGAACGGCTAAAAACACTAATTCAAGAAAACTGAGTTAAATCCTTCTTTTACCTGTCTGATTTTGCACCCACAAAGAGGGTTCAACTCATGAAACTGGTTGCATAGATAGGTGCAGGCATCAGAGTTGTCTGTAAACGTTTTTAGACATTTTTTATACGTTCTGATATTTCGATGAAGGTTAAAATTGCGCGAGATCGTGCACCATTCTAGTTTCCAGAAATACTCTTCACATATTTTTCAAGGGATATATGATGGTCTTAGTTGAATTTTACGTTTCCTATAGTGCTTTAACATGGATGTTCCTTTTTGACAGGTAGTTTGTTATAAAGCAGTTGGTGTAAGTGTAGTCAGAGTATACTTAGCGTTAAGAGTTTTACACCTATAAAAGCCTGCATAGAAAATAATTTCAAGTAAAATTTTTAAAACCTATACACAAATGCATTTGTCATAACTAGCGCCCGGATTATTATGTAATTACATATTTTCCTAAGGTAACTCTATCAAGTCGAATCAACGATATGTTCACCTTTTACATCGGTTAGTGGCCAAAATCGTTGAGTTTTTAATACATATTTTGATATACCAATCATTCAGGAAAAGAGTAGACAATGGCAGGTGGTTGCTAGGGGGCTTTGTTGATAATAAGAAGGAAGTCGACTATTTGGTGAGGTAGAAAGTTTTGTTTGGACGAGTGATAGTTGTAACCAAAAGTTCTGCGAAGTTGTATTCGTTCATTGAAGTAAAAAAATAAAATTGCTGATTGTAGTGCAACCTGAAAGAGATTTAAGTTATTTAGGTGCAGCGACCGCTAAGATCAGTCAGAAGTTGAATTGGGATCTAGAAGTGAGAAAATGTCTGCAAACAACGAGCAAATCCGCAGCAATCAATAGCCAAAAAACTTTCACGGAGGTGTCGGAGGTATGGCGGGCGGGTCGGGTGGCCCAAACAGTTTGATGGTAAGCAAATGGTAGATTTGACATTCAGTAACAGTAGAAGAAGCAGATTTGTTACAATATATTTACATATTTTGCCCGAAATTACATATATATACATATTTTGCACAAATGAACATATTTTTACATATTACTGATTTTTTCCATTATCCTACATTTAAAAAATATAATTCTTTACTTTTCCTATTTGTTTTTGATAAGGAATCATCCAAACAAACAATTCAGCATTGTCAAACATTTTTTTTCTGTAGCCCCTCCCCCCCCCACTAAACTGAAGCTATTATTACGCGCTGAAATGAGTGTATCCATAAATGCCAACGATATTGGAAGTAAAAGGGGAAGGCGACGATGCAACCCATAGATTCTGTTCTGTTAGTTTCCAGCGCGAGTATCGCAGAGAACAGAAAGGAAGTTTGAAATTTGTGAAAATGACATCTTTAGCAGGCGATATCGCGCACCCACTTGGCATATTTTAGAGTTCTCCTTTGACCTTGATACCCTTCACCAGAAACTACACGCACCAGCTCAAGAAGGGCTGTTGACATTTTTCTTTCCCTGATTTTAACATGCGTCCCTCTCCGTTGTTCGTAAATTATCTCTTTGGACCAAAAATCTGAAGTAAAATCTCGCTGTGGAACTGATGTGCAAGGAAATTGTATTGGCAAGGTTGTGATAGGTTTAAAGAACGTTTAAAAGTGTAAGTCTTGTTTTGTTAACTTGTGAAGTGTTACCCAAATGCAACCATCAAACTAATACAAAACCTTTTAACAATACAACGGGATTTTTGTGGCCTAATGAAGTTAAACATAATGTCTTCCTTCCGGTACTAGTGCAGCGCCTTACATATGTAAGGCAGCAGACGTCCTGCAGGTATTGGTCCAAAATTACTACTTCTAATCTAACTTGTGCATGCGTTGCGTTTGCAGAACTGATTAGATCTCTGTTTGATAAAGTTGAAACATTGATTTCCAATACAAAAAAGGATTAACGAGATGGGGCACCTGGATCGACGCTATGAGCTACAATACTCAAAATTTTGATTTTGTAAAACAAGTTATACATCAATTTGATTGTGAAGCTGCAGGATCTTTAGGCATATCGAAGCAATTGCTGGATACTCAAAAAGTTGAATAACTATATTGCCTTATTTTTCAGTAAGCACTACAATTAAAATTTTATAAACATCTTCCCTGAAACTTTCTGGTAGCTTTGAAATTACCCTATCAGCAGTTGCTTCAAGGGTCAACATGGGGGATCTACTGAAGAAAAAGAGGTCTTTCGTTCTGGAGAAAAACCTAGGATTCGAAACAATTTGTGCTATTAGAGCGGTGCTATGAGGGGACAATTCCGTAACACTGGATTCAGAAAACACGGAGAAGAATAGAAAGTGTATTTTACATGAATATTTAGACACGTTTTTAAATAAATCCTTCATATTTTTAAAGTCAAAATGCATTTCGTCATGTCTCCTTGAAGTTCTCTTTCTTTAGAGACCTCAGTGTTTGCGTTTTAGAGCAGCAAAGGGAAGGTATACTACTGAAATAATATCGGAGACGATATAGGTTTCTTATTGATACGGGATCTTTGTAAATAATAGGATTATGAGAACTATAATGATTAATTCTAGTCTTTGTATTAAGTCTACAGAACAATATATATTAAAATAAAGGTATTTTAATAAAAAATATTGATATAATGATATTTTTGTTACATATTTCATACTTTTAAATACATATTTTTGTATATTATGATACATATACATGTACATATTTTCCCAATTTTTAGTACATAATTATCCGGGCCCTAGTCATAACCATTTTGAAAGATGCTGAACCTACTCTTAGAGCCTGAATTTAGAAACAAACACAATTTTCAAACAAAATAATTTAATTTTTCCAGAATTTTTACAGGTTTCTGGATTGTTCTCAGGAGAAAATTATCAGTCATGACATTGGATAAAATCGCTAGTGAAGCCTAAATACTTTGCTAAAAGTCAGTTTACTATAATATTTTGAAGAGAAGATTTCCAATACCAAAACATTGTGCATTTATTAGGAAAACTTCTGAGATATCGAAAAACGCATTATTAGCGGCTGAAACGAACAAAAACACTATTTCAAGAAAATGAGATAGCTACTTGTGATACCTTCCTGATATTGCACTCACGAAGGGAGTTCCATTCATTAAACTGGATAAATTGCCTTGTGTAGGCATCAGTCATGGCTGTAAGCTTTTACGAGACATCTTAGAATATTTCGTTCGCGGGAAATTTCACAAAATCGAACACCAATGTAAAAGCCAGAAAGCATCGTCAAACACTTCTGCAAGAAAAGGATGATTGTTTTTATTGAAATATACATTTCGGATAGTGCCTTTACGCGGATGTTTACTCATGACAGCCAGTAAGGTATTTTGTTTTAAGAGTATTTGTGTTTGTGTTGATACCTAAAAATGCACATATAAAAAAATTTACAAGTAAAAATATAAAATCTTTACACTAATACCTTACTTGTTAACATTTTAAAAATGAACCTAATCCTACTTATTGAGCATGAGATTAGATATAAACACAATTTTTGATAAAATTTAATTTAATTTTTTAAAATGTTTATAGGTTTAAATGATTGCTCTCACGAGATGATATCCAACCATGACATTCGATAAATTAGTTAGTTTAATAGAAGAGTTGTGTATAAGAATGAAACGAACTCAATAAAAACAACAGTTTATTTTACAACTTACAATACACTTGGAAAACCCGACGGCTTGCGGCCGTTTACAAGAATCGTAATCGAATGGGCGATGTTGCTTCCGAAGGAGTCTCCCACGGTGACGACAACGCGCTATCCGGCGAAGTGTGAAGGCAGCAACCGTACCCGAAAATCCCTGCGTGGCGGCGTTATTAGAGTAGCCAGCGCAAACGGCGGCGTGGCCTCGGCGATAAGTAGCTGCGTCGGTACAGCGCAAGGCCAGACAGGCGGCGAAAAGGTGCTGATCCGAAAGCTGGCGGCCAAAAAAGAGCACATGCCCTTACTACACGCTGAAATGCGGCGTGGTCACGGGGCGAGCCTGCCGAAACCACTCCGTACCAGAAACAAGCGAAGTCCGGCCACATTTCAGGAAAGCGAACCAGAAACAAAGCAGAGTCTTCTTTCAGTCTTCACCCAGAAACCGTAAACCAGGAACATCCAGGGACACAGCCGGTCGTAAAGAACAATGTACAGAGTTACCACAGTACCTACGACGAGTTACTCGCTTGCTCTACCTTCACTGGCCCGCTGACGGCCAACTGTGCTTGCCCTTCTGTGCGCTGTAGTATTCCTCCGCCAAAATGTGACCGAGAACTAATTTTCCCGGGTGGCGCAGTCACATGGATGCGCACTTGGGCGCGCTACACAGCGCGACTTAATCATCATTCATGACGGGATACGTGTATATTTGGGTAAGAGTCTTTCTACTGTACGTGCTGGCAAACATGATTTCCAATAGTGGTTTCACGCCGATGTTCCGTCCTGACAGGTAGTTTGTAATGTAATGATTTCATTATTCCTAGGAATACTTCAAAACAATAGTGGACAAAAGAATAACTATTTAAGATCTATAGTCTATGATGTACACAACGTGTATTAGAATCAATGAACAAGACAAAAGAACAGCGCGCCGCGGAAGGTATATTTCGATCGTTCTGGAGACTTTTATGGGGTCAACAAATGCGGAAAGAAATTTTGAATAACCATTTAGTTGAAGAAGAATTAAATGAACGCTGTATTTTCTGTTTGAACGAGATCGGACGACGAATTCCCTTAAAATTGGAATGTGAAAATTTAGAATGAAATCCCAGTCGAACAGGTTCAAATGGCATAACTTGAATTATCGAGATTTTGCGAATAAATGCTGATTAAACAATGAGATGCGGCGGGAATCGTCGTAATAGGAATTAAACAAATTTATACATGGTTTAGAGAGTTATAAAAACATTGAACATTCTAAATAAATAAATATTGCACGCTAACAATACTGCCAAACAAGCAACGATTTACTGCTGGGGAATGTCGACAGAAAATTAACATTTTCGACGGGAAATAAATAGAAACTGCTGTTTCGACAAGAAATCTTTAACATTGGGGAAAAGCTAAAGCGAACGAACACGAACACAAGTTAAAACGGGAAATAATGACCATTTTAGAAAATTTTGTGGAAACAACAATGAAAAAAAGCGAAAGGGATTTCGCCGGCATTTTTCATAAGCGAGTCAACATGTTAAATCGAAATGATTTTGAGCACACTTCGGTCTAGTCAGCGGTCGAGAGAACGTGATCCCCACGTCCGTAGTATTCGTGATTTGTTTAACTTTTCGGACTTAGATATTTTTTGAGCGGTGGAGCTAAAGTAATTGATGAACTTATAACTGGGCGGACGTTGGCAATGCATTAATACTTGAAGAGAGAAGAAGTATTTTTGGTAGTGAATTTGTGATGCAAGTGTTTTGGACAATTTTTTTGGAGAAATACCGAAGAGAACCGGCCCGTGCACGAGTGGAGCGTGCGTGGACATCCGATGCGTGCGAGTGGACGCGCATGGGATCATCGGACCGACAACAACGCTGTTTTCGACGAGGCAGAGAGAAAGGGAAGTGACGCACTCGCGAAATAATTAAAGAAAAAAAATCAGCTTTGAACTTGTGCACATCAAACGTAACAAACATTCATGAGACTGTTGAAATTTACGGAATTTCAAGCGGAATCAGTATAATATCATAATTTGTAGGCTGGTATTTAGTAATTGTCAGGTTTCATTTTTTTTTTTCTCATTGTTGCATTGAAGTACGTACGTACCTAGTATTGATTGGCAATAATATTGAGTTTTTTTTTTTTTTTTTGTAAAAGGAATTCCTAAAGATTCATAAACGATCAAACGACTAACTAATGGCCATTGGAATAGTAATGAATTGTAAATTCATGTAATGGGGTAATGTTAATGTTAAAGAAACCCATAGCCACATTGCCAAGCGTATGTAAATGCTCATGTGCCGTGTAGTGTTGACGGAAGAATTAGAAAATGAAAAGGGGAATTAAAATTCTTGTTTTCTTGCTTGAAATATATATGTTTTTATTTCCGTATTTAGTAGCCCTGTGCATGCTGTGCTGTTAAGCGTTGTTTACAGGTACTTCCCGTACGGGGCCGTCCACGACCTACGACCCAAATAAAATTTTATGCAACACCCTCAGATAGTAACATTGACAGATTGAATAGCGGTAAGAAAGGTATGGTTGCATTGGCTCCAAAGTACAGAGCAATTCAGAGAAAGGGGAATAAATAAACAAGGGAGGTATAGAGAGGGGCAAATTGAACGTGAGGGAGAGAATACCGTTGCATTGGCGGAGCCCAGCGTGGGGCAAATTGACCGTGTAGGCGAGGGAAAACCGTTGCATTGGCGCCCAAAGCGTGGAGCGTGGAATTAAACTGCGTTTAATATTGCAGCATTCAGGGCGGAAATAATTAAATTTTAATAAAGGAATTAGTAGCCATGGAAACGCGTAGTAAGAAAACGCTAGGTGTTAGGGAGGAAACGGAATTCGGAACAATTTTTGCTCGAGACGGGGACGAGGAGCAGAGGAATTCGGACGAATTTGAAGTGGAAGGGGAGGAAAATGTTGCGATTACCGCAACTGAAGAAATAATTGGGCAGCAGATTGCAGTCGAAACTCCGGTAGAGGCAGGCAGCAAATCGGAGCCAAGCTTGGCGATGATTTGGGAATTTCTACAGCGGAGTAATACCATGCTAGAACAGAACAGTGCGGCTTTGCAGAATTTAGAACAGAACAGCGTAGCTTTGCAAAACAAAATGGCGGAAAGCAATGCTGAACTACGTAACAGCTTAAACGGGAGGCTGGATAAGATCGAGGGCGAGTTACGCGACGCGGTGGCCAGTATAAGGGAAGGAGTCGAGGCGTTTTAAAGCCGAAACCCTGAAACGGTTTGAGAAGGCGGAGGGCGAGACCCGTATGTTAGAAGAAAAGATGGAAACTCGCTTCGCCGTTCAGGACGTTTTCAATCAACAAATGGGCACTGACGTCGGAGAGGTTAAATCGTCGATTTTGACATTGCGTCAGACCGCAGAACAGCAGCGCGAGCAGCTAGGTAGCGTTAATCACGACCTTCAAGGCGTGAGGGAGGCATCGTTACGGCAAGATGCGCGTATTGAAAAGATTGAAGGCTCCGTCAGCGGCATCGCTGCGAATATTAAATCGACGGTCATGACGGAAATCGACCAATTGAGGGCACCTGAAACCGGGAAATATAGAGAAGTAGAAGAGACATTAATGAGTAAAATCGCGGAATTAGAAGGTCGCGTGCAGGCAGCGCAGCGAACGGGGGTGTCAGGTGTAGTGATGGGCCACCCAACGTTGCCAAATTACCTGAGGTTTCATGGGGAGAGTAAAGAGCAGCCTTACTCTTTCTTAACTGCTCTCGAGAATTACTTTTTGGTGAACGGAATCCCGAGACGATGAAGCTGCGGTTCGTAGAAGAAGCGCTCAGTTCAAAAGCGCAATATTGGTGGCAGGCCCTTACGCCCACACCTCGATCCTATGGGGAGTGGAAGGCTAAGTTTCTGGACAGATATTGGAATCAACACCATAGGTTCGAGCTGAAATTCCGTCTAATGTCAGAACGATACCGGAAGGGAGGCACCGAAAGCATGTGCGACTTCGTCACTAGAAAAGTAAGCGCTTTCAAGGTATGCAGTGAAGAATTCAACCCCGACGAAGTGATTCGCATTTTAATTAGACAAATGCCGAACCAAATCAGAAATTTACTGTGGAATAACATGCCGGAAACGATCGATGACTTGATCGAACGCGTCAGTCGCTTCGACCAGATTAATGATGGAAATGAGCAGGACGGTGGTGAGCATCGACCGCAAAACCAAGGGCTAGCGGCTATAATAAATTCCCGACGAAACCGAAGTCGGAGAATATATGCGCAATGGGGGTGCGCGCAGGTGACAAAACCGTCAATGTAGAGAGGCCGCAGGGCGGGCAACCTCAACAACAGAAACCACCACAAGGCAATGTTCAACATTCGGTGACGGAACGGCCTCATCAGGAGGCGAAGATATCGTGTTCAGGAGGAGAGAATGGAGCTTTTCCTCGGTCACATGAGCGACGTCAGGAAAACTGACTGCGTTTAAGTCTGGAAGAGGCGGCGGAGGCTTAAACGTGGAACCAGAGGGGCTAGTTACGGTAATAGCAACAGCGATCGTAATGGTATCAGGCGAAGAGTTGTTAAGAGAAGAAGAGAACAACGAGGGCGCAAAACCTAGTAAATGCTTGGTTTTGAGAGGCACCAGCTACGGTAGGGAGGTAGAAGCTTTGATAGATACGGGAAGTAGCATCAGCGCGGTGTCAGAGGAGTTTTGTGAGAAAGTGAGAAGAGACGGGCAAGAGTTAGTTGAGCTACCGACGAGGAAGTTGAGGGTCGTGATGGCGAACCAGAAAGCGGCGTGTACCACCGGAAGGCAGATATGGGTGGAATTCTGCGTGGGAGAAATGACCATCGAAGTAGCAGCGATAGTCGTCCGTGGACTTGTGCGTGAGTTGATCATCGGGATGGACGCATTGAGGGCCTACCAAGCCGTTGTAGACGTAGGTACTGGGATAGTGACGCTACGATCACAAGGTTCTATTGGGGGTGGCTCGGTGGTCGCTGAACGTGACACTGCGACAATAGGCGGAGACGAGGTGCTGTCGTGTATGGAAGAGGTTCTCCAGAAAGTGGACTCGGCCGTGGAGGGTGTCGTCGCCCAAGAGGACTGTCCGCAGAAGGTGCGACAACTGCTGTTGGCCTATGCCAAGATATTTCAAAAATCACTGGAGCCGGTGAAGGGCTATCGATTCGCGTTAGAGATGAAGGATGATGCCCCGTTTTCAACAAAGCAATACCCCGTACCTCAAGCGTACAAGACACAGGTGCGAGAAGCGATCAGAGAAATGGAAGAGAAAGGGGTGGTTAAGAGGTCAATAACCCCATACGTGAGTCCGCTCGTCGTGGTTATAAAGAAGAATGGGAAAGTAAGCATTTGCCTGGATACTCGAAAACAGAAAGCCGTAAACATTCCCAGTACGAAGCGCCACCTCTTACCAAATTGTATACAAGCAGCTGGAAAAGGCGTCGAATCAAAAGAAGACCCAAGGGAATTTCTGTCGGGGGGCGTATCACGTGGGCGACCTAGTGTTGTTGAGATCGCCGCACTCGTCGTCGTCCGAGCAGAAATTGTTCCGAAAGTTTTTCCCACTTTATGAAGGCCCGTATGTAATTACGGAGGTGTTTGACAACAACACGTTGTCATTAGCAGATGATGACAGAGAGATAGGCACTTATAATAGGACAAATGTAAAATTATATAAAGAAATGGCGTAGGAATGGAAGGGGCAAAGATAGAATATAGAACAGTAATTCAGGAAAGTGACAGGTGTAATGCAATATTGACAGGTGTAGTTTGAGTACACGCAATGGACAAAGGGGAAGCAATAGGTATGGTTGACAGGGAATGGGTTGCTTGGCTTGTTATGGTTCATGGTAAATATTTAGTTATAAGTTTAGTGTTAAGATTATAAGCAAGAAAGCAAGTTTGTTTAGAATAAGTTTTGTTTTATGTGTGTGTTGTTGTTGTTGCGGACGACCGTACAGTGTCGAATGTATATCCAAAAGAAGTGTAGTGCGTCGGACGCGCGTAAGTGCGACGATAAAGCAAGTGTAGTGATTACAAGGAGTATGGTGAAGCAGGTGTTCAAGCGGGAACGATAATGTTGAAGTGCGGTGCACCGGCTCGTGTTTACCAACACAAGGCGTAGTTGCCAGTACCGGGCAACAATGACCTGACTGGGAATCGAACTGATGGTGTTACGCCGGCTCATCGTGACGATGTCAGCGAGTGAGCGACGTCTGGTCGGGGGGAGATGTAATGATTTCATTATTCCTAGGAATACTTCAAAACAATAGTGGACAAAAGAATAACTATTTAAGATCTATAGTCTATGATGTACACAACGTGTATTAGAATCAATGAACAAGACAAAAGAACAGCGCGCCGCGGAAGGTATATTTCGATCGTTCTGGAGACTTTTATGGGGTCAACAAATGCGGAAAGAAATTTTGAATAACCATTTAGTTGAAGAAGAATTAAATGAACGCTGTATTTTCTGTTTGAACGAGATCGGACGACGAATTCCCTTAAAATTGGAATGTGAAAATTTAGAATGAAATCCCAGTCGAACAGGTCAAATGGCATAACTTGAATTATCGAGATTTTGCGAATAAATGCTGATTAAACAATGAGATGCGGCGGGAATCGTCGTAATAGGAATTAAACAAAATTTATACATGGTTTAGAGAGTTATAAAAACATTGAACATTCTAAATAAATAAATATTGCACGCTAACAATACTGCCAAACAAGCAACGATTTACTGCTGGGGAATGTCGACAGAAAATTAACATTTTCGACGGGAAATAAATAGAAAACTGCTGTTTCGACAAGAAATCTTTAACATTGGGGAAAAGCTAAAGCGAACGAACACGAACACAAGTTTAAAACGGGAAATAATGACCATTTTAGAAAATTTTGTGGAAACAACAATGAAAAAAAAGCGAA
Source organism: Acheta domesticus (assembly GCA_031308135.1). Lineage (NCBI taxonomy): Eukaryota > Metazoa > Arthropoda > Insecta > Orthoptera > Gryllidae > Acheta > Acheta domesticus. Next base: position 111,412,054 of record JAHLJT010008756.1, on the reverse strand, counting down.
AGGGATTTCGCCGGCATTTTTCATAAGCGAGTCAACATGTTAAATCGAAATGATTTTGAGCACACTTCGGTCTAGTCAGCGGTCGAGAGAACGTGATCCCCACGTCCGTAGTATTCGTGATTTGTTTAACTTTTCGGACTTAGATATTTTTTGAGCGGTGGAGCTAAAGTAATTGATGAACTTATAACTGGGCGGACGTTGGCAATGCATTAATACTTGAAGAGAGAAGAAGTATTTTTGGTAGTGAATTTGTGATGCAAGTGTTTGGACAATTTTTTTGGAGAAATACCGAAGAGAACCGGCCCGTGCACGAGTGGAGCGTGCGTGGACATCCGATGCGTGCGAGTGGACGCGCATGGGATCATCGGACCGACAACAACGCTGTTTTCGACGAGGCAGAGAGAAAGGGAAGTGACGCACTCGCGAAATAATTAAAGAAAAAAAAATCAGCTTTGAACTTGTGCACATCAAACGTAACAAACATTCATGAGACTGTTGAAATTTACGGAATTTCAAGCGGAATCAGTATAATATCATAATTTGTAGGCTGGTATTTAGTAATTGTCAGGTTTCATTTTTTTTTCTCATTGTTGCATTGAAGTACGTACGTACCTAGTATTGATTGGCAATAATATTGAGTTTTTTTTTTTTTTTTTTGTAAAAGGAATTCCTAAAGATTCATAAACGATCAAACGACTAACTAATGGCCATTGGAATAGTAATGAATTGTAAATTCATGTAATGGGGTAATGTTAATGTTAAAGAAACCCATAGCCACATTGCCAAGCGTATGTAAATGCTCATGTGCCGTGTAGTGTTGACGGAAGAATTAGAAAATGAAAAAGGGGAATTAAAATTCTTGTTTTCTTGCTTGAAATATATATGTTTTTATTTCCGTATTTAGTAGCCCTGTGCATGCTGTGCTGTTAAGCGTTGTTTACAGGTACTTCCCGTACGGGGCCGTCCACGACCTACGACCCAAATAAAATTTTATGCAACACCCTCAGATAGTAACATTGACAGATTGAATAGCGGTAAGAAAGGTATGGTTGCATTGGCTCCAAAGTACAGAGCAATTCAGAGAAAGGGGAATAAATAAACAAGGGAGGTATAGAGAGGGGCAAATTGAACGTGAGGGAGAGAATACCGTTGCATTGGCGGAGCCCAGCGTGGGGCAAATTGACCGTGTAGGCGAGGGAAAACCGTTGCAGTAAGAACGCAGTTGGTGTATGAGTAGACATTGGGTACTTTGTGTTAAGAATTAAATACCTACAAAAGCATACATAGAAAATTATTTCAAGAGTAATTTTAAAACTCTTAACATAAATTCATTTCTTATAAACATTCTGTAAGTTCCTAAACCCACATTCAGGACCTGACTTTAGAAAAAAACACAAATTTATTAAAATTTTATTTTATTTTTCCAGAATTTTTTACAGGTTTCTGCGATTGTTCTCAAGACAAAATTTTCAGTCATGACATTAGCCAAAATCGTTAGTGACGCCTAAATATTTTGCGAAAAGTCCATTGACTGTAATTGTTCGAAGAGAAGATTTCCAATACCAAAACATTGTGCATTTATTGAGAAAACTTCTGAGATATCGAAAAACGCATTATTAGCTGCTGAAACGGCTAAAGTGACTATTTCAAGAAAACTGAGATAATTACTTCTTTTACGTATCTGATCTTGCACTCACGAACAGAGTTCCACTTATGAAACTGGATGCATATATAGATGCAGGCATCAGAGTTGTCTGAAAATTTTTTAGACATTTTTTTTACGTTGTGATATTTTGTTGAAAGTTAAAATTTCGCGAGATCGTGCACCATACTAGATTCCAGAAATATTCGTCACACACTTCCTCCAGAGAATTGTCTTTGTTGAATATTTCTTTTCTAATGGTGCTTTCACATGGACGTTCACATTTGACAGGTAGTTTGGTATAAAACAGTTGGTGTAAGTGTAGTCAGAGGATACTTAGCGTTAAGAGTTTTACACTTATAAAAGCCTGCATAGAAAATAATATCAAGTAAAATTTTTAAAACCTATACACAAATTCATTTGTCATAACCATTTTTAAAGATCCTGAACCCACTTTTAGAGCCTGAATTTAGAAACAAACACAATTTTTGAAAAAATTAATTTAAATTTTCCAGAATTTTTACTGGGTTCTGGATTGTTCTCAGGAGAAAATTTTCAGTCATGACATTAAATAAAATCGCTAGTGAAACCTAAATACTTCGCTAAATGTCCGTTTACTATAATTGTTCGAAGAGAATATTTCCAATACCAAAACATTGTGCATTGATTAGGAAAACTTCTGAGATATCGAAAAACGCATTATCAGGTGCTGAAACGGCTGAAAACACTATTTCTAGAAAACTGAGTTAAATACTTCTTTTACCTATCTGCTCTTGCACTCACGAAGAGGGTTCAACTCATGAAACTGGATGCATAGATAGGTGCAGGCATCAACTGCGAGGGTATTAGGGACTATTCTGTAATTTTACAATAAGGTACATACATTAAGTTTACAAGGTTCTGTAAGTTTACATAGCATGGTTACTTTTTTTTACAATTATACATTTTTGTTCAGTGAATAGTGAGACATTACAGTTTATATTACACCAGGGGTTGGAAATATTTTACTACATGTGATAATTTACACAGTACGTATGCTTAAAAACAATATTACAGTTTGTTTTACAGTTCGACATTAATTGATTTGCAAAATTTTAAATTTTTTTCTTGTAGGGAACTTGAATAAAGTAAAGCATCAGAATTAAAGTTCTGTAAGATTGTTTGGCGGGATTGATTGTACATAGGACATTCCTGAATAATATGTATTATTGTTATTTGTTCATTACATATATTACAAATTGGGGGAGTATTCTGGTTTATTAGGTAGAGGTGAGTAAGCCTCGTGTGTTCGGATCTAATTCTGGTGATTGTAACTTGATCTTTGCGGCACAATTTTTTGAAGTTTGCAGGTTGTAGAAGTTTTTTATCTTCTTATGAATACTACTAGCCTTATACATAGGTTTATATCGAAAGTGACTATTATAGATATTCTGTAGCTGAGGAAAAATGTCATTGTGTATTATAGGGTTAGTAGACGAGGCAGCTTTAGCAGCATACTTGAGATTGAGAGTTTTCCTTCGGTGGTTTAATGAGGTTTCTTGTGCTTCAATAAGTATACTTCCTATAGGGGTGGTGTGAAAGCATCCAGTGCATATTGTAAGCCCTTTATTGTGTATTGATTCTATTTTCCTCAGCTCTTTTTTGTTAGCAGATTGGTATAAGAGTGAACCATAATCGATTTTGATCGAATGATAGCTTTATATGTTAATAGCAGGAGGTTTTTATCAGCACCCCAGTTGTTGTTGGAGAGGCATTTAATAACGTTAAGTCTCTTCTTGCATTCCATTATTAGTTCTTGTATGTGGATCTTCCAAGTTAATTTTGGGTCAAATTGTAGTCCAAGAATTTTCATTTTGTTGAAAAGCGAAGGGGTTGAGTTCCAAGCTGGAGTTTAGGAGATACTGTATCAATTCTCTTTGAGAAAAACATGCATTCTGTTTTCTGGGCAGAAAATTTAAACCCTGTGCTCAAAGACCATTCAAAAATTGTGTTTAGTGCTTTTTGCATGGTCTTTTGAGTAGATGGGACAGATTTTCCTTTGCATAGTACAGTAATGTCATCCGCATATTTTCTTATAATAACTGGTGGTTGAACCCCCTTGTCTATATTATTAATTGATAGTAGGAAAAGAGTCACGCTTAGAACGGATCCTTGGGGTACACCATTTTCAATCTGTTTAATATCTGAAAGTTGCCCATTGATCCTAACTTGTAATTTGCGATCAAGAGAAAAGGTTTTAATAAAATCATACATATTTCCTTTTATTCCTATTATCTGCAAAATCTTCAAGATCCGTCGTTTCCATACCATGTCGTACTCTTTCTCTATATCCAGGCTAACAGCAATTATGTGTTGATTGTTCATAAATGCCTCCTGAATTTGACTATCAACACTAATTAGATGTGACATAGTGGAGTGTCCAGATCGAAAGCCGAATTGATTATCATTTATGATTTTCTGAGTATCAAGGAACCATCTGAGACGTTTGTTGATAATTTTCTCGAGTATTTTGCACATGTCACATGTAAGTGATATAGGACGGTAGTTATCAGATTTGGATGGGTCTTTACCAGGTTTAGCAACAGGTACTACTATGGCCATCTTCCAGATCTTGGGAAATACTCTTTTCGTCCAAATATAGTTATATACATCTAGTAAAACTTCCTTTCCAAGTGTGGGGAGATTTTTGATGAGGATATTCGGAACATTGTCCGGACCAGGAGAGAAATTATTGGTGGATTCAATGGTCGTAAGAAGTTCTTCCATGGTTATGGGATTATTTAGTTGAAGGGGTGAGCATTAGTCATCATAATCATCAGGAAGTTCTTTTTTTTTTCTTCATTTTTATATTCTTGAAAGACATCGGAGAAGTTCTGAGAGCTAGAATTTCTGACAAAAGTATCAGCTAGTACGTTGGCAATATCTACAGATTGTGCAATGATTTTATTTCCGTCTTGAATAAAATGTATCTGGCTATATCTTTTGTGTCCTTGAATTGCATTTATTTTCTTCCATGATTCTCTTATACTATTGTTCGAGCTAATAGACGACACAAAATTTTTCCAGGAGTTGCTTTTACTCTCTTTAAGGATTCTTCTGGTGAGAGCACTTGTTCGTTTGTATTCAATTTTGTTATCGTCAGTTTTATGTTTTTTGTACCGGTTGTAAGCATGATTGGATATTTTAATAGCTTCTTTACACTTCTCATTCCACCATGGAACAAATTTGGTCTTCAAAGATGGTGTATAAGTTCCTATTGCTTCATTTGCTGCTTGTTTAATTATATCTGAGAAGTTGGTAACTATGGAATCCACATTCTCATTCGTGAGATTATTGAAGTCAAAATCATGAAAGGATGTATTGATTATGTCACTATATTTCTTCCAATTAGCTTGGCTAAATTTCCATTTTTGGATTCCGTAAGTGTTACTATCCACATCAAATGGAAAATCAACTTTTGTGAATACTGGAAAGTGGTCACTATTATGAGGAGTTTCTTCCACCCACCAGCTGCATTTGTGAGCCAGATTAGTGGAGCTTAGAGTGAGGTCAATAGTACTAAAGTTACCACTACTTATATGGGTAGGTTGACCATTATTTAGCAAGATCATGTTTGTATCCTCAATAACTGTTTCTATCTTCATCCCTCTTGAGTCATTAAAACAGGATCCCCATAATTTATTATGGGAGTTAAAATCACCCAACAATAAGAACGGTTTGGGGAGTTGTTTTATAATATTATATATCTCTATGGATTCAAATGCATAACTATTAGGAATATAAATATTACAGATGCAAATATTAATTGGAAATGATATTTGAATAGCAACTACCTCCAAATCAGAGCTGATGTGTAATTCGGTGGCAGAGAAGTTTTCTTTGACAAATGTAGCCACTCCACCAGACGCATGATGACAATTTGTTCTGTTTTTATTGAAGCATTTGAAACCTTTCATTTTTCCTTTATTGTTGAGTTTGAAATTAGTTTCCTGTATACATATCACCTCTGGGAGATATTGCTGGCATAGTAATTGTATTCTTTCATATCTAGTATGAAATCCATTTACATTCCATTGAAGTACTAACATGCTTGTAATAAGTTGTTTAAAAATTAATCAGATGAAGTGTGTTCTGTGTCTTCTTGTAAATGAGCATCCTCCTCTAAATTCTTCAAATGTTGTATACTTCCAAGTCTTGAATAAAAATCATTGACAATGTAATAATTTAATTAGTGTCAATGATTGACTTCTCCATGCTGGTATCTGTCTCACTATTTTCAACTTGTTGTGTAGCTCTTTTAAGCTTTTTGGTTATTCTAGTCAACCTGCTTTTTATTGATCTTGCAGTGAGGTATGGATATGTTTCTTTCATCATTAAAATTAAACCAACAATGTCTTTGGTATGGTCTTTAGCAATGATTATTGGATCTCGGGCACCATAAGAGTTTTCTATAAATGATGTGAGTTGTTGAAAATTAAGTGGAAATTTGTCTTGGTTAGTTTCTATGAAGTCTTTAGCTGGAACAAGTAATTCATTAATTGATTTTGTTGATGTTTGTTCTAAAGTAGAGGGGTCTTCTTTGCCTTCTTTCTTCTTTTTCTTGGAGTTGTTTTTTTTATGGTCCAGGGTTTCCTCAGTTTCTAACTTGTTATTAACAGAATCAGTGAGGGTGGAATTGGTTACTCTATTTTCAATGTTTTTCTTATTTTTGGAGGGTTGTTTCTTTATTTTTTCTTTATTCTCCACAGTTTTATCATCCATGTCAGAGGTTTCCGAGTTACTGTCAATCTCGCTATCTGACTGATTGCTAATCAGTTCTGTATTCGAGCTTACAGTAGATAACGGTCTCTTTAATCTGACAGTGTTGCAGGAAAGGTCAACGTCCATTGAGTTTTCATTTGAGGCAACTAGGTTTCTCACGGTCGGCTCGAGGAGAGGAGACGTAAGTAGAGGGGGGAAGCTGTCAAGGCCAAGGTTAGGGCTAGAACTTTCGTTCAGTTCGCTCTCGGGAAGAGTAGTTTCAAATGCATTGGGAGAAACATTATTAGAATGATCAAAACTCTCATTATATGATTCTGTGATTTCTCCTTCCGTAGGGAGAGGTAGGGTATTAGTTAATTGGGAGTTACATGGATTTGGACAGTTTTTAGCAATGTGGCTCTGATTTTTACACAAAAAACAAATAGGAACATCAGGGGTTACATATATCCAATAAGGGACATTATCCATTAACACTTGAAATGATTCAGGTAATTTATGTTCATCATCCGGTGAAACAAATGTTTGCCGGCGAAAACTGAGGATGTGACTCAAGTTGGGATTATTAAATCCAGCACGAAGAAATGTTAACGGTACTACAGTTTTAACACCGAATGTTAGTAATGCTTCTTCAATAACTTGATGCGGTATACTCGGGCAAACATTTGACAGAATAATTCTTTTGTTCCTGGAGATTAATGGTCTTATGGGGAATACTTGATTAGCCACAACAATGTTCTTATGATTGTAGACTAGATCATCTGCGACATCTTTGCTGGATAGATACACACAGGAGTCTGTTGTTCGATATTTTCGAAGCAAACTTAATATCAGAAGGATTAACTTTAGTTGATAACTTTTCAATAAATTCTACTATTGGTGCACTATTTGCCGAGTCTATGATGATAGCATTTTCTTTCTTTGCAAAGAGATATTGCATGAAAACTTTAGCATAGTTAATGGTTGTCTTACTGTTCTGGTCTCCTGAAGATTGATGAACTTGAGAGGGCTCCATGATGGTCACGAAAAAAGAACATTTCACTTAATTAAGCAATATCACTTCACTGTAAAAATACTTCACTTCTACCACGTTTAACATTGCACTGACAACCACTGAGACAGTGAACGCACACAACGTGATTGAGCCTGGAGCGAACGGAGCGTCTGGCCACCACGGTGGTCAGGACGCGACTGCTCAAGAGAATTGTCTTTGTTGAAAATTACGTTTCTGATAGTGCTTTCACATGGACGTTCCCTTTCGACAGGTAGATTGGTAAAAAACAGTTGGCGTAAGTGGAGTCATAGGTAACTTTGCGTTTAGAGTTTTACACCAATAAAAGCCTGCATAGAAAATAATATCAAGTAAAATTTTTAAAACCTATACACAAATTCATTTGTCATAACCATTTTCAAAGATCCTGAACCCACTGTTAGAGCCTGAATTTAGAAACAAACACAATTTTTAAAAAAATTAATTCAATTTTTCCAGAATTTTTACAGGTTTCTGGATTGTTCTTAGGAGCAAATTTTCAGTCATGACATTAGATAATATCGGAAGTGAAGCCTAAATACTTTGCTAAAAGTCTGTTTACTATAATTTTTGGAAGAGAAGATTTCCAATACCAAAACATTGTGTATTTATTAGGAAAACTTCTGAAATGTCGAAAAACGCATTATTAACTGTTGAAACGGCTAAAAACAGTATTTCAAGAAAACTGCGTTAAATACTTCCTTTACCTATCAGATCGTGCACTCACAAAGAGAGTTCCAGTCATGAAACTGGATGCATATATAGGTGCAGCCATCAGAGTTGTCTGTAAACTTTTTTAGACATTTCTTATACGTTCTGATATTTTGATCAACGTTAAAATTTCGCGAGATCGTGCACCATTCTAGATTCAAAAAATATTCGTCACACACTTCTTCAAGTGATATATGATGGTCTTTGTTGAATTTTACGTTTCTAATACTGCTTTCACATCGATGTTCACTTTTGACAGGTAGTTTGGTATAAAGCAGTAGGTGTAAGTGTAGTCATAGTATACTTTGCGTTAAAAGTTTTACACCTATAAAAGTCTGCATAGAAAATAATATCAAGTAAAATTTCCAAAACCTATACACAATTTCATTTGTCATAACCATTTTGAAAGATCCTGAACCCTCTTTTAGAGCCTGAATTTAGAAACAAACACAATTTCTAAAAAAATTAATTTAATTTTTCCAGAATATTTACAGGTTTATAGATTGTTCTCAAGAGACAAATTTCAGTCATGACATAAGATAGAATCGCTAGTGAAACCTCAATATTTAGCAAAAAAATCCATTTACTGTAATTGTTCGAAGAGGAGATTTTCAATACCAAAACATTGTGCAATTATTAAGAAAACTTCTGAGTTATCGAAAAACGCATTATTTGATGCTGACACGGCTAAAGTGACTATTTCAAGAAAACTGAATTAATTACTTCTTTTGCCTATCTGATCTTCCACTCACGAAGAGGGTTCAACTCATGAAACTGGATGCATAGATAGGTGCAGGCATCAGAGTTGTCTATAATTTTTTTAGACATTTTTTTACGTTCTGATATTTGGAAGAACGTTAAAATTACGCGAGATCGTGCACCATTCTAGATTCCAGAAATACTCGTCCCACACTTCTTCAAGGGATATATGATGGTCTTAGTTGAATTTTACGTTTCTTATAGTGCTTTAACATGGATGTTCCTATTTGACAGGTAGTTTGGTATAAAACAGTTGGTGTAAGTGTAGTCAGAGGATACTTAGCGTTAAGAGTTTTACACCTATAAAAGCCTGCATAGAAAATAATTTCAAGTAAACTTTTTAAAACCTATACACAAATTCTTTTGTCATAACCATTTTGAAAGATCCTGAACAAACTCTTAGAGCCTAAATTTAGAAACAAACACAATTTTTAAAATAATTAATTTTTTAAAATTTTCCGGAATTTTTACAGGTTTCTGGATTGTTCTCAGGAGAAAATTGTCAGTCATGACATTAAATAAAATCGCTAGTGAAACCTAAATACTTCCCTAAATGTCCGTTTACTATAATTGTTGGAAGAGAGGATTTCCAATACCAAAACATTGTGCATTAATAGGAAAACTTCTGAGATATCGAAAAACGCATTATTAACTGCTGAAACGGCTGAAAACACTATTTCAAAAAACTGAGTTAAATACTTATTTTACCTATCTGATTTCCACTCACAAAGAGTGTTAAACTCATGAAACTAGATGCATAGATAGGTGCAGGCATCAGAGTTGTCTGTAATCTTTTCTAGACATTTCTTCTACGTTCTGATATTTTGATGAACGTTAAAATTTCGCGAGATCGTGCACCATTCTAGATTCCAGTAATACTCGTCACACACTTCTTCAAGGGATATTTGATGGTCTTAGTTGAATTTTTCGTTTCTTATAGTGCATTCACATGGATGTTCACTTTCGACAGGTTGTTTGGTATAAAGCAGTTGGTGTAAGTGTAGTCATAGTGTAATTTGCGTTAAAAGTTTTACACCTATAAAAGCCTGCATAGAAAATAATTTCAAATAATATTTTTATAACCTATACACAAATTCATTTGTCATAACCATTTTGAAAGATCCTGAAACCACCCTTAGAGCCTGAATTTAGAAACAAACACAATTTCTAAAAACATTTATTTAATTTTTCCAGGATTTTTACAGGTCTATAGATTGTTTTCAAGAGACAAATTTCAGTCATGGCATAAGATAGAATCGCTAGTGAAACCTAAATATTTAGCAAAAAGTCCATTTACTGTAATTGTTCGAAGAGATTTTCATTACCAAAACATTGTGCAATTATTAGGAAAACTTCTGCGATATCGAAAAACGCAATATTAACTGCTGAAACGGCTAAAAACAGTATTTCAAGAAAACTGAGTTAAATACTTCTTTTACCTCTCTTATCGTGCTCTCACGAAGAGAGTTCAACTCATGAAACTGGATTCATAGATACGTGCAGACATCAGAGTTCTCTGTAAACTTTTTTTGACATTTCTTATACGTTCTGATATTTTGACGAACGTTAAAATTTCCCGAGATCGTGCACCATTTTAGATTCCAGAAACACTCGTCACACACTTCTTCAAAGGATATATGATGGTCTTAGTTACATTTTTCGTTTCTTATAGTGCTTTCACACGGATGTTCACTTTCGATAAGTAGTTTGGAATAAAGCAGTTGGTGTAAGTGTAGTCATAGTATACTTTGCGTTAAAAGTTTTACACATATAAAAGCCTGCATAGAAAATAATTTCAAGTAAAACTTTTAAAACCCATACACAAATTCATTTGTCATAACCTTTTTTAAAGATCCTTAACCCACTTTTAGAGCCTGAATTTAAAAACAAAAACCAATTTTGAAAAAATTAATTTAATTTTTCCAGAATTTTTACTGGGATCTGGATTGTTCTCAGAAGAAAATATTCAGTCATGAAATTAAATCAAATCGCTAGTGAAACCTAAACACTTCGCTAAATGTCCGTTTACTATAATTGTTCGAAGAGAATATTTCCAATACCAAAACATTGTGCATTTATTAGGAAAACTTCTGAGATATCGAAAAACGCATTATTAGCCGCTGAAACGGATGAAAACACTATTTCTAGAAAACTGAGTTAAATACGTCTTTTACCTATCTGATCTTGCACTCACGAAGAGGGTTCAACTCTTGAGAGTGGATGCTTAGATAGGTGCAGGCAACAGAGTTGTCTGTAAATTTTTTAGACATTTCTTATACGTTCTGACATTTAGACATTTTAGACGTTTAGACTTTTAGAAATTTTTTAGACATTTCTTATACGTTCTGACGTTTAGACATTTCTTATACGTTAAGTTTCGCGAGATCGTGCACCATTCTAGATTTCAGAAATACTCGTCACATACTTCAAGTGATACATGAAGGTCTTTGTTGAATTTTACGTTTCTTATAGTGCTTTCACATGGATGTTCACTTTTGACAGGCAGTTTCGTATAAAGCAGTTGGTATAAGTGTAGTCAGAGGATACTTTGCGTTAAGAGTTTTACACCTATGAAAGCCTGCATAGAAAATAATATCAAGTAAACTTTTCAAAACCTATACACAAATTCATTTCTCGTAACCATTTTGAAACATCCTGAACGCTCTTTTAGAGCCTGAATTTAGAAACAAACAAAATTTCTAAAAAAATTAATTTAATTTTTCAGGATTTTTACAGGTTTATAGATTGTTCTCAGGAGAAAATTTTCAGTCATGACATTGGATAAAATCGCTAGTGAAGCCTAAATACTTTGCTAAAAGTCCGTTTACTATAATTTTTCGATCAGAAGATTTCCGATACCAAAACATTGTTCATTTATTAGGAAAACTTCTGAGATATCGAAAAACGCATTATTAGTTGCTGAAACGGCTAAAGTGACTATTTCAAGAAATCTGAATTAATTACTACTTTTACCTATCTGATCTTGCACTCACGAAGAGAGTTCAACTCATTAAACTGGATGCATAGATAGGTGCAGGCATCACAGTTGCCTGTAAACATTTTTAGACATTTCTTATACGTTCTGATATTTTGATGAACGTTAAAATTTCGCGAGATCGTGCACCATACTAGATTCCAGAAATATTCGTCATTGGACTTCCTCAAGAGAAATGTGTTTGTTGAATATTTCTTTTCTGATGGTGCTTTCACATGGACGATCACTTTTGACTAGTAGTTTAGTGTAAAGGACTTAGTGTAAGTATAGTCATAGTATACTTTGCGTTAAAAGTTTTACACCTATAAAAGCCTGCATAGAAAATAATTTCAAATAAAATTTTTAAAACCTATACCCAAATTCGTTTGTCATAAACCATTTTGAAAGATCCTGAACCCACTCTTAGAGTCTGAATTTAGAAACAAACACATTTATTAAAAAAATTAGTTTAATTTTTCCAGAATTTTTACAGGTTTCTGGATCGTTCACAGGAGAAAATTTTCTGTCATGACATAAGATAGAATCGCTAGTGAAAACTAAATATGTAGCAAAAAGTCCATTTACTGTAATCGTTCGAAGAGAAGATTTTCAATACCAAAACATTGTGCATTTATTAAGAAAATTTCTGTGATATCGAAAAACGCATTATTTGCTGCTGACACGGCTAATGTGACTTTTTCAAGAAAACTGAATTAATTACTTCTTTTATCTATCTGATCTTGCACTCACGAAGAGAGTTCCACTCATGAAACTCTATGCATAAATAGTTGCAGGCATCAGAGTTGTCTGTAAATTTTTTAGAAATTTTTTTTACGTTTTGATATTTTGTGGAAAGTTAAGATTTTGCGAGGTCGTGCAGCAATGTTAATGCCAGAAAGATTCGTCACACACTTCTTTAAGAGAATTATCTATGTTGAATTTTACGTTTCTGATAGTGCTTTCCTATTGATGTTCACTTTTGACAGGTAGTTTGGTATAAAGAGGTTGCTGTACGTGTAGTCATAATATACTTTTCGTTAAGTGTTTTACACCTATAAAAGCCTGCATAGAAAATTATTTCAAGTAAAATGTTTAAAACCCATACACAAATTCATTTGTCATAACCATTTTTAAAGATCCTGAACCCATTCTTAGCGCCTGAATTTACAAACAAACCCAATTTTTAAAAAATTAATTTAATTTTTCCAGATTTTTTGGCAGGTTTCTGGATTGTTCTCAGGAGAAAGTTTTTAGTAATGACATTGGATAAAATTGCTAGTGAAGCCAAAATGCTAAAATACTTTGCTAAAAGTCCGTTTACTATAAATTTTCGAAGAGCAGATTTCCAATACCAAAACATTGTGCATAGTATTAGGAAATCTTCTAAGATATCGAAAAACGCATTATTAACGGCTGAAACGGCCAGAAACACTATTTCAAGAAAATGAGACAGATACTTGTGATACCCCTCTGATATTGCACTCACGATAGGGAGTTTTACTCATTAAAGTGGATAAATTGCCTTGTGTAGGCGTCAGTCATGGCTGTAAGCTTTTACGAGACATTTTTTATATCTTAGAATATTTCGTTCGCGGGAAATGTTACAAATTCGAACACCAATGTAAAAGCCAGAAAGTATCCTCAAACACTTCTGCAAGAAAAGGATGATTGTTTTTATTGAAATATACATTTCGGATAGTGCCTTTACGCGGATGTTTACTCATGACAGCCAGTACGTTATTTTGTGTTAAGAGTATTTTTGTTTGTGTTGATACCTAAAAATGCACATATAAAAAAATTTACAAGTAAAAATATAAAAATCTTTACACTAATATCTGACTTGTTAACATTCTAAAATTGAACCTAAGCCTACTTATTGAGCATGAGATTAGATATAAACACAAATTTTGATAAAATATAATTTAATTTTTTTTAAATTTTTATTGGTTCAAATGACTGCTCTCACGTGATAATATCCAACAATGACATTCGATAAATTAGTTAGTGTAATAGAAGAGTTGGGTATAAAAATGAAACGAACTCTATAAAAACAACAGTTTATTTTACCACTTACAATACACTGGGAAAAACCCGACGGTTTGCAGCCGTTTACAAGAATCGTAATCGAATGGGCGATGTTGCTTCCAAAGGAGTCTCCCACGGTGACGACAACGCGCTATCCGGCGAAGTGTGAAGGCAGCAACCGTACCCGAAAATCCCTGCGTGGCGGCGTTATTAGAGTAGCCAGCGCAAACGGCGGCGTGGCCTCGGCGATAAGTAGCTGCGTCGGTACAGCGCAAGGCCAGACAGGCGGCGAAAAGGTGCTGATCCGAAACCTGGCGGCCGGGAAAGAGCGCATGCCCTTACTACACGCTGAAATGCGGCGTGGTCACGGGGCAAGCCTGCCGAAACCAATACGTACAAGAAACAAGCGAAGTCCGGCCACATTTAAGGACAGTGAACCAGAAACAAAACAGAGTCTTCTTTCAGTCTTCACCCAGAAACCGTAAACCAGGAACATCCAGGGACACAGCCGGTCGTAAAGAACATTGTACAGAGTTACCACAGTACCTACGACGATTTTACTCGCTTGCTCTACCTTCATTGGCCCGCTGCCGGCAAACTGTGCTTGCCCTTCTGTGCGCTGTAGTGTTCCTTCGCCAAAATGTGACCGAGAACTAATTTTCCCGGGTGGCGCAGCCACATGGATGCGCACTAGTGCGCGCTACACAGCGCGCCTTAATCATCATTCACGACGGGATACAGCACGTGTATATTTGGGTAAGTGTCTTTCTACTTGTACGTGTTGGTAAACATGATTTCCAATAGGTGGTTTCACGCCAATGTTCCGTCCTGACAGGTAGTTTGTAAGAACGCAGTTGGTGTATGAGTAGACATTGGGTACTTTGTGTTAACAATTTAATACCTACAAAAGCCTACATAGAAAATTATTTCAAGTTAATTTTAAAATCCTTAACAGATATTCATTTCTTATAAACATTCTGTAGGATCCTAAACTCATATTCAGGGCCTGACTTTAGAAAAAAACACAAATTTATTAAAATATTATTTTATTTTTCCAGAATTGTTTACAGGTTTCTGCGATTGTTCTCAAAAGAAAATTTTCAGTCATGACATTAGCCAAAATCGCTAGTGACGCCTAAATATTTTGCGAAAAGCCCATTCACTGTAATTGGTCGAAGAGGCTATTTCCAGTACCAAAACATTGTGCATTTATTAGGAAAACTTTTGAGATATCGAAAAAACGCCTTATTAGCTGCTGAAACGCCTAATAACACTATTTCAAGAAAACTGAGTTAAATACTTCCTTTACCTATCTGATCTTGCACTCACGAAGAGGGTTCAACTCATGAAACTGGATGCATAGATAGGTGCAGGCATCAGAGTGGTCTGTAAACTTTTTTAGACATTTGTTTTACGTTGTGATATTTTGTTGAAAGTTAAAATTTCACGAGGTCGTGCAGGAATGTTAATGCTAGAAATATTCGTCACACACTTCCTTATGAGAATTGTCTTTGTTGAATTATACGTTTCTTATGGGGTTTCACATGGATGTTTACTTTTGACGGGTAAATTGGTATAAAGCTGTTGGTGTAAATGTAGTCAAAGGATACACTGCGTTAAGAGTTTTACACCTATAAAAGCCTGCATAGAAAATAATTTCATGTAAAATATTTAAGAGCCTATGCACAAATTTATTTGTCATAACCATTTTGAAAGATATTGAACCCACTTTCAGAGCTTGCATTTAGAAACAAACACAAATTCTAAAAAAAATAATTAATTTTTCCAGAATTTTTACAGGTTTCTAGATTGTTCTCAAGAGACAAATTTCAGTTATGACATTACATAAAATCGCAAGTGAAGCCTAAATACTTCGCTAAAAGCTCGTTTACTATAATTGATCGAAGAGAAGATTTCCAATACCAATACATTGTGCCTTTATTAAGAAAACTTTTAAGATATCGAAAAACGCATTATTAGTTGCTGAAACTCCTAAAAACACTATTTCAAAAAAACTGAGTTAAATACTTGTTTTACCTCTCTGATCTTGCCACTCACGAAGAGAGTTACCACTCATGAAATTGGATGCATAGATAGGTGCAGGCATTAGAGTTTTCTGTAAACTTTTTTAGACATTTGTTATACGTTCTGATATTTCGATGAACGTTAAAATTTCGCGAGATCGTGCACCATTCTAGATTCCAGAAATACTCGTCACACACTTCTTCAAGAGATACATCACTGGTCTTTGTTAATTTTACTTTTGTTATAGTGGTTTCACATGGATGTTCACTTTCGACAGGTTGTTTGGTATAAAGCAGTTGGTGTAAGTGTAGTCATAGGATACATTGCGTTTAGAGATTTACACCTATAAAAGCCTGCATAGAAAATAATTTCAAGTAATGTATTTAAAACCTATTCACAAAATCATTTGTCGTAACGATTTTGAAAGATCCTGAACCCACTTTTAGAGCCTGAAGAAAGAAACACAATTTCTAAAAAAATTAATTTAATTTTTCCAGGTTTCTAGATTGTTCTCAAGAGACAAATTTCAGTCATGACGTTAGATAAAATCGCTAGTGAAGCCTAAATACTTCGCTAAAAGCCCGTTTACTATAATTGTTCGAAGAGAAGATTTCCCATACCAAAACATTTTGCATTTATTAAGAAAATTTCTGAGATATCGAAAAACGCATAATTAGCTGCTGAAACGCCTAAAAACACCATTTCTAGAAAATTGAGTTAAATACTTCTTTTACCTGTTTATCTTGCACTCACGAGGAGAGTTCAACTCATGAGACTGTACACATAGATAGGTGCAGTCATCAGAGTTGTCTGTAAACTTTTTTAGACATTTCTTTTACGTTCTGATATTTTGTTGAAAGTTAAAATTTCGCGAGGTCGTGCAGGAATGTTAATGTCAGAATAATTCGTCACACACTTCCTCAAGAGAATTGTCTTTGTTGAATTTTACGGATACTTGCGTGAAGTCTTAGGATACTTGCGTGAAGACTTTTACTTCTATAAAAGCCTGCATAGAAAATAATTTCAAGTAAAATATTTAAAACCTTTACACAAATTCATTTGTCATAAGCATTTCGAAGGATCCTGAACCCACTTTTAGAGACTTGATTTAGAAACAAACACAATTTCTAAAATAATAATTTAATTTTTCCAGAATTTTTACAGGTTTCTAGATTGTTCTCAAGAGACAAATTTCTGTCATGACGTTAGATAAAATCGCTATTGAAGCCTAATTATTTTGCGAAAAGTCCATTCACTCTAATTGTTCGAATAGAAGATTTTGAATACCAAAACATTGTGCATTAATTGAGAAAACTTCTGATTAGAGGGAAAGTGCCGGTCCTAGGACCGAAGTGGCTTATTTTCTCGACTTCCGTCCTAGGACCGGCACTGTAAACAACCGGCGCCACCAATTATAACCCTCTGTGACGTCACAAGGTCGTTGTGACATCACAAGGCCGTGTTGTCGTCACAAGGTCGTTGCCGTGCGCGCGCTCAGTTGGCGAAGCGTGTAAGCGGGCGCGTGTGCTGCGCTCTGTCGGCGAAGCGGGGAAGCGCAGGTACGTAAGCGCAGCGGCGGCGCTGTTCAAAAAACGACGCTGGCGGCCGAGGTAGGCTCAAACCAGGCCCGAGTCTCGCTTCCTGTCACCCGCCAGGAAGGGCCAGCACGCTGGTTCTGAGCTACCGCGACAGCGTCTCAGGAGGTGGCTCGTAGGCGGTTGTCGTGGTGCGGCGTGATGCCGGGCGTCGGTGCCGGCGCCTTGGGTCGGGGCGTGGCGGGGAGGGGAGGCCTCTATCGACGCTCGCTCTCCCTCCCCCTCTAGCGTCTGCAATGTAATGGTGGGTCATGCTAGAAGAAAAAGGAAACCCTACAAGGCGGTGACAGGGAAAAAAATGAAAACAGTGTAATAAGAATTAAATTTTTTATTGAAACCAAATGATACATGGTAAAGAAAATTTATTTTGATACATTTTTCAACAGACGTTTATTTTTTTGTTTTTTGAAAACAAATGATACATGGTAAAAATGAATTCGGTATATTTTATTCAACAGACGTTTTACAAACGGTCGCCGTGGTCACTGGTGGCGATGGCCCTTTGTAAATTAGCAAGTACGTTATCAATATCTTTTTGATCTTCTCGTCCACATATCCTTTCGTCCCAGCGTCTGTCTTTGCCTTGGGCGTCGCCAAGTTAACGGTGCGGGTTTGCAACACGTTGACGTTTCATAGTTTGCTGTACCGGAGT
This sequence comes from Acheta domesticus, assembly GCA_031308135.1. Taxonomy (NCBI): domain Eukaryota; kingdom Metazoa; phylum Arthropoda; class Insecta; order Orthoptera; family Gryllidae; genus Acheta; species Acheta domesticus. Next base: position 111,393,883 of record JAHLJT010008756.1, on the reverse strand, counting down.
GGCGGAAGTTTTTTTAGCTGCTTTATGATGTCTCGAATGTTGCGGTCGACGTACGCTTTGTTGGCAGCATCTTTTCTTCTTGTGGATACCCCGTATTCGAAATGCGCCAAAGATGGGCGTTATAGGGACCGTCGGGCTTCCATTTGCGCAGACAGTTGAATTGAGTCTCGGTCACCCGTTGTAATGAAACCGTGACAGGATTGATGAGTTCCCGCATGGCCCTATCGGCATCGTCCGCCGCTAATCGACGAACGTGGTCGGTTTGCCCATGCACGTACTCTTTGATGGCAACCTAGTCAGGTAGTTGACAAAATTCTATGTCCTCGTCCTCCTCTTCATCTTGCGAGTTCACTCGGTCATCATACGCATCATCGTCCTGCTCCTCCTCTGACGAGTCGATGAAGACCTCCTTCGCGTCTGCTCGGCTGGCGCTCATGATGAACTGACGGCGGCAGCGTTTAACCGCGGCGTTTTATAATCGGCAGCGGATGTGATGACGTCAAATCCTACTCTTCCTCAGCGCTGTCGTCAGATGCGTCACTGGGCTCAGAAGAGAGGATTTCAGCGCTGTCGTCACTGGGTTCGATAAGAGGAATATACAAATTTAGTCGTTCAGTTAAATTGGGCACGGCGTGACTAGTTGTTGCAGCAGCATGTGGTCGAACCATTTCCCGAACTCGTTCCACGCGTCGTCGAACGAGCACATGTTGCAGAGCTCGCAGAACCTGTAGAACCCTTGGCTTCATGGGTGGGGAAAGTGTGCACATGACGTTGCAGAGATAGACTTGCGTTTGTATAATGTATGTGTCATCCACCATCGATGCCATGACGTCTTCGACTAGATTTGGATAAGCGCTGTGTCTTTCGCGTTCGAGTGGAGGTTTTAAGACGCGGCGACACATAGGACACGTGTTGGACACGTTTAACCACCTTTCTATACACGCAAGACAAAACAAGTGATTGCATGGCGTGCGCGCCATTCTAGGAGGGGGAGTGCCATCGTTGTGACATATGATGCAATATGAAGAGATGTGTGATGCTTCGTCTTCAGACACTTCCACGAAAGGAGGCGGAAGAGGTGATGACATCGTTCCCATTTTAATTGTTTCACTTCACAGCGCTAAGCAGATAAGAGCAACGAACACGGAAACAAAGTTCAGAAGAACAAGTCCGGTAACGATGCTATCTAGGCAGCTCATCATATTATTATTGTTTTTTCACTTCACAGTTCAAGACAAGTTTAGATAACACGCAATCTTTTAACACCGGAGGTCCGTTGTTGTGATGCAAGCAGACGGCAAAGTCCTCGACTCGACACGAAGGACACGTCTTCCTCGAGCAAGGCTCCGGCAAGGCTGGCGGAGAGCGATGCAAAAGCGGCAGTTTCGCTTCGGCGGCGGCGGTCCGTCGATGCGCGTGCGTCCGCCATTCCAATGTTCCAACGCACGAAGTTCTTGAACACAAGGTAGTTGTTGGGTAGCTTCAGGAAGTTTCTCGAAAACGCGCTCCACCTGGTGAGGCTGCACCCAATGACACAAAAATTCGGCCGGCAATTGACTCAATGTCGAGAAGTGTAAGCGCCCCGTTGACTTCACGCAACTTTCGGAAAGCGCGGTTGATGTCTTCGCGCGTCTCTTGTCTGATGCGTTCCAGCGGAAGCGGCTGAGTGGCGGATGTGTACGACGGAACACTTCGCATCGTAATGACGAGCGAAGCGGCGGAGAACGTGGTTATAACGCGCAGGAAGTTGAAAATCTTACCTTAAAAGTGCGAGTTTTTATGGCCCTCGAACGGAAGCGGACATCCGCCTAGATGATCCACTGCACTTGGCTGGCGTCGTCGCAAGCGTAGAGGTCGCGGGCCGCGTGTAAGTACTCGTGTAGCGGAGGACACCCGACATTTTCCAGATCGAGAACGCAGCAGCCTTCTCCTTCCATGTACTCCTCCAACCACCTTTTCTTTTCACCTCCCTTGACGTATGGAATTGTCGCACCTTTTAAAGCTGCCCTAATCACATAAGCTCTGTCGTCATAATTTTAACTCCCACTACCCCACGGCGCTGTGGCGTGATGGTAGCTTTTGATCCACCACACATGTTTCTTGTCGTCGCTGGTCAATGTATGGAAAGGTCGCGGTGGACGAAAGATGAATGTCTGAATGAGGCGATCAGGATCGTCATTGTCTTTTGATTGGCGGATGACGGAAAACACTCTTGATGATGAAGCGTTTGTCGAGATAATAACCTTGCAAATCCACGACAGCTGTGGGTCCACGATGGCCATGGGTCATGGGTTGGAGGATCTGTCTTCTTTTTCTTATTCTCCTTGAATGACGATCGTTTCTATAGAGCGGTTTTTCCTCACGCTCGACGAAGACTTCGTTCTCGTGCCACGCTGCGGTCGATGTCGACGTCTCCTCGTCCTCGTCGCACGCCGCCGCCTCGGTCGGTGTCGGCGTCGCCGTCCGCGCAGCAGTCTCCTCGGCTTCGTCCCACGTTTGCTCCACACTCAACACATTGATGCTTTCTAGGCGTTCTTCATGTTCTTTTATTGAGTAGTCCTGTTCAGGAGCAGGCGGTCGTTCCGTGACGAATATTGAATGTAAAGCATTTCTCACGTAGCGCGTCATGCTTCCGCACACAATACTGTAGAAAAACAGAAACGGTTTGTAACCGCACATGCGGAAAGCAACTCTCTCGCACGAAGACTGACGGTCGTCGTGCTGTCGTCAGCCTTCTTATACAAGGCTATGACGACAGCGGACAGGAAGTGGAGTGCGTCTCTTATCATTCCCCCCACTTCAAGGACTCTTCGGTTTTCCGCCTTCAATGTCTCTCGCATGCACCCACGAATTATGACCTGAGTCGAAACCGAGCCATTTCACGAGGCAAAGCGGACCCTTTTCCGTACGACGCGCTCGACTAAATAGTGATCGGGATATCGCGTGCGATGCAATTCTTCGGTGTAGAAGCGCCCCTTGTTCGTTTTGCCATTCAGGTCTTCCAGCGAGTACGTGAGGGGATTCGAGAGGTGCACACGAACGATTTTAGAGTTCGGTGCCCCATCGCGCTTCGTAGCCTTTCCGAAACTGCGAGTTTTTGTACGTGCTCACCGACGATGTCGCCGACGATGTCGCCGACTCGAAATCGATTGTTCCTCAGGAGACACGGATCGAGCGTTTTCACTCGGTCGTACACCGTGCGCATGAGGCTGTCGTCTTTCACGTCTTTCGGTTTCATGCCGATTTTCATGCGATGTTTGGTATTGTTGTAATCTCGGAGGAGGTCGGCGAGCATGAGGGTCCAGCGTCGCTTCCCCTCGGCGGTGAAACGCCTCCACATCCGCTCCTTGAGCGTTCGATTGAAACGTTCGACGACGGCGGCCTTCACGTTGGAAAAGGTGGAATGATGATGAATGCCGCGCTCTCGGAGCCACTTGTTGAGCGCGGTATTGTAAAACTCGGTGCGTTGATCGGTTTGCACGAAGTGGGGCTCTCGGCCGCTCGACGTCACGATGCGCTCGAAAGCCTTGACGACTTCCGCTCCGGTCTTTTTCTTTATCGCTTCCGCCCAGGCGTACTTGCTGTACACGTCGATGACGGTGAGAATGCAACGCATTTTTCGATTGCTTTTGGAGTACGGCTGCATGTCGACCAAGTCGGCTTGCCACAAATCATCGAATCCTTTCGTCATCGTTTGCCGTCTTGCGTAACGACGACGGGCAGGCGCGTGCAATTCCGCAGCCAGTCCTTGTCGAACGGAGGTCGTCTTCTTATTCTTCTGCATGGCCAGAGGAGCTAAACGATAATACCGGCGTCACGCAATTCATCTTCTATTTCTACTATTTCTCCGTCGAGTCCGTTGATACCGGTTTTGAAGCGTGTAAGAGACGCAGCCTCTTCACGAGCGTGTTCGGATCGCGCCAATATTTGTAGTCTGGCGCCGTCACAAAACGTAGTCCCCTCCCCTTCTTCTTCTTTTGACGTAGCCCATTCCCCTTCTTTTGCTTCATCATTTCAAGTCTTTTGCTTCGTCTTTCCCCCGCGAAAAGATGTGAGATAATTTCACGATATTTCCGTTTATTATCGTCTGTGTTATATGAAAATTTCGGTCTGTATCTCTTCTTGTGGGCGGAAGTGAGTTCGAGAATCATTTTGTGTTTCTTCAAATCGTTTTCCGTGACATCTTTCAAATTGGGTTGTCGATCGAAAAGTAGTTCGAGAAGACCTGGCTCCGGATGGAATTTGTGACCCTGAACGTAGAATGCTTCCTCGTCCGGACGAAGTTCCATTAAGGTGTTACCGATGTGAGGTCGCCCTCCTAAATAGTACGGTCCGAAAGTGGTATCGCTTAAACCGATTGCAGCGTCTGACAAATGCCTTACAAATTGATCATAATGTTGGCGACGAAGGTCACTAATTCTTACTTCTTCGTTCCCTTCTTCCAACTCTGGGAGTGTTTCGAAGGAGGGATAAAAGACATCGTCATCATCTTCTTCTCTTGATTCCGATTTGATAGGAACACGCGTGGAAGTTTGAACGGAAGATGGTGGTATGTTACTTTTTCCCTCTCTTGGAGGGCGTAGCGCTTTCGAGAGGGGTGTCGTGAGATACGTATCGAGTAATCGATTGCGCATCAATTCGGATTCTTGCAGCATGTTTATTTTTTGTCGAATGTTGTCTTGTTTCACTGTCACCATTTCTTCTTCTCACGTGCCTCGAAGTGGTTTTTATGTTTTTCACGCGCCCTCCTATTTTGGATTTCACTTTCATCACACCCGCCACACCGACCGCGGCAGCTCTTTCACCGAGACTCGCGTCGCTGGACTTGACCCGCTCCCACGCTGGTTTGGCGAGCGCTTCGTCCGCCCTTTTGCGTTCCTCACCTCCTTTGTAGTTGTGGTAGGCGATGTCGTGCTCTCGACACGCTGCGTCCAAAGGATTAATACCGCAGTCGCCTCTTTGCAGCCTCTTCATGAGCTTCGTACCGGGTCCGCAAAATTGATAGCCACCGGGAATGTGTATTTCAAAGGGAAGTTTGTCTATCGCCCGATTCAGCACCCGTCCTATGATGCCTCTTCCGTGTCGTCCCCCCCGCCGCGCTCGCGCGACATTGAAATGCTGTCGCACGTACACCATGACGTAGAGTGAAGTCTAGTTGCGAAAGCAAAGTGATTATATAACCTTCAAAAAACTTTACCCCCCACATTCGTCGGCACGAGAAACCGGTCGAAGCCCGATCGGTATCGTCCCTGTTGAAGCGCACTAGGTTTGCAGATCACCACAAAAGCAAACCGGTCTGTGTTCCACACGTCGGCGCACAGCGCCTTAAAATCGTGGAAGGTCCTAATATCGTTTCCGACGTGTTCTTTGTAGATGTACTCGAGGTTGTTGTCGTCTTGCCGGAAGATGACAATCATATTCGCGTTATCGCGTATCAACTGTTTGGGAATTTTGGTGTACGTTTGACTGAGATAGAGCACGTCCGTGTGTTTGTGTCTTCCGGCCGCAAAGTAGGCTTTGATGCAATCTTGTTTTTCGGTGGCAATGTCGTCGAAAATGAAAACGCTGTCAGGGGACGCCTCGGCTGGGGGCACGATGCTATCGTGCTGCGTAAACGAATGAAACGGTACGATTCCGTCGCAGACTTGCTTCAAGTACGCGTCCATGGGCTGCGTGTCTGTGGTGGAATATAAATACACGTTGCGGAACGCCAGCCCGAACTGGCCGGTGAGAAGCGAGACGACCACGTTAGTCTTGCCGCAACCGGAAGGTCCCACGATAAGAGCGCGCACGCTATCGGGGAAAAGCGGTCCGTGTCGACTCTTTGCCTCGTCCTCTTGTCCGCGCCATAAGGCCGTCACGTTCACGACGGGCAGTGTCGTCGATTGTTGAACAACGTTCATCATCACCACACGTGCGAGATTTAGAGAGAGACTGTTGTCCTTATTCGAAGGACACTCTGTTTTAAAACAGGAGATCTAAGGAGAGAGGGGGAAGGGGAAGGATTACTACTCGGCGCGTGTGAAGGACGACGAAAAAAAAACCCAAATAGAATCATGTGTTTTTATTGACCCTTTCAAAATGTTTACATGTTAATGATCATTTTCTGCGCTGGAGGCAGCCATCGATGCAATCGTCATCTCGACCGCTCTCGCTAACCATTCCGCTGCGTTGCGCGCGCATTCGCAGACCGTCTCCAGAGGAAGAAGATCGCAGCAGACCGTATCCGGTGAGGTTGGTGACGTCGATCGGTCCGTCGTCTTCTTGTTGTTCAGTCAACGCCGAGTCGATGATGTTGTTTTCTTCTTTCGCTCTTTTGGTTTTGCGACCTTTCCGCCATTCTTCTTTTTCAATGTACAATGCAGTGGACATGGATGACCGCATGCAGGAAGAAAATCGAGAGGTGGTGGAGTCGCTGATCTCACCTCCTCATCCGCCATGTTCTCTACACCGCCACTTCCAAAAACTGCTCCGAGTTGCGAATCGTAAGAAGACGAACCCCCCACTTCTTCTTCGTCTTCACCAGGCGAAGTCGATGGGTGTTCTTCTTCTGCTATCTCTTTTCCGCGACTGACGCGAATCATCCTCTCGTGAAGGAAGGACAAGAAATGAAGGCGGCGAGCGAAACACGCGGCGTATCTTATATCATTACGTTTTTCTTCACCACAAAGTCGTCGATTGGTGCGTACAGCACTTCCGTTTTGTAGATAATGAGACAATACGCTGTGACGTTAGCTGGCATAGCTATACCCGTTTCCCACGTGATCTTGATGTCGGTTTGCGAGGGGAGGACGGCAGACGCTCTGGCGGAGACGTACCATACGATAATAGGAAACCAAGTATTCAAATACCAATATTCCATTGTCGATATGGGATTGCGATTGTAGTAAGAACGTTCCGCTTTTTACATCATTTCAAAGAGATACGGGTGCCATTTTTCATCTCCAGTATAAAATTTTACGTTGCATTGAAGTTCGGAATAAGGGTAAAACTCGTCGTTTAAATACAGTTTTGCTCTTGTCATATCTTTACCGTCGAATTCGCCCGAATTCTGTTTCAGGTCCGTGTCTTTCCCCGTTTGCATTCCAAAGAAAATGTACAGGGGATGGTTCTCTTTTGCGGCAGTCTTTACCGTCCACTGAAACGGTCCCTTTCGTCCGCTTGGCACGTTGGGGTATTCGTTAATTTCCCATCGTCTGAATTGCACGGGGATCGGCCGCCGGCTGTCCAGCACTCTCATCACCGTGAGGGAAGCAGCATCGCTCAGCGTCAAATGAGGCATTCTCCAAATCACGTCCGTCACGGTAATCGTTGTTTCATCCGGTGTTTCTTTTTTCGTCGTGAGACATCGATTATCATGACGACCTCGAATGAGAACGAGGTCGTGTTTCACGCCAGTCATGATACGCGTGTGATCTTCGAAAAATCCCATCCACAGTCGTAACGGCACGAGACCGTAAAATTTTCCGCCATTCTTACTGAGCATGAGTTCGGTGTTGAGTTCGGAGTTCGGTTTCTGTCTCGTATAACAGGAGATCTTCGGTCCAACACGCATTGCCGAATGATCTTTTCTGCTGGCGAAAGGAAACACACGTTCTTCATCGTACTCGTGATGCCTGGATTTCTAAAGACGTCGACGATCACGTTGTTGATTTCGTAACGAATTTCGCTAAAAAGAAAAGCGAAAGCGTTGTTGATCAATTCGCAGTTGGTGCGATCTGTGCTGTCCTTTTTGACGGCAGATCCCGCGACGAGCGAACTCTCGCAAGGTAAGAGAACGGCGTCCTTATTCATGATAGTAATGCGAGTTTCATCGTTATTGGCAAACGATTTAATGTACGGAAAGTGTTCGTGAACAGCTTCGTTGACGATGTGTTGTTTTAAATTCTCCCTGTGGAGAATGTCGACCGCGTGTTCGTCCACGATTTCCGTCCTCGAATAAGCTTGGTGGCTCTTCATTCTCTTCGGCGCCATGTGGTTTTTCTTCTTTTTTTATTCGAAACAATAGTGTAGCCTAACCCTCGTAGGATGCGCCGACTAGACGATGTGAGCTTGGTGAGCGGACAAAGCACTCTGTACCTCGGCCGCGAAACGGGCTGCATTTTATAGCGCTGCTTCTCCTTCATAGACTGCTGCTGCTGTTGATTCTGGGGCGTACGAGTAAGGTGCACGACAGCGGTGTTTCCGAGTTCAACGGCACCAATTGACCCTCCACGTTCTCCGAGTCGAATCGATAACTCGTCGATCCAATTTCGCGTGACACGGTGATAGATTCTTTCGCTCGGCCTTTCTTCAATGATGGTGGCAGGAAAGTCGGTCACGTGGAACTGATACAGCACGTGCGCTTTCCGATTGTTTATATACCCACTTTCGATCACGTTACACGTCACGAACACTTCAAATTCTTTCACGATCTTCGGTGAAGACTCGGACGTTACATACTTGCCAAAACGTGTGGGTGTCAAAAAGTGTGGCCGTCTTTGAAAATCCGAGGAGAGGACCAATGGATTCGGCGTGGTCGAAACGTAGCGTGAAGGAAGTGTTGACGCGCACTCTGTTCGTATGCGAGTCCACCTCCAAATCGAAAAAGTGCTTCTTACCCACAAAGTCAGTGGGAAACTGTTGACGCAGGATGTTCGAGATATGACGATTGATGTCTTCCAAGGTATACGTGCCCGGAGGGACGGCCAGCACATAGCTTGTGAGTGAACCCCCCCACCACCACCCTCGTCGACGTCGTAGTGGAGTTTGTTGTGTCCCTCCTTCACGTTGCGAATGTGATGCACAGTGCTAAGATGCACGAGCGCGATCTCGTAAACGTCGTCCGAGAGGTCGACACCCGGCGCGAACTGCACCGCAATCTCAGGCCCCCTGCCCGACTAACGTGTACGTGCGCATGACACGAATGCCTCAGGTCAAATGAGGGCGTCCGGTGGTTCATCTTCCTTTTTTGTTTTGTTGTCCTTCTTCCATTCGTGAAAAAGAAATTGCAGACTTATCTTGCCGCAATTGTTCGCGTTGTATTTTTGAATTTGGCGAGTGTTGTACGTCACGTGGTTCCCGCACGCGTAGCGAAGGAACTCGGGAGGGGGTGGAAGTCCGAAGGAATCAAAGTAACGCACCGTCCGCCCACGCTTCGCGTAAGCGACGAAATGAGTACCGGCACCGCGGGCGTCGTAGAGATTGACGACGCCGCACTCACGCTCCCACGCCCGACTTGTTTTGGGCTCGAAAATGCGGAATCTCCAACACCTTTTTCGCAAAGCGGGTCACTTCCTCGTGCATGAGCGCTCGACGCGGTACTCTGCTCATTTTTTTTCGAGACCCCCTCGTGGTCCTCTTCCTCCCCCACCCGCTCGTTCGAAGCATTTTCGCGGCCTTTAGCAACACGCCCGATCCTTTTTTGGAGCCTTCCATGATCTTGTTATGACGCATCATTTCCGCTAGTTCTCGGTTTTTGCTTTTGCGTTTGTCACGGCGTTCGCGATAGCGGAAGCGCCACCTGCGAGAGAACCGATCGCGCTCAGTCCGCTTATGATTTGGGGAATAAAGGGAATGAGGGCGGGAAGAAACCCGCCTCTCTTACTCTTCATTTTTCCTTTCACCGTTCTTCCTTTCCTCCTCCGTACGCCTCTCCCCCGCAGCCGAGACGACTTCCTACAGGGTCCGCCGACGCATCGACCTCGCAAAAACATGCCGCGACCCATCGGAGGCGCCCCATATGACGGCGCCAGGGAGAGAATCGCCGCCGCTCCTCGCCCTCTTCACCGGGCCGAACAGTTTCTTACACTCTCTCGTCGCAGTCGTTCTACACACGGTGCGAACCATGACGGAACTAACACACGGACGCAAGTATCGAAATATATATATACACACAAGGTCTCCTTTAAATATCATCTTTTTTCCAAATTATCCCTTTCAATACCAGACGCTCATTGAGCTTTTCCAAATTTTCTTTATCGACAGCGACTTCGTGCTGCAACTTATTGTGATAAATTATCATGTTGTCAATTATATTCGACAGACGCGCATCGAGCTTTTCCAATTTATTTTCTATCTTTGTTTCGAGGTTAGTATTATCCTTTTTGACTTGTTCTTTATGCACGTGAAAAAGATTCTCCGCGTGTAAAATTGGAACCGCCAGCATGTCATCCAATTTTTTTTCTATATTTGTTTCGAGATTAGAATAGTCGTTTTTGACTAGTTCTTTATGCGCGTGAAACAGCTGATCCGCGTGTTTTTTCGCATCCACCAGCGTGTCATCCAATTGTGCCTTAATCACCACGTCCGAAGGGTCCGTGCCGGCGCCTACTTTGCGAATAAGTTTGTTGTGAAAATTGAAGTTACCGGACGAACCGACTACCGGTAACGTGTCCAAGAGTCTTGCAGGAATTCTCTTTTCGTGCTCGTCCATTTTATCTTTCCACTATTTCCTCACGAAATCCTTTAATGCTTTTTCCTGTTGTCCGAAACGCGTCGAGAAATTTCTTTTGAGATCGCGGAGTTCGTTTTTCCGCGCAGTTTCCCCAGACGCAACACCGTGTTTCAATGCGTGTGACGTCAGCATTAATAACATTTAAAACTCTTTCATGTTGTTCAACACGCGCAGAGAACTTCGTTTCGAGGTCACGGAGAGCGCCTTTTCTCGAGGTTTCCGCAATAGCATAACCTCGCATGCGCTTCACGGCAGCCTCGATTTGTTCGTCGACGTATCCCTTCGTGACGGCGCGACGCGCACGAACCATATGTCCGAAAACATCCATCACTTTCGTGCGACTGAGCGTTTTGATTTCTGCGTACCGCTATTAAAACAATTCTAATTTTTCACAAAAATAAGGGGGAAACAGGAGTCGAACAGGGACAGTCCGAGCACGAGAACTTTCGTAAAGAAACATGTTAGCACTGCCATGAGAGCACGCACGTGCGCTCTATTGGCGAACGTGGAAAACGCAAGCGCACGCGGGCCAGCGCGGAACTGTCTTCAGGAGAGAATCAGTGCACATGCGCGCTCTCGTAACAATCACGTTAGCACTAGAGTACCCATGAGTGCACGCATGTGCGCTCTAGTGGCGAACGCGGGAAACGCAAAAGGCGTTGCTGGCCAGCGTGGAGCTGTCTTCAGGAGAGCGCCGCGCGCCGACCAAGGACAGCGAACGGAAGTTGCGGGTGATAGCGCTCGCGCTGCGCCGCGCCCGGCGACCGGATGTCGGCGGGTGATAGCGCTCGCGAGCGCCTGCGGTCCGCCGAATGCTCATTAAAAAGTGGATGAAGATAAGCAGCTTGCCTGCCGCCGTCGCCTGTCGCTGCTTGTCAGTTCGCTGCTTGCATTCGTGCGATTCGATTCGATTCGTGAATTTTTATTTCTTTTTTTTTGCTATGGCAAATCCTTTCAGTTGGAGACTTTTCGCAACGAGACGCCATGACGCCAGGTATTTGCCCGTGGACGTCATGGGCCGCAGCGTTATTCATTACGCTGCGGCGTATTATGACGTACTCGGCCTGATATTCTGTTTAAATTGCGGCGATCATGTGGATCGCCGCGATTTATATGGTAAATCACCATTACACTACGCCATGCGCGCACGGGCAACCCTGGCGTATAATTTTTTATTGTTCGCGGGAGCAGACCTAAATATAAGGGATAATTTGGGTCTGGTTCCCGTGGACCATTTTAATATGGTGAACGAGAGGTGCAATTGCAAACCGGGGGATTGCGCGATGTGCCGGTGAGTGCCTCACCACTGTCTGGTGAACATGGACATTCGTCGGTACGTCGCTTTGCTGCGCGAGAACGGCGTGCGAACTGCATATCCGCGCGAGGACGGCGAGAGGGCGGCGCCGCCGCCGGCCTACACGCCCCCGCCGCCATACGAAGCGATCGTGGCATCAACGTCCCGTCCGAGGGTCCCCCGGTTACGGCTCCGTCGCATCAGCGCCGACATATGGACATCGGAGTCGGAATAGTAAGTGTTTTTTTACATTATAAATTATTTTTTAATGGCATTCTTAGAGCAGTGATCTAAGTCCACGTCTCCTTGTTGCAGATTGCATCCTCAACTCATACGCCATCCTCTCTCATACGCCAGTTCAAGAATTTTTCATTATATCAGTAAGTTATTTTAATATTTCATTATTTATTTTAAGTTTTCAATTTGTGGTTTATTTCTTTGTGGTGGAATAAGGGGTAGGAAGGAAATTGAATGAAATATTTCAATAGACATATTTCAATTGTTTATTATACTTCAATTGTTTACACATGGAAATTTTTATTTGCTACAAAATACCATATTTGACAAACATATTCCTGATATATGCCCATATTTTGGGTCGATAGAGGTCGTTTCGTTTGTAGATTAGAACGACGTTAGCTTGGTTGTTTTCGTTCACGCCTAGGTAGGTAAGGTTTGGATGCTCTTTTAAAAATTGCTCCTCCCCCAGTGTTTTAAGAGGGGTGTAAATCTGAAACGAAGAAAGACAAAACAAGTAAGTACACATTCATTAATGTAAAACTTTGGATTTCATCACGGTCGTTTACATACCTCACTGGTAAGAAAACCGAAAACACATCTCCTAACGTCGCAACGTAGGATTCCTTGTCATATTTTGTACTATAAATTAATTGTAAGTCTGTAATTTCGAAAAATAACCCTTCGGGAATATTTGCAAAATTTAAACGGATATTTTCGCTTTCTGCTTTGTCTGTCATCTCCTCCCATGGACTATAACAAAAAAAATAAAGCGCTTTAGTGAGAAAACAATTTTAGTGCTACATTGTATGTTTATACTATAAGATAACAATTACTTACTTTTGGGCTTTGAGACGCCTGTACACGTAGACGCTGCAGTCGGGTCTCCCGGAAAGTAGTTTTACGGCTTCGCCGTCTTCTCGATTGAAATAGTGTGCCCTTACACAATCTGGTTTCTGTGTTTTGAAGGGCAGAACCATTTCTAAAGTTTGCGATTGTACGTCTGGAGGAATGGCGAGAGCCAATTCATCCGCCAGCTCATCATCTGATTCGGGCACGACAAGCATGTCGTGCTCCTCTTCATCGAATGCGCATGTACGATGTCTCTGTGAAAAATCAATTCATGCATCATTTGAAAACATAATTAATGTATCGTTTGAAACAGTCAATTTTTCAAGATGTGCGTTCGTTGCAACTTAGTAACTTACAGGTTTCGCCGTTTTTTTGCTGATGTTTCTTCTGATGTCGTCTGCTTGTGACTTGCCATCTTGCTGCTGCGAGCGCGAATACGGATCAGTGTTAGGGCGACGCGCTGACTGCGAGTGAGCGTTGTCAAAGAGGGCCATCTCTTTATACATCCTAAATCGTGCACCTATTCTGATGTGTCAATGATGACATGAACTTTTTTTAAAATAATTTTTAATTTAATTAATATTTAATTCCGTTATCAATTTCGCAGTTGTTTGCGTCGTAATCTTTCTTCCGGTTATTAACATTTCCTTCAATTATCATTTCCACTGACATTAACATTTCCTTAATTAATTTAAATTTACTTCCTTTAATTAACATTTCCGCTGTTGATTTTTTTTTCAAAATCGCCGTCGTGTGCTTCATATCACTATCTTTCTTCCGGCAATTAACGCCGTCCTGTTTTCCTCATCATCATCATGTTGGTTGTATGTAATAGCGGAGTGTTTATAAAACAACAAATCCGCTGACTTTCGTCGTTAGTCGCGTGTTGACTGTGCTCATGGACTGTCGTGACACCATTCTGCACCACTGCTTCTTCGTGACAGACTTCTGTTTACTAGTTTACTGCGTTCTCGTGTCTTATTTATACATACAGTGTACGGATTTTTTTGTCTTTCATTTAAGACGTATAGGAATGTGTTGAAACATGTTATTAACTTGTTTTATGTGTTTTGATTGTTTCTAGGTTCATCCCATCAGCAACAGCGCCGTTCTTCTTGTATTGCAAATGCTCTCAGTTGGACGAACGCTGTACAGTCTTTAAACAGTCGGGTTCAGCGTAGCATCGTAGCGAATTCTTTGAACAGCGAACCCCTTACGTTTCTTAATCGCTGTCAAGTGCCATTTCAACTGAAATTGTTTGAGCTCTTTGCTTCTCCTTTCGCGCCTGCTTTCAAAATTTTCGCGCAACTCGAATGTCGTTTCATGCCCGAACGCCGTAATCAGGAGGCGGGTGAGATCGTGGGCGAGATACAGCCCATATTTCTCAGCGCTCGCGCAGCCGTGGTGACTCGCAGTGATCGGGGAATTTTTTTTCAACGTATAGTTGATCCTATAAATTCCAAATTCGACGAGTTTCATGAGCGGGAGAGCGGAAAAGCGCTTCATGAAATCGTTGCCCTTCATGTTCACATTCATCTTTTTGAGCCCATTGCTCGCACTGGATCATCCTACATTCTGCACCCCAATAGCATTGCTCTCCGTAAGGCCGTGGTGAATGTGCATAATCAAGATGAGAAATGTTTCTTGTGGGCGCTGGCTTCGGCTCTCTTTCATAAACGTCAGCCCCCACGCACCAAAATTTCTTCAAATGTCACTCGCACTAGTACTTATCAGGCCATTTTTGACGAACTAGAAAATCAACTCGATTTGCGGAACATCACCTGGCCAATGTCTGTTCACGAGATTAAACGCTTCGAACACCAAAATTCTAAATATTCTTTTCACGTGTGTAATCTTGTTTGGTGTTCTGGAAAGAAAACGTGGGATGTTGTAGGTCCAGTGCACTTTGCGAAAACCAAAAAAGAGAACCATTTCAATTTTTTAATGTATGCATCAAGGGGGATCACTCACTATGTTTGGATTAAAAATTTGGAAAAGTTGGTGGGTAGTCAACACAGTTCCAATGAACATAAGCTCTTTGCTTGCGAACTGTTGTGTCTTTGCAATCAGAAGAAAAACTCCGTTTCTCACAACATTTATTTTTCACAACATAAATATATAAATGGTCGCCAGTAGGCGAGCTGGGTGAGCCGAAGGCTCTGTTTACGGCCGACGGCCGTGGCGAGTTGTAGTGTGAGGGCCGTGACAACGGCCGCGGCGAGCAGATAGGGTCGCCGGTTGAGAGTCGTGGCGGCGGCGGAGCCGTCGCCCAGGTGCCGAGAGGCTGGAGCGCGGGGGCCAGGTAGAACCCGCGACAGCGTGAGGCCGTTGGGCGAGGCCAGGCGGAAACGTTGCTAGCCGAACGTGGCGACGGCAGCGGGGCCGTCCGCTCGGCAGTAGTGAGGCCGGGGGGTGGCTGCGTCGCTGGCAGAGCGTCGTGGCGGCGGCGGAGCCGGCGCCCGGGGCGGCGAGGCAGTGGCGTTGTAGATCGCTGTTGCCTCGGCGTGACGAGTCGGTAGACTCGGTCGGTTGGCTCGTACTGGCGGATGCGTGGGCTGGCCCTCCGTTGGTCTCTCGCAGACGCGTTGCAGATTCGTAGCTGGCAGGTAGACGACTGGTAGCTGACTTCGACTGACCCGTTGTCCACCGGGCTTTTATACCCCGGTGGGCCAATGGGAAATCGAGTTTACGTTATGGTCAGTGCGCAGCGCGTTTGTGCTGCGCCCTCTTGACAGAGTCTGTTAGTTTTGCTGGCGCGCGCCGTTTGAATAGTTGGCGCGCACACAGCAGAGAGCAAAAATGCATCGTGGAGAGATTACGTTTCGTCTCTCAATTGTCACACGCCACCACGCCTGGTATGGAGAAAAATTCGACAGATAAAAGGACACTATTTACCAAATACGGTGCCAGGTCTCCTGAAAACGGAGAAATGATCACATCTCCAGATATGATTGTAGAGGAACTCGCCGCGCACTATGAAGCCATGTCAAGTCGGCGAACTACGCTCCTGACTTTCTTTGATCAAAGAAAGGATGGAGAGCCGTCATTGGATTTCTTCTGCAGAGCGTCTGAAGATTACAACACACCTTCTCCATATCGGAATTGCGCTCTGCTCTTGCATTGGCCAGAAGAACTGCCCCAGGTCCTGATGAAATACACAACCTAATGTTAAACATCTTCCTGATGTGGCGATGCAATTTCTCCTCCGCCTTTATATCGCATCTGGGAAGAGCACACCATCCCTGCTGTATTGCGAGAAGCCATAGTTATCCCAGCTCTGAAGGAGGGAAAGGATTGGTCGCTGTCATCGAGCTACCGACCTCTCGCTCTCACCAGCTGCGTTTGCAAAGTGCTGGATTTTTTTTTTATTTTTGATTTAATTTTTTTTTTTTCCAGCACTTTGCAAACGCAGCTGGTGAGAGCGAGAGTCGGTAGCTCGATGACAGCGACCATCCTTTCCCTCCTTCAGAGCTGGGATAACTATGGCTTCTCGCCATACAGCAGGGATGGTGTGCTCTTCCCAGATGCGATTATAAAGGCGGAGGAGAAATTGCATCGCCACATCAGGAAGATGTTTAACATTAGGTTGTGTATTTCATCAGGACCTGGGGCAGTTCTTCTGGCCAATGCAAGAGCAGAGCGCAATTCCGATATGGAGAAAGGTGTGTTGTAATCTTCAGACGCTCTGCAGAAGAAATCCAATGGACGGCTCTCCATCCTTTCTTGATCAAAAGAAAGTCAGGAGCGTAGTTCGCCGAACTTGACATGGCTTCATAGTGCGCGGCGAGTTCCTCTACAATCATATCTGGAGATGTGATCATTTCTCCGTTTTCAGGAGACCTGGCACCGTATTTGGTAAATAGTGTCCTTTTATCTGTCGAATTTTTCTCCATACCAGGCGTGGTGGCGTGTGACAATTGAGAGACGAAACGTAATCTCTCCACGATGCATTTTTGCTCTCTGCTGTGTGAGCGCCGACTACTTAAACGGCGCGCGCTAGCAGAACTCAAAGACTCGGTCAAGAGGGCGCAACAAAACGCGCTGCGCACTGACCATAACGTAAACTCGATTTCCCATTGGCCCACCGGGTATAAAAGCCCGGTGGACAACGGGTCAGTCGAAGTCAGCTACCAGTCGTCTACCTGCCAGCTACGAATCTGCAACGCGTCTGCGAGAGACCAACGGAGGGCCAGCCCACGCATCCGCCAGTACGAGCCAACCTACCGAGCCTACCGACTCGTCACTCCGAGGCTACAGCGATCTACAACGCCACTGCCTCGCCGCCCCGGGCGCCGCCCCGCCGCCGCCACGACGCTCTCCTAGCGACGCGACCACTCCCCGGCCTCACTACTGCCGAGCAGACGGCCCAGCTGCCGTCGCCACGTTCGGCTAGCAACGTTTCCGCCTGGCATCGCCCAACGGCCTCACGCTGTCGCGGGTTCTACCTGGCCCCGCGCTCCAGCCTCTCGGCACCTGGGCGACGGCTCCGCCGCCGCCACGACTCCAACCGGCGACCCTATCTGCTCGCCGCGGCCGTTGTCACGGCCCCCACACTACAACTCGCCACGGCCGTCGGCCTAAAACAGAGCCTTCGGCTCACCCAGCTCGCCTTCTGGCGACCATTTGTATATTTATGTTGTGAAAAATAATGTTTGAGAAACGGAGTGTTTCTTCTGATTGCAAGACACAACACTCTCTAAGATAGTTCTTCTAGCCTTCGCCCTGCATCTTTTATATTCGATTAAGTTATCCACTGTTGGATAGTGTCTGAGACGTCCAGTGCCTTTTTCGTGCACTGACCGCTCTTGAGCATTCTCATTCCACACGGAACGAAAGGTGTCGCGGTTTACCACTTGCCTCGAATTGCGATGGAAGCATCAGCGAGTACAGCGCTATTAAAATGTTCTGCATTTCATCCACATTTAC
>JAHLJT010008756.1:111353176-111375139 GCA_031308135.1 Acheta domesticus | reverse complement strand
TTGCAGAAAAGTGAGGAAGGTAGATTGGAAATTTCCATTGAGGGTCAAGAACACATGGCTATCGGGAGGGAGACGGAAAGATCATGGCAGGAAGGAGTAAGGCGGGAAGAGATACTATGAAAGAGGCCAGCGCATGGCATGAAAAGATGGAATTAGTCTTCATGTCTAATAATATTCTGTAATAATGCCCGGGCAACGCCGGGTACTTCAGCTAGTAAAGTTATAAAGACAGTTTCCGTGCCACCTCCGATCAACACCAAGCGAATGCCGGAGCAGTACCCTAACAAACGAGCTCCCGCGACCATGTTACCATTTTCGAAAGGAGCATCGTAAAACATACCAAATGCAGAATTTCTTCTATCGTATACTTTAATGAAGAAATGGTTAGGTTCCTCGATTCAATATCGAGATTCTTCTGCATTTGCTATGTTTCACGATGTTCCTTCGAAAATGACTATAACATTGTCGTTTGCACGTTTGTTAGGGTACTGCTCCGGCATTCGCTTGGTGTTGATCGGAGGTGGCACGGAAAACTGTCTTTATAACTTTACAAGTGCTGTGTCACATCCGCGTAATACTCCCACTTAAGAAATCTGTTAGAAGAACAGCCGTAAGGGAAGAATGACAACAAATGTAAATTCTCTTTAAGTGCTGTGTCACATCCGCGTAACGCTGCCACATGGCGTGACTGTCGTCCGTCATTGCCAGCAATGGAATTTGTGACATATTCCGGCGGCACGACATTCATTTGTGTCGTCACGATCGGACTAGAAACGTCACAATGTAGTTGTAGAAGTAGAATGAAGGACGAATCATCTGTCCTGAAGATGGCTATCCCTAGCGCATCTTCGTCACATTTATCTCGTGAACGGGTGGTGATGGAAGCAGATCTTCTTAGCCGTCACACGCCTGTCTTAAACAAGCGACGCATCCTCCGATTGAAGAGGAAGATAACGTCAAACGTGTCGATGGCACAGAACTGCAATCGAGCGAGCGAATGTCGCAAATTTAAAACGCTAATAAAAAATGCAAAAATTTTCAAAATGTAAGACACAGACAAATGAAACGAACGAGACGACCCCACTGGACAAGTCTCTGTCGTCGTTTCCATGCTCACGTCAATCTTCCCTTTCATTGGTGTTACCGTGGGACCTTTTAAAAAAAACAAAAACAAAAACAAAAAAACTTTACTTTGTCACGTCAAACCCAACTGCCGTCCACGACGTACAGCGAGGACGCCCTTTGTGTTGCTTAGTGAGTTCCAGCACACAAAAACTATCATTCACACGTGTGAAGGAAAAATTACCCTCAAAAGTGAATATAAGCATATCCTATCACTTGTAACGCGTCTCTCTTTTCACGTCATGTGCAAAGCGTCTATATGATTATATTCACTTTTGAGAGTATCAAAACAATAAACGTTTTAGAAAGCACACACACAACACTAATGAACAGAATTTTATCGCGTACCCGCAGCCATCACGGTGTGCCTTTCACACTGTCGGATGACGATTGTCACTGTCACAACAACTGCAACTGTCACTGCCACTGTCACTGCCACTTTACGTCGGAGGACGATTTTCGGTCGGCGGACGAAGAGACTGGATGACTTGACGAGCGCGAGAGACGCGCTGGCGCAGAGCTTCGCCGAACGGATCTTGAAGGAGGTGTCCGAGTGCTTCGAGGACTGCTAACACTTGAGTGTGCACTGTGATAATAAATGTTTCCAGTGGAGGATAATCCTGTTGTCCTTCATAAGAGGGGGAGGTGACGTCGACATATCGCCGTCATTGTCCCAGGGAGGGAGGTCCTCCATGATGCCCAAAACTTTTCGGATGGCGTTTCCGCGCACGAATAAATTGTCAGCCTGACACATGCAGCACGGCGCCGAGAAGCAACATGAACCACACCACTCTCTCATGACATTTCACAGCGAGATCGTGAAGAGTTTTTCATTGCCTTCTTTCAGCGCTTCTTTCAGTGCATAATAGACGTCTTTCAGCAACACAGAGGCACCGTACCTTAACCCCTGATGGACGTCATCGCTGTAGGGTCGCTGACTGCGGGTCACGCCGACAATGATGAAGAGTCTTTCGGCGCCATCGCAGAGAGTGTGCAAGTTATGCGCCAACTGCTCCTTCCATCCACCATCCGCGACTGCGACATCACCTGGAGAACGTTCCATGACGGCGGTCGACGAACGAATGCAACCAGTTTGCAAATGCTCTCCCTAAACTATCTAATCTACACCGGAACCCCGCCTGCAGGCACGAACGTGCACGCTGAAGAAGAAATGGACGGACGTGTACACTGAATGCGGAAATGGCCCCATGGCAAACTCGTTAATGTATCGATCCAATAGCATTTGTCGTCTGCCACACGCAACGACCGCTTGTTTTGGACAAAAGAATAATTGATGTGATGTTTGGACCGAATGCAGCATTGCTTGTCAATGCGACTAGAATTTTGAAATAAACAATCCAGATAATTTTGAAATTTATATTTTTTATCAATGGATCGCTGCACTCCCTTCGCGCGAGAAACGGTCGACTGAGAGTGCGTGAGGAAGGAGTACATTTTGGGTCGCAAACCTACGAATTGTATCATGGGATCATTTCCGCATTTGTCCTTAAACAGTCCCAGCACTTTTTGTTGCGTGGCGTGATGTCGAACGCGTTACCGGGAGGAAAGCAAGACGTGTCGAACCATTCTGAACACCGATTCATCTCAGCGTACACGTTCGTGGAAGTAGAGTAAACAAATGAATCGGTGTCCATGTACAGAAGGTGAAGATCACGAAGCTCCTTTTTACAATACCGGTAAAAGAAGTCGTACATTCTTAATTTTGAAATTTCTAAAATGCAAAATCCTAAATAAATGGGCTTCGTGAGCTTCACCTCTATTTTCAGCAACTCGATCGCCCTTCACGTGGTGACTCCGCACGAAAGCTGGATCCGCGATAAGATTCCTCGCGCCACACTTCCCCCACCATCTGTTCACGAGATAAATGCGTCGGTGGTTGCGCACGTCCTCCATCGACTTGCCGTACACAGAGTTGTTCATGAGTTTGTAAAATTTATCTTCGAAATCGGTGGACGCGCGCTGTCGAAGTGAGTTGTTGAGGTTCATGTAGACGGCAAGCCAAGGAAGAGGTCGAAAGAGAGAATGCAATGAATTTTGGTGAGTTGTACGCCCAACTCAGTCGCCTGAATTAAATTTGAATGTGAATGACGTAGCGACGCTTGGGCAACAGCGTCGCCATCAGCTTGGCTTGCCTGCTTTTCGTGTCGGGGGGCACACGTGACTTCGGACAAGGAGGCAAATCGCTCAATCGATCGTGAATCTCGTCTGGATAGTCGAGGTCGACTTCGACAACGTATCCGCGATCGGTCTGAGCGCCCGCCTGCTTGATGTCGAACGCGCAAATGTTCTCCGTCAACCATCTAAACCGTCCTGTGGGCAGCGGATGACGCATGCTGTAACCATAAAGGATATTACAATCGATATAGGAGAGATAAGATTCCTTATCAGATGAATCAAAGGAATCCCCCACGTGTGCGTGATTCGCCTCGGCGTGGCGCCCGACCACCTGGACGAGTCCTCCCCGAATGCCTTTTTCAAAAAAGAGAACCATATCAACGTCCGTGAGAAGCTCTAGCGTGACGCCGGTTGTTTTGAGCATGGCGTCCCACGAGAGACCGGGAGCGGTGAAATAGAAAGCGGGATCGAGGCCGTACACCTTCAAACACAAATTTCTAAAGGTTTCAAAAATGTGAGCAACAACACGTCGATTTTCAAATACAAATCGGCGTACTCACCTGAATTTCGGCAGGAGAAGGTCGCCCACACGGCCTGCGCGTGGGCGTACTCCTCGTCCAAGATGTGTTCGTTTTTGAGGCGATTGAAAAAGACCTCGCGCGGCGGCAAAGACGTTTCTTCCGTTTTAGCCATGCAATCGACATAGTCGTACGGGAAGACGCCCTTCCTGCGTGCCAGAGCAAAGAGTGCATCGTCGGGAAACGCCGCCCGAGTAAATTTCAAATCGTGATCAGAAAGTGGTTGACTCAAGCCATCAAGTGATGCGCCTAAAAATTTAAAAGAGTCCAAAAAGCGCAATTCCACACCTCCGATTCTCTGAGAAACGGACACAAATCTCTCGTGATTGTGCGGAATCACGCTCAGTTGATGATAGCTTCTATCGGCCCAGGCCTGCAGGAGAAAATGTCAGTCGTACCCGCTTCCGTTATGCATCAAGACGGGAATGTGCTTCGGAGCTCGGAAGTTGACGTTGCAATCTTGATGCGCCGCTCCACGAAACCGACCTGTGAAATGGTCGTGATCTCTCACACGAACGGAATTTGGAAGAAAAGGATCCTTGCAAATGTGACACGCGTCGGAATTTTGAAAGGCAATTTCGTCTTCCTCTCGCATAAGGAGAGGCACCGGATGCTTCAAAAGATCATCATATTCTTTTGCAAGGTCCGCCAAATGATCGATCAATTGATTGGCGACGTCGCGCCCGCGTAACTCGATTCTTTGGGAGCGCGCTTCATCAAAATCGCACACCACTTGAAGACCTACCGAAAAGGGCTCGTGAAGTTGGTAGACCTAAAGAAAAGAGCCGCTCGGCGAAGGCTCACACGAAGAGACGGGAACGGTGAGCGCTTCAAAATCAACATACACCGCAATCGGGCATCTCTGCTGTTTTTCGTGATTCTTGAAACGCATGAATCATGCCTCTGAGGAAGCAGATGGCACAGTCAAACGTGTCGGTGACACGGCACTGCAATCGAGCATGTGAGCATCGAGTTTCTCTTGCGAACGAAACAAATTCAAACATCGTTCGCAAGCGAAGAGCTTATGTCCATTTGAACTGTGTTGACTACCTACCAACTTTTCCAAATTTTTAATCCAAACATAGTGAGTGACCCCCCTTGATGCATACATTAAAAAATTGAAATGGTTCTCTTTTTTGGTTTTCGCAAAGTGCACTGGACGTACAACATCCGACGTTTTCTTTTCAGAACACCAACAAGATTAAACACGTGAAAAGAATATTTAGAATTTTGGTGTTCGAAGCGTTTAATCTCGTGAACAGACATTGGCCAGGTGATGTTCCGCAAATCGAGTTGATTTTCTAGTTCGTCAAAAATGGCCTGATACGTACTAGTGCGAGTGACATTTGACGAAATTTTGGTGCGTGGGGGCTGACGCCGATGAAAGAGAGCCGAAGCCAGCGCCCACAAGAAACATTTCTCATCTTGATTATGCACATTCACCACGGCCTTACGGTAAGCAATGCTATTGGGGAGCGGAATGTAGGATGATCCAGTGCGAGCAATGGGCTCAAAATGATGAATGTGAACATGAAGGGCAACGATTTCATGAAGCGCTTTTTCGCTCTCCCGCTCATGAAACTCGTCGAATTTGGAATTTATAGGATCAATGATGCGTTGAAAAAAAATTCCCCGATATCATCACTGCGAGTCACCACGGCTGCGCGAGCGCTGAGAAAGATGGGTTGTATCTCGCCCACGATCTCACCCGTCTCCTGATTGCGACGTTCGAGCATGAAACGACATTCGAGTTGCGCGAAAAATTTTGAAAGCAGGCGCGGAAGGAGAAGCAAAGAGATCGAACAATTTCAGTTGAAAGGGCACTTGACAGCGATTAAGAAACGTAAGGGGTTCGCTGTCATTCAAAGAATTCGCAATGATGGCACGCTGAACCCGACTGTTTAAAAACTGTACAGCGTTCGTCCAACTGAGAGCATTTGCAATACAAGAAGAACGGCGCTGTTGCTGATAGGATGAACCTAGAAACAATCAAAACACATAAAACAAATGGATAACAAGCAAAACAATAAAACAAATGAATAACATATTTCAACACATTTCTATACGTATTGAATGAAATTCAAAGAAAACAAAACATCTACGTACCACCAGCCTCACGTTGCTAGCGAACGTTCACCGCCGCACTAACGGAGTGCTGTTGCTAATGGGATAAACCTAGAAACAATCAAAACACAGAAAACAATTAAAACATGGTTCAACACATTGCTATACATATTAAATGAAAGAGAAAAAATCCGTACACCGTATGTATAAACAAGTCACGAGAATGCCGTAAAGCAGTAAAAAGAAGACTGCCACGAAGAAGCAGTGGTGCAGAACGGTGTCACGACGACAGTCCATGAGTGCAGTCAACGCTCGACTAACGAAGAAAGTCAGCGGACATGTACTTTTAAAACACTACTACATACAACCAACACGTTGAGGAAAGACAGAACGTCCTTCATTGCCGGACCTACACCCAACATGATGATGATGAAAAACAGGACGTCGTTATTTGCCGGAAGAAAGATATTGGTAAGAAGCACACGACGGCGATGTTGAAAATGGAAATTCCATCGGTGATGAGGAAAGACAGGACGTCGTTATTTGCCGGACATACAACCAACATGATGATGAAAAACAGAACGTCGTTATTTGTCGGAAGAGAGATAGTGATAAGCATACGACATCGATGCTGAAAAAATGGAAATTTCAGCGGAAATGTTAATGAAAGGAAATGTTAATGTCGGAGGACAGGTCACCTGCGAAATTGATAACGGAATTAATGTTAATTAAATTAAAAATTATTTTAAAATAAGTTCATGACATCATTGACACGTGAGAATAGGTGCACGATTTAGGATATAAAGAGAGGGTCCTCTTTGACAACGTCCACTCGCAGTCAGCACGTCACGCCGTAACACTGATCCGTATTCGCGCTCGCAGCAGCAAGATGGCAAGTCACAAGCAGACGACATCAGCATCAGAAGAAACATCAGCAAACAACGGCGAAACCTGTAGGTGACGCAACGAAAGCACATCTTGAAAAAAATTGAATGTTTCAAACGATACATGAATACGATGTTTTCAAATGATGCGTGAATTGATTTTTCACAGAGACAACGTAAATGCGCAGCCATTCGATGAAGAGGAGCACAATGACATGCTTGTCGTGCCCGATTCAGAGCTGGCGGATGAATTGGCTCTCGCCATTCCTCAAGACGTACAATCGCAAACGTTAGAAATGCTTCTGCCCTTCAAAACACAGAAACCAGATTGTGTAAGGGCACACTATTTCAATCGAGACGACGGCGAAGCCGTAAAACTACACCCGGGGAGACCCGACTGCAGCGTCTACGTGTACAGGCGTCTCAAAGCCCGAAAGTAAGTCATTGTTATCTTATAGTATAAACATACAACGTAGCACTAAAATTGTTTTCTCGCTAAAGCGCTTTATTTTTTTGTTATAGTCCATGGGAGGAGATGGCAGACAAAGCAGAAAGCGAAAATATCCGTTTAAATTTTGCAAATATTCCAAAAGGGTTATTTTTCGAAATTACCGGCTTACAACTCATTAATAGTATAAAATATGACAAGGAATCCTACGTTGCGACGTTAGGAGTTGTGTTTTCCGTCTTTTTACCAGTGAGGTATGTAAACGGCCGTGATGAAATCCAAAGTTTTTTACATGACATGAATGTGTACTTACTTGTTTTGTCTGTCGCCCGTTTCAGATTTACACCCCACATAAAAACGCTGGGGGAGGAGCAATTTTTAAAAGAGCGTCCAAACCTTACCTACCTAGGCATCAACGAAAACAACCAAGCGAACGTCGTTTTAATCTACAAACGAAACGACCTCTATCGTCCTAAAATATGGACATATATCAGGAGTATGTTTGTCAAATATGGTATTTTGTAGCAAATCAAAATTGCCATGTGTAAACAATTTAAATATAATAAACAATTGAAATATGTCTATTGCAATTATTTCATTCAATTTTTCTTCCTACCCCACCTACCCCCTATTCCACCACAAATTGAAAACTTAAAAGAAATAATGAAATATTAAAATAACTTACTGATATAATGAAAAAAATTCTTGAACTGGCGCGTATTTTTGAAACGAGATGGGATGAACTAGAGGATCCAATCTGCAACAAGGAGACGTAGACTTAGATCACTGCTCTAAGAATGCCATTAAAAAAATAATATTATTGTAAAAAAAACATCACTTACTATTCCGACTCCGATGTCCATATGCCGTCGCTGATGCGACGGAGCCGTAACCGGGGGACCCTCGGCCGGGACGTTCATGCCACCACGATCTCTTCGTATGGCGGCGGGGGCGTGTAGGCCGGCGGCGGCAGCAGCGGCGGCGGCGCCACCCTTTCACCGTCCTCGCGCGGAGGAGCACGATCACGCACGCCGTTCTCGTGCAGCATAGCGACGTACCGGCGAATGTCCATATTCACCAGACAGTGTTGAGGCACTCGCCGGCACATCGCGCAATCCCCCGGTTGGCAATTGCACCTCTCGTTTATCAAACGAAAATGGTCCACGGGAAGCAGACCCAAATGATCCCGTGCATTTAGGTCGGCTCCCGCGAACAATAAAAAATTGTACGCCACGGTTGCCCGTGAACGCATGGCGTGCAAAGCTGTTTTCCCGAATAAATCGCGGCGATCGACGTGATCGCCGCGATTTAAACAGAAAATCAACCCGAGTACGTCGTCATACGCCGCAGCGTATTGAATCACGCTGCGGCCCATGACGTCCACGGGCAAATATCTGGCGTCATGGCGTCTCGTTTCAAAAAGACTCCAGTGTAGCGGATTTTCCATATCGAAAAAAGAAAAAACGTAAAAAAAGAAAAAAACGCAAACGAAACGATTCGCACGAATGCAAGCCGCGAACTACACAGCGAAAGGCGACGGCGGTAGGCATATGCAAGCTGCTTATCTGCATCCGCTTTTTAATGAGCATTCGCGGCGGACCCAGCGCTCGCGAGCGCTATCAACGGCAGACATCCGGTCGCCGGGCGCGGCGCAGCGCGAGCGCTATCAGCCGAAACTTCCGTTCGCTGTCCTTAGGTGGCGCGCGGCGCTCACCTCAAGACAGCCAGCCACGCTGGCCAGCATCGCCTTTACCCATGAGTGCACGCATGTGCGCTCTAGTGGCGAACGCGGGAAAAGTCACTCTAGTGCTAACGTGATTTACAAGAGCGCGCATGTGCACTGATTCTCTCTCTCCTGAAGAGACAGCTCCGCGCTGGCTCGCGTTCGCTTGCGTTTCTCACGTTCGCCACTAGAGCGCACGTGCTTGCACTCATGGCAGTGCTCACATGCAGTTCTTTACGAAAGTTCTCGCGTTCGGACTGTCCCCCTGTTCGACTCCCGTGTCGCCCCTTATTTTTGTGAAAAAAAGAGAGAATTGTTTTAATAGACGTACGCAGAAATCAAAAGCTCAGT
Source organism: Acheta domesticus (assembly GCA_031308135.1). NCBI lineage: Eukaryota > Metazoa > Arthropoda > Insecta > Orthoptera > Gryllidae > Acheta > Acheta domesticus. Next base: position 111,365,833 of record JAHLJT010008756.1, on the reverse strand, counting down.
CGCGTGAAAGTGATGGATGTTTTCGGACATATGGTTCGTGTGCGTCACGTCGTCACGAAGCGATACGTCGATGAACAAATCGATGGTGTTGTGAGCGCATGCGAGGTGATGCTACTGCGGAAACCTCGAGAAAAGGCGCCGCTCTCCGTGACCTCGAAACGAAGTTCTCTGCGCGTGTTGAACAACATGAAAGAGTTTTTCATGTTATTAATGCTGACGTCACACGCATGAAAGACGGTGTTGCGTCTGCAGAAACTGCGAGGAAAAACGAACTCCGCACTCTCGAAAGAAATTTCTCGACGCGTTTCGGACAACAGGAAAAATAATTAAACGATTTCGTGAGAAAAGAGTGAAAGATAAAATGGACGAGCACGAAAAGAAAATTCCTGCAAGACTCTTGGACACGTTACCGGTAGTCGGTTCGTCCGGTAATTTCAATTTTCACAACAAACTTATTCGCAAAGTAGGTGCCGGCACGGACCCTTCGGACGTGGTGATTAAGGCGCAATTGGATGTACACGCTGGCGGGTGCGAAAAAACACGCGGATCAGCTGTTTCACGCGCATAAAGAACTAACGAAAGCCGAAAATACGACTCTCAATACACAAGTTCGCAGGCTCGCACAGATAGTGGAGGGGTTGAATGCCGAATTGAAAACAACAAAGGGAGAAAAGATCGTAATAGAGGATTTGAAAACCGAACTCCTCGAAAAGATAGAAGCGATGAAGTATCGAGTTGACGGTGGAATAATTGAGGAAGTTTCGGATAAGATAGCTAATGGGTAATGACCGATTTGAAAACCGAAGTCCATGTAATGATAGAAAAAATCGATTCTCGAGTTAACGATCTCGATTCAAAGTTTGTAGCTTTGTTAAAGCCATTCGCAATTTAAAGGAGACCTTGTGTGTATATATTTCGCGAGACTTGCGTCCGTGTGTTAGTTCCGTCATGGTTCGCACCGTGTGTAGAACGACTGCGACGAGAGTGTAAGAAACTGTTCGGTCCGGTGAGGAGGGCGAGGAGCGGCGGCGATTCTCTCCCTGGCGCCGTTATCGCCCCTCCGATCGGTCGCGGCATGTTTTTGCGAGGTCGATGCGTCGGCGGACCCTGTAGGAAGTCGTCTCGGCTGCGGGGGAGAGGCGTACGGAGGAGGAGAAAGGAAGAACGGTGAAAGGAAAAAGGAAGAGTAAGAGAGGCGGGTTTCTTCCCGCCCTCATTCCCTTTATACCCAAATCATAAGCGGGCTGGGCGCAATCGGTTCTCTCGCCGGCGGCGCTTCCGCTATCGCGAACGTCGTGACAAACGCCAAAAGCAAAAACCGAGAACTAGCGGAAATGATGCGTCATAACAAGATCATGGAAGGCTCCAAAAAAGGATCGGGCGTGTTGCTAAAGGCCGCGAAAATGTTTCGAACGAGCGGGCGGGGGAGGAAGAGGACGACGAGGGGGCGGGGGAAAAAAACTAATGAGCAGAGTACCGCGTCGAGCGGTCACGCACGAGGAAGTGACCCGCTTAGCGAAGAAGGTGTTAAAGATTCCGCATTTTCGAGGCGTCTTCACGCGAGATGCGCTGCCCAAAACAAGCTGGGCGTGGGAGCGTGAGTGCGGCGTCGTCAATCTCGACGACGCCCGCGGCGCCGGTACTCATTTCGTCGCTTACGCGAAGCGTGGGCGGACGGTGCGTTACTTTGATTCCTTCGGACTTCCGCCCCCTCCCGAGTTCCTTCGCTACGCGCGCGGGAACCATGTGACGTACAACACGCGCCAAATTCAAAAATACAACACGAACAATTGTAGCAAGTTATGTCTGCAATTTCTTTTTCACGAATGGAAGGAGGACAACAAAAAAAAAAAGATGGACCACCCTCATTTGACCTGAGGCATTCGTGTCATGCGCATGTACACGTTAGTCGGGCACGGGCCTGAGATCGCGGTGCAGTTCGCGCCGGGTGTCGACCTCTCGGACGACGTTTACGAGATCGCGCTCATGCATCTTAGCACTGTGCACCACATTCGCAACGTGAAGGAGGGACACAACAACTCCACTACGACGTCGACGAGGGTGGTGGTGGTGGGGGTTCACTCACAAGCTATGTGCTGTCCGTCCCTCCGGGCACGTATACCTTGGAAGACATCAATCGTCATATCTCGAACATCCTGCAACAACAGTTTCCCACTGACTTTGCGGGTAAGAAGCACTTTTTCGATTTGGCGGCGGACTCGCATACGAACAGAGTGCGCGTCAACACTTCCTTCACGCTACGTTTCGACCACGCCGAATCCATTGGTCCTCTCCTCGGATTTTCACCTCTCAAGGACGGTGATACCCACACTTTTTGGCAAGTACGTGACATCCGAGACTTCACCGAAGATCGTAAAAGATTTTGGAGTGTTCGTGACGTGTAACGTTATCGAAAGCGGGTATATAAACAATCGGAAAGCGCACGTGCTTTATCAGTTCCACGAGACCGACTTTCCTGCCGCCATCATTGAAGAAAGGCCGAGCGAAAGAATCTATCACCGTGTCACGCGAAATTGGATCGACGAGTTATCGATTCGACTCGAGAACGTGGAGGGACAATTGGTGCCTTTGAACTCGGAAACACCGCTGTCGTGCACCTTACTCGTACGTCCCAGAATCAACAGCAGCAGCAGTCTATGAAGGAGAAGCAGCGCTATAAAATGCAGCCCGTTTCGCGGCCGAGGCACAGAGTGCTTTGTCCGCTCACCACGCTCACATCGTCTAGTCGGCTCATCCTACGAGCGTTAGGCTAATAAAGAAGAATAAAAAAAGAAGAAAAACGACATGCCACCGAAGAGAATGAAGAGCCACCAAGCTTATTCTACGACGGAAATCGTGGACGAACACGCGGTCGACATTCTCCACAGGGAGAATTTAAAACACCAGATCGTCAACGAAGCTGTTCACGAACACTTTCCGTACATTAAATCGTTTGGTCAAAACGACGAAATTCGCATTACTATCATGAATAAGGACGCCGTTCTTTACCTTGCGAGAGTTCGTTGTTCATCGCGGGATCTGCCGTCAAAAAGGACAGCACTGTTCGCACCAAGTGCGAATTGATCAATACGCTTTCGCTTTTCTTTTTAGCGAAATCCTTTACGAAATTAACAACGTGATCTTCGACGTCGTTAGAAATCCAGGCATCACGAGCACGATGAAGAACGTGTGTTTCCTTTCGCCAGCAGAAAGAAGATCGTTCGGCAATAAGTGTTGGACCGAAGATCTCAAGTTATACGAGTCAGGCAAGTGCAACACCGAATTCATGCTCAGTAAGACGGGCGGGAAATTTTACGGTATCGTGCCGTTACGACTGTGGATGGGATTTTTCGAAGATCACACGCGCGTCATGACCGGCGTGAAACACGACCTCGTTCTCATTCGAGGTCGTCATGATAATCGACGGAAACGGCGGACGAAACAACGATTACCGTGACGGACGAGATTTGGAGAATGCCTCAATTGACGCTGAGCGATGCTGCTTCCCTCGCGGTGACGAGAGTGCTGGACAGACGGCGGCCGATCCCCCTGCAATTCAGACGATGAGAAATTCACGAATATCCCAACGTTCCAAGCGGCGGAAAGGGACCGTTTCAGTGGACGGTAAAGACTGCCGCAAAAGAGGACCATCTCCTGTACATTTTCTTTGGAATGCAAACGGGGAAAGACGCGAACCTGAAAAAGAATTCGGGCGAATTCGACGGTAACGATAAGACAAGAGCAAAACTGTATTTAAACGACGAGTTTTACCCTTATTCCGAACTTCAATGCAACGTACAATTTTATACCGGAGATGAAAAATTGCACCCGTATGTCTTTGAAATGATGCAAAAAGGGGAACGTTGTTACTACAATCGCAATCCCATATCGAATATGGAATATTGGTATTTGAATATTGGTTTCCTATTATCGTATGGGACGTCTGCGCCAGAGCGTCTGCCGTCCTCCCCTCGCAAACCGACATCAAGATCACGTGGGAAACGGGTACAGCTATGCCAGCGAACGTCACGGCGTATTGTCTCATTATCTACAAAACGGAAGTGCTGTACGCACCAATCGACGACTTTGTGGTGAAGAAAAACGTCATGGAATAAGAAGTCGCGTGTTTCGCTCGCCGCCTTCATTTCTTGTCCTTCCTTCACGAGAGGATGATTCGCGTCAGTCGCGGAAAGGAGATAGCAGAAGAAGAAGAACATCCATCGTCTTCGCCTGGTGAAGACGAAGAAGAAGTGGGGGGTTCGTCTTCTTCTTACGATTCGCACCTCGCATCAGTTTTTGGAACGGTGGACGGTGTAGAGAACATGGTGGATGAGGAGGTGAGATCAGCGACTCCACCACCTTCACCACCTCTCGATTTTCCTTCTGCATGCAGTCATCCATGTTCGCTGCATTGTACATCGAAAAGAAGAAGAATGGCGGAAAGGTCGCAAAACCAAAAGAGCGAAAGAAGAAAACAACATCATCGAATCGGCGTCGACTGAACAACAGGAAGAAGACGACAGACCAAACGACGCCACCAACGTCACCGGATACGGTCTACTGCCATCTACTTCCTCTGGAAACGGTCAGCGAATGCGCGCGCAACGCAGCGGAATGGTTAGCGAGAGCGGTCGAGATGACTATGGCTGCCTCCAGCGCAGACAGTGGTCATTAACATGTAAACATTTTGAAAGGGTCAATAAAAACACATGATTCTATTTGGGTTTTTTTTTCGTCGTCCTTCACACGCGCCGAGTAGTCATCCTTCCCCTTCCCCCTCTCTCCTTAGGTCCCCTGTTTTAAAACAGAGCGTCCTTCGAAGAAGGACAACAGTCTCTCTCTAAATCTCGCACGGGTTGTGATGATGGACGTTGTTCAACAATCGACGACACTGCCCGCCGTAAACGTGACGGCCTTATGGCGCGGACAAGAGGACGAGGCAAAGAGTCGACACGGACCGCTTTTCCCCGATAGCGTGCGCGCTCTTATCGTGGGACCTTCCGGTTGCGGCAAGACGAACGTGGTCGTCTCGCTTCTCACTGGCCAGTTCGGGCTGGCGTTCCGCAACGTGTATTTATATTCCACCACAGACACGCAGCCTATGTACGCGTACTTGAAGCAAGTCTGCGACGGAATCGCACCGTTTCATTCGTTTACGTGGCACGATAGCATCGTGCCCCCGGCCGAGGCGTCCCCCGACAGCGTTTTCATTTTCGACGACATCGCCACCGAAAAACAAGACTGCATCAAAGCCTACTTTGCGGCCGGAAGACACAAACACACGGACGTGCTCTATCTCTGTCAAACGTACACCAAAATTCCCAAACAGTTGATAGGGAATAACGCGAATATGATTGTCATCTTCCAGCAAGACGACAACAACCTCGAGTACATCTACAAAGAACACGTCGGAAACGATTTTAGGACCTTCCACGATTTTAAGGCGCTGTGCGCCGACGTGTGGAACACAGACCGGTTTGCTTTTGTGGTGATCTGCAAACCTAGTGCGCTTCAACAGGGACGATACCGATCGGGTTTCGACCGGTTTCTCGTGCCGACACACGTGGGGGGGACGTAAAGTTTTAGGCGAAGATTATATAATCACTTTGCTTTCGCAACTAGACTTCACTCTGCGCCATGGTGTACGTGCGACAACATTTCAATGTCGCGCGAGCGCGGCGGGGGGACGACGCGGAAGAGGCATCATAGGACGGGTGCTGAATCGGGCGATAGACAAACTTCCCTTCGAAATACACATTCCCGGTGGCTATCAATTTTGCGGACCCGGTACGAAGCTCATGAGAGACTGCAAAGAGGCGACCGCGGTATTAATCCTTTGGACGCAGCGTGTCGAGAGCACGACATCGCCTACCATAACTACAAAGGAGGTGAGGAGCGCAAAAGGGCGGACGAAGCGCTCGCCAAAGCAGCGTGGGAGCGGGTCAAGTCCAGCGACGCGAGTCTCGGTGAAAGAGCTGCCGCGCTCGGGTGGCGGGTGTGATGAAAGTGAATCCAAAATAGGAGGGCGCGTGAAAAACATAAAAACCACTTCGAGGCACGTGAGAAGAAGAAAAGGTGGCAGTGAAACAAGACAACAGCCCAAAAGACCAAAGCGAGACTTGAAGACGCTCCACGCGCTTGAGCAAGCGAAAAAGAGCTTGCACGAAAAAACATCGCGTCGTCCTCCTCCTCCTTCCTCACCGCTCGCTCCCCTTCGATCCGACACGCCGGAAGAGAGGTTGAAAATGGAGGTGGAGAAGGCTCGTGAAAACATTCGACAAAAAATAAACATGATGCAAGAATCCGAAACGATGCGCAATCGATTACTCGATACGTATCTCACGACACCCCTCTCGAAAGCGCTACGCCCTCAAAGAGAGGGAAAAGTAACATACCACAATCTTCTGTTCAACATTCCACGCGTGGTCCTATCAAATCGGAATCGAGTGAAGAAGATTCCTTCTTCGATACATTCACAGACGAAGATTTAGAGCACGCAGATAGAAATAGAGATGTTCAACATTATGATCAATTGGTAAACTATTGCAAAATGCTGCAATCGGTGTAGGAGATAACACGTACGGACCGTACTATATAGGAGGGCGACCTCAAATCGGTAACGCCGTCATAGAGCTTTACCCGGACGAGGAAGCATTCTCCGTTCAGAGACATAAATTCTACCCAGAGCCAGGCCTCCTCGAACTACTTTTCGAGCAACGACCCAACCTGAGAGATGTCACGAAAGACGATTTGAAGAAATACAAATAGATTCTCGAATTGTCTTCCGCACACAAGGTGAATTACAGACCGAATTTACACTTTAACACAAAGGATAATATACTGAAATATCGTGAAATTATCTCGCCTCTTTTCGCGGGGGAAAGACGAAGCAAAAGACTTGAAATGATGAAACGAAAGAGAATGGGGAGGGGACTACGTTTTGTGACGGCGCCAGACTACAAATATTGGCGCGATCCGAACACGCTCGTGGAGAGGCTGCGTCTCTTACACGCTTCGCGGGCCGCCGGTAACAACGGACTCGACGGAGAAATAGTAGAAATAGAAGATGAATTGCGTGACGCCGGTATTATCGCTTAGCTCCTCTGGCCATGCAGAAGAATACGAAGAAGACGACCTCCGTTCGACAAGGACTCGCTGCGGAATTGCACGCGCTGCCCGTCGTCGTTACGCAAGACGGCGGACGATGACGAAAGGATTCGATGATTTGCGGCAAGCCGACTTGTTCGACATGCAGCCGTACTCCAAAAGCAATCGAGGGATGCGTTACATTCTCACCGTCATCGACGTGTACAACAAGTACGCCTGTGCGGAAGCGATAAAGAAAAGACCGGAGCGGAAGTCGTCAAGGCTTTCGAGCGCATCGTGACGTCGAGCGGCCGAGAGCCCCGCTTTCCTGCAAACCGATCAAGGCACCGAGTTTTACAATACCGCGCTCAAGTGGCCCCGAGAGCACGGCATCCATCATTATTCCACCTTTTCCAAACGTGAAGGCCGCCGTCGTCGAACGTTTCAATCGAACGCTCAAGGAGCGGATGTGGAGGCGTTTTCACCTGGCGAGGGGACGCGACGCTGGACCCTCATGCTCGCCGACCTCCTCCGAGATTACAACAATACCAAACATCGAACCATCGACATGAAACCGAAAGACGATGAAAGACGACAGCTCATGCGCACGGTGTACGTCATGCGACGAGTGAAAACGCTCGATCCGCGTCTCCTGAGGAACAATCGATTTCGAGTCGGCAACATCCGTTCGGGTGAGCACGTACAAAAACTCGCCGTTTCGGAAAGTGTACGAAGCGCGATGGGGCACCGAACTCTTTAAAATCGTTCGTGTGCACCTCTCGAATCAGTCACGTACTCGCTAGAAGACCTGAAAGGCGAAACGATCAAGGGCGCTTCTACACCGAAGAATTGCATCGGCACGCGATATCCCGATCACTATTTAGTCGAGCGCGTCGTACGGAAAAAGGGTCCCGTCGCCTCGTGAAATGGCTCGCTTTCGACTCACGTCACAATTCGTGGGTGCATGCAAGAGACATTGAAGGTGGAAAACCGAAGAGTCCTTGAAGTGGGTGGGGGGAACAATAAGAGACGCACTCCACTTCCTGTCTGCTGTCGTCAACACGCGAGTATAAGAAAGCTGACGGCAACACGACGACCGTCACTCTTTGTGCGAGAGAGTTGCTTTGCGCATGCGCGCCGCCAATCCGTTTCTGTGCGGAAGCATGATGCGCTACGTGAGAAATGCTTTACATTCAACATTCGTCGCGGAACGACCGCCGCCTCCTCCTCCTCCTCCTCCTGAACAGGACACCTCGTTAAGAGAAACTAAAGAACGGCTGGAAAGCATCCATGTGTTGAGCGTGGAGCAAACGTGGGACGAAGCCGCCGAGGAGACTGCTGCGCGGACGGCGACGCCGACATCGACCGAGGCAGCGGCGTCGTGCGACGAGGACGCTGCGTCGACATCGGCCGCAGCGTGGCACGAGAACGAAGTCTTTGTCGAGCGTGAGGTGAAACCGCTCCTCTATAGCAACGATCGTCGTTCCAGAAGAATAAGAAAAAGGAGACAGATCCTCCAACTCATGGCCCCACAGGTCCATCGCGGATCCACAGCTGTTAGGGATCTGCAAGGTTATTACTCTCGAACAAACGCTTCAACATCAAAGTGTTGTCCGTCATACGCCAATCAAAAGGACAATGACGAATCCTGATCGACTCATTCAGACATTCATTTTTCGTCCACCGCGACCTTTCCATACATTGAGCAGCGACGACAAGAAACATGGTGGAGTGGATCAAACAATACCATCCCGCCCACAGCGCGTGGAGTAGTGGGAGTTACAATTATGACGACAGAGCTTCTGTGATTAGGTCAAGCTTTAAAAGGTGCGACAACATTATACGTCAAGGGAGGTGAGAAGAAAAGGATGGTTGGAGGAGTACATGGAAGGAGAAGGCTGCTGCGTTCTCGATCTCGAGGAAGTTCGGGTGTCCTCCGCTCAGACGATGCTTACGTGCTTACACGGCGGTCGCGACATCCTACGCTTGCGGGTAACGTCAGCTAGCTGGGCGACAACGTCATCGCCCTCTACGAATGGCTGCGTACTTACTGCGGCAGGTGGGCAGACATCTAGGCGGATGTTCGCTTCCGTTCGACGACGATAAAAACTCGCGCACTTTTAAGGCCGCTCTCCGCCGCTGCGCTCATCATTACGATGCAGAGCGTTCCGTCGTACACAACTGCCACTCAGCCCGGACCGCTGGAGCGCATCAGACAAGAGACGCGAGAAGACATCGAGCGCGCCCTCCGAAAGTTGCGTGAAGTCAACGGCGCGCTTACACTTCTCGACTCGGAGACGTTGAGTCAATTACCGGTCGAATTTTTGTGTCATTGGGTGCAGCCTCACCAGGTGGAGCGCGTTTTCGAGAAACTTCCCGAAGCCACCCGACATCACCCTCGCGTTCAAGAAGTTCGTCCGTGTAAGGAGCATTGGAATCGCGGACGCACGCGCATCGACGGGCCGCCGCCGCCGAAGCGAAACTGCCGCTTTTGCATCGCTCTCCGCCAGCCTTGCCGACAACACTACTCGGAGGACGACGACAACGCCCCGTCGAGGAAAGCGTGTCCTTCGTGTCGAGTCGAAGACTTTGTCGTCTGCTTGCATCACAACAGCGGACCCCCGGTGTTGAAAGAAGATTGCGTATACTGTAAACTTGTCTTGAACTGTGAATCGAAAAAAATATGATGAGCTGCCTAGATAGCATCGCGATCGGACTTGTTCTTCTGAACTTTGTGTGCGTGTTCGCTGCTCTTATCTGCTTAGCGCTGTGAAGTGAAACAATTAAAACGGGGAACGATGACATCGTCTCTTCCGCCCCCTTTCGTGGAAGTGCCTGAAGACGAAGCATCACGCATCAATGAATATTGCAGCATATGTTTCAACGATGCCACTCCTCCTCCTAGAATGGCGCGCACGCCATGCAATCACTTGTTTTGTGTTACGTGTATAGAAAGGTGGTTAAACATGTCCAACACGTGTCCTACGTGTCGCCACGTCCTCAAACCTCCACTCGAGCGCGAAAGACACGGCGCTTTTCCGAATCTAGTGGAAGACGTCATGGCATCGATGGTGGATGACTCATACATTATACAAACGATCATCCATCTCTGCACCGCCATGTGCACACTTCCCTCACCCATGAGGCCAACGGTTTTCCAGATTCTGCGAGCTCTGCGACACGTGCTCCTTCGACGACGCATGGAACGAGTTCGGGAAACGGTTCGACGACGTGCTGCTGCAACAACTCGTCACGTGCCTGATATAACTGAACGACTCAATTTGTATATTCCTATTATCGACCCCAGTGACGACAGCGCCGAAGTCATCTCTTCCGAGCCCAGTGACGACAGCTCTGAGGAAGAGTAGGATGTGACGTCATCACATCCGCCGCCGATTATAAAACGCCGCGGTGAAACGCTGCCGCCGTCAGTTCATCATGAGCGCCAACCGAGCAGACGCGAAGGAGGTCCTTCGTCGACTCGTCAGAGGAGGAGCAGGACGATGATGTGTATGATGACCGAGTGAACTCGCAAGATGAAGAGGAGGACATAGAATTTTGCCAACTACCTGACTACGTTGCCACCAAAGAGTACGTGCATGGGCAAACCGACCACGTTCGTCGATTAGCGGCGGACGATGCCGATAGGGCCATGCGGGAACTCATCAATCCTGTCACGACTTCACTACAACGCGTGGTCGATACTCAATCCAACTGTCTGCGCAGATGGAGCGAGGTCAGTCCCTATAACGCCGATCTTTGGCGCATTTCGAATACGGGGTATCCGCAAGAAGAAAAAGATGCCGCCAACAAAGCGTACGTCGACCGCAACATTCGAGACGTCAAAAAGCAGCTAGAAAAACTTCCGCCGCTCCGGTACAGCAAACTGGGAAACGTCAACGTGCTGCAAACCCGCGTCGTCAACATGGCGCCGCCCAAGGCAAAGACAGACGCTGCCACGAAAGGGTATGTGGACGACAAGATCCAGAAGGAGATTGATAAGGCACTTGCCCATTTACAAAGGACCATCGCCACCAGTAACCACGACGACCTTTTGTAAAACGGCTGTTGAATAAAATATATCGAATTCATGTTTACCATGTATCATGAAAAATGTTTCGAATTAAAATTTTTTTACCGTGTATCATTTGGTTTCAATAAAAAAATTTTAATTCTTATCGCACTGTTTTCATGTTTTTTTCCCCCTGTCACCGCCTTGTAGGGTTTCCTTTTATTTCTCTCTAGCATATCCTCACATTACCGTCACGTTAGCACTAGAGCTGCGTTTCCCGCGTTCGCCACTAGAGCGCACAGGCGTGCACTCGTGGGTGGTAAGGCGATGCGGCCCAGCGCCGCGCGCCGTCCAAGGACAGCGAACGGAAGTCGCGCTTGATAAGATTGCGCGACCGGCGAACGGATGTCGGCGGGTGATAGCGCTCGCGAGCGCCGCGGTCCGCAGCGAATGCTCATTATGAAGCGCTGGAGTGCACGCACGTGCGCTCTAGTGGCGAACGTTAGCACTAGAGCTGCGTTTCCCGCGTTCGCCACTAGAGCGCACAGGCGTGCACTCGTGGGTGGTAAGGCGATGCGGCCCAGCGCCGCGCGCCGTCCAAGGACAGCGAACGGAAGTCGCGCTTGATAAGATTGCGCGACCGGCGAACGGATGTCGGCGGGTGATAGCGCTCGCGAGCGCCGCGGTCCGCAGCGAATGCTCATTATGAAGCGCTGGAGTGCCACGCACGTGCGCTCTAGTGGCGAACGTTAGCACTAGAGCTGCGTTTCCCGCGTTCGCCACTAGAGCGCACAGGCGTGCACTCGTGGGTGGTAAGGCGATGCGGCCCAGCGCCGCGCGCCGTCCCAATGACAGCGAACGGAAGTCGCTTGATAAGATTGCGCGACCGGCGAACGGATGTCGGCGGTGATAGCGCTCGCGAGCGCCGCGGTCCGCAGCGAATGCTCATTATGAAGCGCTGGAGTGCACGCACGTGCGTTCTAGTGGCGAACGTTAGCACTGAGCTGCGTTTCCCGCGTTCGCCACTAGAGCGCACAGGCGTGCACTCGTGGGTGGTAAGGCGATGCGGCCCAGCGCCGCGCGCCCGTCCAAGGACAGGTGCACGGAAGTCGCGCTTGATAATATTGCGCGACGCGAACGGATGTCGCGGGTGATAGCGCCGCGCGAGCGCCGCGGTCCCGCATCGAATGCTCATTATGAAGCGCTGTTCGTTTTCAGTTCAGGACGCTGTGCGTTTGCGGTCCGTGAATTTTTTGTTCCTTTGTTTTCGCATGGCAAATCCTTTGCACTACAGGCACTGTTTTTCATTGTTTTTTTCCCTGTCACGCGCCTTGTATGTTTTCCTTTTTTTCTCTCTAGCAACTCCCCACATTCCATTGCAGGCGTAGAGGGAGGGGGAAGGGGGAGGGGGAGCGGCGCCGGCGATAGAGGCCTCCTCACCCTCCCCGCCCGGAGCGCGCGCCGCGCCGCCCGCGCCGCCCGCGCACCAAGAAACACCCGCCTACCAGGCACCTCCAGAGACGATGTCGTCGTAAAGCTCAGAGCCAGCGTGCTCGCCC
>JAHLJT010008756.1:111077351-111353076 GCA_031308135.1 Acheta domesticus | reverse complement strand
CCGAGCGCTTAGTAATTGCGCTACGCTTCTACTTGGCAGATTCCGATGGTATGAAACTTATATATCACAATATTTGTGTTCTTATTAGAAAAAATGCTTAGAAATTTGAAGGAGTTGGGTTTCGAACGCCATACCCATTGATTGCTAAGCGAGCGCCTTAGTAATTGCGCTACGCTTCTACTTGGCAGATTCCGATGGTATGAAACTTATATATCACAATATTTGTGTTCTTATTAGAAAAAATGCTTAGAAATTTGAAGGAGTTGGGTTTCGAACGCCATACCCATTGATTGCTAAGCGAGCGCCTTAGTAATTGCGCTACGCTTCTACTTGGCAGATTCCGATGGTATGAAACTTATATATCACAATATTTGTGTTCTTATTAGAAAAAATGCTTAGAAATTTGAAGGAGTTGGGTTTCGAACGCCATACCCATTGATTGCTAAGCGAGCGCCTTAGTAATTGCGCTACGCTTCTACTTGGCAGATTCCGATGGTATGAAACTTATATATCACAATATTTGTGTTCTTATTAGAAAAATGCTTAGAAATTTGAAGGAGTTGGGTTTCGAACGCCATACCCATTGATTGCTAAGCGAGCGCCTTAGTAATTGCGCTACGCTTCTACTTGGCAGATTCCGATGGTATGAAACTTATATATCACAATATTTGTGTTCTTATTAGAAAAATGCTTAGAAATTTGAAGGAGTTGGGTTTCGAACGCCATACACATTGATTGCTAAGCGAGCGCCTAGTAATTGCGCTACGCTTCTACTTGGCAGATTCCGATGGTATGAAACTTATATATCACAATATTTGTGTTCTTATTAGAAAAAATGCTTAGAAATTTGAAGGAGTTGGGTTTCGAACGCCATACCATTGATTGCTAAGCGAGCGCCTTAGTAATTGCGCTACGCTTCTACTTGGCAGATTCCGATGGTATGAAACTTATATATCACAATATTTGTGTTCTTATTAGAAAAATGCTTAGAAATTTGAAGGAGTTGGGTTTCGAACGCCATACCATTGATTGCTAAGCGAGCGCCTTAGTAATTGCGCTACGCTTCTACTTGGCAGATTCCGATGGTATGAAACTTATATATCACAATATTTGTGTTCTTATTAGAAAAATGCTTAGAAATTTGAAGGAGTTGGGTTTCGAACGCCATACCCATTGATTGCTAAGCGAGCGCCTTAGTAATTGCGCTACGCTTCTACTTGGCAGATTCCGATGGTATGAAACTTATATATCACAATATTTGTGTTCTTATTAGAAAAAATGCTTAGAAATTTGAAGGAGTTGGGTTTCGAACGCCATACCCATTGATTGCTAAGCGAGCGCCTTAGTAATTGCGCTACGCTTCTACTTGGCAGATTCCGATGGTATGAAACTTATATATCACAATATTTGTGTTCTTATTAGAAAAATGCTTAGAAATTTGAAGGAGTTGGGTTTCGAACGCCATACCCATTGATTGCTAAGCGAGCGCCTTAGTAATTGCGCTACGCTTCTACTTGGCAGATTCCGATGGTATGAAACTTATATATCACAATATTTGTGTTCTTATTAGAAAAATGCTTAGAAATTTGAAGGAGTTGGGTTTCGAACGCCATACCCATTGATTGCTAAGCGAGCGCCTTAGTAATTGCGCTACGCTTCTACTTGGCAGATTCCGATGGTATGAAACTTATATATCACAATATTTGTGTTCTTATTAGAAAAAATGCTTAGAAATTTGAAGGAGTTGGGTTTCGAACGCCATACCCATTGATTGCTAAGCGAGCGCCTTAGTAATTGCGCTACGCTTCTACTTGGCAGATTCCGATGGTATGAAACTTATATATCACAATATTTGTGTTCTTATTAGAAAAAATGCTTAGAAATTTGAAGGAGTTGGGTTTCGAACGCCATACCCATTGATTGCTAAGCGAGCGCCTTAGTAATTGCGCTACGCTTCTACTTGGCAGATTCCGATGGTATGAAACTTATATATCACAATATTTGTGTTCTTATTAGAAAAATGCTTAGAAATTTGAAGGAGTTGGGTTTCGAACGCCATACCCATTGATTGCTAAGCGAGCGCCTTAGTAATTGCGCTACGCTTCTACTTGGCAGATTCCGATGGTATGAAACTTATATATCACAATATTTGTGTTCTTATTAGAAAAATGCTTAGAAATTTGAAGGAGTTGGGTTTCGAACGCCATACCCATTGATTGCTAAGCGAGCGCCTTAGTAATTGCGCTACGCTTCTACTTGGCAGATTCCGATGGTATGAAACTTATATATCACAATATTTGTGTTCTTATTAGAAAAATGCTTAGAAATTTGAAGGAGTTGGGTTTCGAACGCCATACCCATTGATTGCTAAGCGAGCGCCTTAGTAATTGCGCTACGCTTCTACTTGGCAGATTCCGATGGTATGAAACTTATATATCACAATATTTGTGTTCTTATTAGAAAAAATGCTTAGAAATTTGAAGGAGTTGGGTTTCGAACGCCATACCCATTGATTGCTAAGCGAGCGCCTTAGTAATTGCGCTACGCTTCTACTTGGCAGATTCCGATGGTATGAAACTTATATATCACAATATTTGTGTTCTTATTAGAAAAATGCTTAGAAATTTGAAGGAGTTGGGTTTCGAACGCCATACCCATTGATTGCTAAGCGAGCGCCTTAGTAATTGCGCTACGCTTCTACTTGGCAGATTCCGATGGTATGAAACTTATATATCACAATATTTGTGTTCTTATTAGAAAAATGCTTAGAAATTTGAAGGAGTTGGGTTTCGAACGCCATACCCATTGATTGCTAAGCGAGCGCCTTAGTAATTGCGCTACGCTTCTACTTGGCAGATTCCGATGGTATGAAACTTATATATCACAATATTTGTGTTCTTATTAGAAAAAATGCTTAGAAATTTGAAGGAGTTGGGTTTCGAACGCCATACCCATTGATTGCTAAGCGAGCGCCTTAGTAATTGCGCTACGCTTCTACTTGGCAGATTCCGATGGTATGAAACTTATATATCACAATATTTGTGTTCTTATTAGAAAAAATGCTTAGAAATTTGAAGGAGTTGGGTTTCGAACGCCATACCCATTGATTGCTAAGCGAGCGCCTTAGTAATTGCGCTACGCTTCTACTTGGCAGATTCCGATGGTATGAAACTTATATATCACAATATTTGTGTTCTTATTAGAAAAATGCTTAGAAATTTGAAGGAGTTGGGTTTCGAACGCCATACCCATTGATTGCTAAGCGAGCGCCTTAGTAATTGCGCTACGCTTCTACTTGGCAGATTCCGATGGTATGAAACTTATATATCACAATATTTGTGTTCTTATTAGAAAAAATGCTTAGAAATTTGAAGGAGTTGGGTTTCGAACGCCATACCCATTGATTGCTAAGCGAGCGCCTTAGTAATTGCGCTACGCTTCTACTTGGCAGATTCCGATGGTATGAAACTTATATATCACAATATTTGTGTTCTTATTAGAAAAAATGCTTAGAAATTTGAAGGAGTTGGGTTTCGAACGCCATACCCATTGATTGCTAAGCGAGCGCCTTAGTAATTGCGCTACGCTTCTACTTGGCAGATTCCGATGGTATGAAACTTATATATCACAATATTTGTGTTCTTATTAGAAAAATGCTTAGAAATTTGAAGGAGTTGGGTTTCGAACGCCATACCCATTGATTGCTAAGCGAGCGCCTTAGTAATTGCGCTACGCTTCTACTTGGCAGATTCCGATGGTATGAAACTTATATATCACAATATTTGTGTTCTTATTAGAAAAAATGCTTAGAAATTTGAAGGAGTTGGGTTTCGAACGCCATACCCATTGATTGCTAAGCGAGCGCCTTAGTAATTGCGCTACGCTTCTACTTGGCAGATTCCGATGGTATGAAACTTATATATCACAATATTTGTGTTCTTATTAGAAAAATGCTTAGAAATTTGAAGGAGTTGGGTTTCGAACGCCATACCCATTGATTGCTAAGCGAGCGCCTTAGTAATTGCGCTACGCTTCTACTTGGCAGATTCCGATGGTATGAAACTTATATATCACAATATTTGTGTTCTTATTAGAAAAAATGCTTAGAAATTTGAAGGAGTTGGGTTTCGAACGCCATACCATTGATTGCTAAGCGAGCGCCTTAGTAATTGCGCTACGCTTCTACTTGGCAGATTCCGATGGTATGAAACTTATATATCACAATATTTGTGTTCTTATTAGAAAAAATGCTTAGAAATTTGAAGGAGTTGGGTTTCGAACGCCATACCCATTGATTGCTAAGCGAGCGCCTTAGTAATTGCGCTACGCTTCTACTTGGCAGATTCCGATGGTATGAAACTTATATATCACAATATTTGTGTTCTTATTAGAAAAAATGCTTAGAAATTTGAAGGAGTTGGGTTTCGAACGCCATACCCATTGATTGCTAAGCGAGCGCCTTAGTAATTGCGCTACGCTTCTACTTGGCAGATTCCGATGGTATGAAACTTATATATCACAATATTTGTGTTCTTATTAGAAAAATGCTTAGAAATTTGAAGGAGTTGGGTTTCGAACGCCATACCCATTGATTGCTAAGCGAGCGCCTTAGTAATTGCGCTACGCTTCTACTTGGCAGATTCCGATGGTATGAAACTTATATATCACAATATTTGTGTTCTTATTAGAAAAAATGCTTAGAAATTTGAAGGAGTTGGGTTTCGAACGCCATACCCATTGATTGCTAAGCGAGCGCCTTAGTAATTGCGCTACGCTTCTACTTGGCAGATTCCGATGGTATGAAACTTATATATCACAATATTTGTGTTCTTATTAGAAAAAATGCTTAGAAATTTGAAGGAGTTGGGTTTCGAACGCGATACCATTGATTGCTAAGCGAGCGCCTTAGTAATTGCGCTACGCTTCTACTTGGCAGATTCCGATGGTATGAAACTTATATATCACAATATTTGTGTTCTTATTAGAAAAAATGCTTAGAAATTTGAAGGAGTTGGGTTTCGAACGCCATACCCATTGATTGCTAAGCGAGCGCCTTAGTAATTGCGCTACGCTTCTACTTGCAGATTCCGATGGTATGAAACTTATATATCACAATATTTGTGTTCTTATTAGAAAAATGCTTAGAAATTTGAAGGAGTTGGGTTTCGAACGCCATACCCATTGATTGCTAAGCGAGCGCCTTAGTAATTGCGCTACGCTTCTACTTGGCAGATTCCGATGGTATGAAACTTATATATCACAATATTTGTGTTCTTATTAGAAAAATGCTTAGAAATTTGAAGGAGTTGGGTTTCGAACGCCATACCCATTGATTGCTAAGCGAGCGCCTTAGTAATTGCGCTACGCTTCTACTTGGCAGATTCCGATGGTATGAAACTTATATATCACAATATTTGTGTTCTTATTAGAAAAATGCTTAGAAATTTGAAGGAGTTGGGTTTCGAACGCCATACCCATTGATTGCTAAGCGAGCGCCTTAGTAATTGCGCTACGCTTCTACTTGGCAGATTCCGATGGTATGAAACTTATATATCACAATATTTGTGTTCTTATTAGAAAAAATGCTTAGAAATTTGAAGGAGTTGGGTTTCGAACGCCATACCCATTGATTGCTAAGCGAGCGCCTTAGTAATTGCGCTACGCTTCTACTTGGCAGATTCCGATGGTTTGAAACTTATATATCACAATATTTGTGTTCTTATTAGAAAAAATGCTTAGAAATTTGAAGGAGTTGGGTTTCGAACGCGATACCCATTGATTGCTAAGCGAGCGCCTTAGTAATTGCGCTACGCTTCTACTTGGCAGATTCCGATGGTATGAAACTTATATATCACAATATTTGTGTTCTTATTAGAAAAAATGCTTAGAAATTTGAAGGAGTTGGGTTTCGAACGCGATACCCATTGATTGCTAAGCGAGCGCCTTAGTAATTGCGCTACGCTTCTACTTGGCAGATTCCGATGGTATGAAACTTATATATCACAATATTTGTGTTCTTATTAGAAAAAATGCTTAGAAATTTGAAGGAGTTGGGTTTCGAACGCGATACCCATTGATTGCTAAGCGAGCGCCTTAGTAATTGCGCTACGCTTCTACTTGGCAGATTCCGATGGTATTGAAACTTATATATCACAATATTTGTGTTCTTATTAGAAAAAATGCTTAGAAATTGAAGGAGTTGGGTTTCGAACGCGATACCCATTGATTGCTAAGCGAGCGCCTTAGTAATTGCGCTACGCTTCTACTTGGCAGATTCCGATGGTATGAAACTTATATATCACAATATTTGTGTTCTTATTAGAAAAAATGCTTAGAAATTTGAAGGGAGTTGGGTTTCGAACGCGATACCCATTGATTGCTAAGCGAGCGCCTTAGTAATTGCGCTACGCTTCTACTTGGCAGATTCCGATGGTATGAAACTTATATATCACAATATTTGTGTTCTTATTAGAAAAAATGCTTAGAAATTTGAAGGAGTTGGGTTTCGAACGCCATACCCATTGATTGCTAAGCCGAGCGCCTTAGTAATTGCGCTACGCTTCTACTTGGCAGATTCCGATGGTATGAAACTTATATATCACAATATTTGTGTTCTTATTAGAAAAAATGCTTAGAAATTTGAAGGAGTTGGGTTTCGAACGCCGATACCCATTGATTGCTAAGCCAGCGCCTTAGTAATTGCGCTACGCTTCTACTTGGCAGATTCCGATGGTATGAAACTTATATATCACAATATTTGTGTTCTTATTAGAAAAAATGCTTAGAAATTTGAAGGAGTTGGGTTTCGAACGCCATACCCATTGATTGCTAAGCGAGCGCCTTAGTAATTGCGCTACGCTTCTACTTGGCAGATTCCGATGGTATGAAACTTATATATCACAATATTTGTGTTCTTATTAGAAAAAATGCTTAGAAATTTGAAGGAGTTGGGTTTCGAACGCCATACCCATTGATTGCTAAGCGAGCGCCTTAGTAATTGCGCTACGCTTCTACTTGGCAGATTCCGATGGTATTGAAACTTATATATCACAATATTTGTGTTCTTATTAGAAAAATGCTTAGAAATTTGAAGGAGTTGGGTTTCGAACGCGATACCCATTGATTGCTAAGCCAGCGCCTTAGTAATTGCGCTACGCTTCTACTTGGCAGATTCCGATGGTATGAAACTTATATATCACAATATTTGTGTTCTTATTAGAAAAAATGCTTAGAAATTTGAAGGAGTTGGTTTCGAACGCGATACCCATTGATTGCTAAGCCAGCGCCTTAGTAATTGCGCTACGCTTCTACTTGGCAGATTCCGATGGTATGAAACTTATATATCACAATATTTGTGTTCTTATTAGAAAAAATGCTTAGAAATTTGAAGGAGTTGGGTTTCGAACGCGATACCCATTGATTGCTAAGCCAGCGCCTTAGTAATTGCGCTACGCTTCTACTTGGCAGATTCCGATGGTTGAAACTTATATATCACAATATTTGTGTTCTTATTAGAAAAAATGCTTAGAAATTTGAAGGAGTTGGGTTTCGAACGCGATACCCATTGATTGCTAAGCCGAGCGCCTTAGTAATTGCGCTACGCTTCTACTTGGCAGATTCCGATGGTTTGAAACTTATATATCACAATATTTGTGTTCTTATTAGAAAAAAATGCTTAGAAATTTGAAGGAGTTGGGTTTCGAACGCGATACCCATTGATTGCTAAGCCAGCGCCTTAGTAATTGCGCTACGCTTCTACTTGGCAGATTCCGATGGTTATGAAACTTATATATCACAATATTTGTGTTCTTATTAGAAAAATGCTTAGAAATTTGAAGGAGTTGGGTTTCGAACGCGATACCCATTGATTGCTAAGCGAGCGCCTTAGTAATTGCGCTACGCTTCTACTTGGCAGATTCCGATGGTATGAAACTTATATATCACAATATTTGTGTTCTTATTAGAAAAAATGCTTAGAAATTTGAAGGAGTTGGGTTTCGAACGCCATACCCATTGATTGCTAAGCGAGCGCCTTAGTAATTGCGCTACGCTTCTACTTGGCAGATTCCGATGGTATGAAACTTATATATCACAATATTTGTGTTCTTATTAGAAAAAATGCTTAGAAATTTGAAGGAGTTGGGTTTCGAACGCCGATACCCATTGATTGCTAAGCCAGCGCCTTAGTAATTGCGCTACGCTTCTACTTGGCAGATTCCGATGGTATGAAACTTATATATCACAATATTTGTGTTCTTATTAGAAAAAAATGCTTAGAAATTTGAAGGAGTTGGGTTTCGAACGCCGATACCCATTGATTGCTAAGCCAGCGCCTTAGTAATTGCGCTACGCTTCTACTTGGCAGATTCCGATGGTATGAAACTTATATATCACAATATTTGTGTTCTTATTAGAAAAAATGCTTAGAAATTTGAAGGAGTTGGGTTTCGAACGCGATACCCATTGATTGCTAAGCCAGCGCCTTAGTAATTGCGCTACGCTTCTACTTGGCAGATTCCGATGGTATGAAACTTATATATCACAATATTTGTGTTCTTATTAGAAAAATGCTTAGAAATTTGAAGGAGTTGGGTTTCGAACGCGATACCCATTGATTGCTAAGCGAGCGCCTTAGTAATTGCGCTACGCTTCTACTTGGCAGATTCCGATGGTATGAAACTTATATATCACAATATTTGTGTTCTTATTAGAAAAAATGCTTAGAAATTTGAAGGAGTTGGGTTTCGAACGCCATACCCATTGATTGCTAAGCGAGCGCCTTAGTAATTGCGCTACGCTTCTACTTGGCAGATTCCGATGGTATGAAACTTATATATCACAATATTTGTGTTCTTATTAGAAAAAATGCTTAGAAATTTGAAGGAGTTGGGTTTCGAACGCCATACCCATTGATTGCTAAGCGAGCGCCTTAGTAATTGCGCTACGCTTCTACTTGGCAGATTCCGATGGTATGAAACTTATATATCACAATATTTGTGTTCTTATTAGAAAAATGCTTAGAAATTTGAAGGAGTTGGGTTTCGAACGCCATACCCATTGATTGCTAAGCGAGCGCCTTAGTAATTGCGCTACGCTTCTACTTGGCAGATTCCGATGGTATGAAACTTATATATCACAATATTTGTGTTCTTATTAGAAAAAATGCTTAGAAATTTGAAGGAGTTGGGTTTCGAACGCCATACCCATTGATTGCTAAGCGAGCGCCTTAGTAATTGCGCTACGCTTCTACTTGGCAGATTCCGATGGTATGAAACTTATATATCACAATATTTGTGTTCTTATTAGAAAAATGCTTAGAAATTTGAAGGAGTTGGGTTTCGAACGCCATACCCATTGATTGCTAAGCGAGCGCCTTAGTAATTGCGCTACGCTTCTACTTGGCAGATTCCGATGGTATGAAACTTATATATCACAATATTTGTGTTCTTATTAGAAAAAATGCTTAGAAATTTGAAGGAGTTGGGTTTCGAACGCCATACCCATTGATTGCTAAGCGAGCGCCTTAGTAATTGCGCTACGCTTCTACTTGGCAGATTCCGATGGTTATGAAACTTATATATCACAATATTTGTGTTCTTATTAGAAAAAATGCTTAGAAATTTGAAGGAGTTGGGTTTCGAACGCCATACCCATTGATTGCTAAGCGAGCGCCTTAGTAATTGCGCTACGCTTCTACTTGGCAGATTCCGATGGTATGAAACTTATATATCACAATATTTGTGTTCTTATTAGAAAAAATGCTTAGAAATTTGAAGGAGTTGGGTTTCGAACGCCATACCCATTGATTGCTAAGCGAGCGCCTTAGTAATTGCGCTACGCTTCTACTTGGCAGATTCCGATGGTATGAAACTTATATATCACAATATTTGTGTTCTTATTAGAAAAAATGCTTAGAAATTTGAAGGAGTTGGGTTTCGAACGCCATACCCATTGATTGCTAAGCGAGCGCCTTAGTAATTGCGCTACGCTTCTACTTGGCAGATTCCGATGGTATGAAACTTATATATCACAATATTTGTGTTCTTATTAGAAAAATGCTTAGAAATTTGAAGGAGTTGGGTTTCGAACGCCATACCCATTGATTGCTAAGCGAGCGCCTTAGTAATTGCGCTACGCTTCTACTTGGCAGATTCCGATGGTATGAAACTTATATATCACAATATTTGTGTTCTTATTAGAAAAATGCTTAGAAATTTGAAGGAGTTGGGTTTCGAACGCGATACCATTGATTGCTAAGCGAGCGCCTTAGTAATTGCGCTACGCTTCTACTTGGCAGATTCCGATGGTATGAAACTTATATATCACAATATTTGTGTTCTTATTAGAAAAATGCTTAGAAATTTGAAGGAGTTGGGTTTCGAACGCCATACCCATTGATTGCTAAGCGAGCGCCTTAGTAATTGCGCTACGCTTCTACTTGGCAGATTCCGATGGTATGAAACTTATATATCACAATATTTGTGTTCTTATTAGAAAAAATGCTTAGAAATTTGAAGGAGTTGGGTTTCGAACGCCATACCCATTGATTGCTAAGCGAGCGCCTTAGTAATTGCGCTACGCTTCTACTTGGCAGATTCCGATGGTATGAAACTTATATATCACAATATTTGTGTTCTTATTAGAAAAAATGCTTAGAAATTTGAAGGAGTTGGGTTTCGAACGCCATACCCATTGATTGCTAAGCGAGCGCCTTAGTAATTGCGCTACGCTTCTACTTGGCAGATTCCGATGGTATGAAACTTATATATCACAATATTTGTGTTCTTATTAGAAAAAATGCTTAGAAATTTGAAGGAGTTGGGTTTCGAACGCCATACCCATTGATTGCTAAGCGAGCGCCTTAGTAATTGCGCTACGCTTCTACTTGGCAGATTCCGATGGTATGAAACTTATATATCACAATATTTGTGTTCTTATTAGAAAAAATGCTTAGAAATTTGAAGGAGTTGGGTTTCGAACGCCATACCCATTGATTGCTAAGCGAGCGCCTTAGTAATTGCGCTACGCTTCTACTTGGCAGATTCCGATGGTATGAAACTTATATATCACAATATTTGTGTTCTTATTAGAAAAATGCTTAGAAATTTGAAGGAGTTGGGTTTCGAACGCCATACCCATTGATTGCTAAGCGAGCGCCTTAGTAATTGCGCTACGCTTCTACTTGGCAGATTCCGATGGTATGAAACTTATATATCACAATATTTGTGTTCTTATTAGAAAAATGCTTAGAAATTTGAAGGAGTTGGGTTTCGAACGCCATACCCATTGATTGCTAAGCGAGCGCCTTAGTAATTGCGCTACGCTTCTACTTGGCAGATTCCGATGGTATGAAACTTATATATCACAATATTTGTGTTCTTATTAGAAAAATGCTTAGAAATTTGAAGGAGTTGGGTTTCGAACGCCATACCCATTGATTGCTAAGCGAGCGCCTTAGTAATTGCGCTACGCTTCTACTTGGCAGATTCCGATGGTATGAAACTTATATATCACAATATTTGTGTTCTTATTAGAAAAAATGCTTAGAAATTTGAAGGAGTTGGGTTTCGAACGCCATACCCATTGATTGCTAAGCGAGCGCCTTAGTAATTGCGCTACGCTTCTACTTGGCAGATTCCGATGGTATGAAACTTATATATCACAATATTTGTGTTCTTATTAGAAAAAATGCTTAGAAATTTGAAGGAGTTGGGTTTCGAACGCCATACCCATTGATTGCTAAGCGAGCGCCTTAGTAATTGCGCTACGCTTCTACTTGGCAGATTCCGATGGTATGAAACTTATATATCACAATATTTGTGTTCTTATTAGAAAAAATGCTTAGAAATTTGAAGGAGTTGGGTTTCGAACGCCATACCCATTGATTGCTAAGCGAGCGCCTTAGTAATTGCGCTACGCTTCTACTTGGCAGATTCCGATGGTATGAAACTTATATATCACAATATTTGTGTTCTTATTAGAAAAAATGCTTAGAAATTTGAAGGAGTTGGGTTTCGAACGCCATACCCATTGATTGCTAAGCGAGCGCCTTAGTAATTGCGCTACGCTTCTACTTGGCAGATTCCGATGGTATGAAACTTATATATCACAATATTTGTGTTCTTATTAGAAAAAATGCTTAGAAATTTGAAGGAGTTGGGTTTCGAACGCCATACCCATTGATTGCTAAGCGAGCGCCTTAGTAATTGCGCTACGCTTCTACTTGGCAGATTCCGATGGTATGAAACTTATATATCACAATATTTGTGTTCTTATTAGAAAAATGCTTAGAAATTTGAAGGAGTTGGGTTTCGAACGCCATACCCATTGATTGCTAAGCGAGCGCCTTAGTAATTGCGCTACGCTTCTACTTGGCAGATTCCGATGGTATGAAACTTATATATCACAATATTTGTGTTCTTATTAGAAAAAATGCTTAGAAATTTGAAGGAGTTGGGTTTCGAACGCCATACCCATTGATTGCTAAGCGAGCGCCTTAGTAATTGCGCTACGCTTCTACTTGGCAGATTCCGATGGTATGAAACTTATATATCACAATATTTGTGTTCTTATTAGAAAAATGCTTAGAAATTTGAAGGAGTTGGGTTTCGAACGCCATACCCATTGATTGCTAAGCGAGCGCCTTAGTAATTGCGCTACGCTTCTACTTGGCAGATTCCGATGGTATGAAACTTATATATCACAATATTTGTGTTCTTATTAGAAAAAATGCTTAGAAATTTGAAGGAGTTGGGTTTCGAACGCCATACCCATTGATTGCTAAGCGAGCGCCTTAGTAATTGCGCTACGCTTCTACTTGGCAGATTCCGATGGTATGAAACTTATATATCACAATATTTGTGTTCTTATTAGAAAAAATGCTTAGAAATTTGAAGGAGTTGGGTTTCGAACGCCATACCCATTGATTGCTAAGCGAGCGCCTTAGTAATTGCGCTACGCTTCTACTTGGCAGATTCCGATGGTATGAAACTTATATATCACAATATTTGTGTTCTTATTAGAAAAAATGCTTAGAAATTTGAAGGAGTTGGGTTTCGAACGCCATACCCATTGATTGCTAAGCGAGCGCCTTAGTAATTGCGCTACGCTTCTACTTGGCAGATTCCGATGGTATGAAACTTATATATCACAATATTTGTGTTCTTATTAGAAAAAATGCTTAGAAATTTGAAGGAGTTGGGTTTCGAACGCCATACCCATTGATTGCTAAGCGAGCGCCTTAGTAATTGCGCTACGCTTCTACTTGGCAGATTCCGATGGTATGAAACTTATATATCACAATATTTGTGTTCTTATTAGAAAAAATGCTTAGAAATTTGAAGGAGTTGGGTTTCGAACGCCATACCCATTGATTGCTAAGCGAGCGCCTTAGTAATTGCGCTACGCTTCTACTTGGCAGATTCCGATGGTATGAAACTTATATATCACAATATTTGTGTTCTTATTAGAAAAAATGCTTAGAAATTTGAAGGAGTTGGGTTTCGAACGCCATACCCATTGATTGCTAAGCGAGCGCCTTAGTAATTGCGCTACGCTTCTACTTGGCAGATTCCGATGGTATGAAACTTATATATCACAATATTTGTGTTCTTATTAGAAAAATGCTTAGAAATTTGAAGGAGTTGGGTTTCGAACGCCATACCCATTGATTGCTAAGCGAGCGCCTTAGTAATTGCGCTACGCTTCTACTTGGCAGATTCCGATGGTATGAAACTTATATATCACAATATTTGTGTTCTTATTAGAAAAATGCTTAGAAATTTGAAGGAGTTGGGTTTCGAACGCCATACCCATTGATTGCTAAGCGAGCGCCTTAGTAATTGCGCTACGCTTCTACTTGGCAGATTCCGATGGTATGAAACTTATATATCACAATATTTGTGTTCTTATTAGAAAAATGCTTAGAAATTTGAAGGAGTTGGGTTTCGAACGCCATACCCATTGATTGCTAAGCGAGCGCCTTAGTAATTGCGCTACGCTTCTACTTGGCAGATTCCGATGGTATGAAACTTATATATCACAATATTTGTGTTCTTATTAGAAAAATGCTTAGAAATTTGAAGGAGTTGGGTTTCGAACGCCATACCCATTGATTGCTAAGCGAGCGCCTTAGTAATTGCGCTACGCTTCTACTTGGCAGATTCCGATGGTATGAAACTTATATATCACAATATTTGTGTTCTTATTAGAAAAAATGCTTAGAAATTTGAAGGAGTTGGGTTTCGAACGCCATACCCATTGATTGCTAAGCGAGCGCCTTAGTAATTGCGCTACGCTTCTACTTGGCAGATTCCGATGGTATGAAACTTATATATCACAATATTTGTGTTCTTATTAGAAAAAATGCTTAGAAATTTGAAGGAGTTGGGTTTCGAACGCCATACCCATTGATTGCTAAGCGAGCGCCTTAGTAATTGCGCTACGCTTCTACTTGGCAGATTCCGATGGTATGAAACTTATATATCACAATATTTGTGTTCTTATTAGAAAAAATGCTTAGAAATTTGAAGGAGTTGGGTTTCGAACGCCATACCCATTGATTGCTAAGCGAGCGCCTTAGTAATTGCGCTACGCTTCTACTTGGCAGATTCCGATGGTATGAAACTTATATATCACAATATTTGTGTTCTTATTAGAAAAAATGCTTAGAAATTTGAAGGAGTTGGGTTTCGAACGCCATACCCATTGATTGCTAAGCGAGCGCCTTAGTAATTGCGCTACGCTTCTACTTGGCAGATTCCGATGGTATGAAACTTATATATCACAATATTTGTGTTCTTATTAGAAAAAATGCTTAGAAATTTGAAGGAGTTGGGTTTCGAACGCCATACCCATTGATTGCTAAGCGAGCGCCTTAGTAATTGCGCTACGCTTCTACTTGGCAGATTCCGATGGTATGAAACTTATATATCACAATATTTGTGTTCTTATTAGAAAAAATGCTTAGAAATTTGAAGGAGTTGGGTTTCGAACGCCATACCCATTGATTGCTAAGCGAGCGCCTTAGTAATTGCGCTACGCTTCTACTTGGCAGATTCCGATGGTATGAAACTTATATATCACAATATTTGTGTTCTTATTAGAAAAAATGCTTAGAAATTTGAAGGAGTTGGGTTTCGAACGCCATACCCATTGATTGCTAAGCGAGCGCCTTAGTAATTGCGCTACGCTTCTACTTGGCAGATTCCGATGGTATGAAACTTATATATCACAATATTTGTGTTCTTATTAGAAAAAATGCTTAGAAATTTGAAGGAGTTGGGTTTCGAACGCCATACCCATTGATTGCTAAGCGAGCGCCTTAGTAATTGCGCTACGCTTCTACTTGGCAGATTCCGATGGTATGAAACTTATATATCACAATATTTGTGTTCTTATTAGAAAAAATGCTTAGAAATTTGAAGGAGTTGGGTTTCGAACGCCATACCCATTGATTGCTAAGCGAGCGCCTTAGTAATTGCGCTACGCTTCTACTTGGCAGATTCCGATGGTATGAAACTTATATATCACAATATTTGTGTTCTTATTAGAAAAAATGCTTAGAAATTTGAAGGAGTTGGGTTTCGAACGCCATACCCATTGATTGCTAAGCGAGCGCCTTAGTAATTGCGCTACGCTTCTACTTGGCAGATTCCGATGGTATGAAACTTATATATCACAATATTTGTGTTCTTATTAGAAAAAATGCTTAGAAATTTGAAGGAGTTGGGTTTCGAACGCCATACCCATTGATTGCTAAGCGAGCGCCTTAGTAATTGCGCTACGCTTCTACTTGGCAGATTCCGATGGTATGAAACTTATATATCACAATATTTGTGTTCTTATTAGAAAAAATGCTTAGAAATTTGAAGGAGTTGGGTTTCGAACGCCATACCCATTGATTGCTAAGCGAGCGCCTTAGTAATTGCGCTACGCTTCTACTTGGCAGATTCCGATGGTATGAAACTTATATATCACAATATTTGTGTTCTTATTAGAAAAATGCTTAGAAATTTGAAGGAGTTGGGTTTCGAACGCCATACCCATTGATTGCTAAGCGAGCGCCTTAGTAATTGCGCTACGCTTCTACTTGGCAGATTCCGATGGTATGAAACTTATATATCACAATATTTGTGTTCTTATTAGAAAAAATGCTTAGAAATTTGAAGGAGTTGGGTTTCGAACGCCATACCCATTGATTGCTAAGCGAGCGCCTTAGTAATTGCGCTACGCTTCTACTTGGCAGATTCCGATGGTATGAAACTTATATATCACAATATTTGTGTTCTTATTAGAAAAATGCTTAGAAATTTGAAGGAGTTGGGTTTCGAACGCCATACCCATTGATTGCTAAGCGAGCGCCTTAGTAATTGCGCTACGCTTCTACTTGGCAGATTCCGATGGTATGAAACTTATATATCACAATATTTGTGTTCTTATTAGAAAAAATGCTTAGAAATTTGAAGGAGTTGGGTTTCGAACGCCATACCCATTGATTGCTAAGCGAGCGCCTTAGTAATTGCGCTACGCTTCTACTTGGCAGATTCCGATGGTATGAAACTTATATATCACAATATTTGTGTTCTTATTAGAAAAAATGCTTAGAAATTTGAAGGAGTTGGGTTTCGAACGCCATACCCATTGATTGCTAAGCGAGCGCCTTAGTAATTGCGCTACGCTTCTACTTGGCAGATTCCGATGGTATGAAACTTATATATCACAATATTTGTGTTCTTATTAGAAAAATGCTTAGAAATTTGAAGGAGTTGGGTTTCGAACGCCATACCCATTGATTGCTAAGCGAGCGCCTTAGTAATTGCGCTACGCTTCTACTTGGCAGATTCCGATGGTATGAAACTTATATATCACAATATTTGTGTTCTTATTAGAAAAATGCTTAGAAATTTGAAGGAGTTGGGTTTCGAACGCCATACCCATTGATTGCTAAGCGAGCGCCTTAGTAATTGCGCTACGCTTCTACTTGGCAGATTCCGATGGTATGAAACTTATATATCACAATATTTGTGTTCTTATTAGAAAAAATGCTTAGAAATTTGAAGGAGTTGGGTTTCGAACGCCATACCCATTGATTGCTAAGCGAGCGCCTTAGTAATTGCGCTACGCTTCTACTTGGCAGATTCCGATGGTATGAAACTTATATATCACAATATTTGTGTTCTTATTAGAAAAAATGCTTAGAAATTTGAAGGAGTTGGGTTTCGAACGCCATACCCATTGATTGCTAAGCGAGCGCCTTAGTAATTGCGCTACGCTTCTACTTGGCAGATTCCGATGGTATGAAACTTATATATCACAATATTTGTGTTCTTATTAGAAAAATGCTTAGAAATTTGAAGGAGTTGGGTTTCGAACGCCATACCCATTGATTGCTAAGCGAGCGCCTTAGTAATTGCGCTACGCTTCTACTTGGCAGATTCCGATGGTATGAAACTTATATATCACAATATTTGTGTTCTTATTAGAAAAATGCTTAGAAATTTGAAGGAGTTGGGTTTCGAACGCCATACCCATTGATTGCTAAGCGAGCGCCTTAGTAATTGCGCTACGCTTCTACTTGGCAGATTCCGATGGTATGAAACTTATATATCACAATATTTGTGTTCTTATTAGAAAAAATGCTTAGAAATTTGAAGGAGTTGGGTTTCGAACGCCATACCCATTGATTGCTAAGCGAGCGCCTTAGTAATTGCGCTACGCTTCTACTTGGCAGATTCCGATGGTATGAAACTTATATATCACAATATTTGTGTTCTTATTAGAAAAAATGCTTAGAAATTTGAAGGAGTTGGGTTTCGAACGCCATACCCATTGATTGCTAAGCGAGCGCCTTAGTAATTGCGCTACGCTTCTACTTGGCAGATTCCGATGGTATGAAACTTATATATCACAATATTTGTGTTCTTATTAGAAAAAATGCTTAGAAATTTGAAGGAGTTGGGTTTCGAACGCCATACCCATTGATTGCTAAGCGAGCGCCTTAGTAATTGCGCTACGCTTCTACTTGGCAGATTCCGATGGTATGAAACTTATATATCACAATATTTGTGTTCTTATTAGAAAAATGCTTAGAAATTTGAAGGAGTTGGGTTTCGAACGCCATACCCATTGATTGCTAAGCGAGCGCCTTAGTAATTGCGCTACGCTTCTACTTGGCAGATTCCGATGGTATGAAACTTATATATCACAATATTTGTGTTCTTATTAGAAAAAATGCTTAGAAATTTGAAGGAGTTGGGTTTCGAACGCCATACCCATTGATTGCTAAGCGAGCGCCTTAGTAATTGCGCTACGCTTCTACTTGGCAGATTCCGATGGTATGAAACTTATATATCACAATATTTGTGTTCTTATTAGAAAAAATGCTTAGAAATTTGAAGGAGTTGGGTTTCGAACGCCATACCCATTGATTGCTAAGCGAGCGCCTTAGTAATTGCGCTACGCTTCTACTTGGCAGATTCCGATGGTATGAAACTTATATATCACAATATTTGTGTTCTTATTAGAAAAATGCTTAGAAATTTGAAGGAGTTGGGTTTCGAACGCCATACCCATTGATTGCTAAGCGAGCGCCTTAGTAATTGCGCTACGCTTCTACTTGGCAGATTCCGATGGTATGAAACTTATATATCACAATATTTGTGTTCTTATTAGAAAAATGCTTAGAAATTTGAAGGAGTTGGGTTTCGAACGCCATACCCATTGATTGCTAAGCGAGCGCCTTAGTAATTGCGCTACGCTTCTACTTGGCAGATTCCGATGGTATGAAACTTATATATCACAATATTTGTGTTCTTATTAGAAAAAATGCTTAGAAATTTGAAGGAGTTGGGTTTCGAACGCCATACCCATTGATTGCTAAGCGAGCGCCTTAGTAATTGCGCTACGCTTCTACTTGGCAGATTCCGATGGTATGAAACTTATATATCACAATATTTGTGTTCTTATTAGAAAAAATGCTTAGAAATTTGAAGGAGTTGGGTTTCGAACGCCATACCCATTGATTGCTAAGCGAGCGCCTTAGTAATTGCGCTACGCTTCTACTTGGCAGATTCCGATGGTATGAAACTTATATATCACAATATTTGTGTTCTTATTAGAAAAATGCTTAGAAATTTGAAGGAGTTGGGTTTCGAACGCCATACCCATTGATTGCTAAGCGAGCGCCTTAGTAATTGCGCTACGCTTCTACTTGGCAGATTCCGATGGTATGAAACTTATATATCACAATATTTGTGTTCTTATTAGAAAAAATGCTTAGAAATTTGAAGGAGTTGGGTTTCGAACGCCATACCCATTGATTGCTAAGCGAGCGCCTTAGTAATTGCGCTACGCTTCTACTTGGCAGATTCCGATGGTATGAAACTTATATATCACAATATTTGTGTTCTTATTAGAAAAAATGCTTAGAAATTTGAAGGAGTTGGGTTTCGAACGCCATACCCATTGATTGCTAAGCGAGCGCCTTAGTAATTGCGCTACGCTTCTACTTGGCAGATTCCGATGGTATGAAACTTATATATCACAATATTTGTGTTCTTATTAGAAAAATGCTTAGAAATTTGAAGGAGTTGGGTTTCGAACGCCATACACATTGATTGCTAAGCGAGCGCCTTAGTAATTGCGCTACGCTTCTACTTGGCAGATTCCGATGGTATGAAACTTATATATCACAATATTTGTGTTCTTATTAGAAAAAATGCTTAGAAATTTGAAGGAGTTGGGTTTCGAACGCCATACCCATTGATTGCTAAGCGAGCGCCTTAGTAATTGCGCTACGCTTCTACTTGGCAGATTCCGATGGTATGAAACTTATATATCACAATATTTGTGTTCTTATTAGAAAAATGCTTAGAAATTTGAAGGAGTTGGGTTTCGAACGCCATACCCATTGATTGCTAAGCGAGCGCCTTAGTAATTGCGCTACGCTTCTACTTGGCAGATTCCGATGGTATGAAACTTATATATCACAATATTTGTGTTCTTATTAGAAAAAATGCTTAGAAATTTGAAGGAGTTGGGTTTCGAACGCCATACCCATTGATTGCTAAGCGAGCGCCTTAGTAATTGCGCTACGCTTCTACTTGGCAGATTCCGATGGTATGAAACTTATATATCACAATATTTGTGTTCTTATTAGAAAAATGCTTAGAAATTTGAAGGAGTTGGGTTTCGAACGCCATACCCATTGATTGCTAAGCGAGCGCCTTAGTAATTGCGCTACGCTTCTACTTGGCAGATTCCGATGGTATGAAACTTATATATCACAATATTTGTGTTCTTATTAGAAAAATGCTTAGAAATTTGAAGGAGTTGGGTTTCGAACGCCATACCCATTGATTGCTAAGCGAGCGCCTTAGTAATTGCGCTACGCTTCTACTTGGCAGATTCCGATGGTATGAAACTTATATATCACAATATTTGTGTTCTTATTAGAAAAATGCTTAGAAATTTGAAGGAGTTGGGTTTCGAACGCCATACCCATTGATTGCTAAGCGAGCGCCTTAGTAATTGCGCTACGCTTCTACTTGGCAGATTCCGATGGTATGAAACTTATATATCACAATATTTGTGTTCTTATTAGAAAAAATGCTTAGAAATTTGAAGGAGTTGGGTTTCGAACGCCATACCCATTGATTGCTAAGCGAGCGCCTTAGTAATTGCGCTACGCTTCTACTTGGCAGATTCCGATGGTATGAAACTTATATATCACAATATTTGTGTTCTTATTAGGAAAATGCTTAGAATTTGAAGGAGTTGGGTTTCGAACGCCATTCCGATTGATTGCTAAGCGAGCGCCTTAGTAATTGCGCTACGCTTCTACTTGGCAGATTCCGATGGTATAAAACTTATATATCACAATATTTGTGTTCTTATTAGAAAAATGCTTAGAAATTTGAAGGAGTTGGGTTTCGAACGCCATACATATTGATTGCTAGGCGAGCGCCTTAGTAATTGCGCTACGCTTCTACTTGGCAGATTCCGATGGTATTGAACTTATATATTTACAATATTTGTGTCCTTATTAGAAAAATGCTTAGAAATTTGAAGGAGTAGGGTTTCGAACTCTATGCCCATTGATTGCTAAGCGAGAGCCTTAATAATTGCGCTACGCTTCTACTTGGCAGATTCCGAATGGTATGAAACTTATATATCACAATATTTGTGTTCATATTAGAAAAAATGCGTAGAAATTTGAAGGAGTTTGGTTTCGAAACGCGATACCCGATTGATTGCTAAGCGAGCGCCTTAGTAATTGCGCTACGCTTCTACTTGGCAGATTCCGATGGTATGAAACTTATATATCACAATATTTGTGTTCTTATTAGAAAAATGGCTTAGAAATTTGAAGGAGTTGGGTTTCGAACGCCATACCCATTGATTGCTATAGCGAGCGCCTTAGTAATTGCGCTACGCTTCTACTTGGTAGATTCCGATGGTGTGAAACTTATATATCACAATATTTGTGTTTTAATTAGAAAAATGCTTTAGAAATTTGAAGGAGTTGGGTTACGAACGCCATACCCATTGATTGCTAGCGAGCGCCTTAGTAATGCGCTACGCTTCTACTTGGCAGATTCGATGGTATGAAACTTATATATCACAATATTTGTGTTCTTATTAAGAAAAATTCTTAGAAATTGAAGGAGTTGGGTTTCGAACGCTATACCCATTGATTGCTAAGCGAGCGCCTTAGTAATTGCGCTACGCTTCTACTTGGCAGATTCGATGTATGAAACTTATATATAACAATATTTGTGTTCTTATTAGAAAAAAATGCTTAGAAATTTGAAAGGAGTTGGGTTCGAACGCCATACCCATTCGCTGCTAACGCGAGACGCCTTAGTAATTGCGCTACGCTTCTACTTGGGTAGATTCCGATGGTATGAAACTTATATATCACAATATTTGTGTTCTTATTAAGAAAAATGCTTAGAAAATTTGAAGGAGTTGGGTTTCGAACGCCATACCCATTGATTGCTAGGCGAGCGCCTTAGTAATTGCGCTACGCTTCTACTTGGCAGATTCCGATGGTATGAAACCTTATATATCACAATATTTGTGTTCTTATTAGAAAAATGCTTAGAAATTTGAAGGAGTTGGGTTTCGAACGCCATACCATTGATTGCTAAGCGAGCGCCTTAGTAATTGCGCTACGCTTCTACTTGGCAGATTCCGATGGTATGATAATTTATATATCACAATATTTGTGTTCTTATTAGAAAAATGCTTAGAAATTGAAGCAGTTGGGTTCGAACGCCATACCCATTGATTGCTAAGCGAGCGCCTTAGTAATTGCGCTACGCTTCTACTTGGCAGATTCCGATGGTATGAAACTTATATATCACAATATTTGTGTTCTTATTAGAAAAATGCTTAGAAATTTGAAGGAGTTGGGTTTCGAACGCCTATACCCATTGATTGCTAAGCGAGCGCCTTAGTAATTGCGCTACGCTTCTACTTGGCAGATTCCGATGGTATGAAACTTATATATCACAATATTTGTGTTCTTATTAGAAAAATGAGTTAGAAATTTGAAGGAGTTGGGTTTCGAACGCCATACCATTGATTGCTAAGCGAGCGCCTTAGTAATTGCGCTACGCTTCTACTTGGCAGATTCCGATGGTATGAAACTTATATAATACAATATTTGTGTTCTTATTAGAAAAAATGCTTAGAAATTTGAAGGAGTTGGGTTTCGAACGCCATACCGATTGATTGCTAAGCGAGCGCCTTAGTAATTGCGCTACGCTTCCACTTGCAGATTCCGATGGTATGAAACTTATATATCACAATATTTGTGTCTTATAAGGAAAAATGCTTAGAAATTTGAAGGAAGTTGGGTTTCGAACGCCATACCCATTGATTGCTAAGCGAGCGGCCTTTAGTAATTGCGCTACGCTTCTACTTGGCAGATTCCGATGGTATGAAACTTATATATCTACAATATTTGTGTTCTTATTATAAAAAATGCTTAGAAATTTGAAGGAGTTGGGTTTTCGAACGCCATACCCATTGATTGCTAGGGCGAGCGCCTTAGTAATTGCGCTACGCTTCTACTCTGGCTGATTCCGATGGTATGAAACTTATATATCACAATATTTGTGTTCTTATTAGAAAATGCTTAGAAATTTGAACGGAGTTGGGTTTCGAACGCCATACCCATTGATTGCTAAGCGAGAGCCTTAGTAATTGCGCTACGCTTCCTACTTGGCAGATTCCGATGGTATGACACTTATATATCACAATATTTGTGTTCCTTATAAAAAATGCTTAGAAATTTGAAGGAGTTGAGGTTTCGAACGCCATACCCATGATTGCTAAGCGTGCGCCTTAGTAATTAGCGCTACGCTTCTACTTGGCAATTCCGATGGTATGAAACTTATATATCACAATATTTGTGTTCTTATTAGAAAAATGCTTAGAAATTTGAAGGAGTTGGGTTTCGAACGCCATACCCATTGATTGCTAAGCGAGCGCCTTAGTAATTGCGCTACGTTTCACTTGGCAGATTCCGATTGGTATGAAACTTATATATCACAATATTTGTGTTCTTATAAGAAAAATGCTTAGAATATTTGAAGGAGTTGGGTTTCGAACGCCATACCGATTGATTGCTAAGCGAGCGCCTTAGTAATTGCGCTACGCTTCTACTTGGCAGATTCCGATGGTATGAAACTTATATATCACAATATTGTGTTCTTATTAGAAAAAATGCTTAGAAATTTGAAGAGTTGGGTTTCGAAACGCCATACCTATTGACTGCTAGCGAGCGCCTTAGTAATTGCGCTACGCTTCTACGTTGGCAAGATTCCGATGGTATGAAACTTATATATTACAATATTTGTGTTCTTATTAGAAAAATGCTTAGAAATTTGAAGGAGTATGGGTTTCGAACGCTATACCCATTGATTGCTAATGCGAGCGCCTTAGTAATTGCGCTACGCTTACTACTTGGCAGATTCCGATGGTATGAAACTTATATATCACAATCTTTGTGTTCTTATAAGAAAAAATGCTTAGAAATTTGAAGGAGTTGGGTTTCGAACGCCATACCATTAATTGCTAAGGCGAGCGCCTTAGTAATTGCGCTACGCTTCTACTTGGCAGATTCCGATGGTATGAAACTTATATATTACAATAATTGTGTTCTTATTAGAAAAACGCTTAGAAATTTGAAGGAGTTGGGTTTCGAACGCCATACACGATTGATTGCTAAGCGAGCGCCTTAGTAATTGCGCTACGCTTCTACTTGGCAGATTCCGATGGTATGAAACTTACATATAACAATATTTGTGTTCTTATTAGAAAAATGCTTAGAAATTTGAAGGAGTTGGGTTTCGAACGCCATAACCATTGATTGCTAGCGAGCGCCTTAGTAAATGCGCTACGCTACTACTTGGCAGATTCCGATGGTATGAAACTTATATATCACAATATTTGTGTTCTTATTAGAAAAATGCTTAGAAATTTGAAGGAGTTGGGTTTCGAACGCCATACCCATTGATTGCTAAGCGAGCGTTTTAGTAATTGCGCTACGCTTCTACTTGGCAGATTCCGATGGTATGAAATTTATATATCACAATATTTGTGTTCTTATTAGAAAAATGCTTAGAAATTTGAAGGCAGTTGGGTTTCGAACGCCATACCCATTGATTGCTAAGCGAGCGCCTTAGTAATTGCGCTACGCATCTACTTGTCAGATTCCGATGGTATGAAACTTATATATCACAATATTTGTGTTCTTATTAGAAAAATGCTTAGAAATTTGAAGGAGTTGGGTTTCGAACGCCATACCCATTGATTGCTAGGCGAGCGCCTTAGTAATTGCTCTACGCTTCTTCTTGGCATATTTCGGTGGTAT
This sequence comes from Acheta domesticus, assembly GCA_031308135.1. Taxonomy (NCBI): domain Eukaryota; kingdom Metazoa; phylum Arthropoda; class Insecta; order Orthoptera; family Gryllidae; genus Acheta; species Acheta domesticus. Next base: position 111,328,193 of record JAHLJT010008756.1, on the reverse strand, counting down.
GAAACTTATATATCACAATTTTGTGTTCTTATTAGAAAAATGCTTAGAAATTTGAGAGACTTGGGTTTCGAACGCCATACCCATGGATTGTAAAGCGAGCGCCTTTGTAATTGCGCTACGCTTCTACTTGGCAGATTGCGAAGGTATGAAACTTATATATCACTATATTTGTGTTCTTATTAGAAAAATGCTTAGAAATTTGAGGAGGTTTGGGTTTCGAACGCCATACCAATGGATTGTAAAGCGAGCGCCTTTGTAATTGCGCTACGCTTCTACTTGGCAGACTCCGATGGTATGAAATTTATTTATCACAATATTTGTGTTCTTATTAGAAAAATGCGTAGAAATTTGAAGGAGTTGGGTTTCCAACGCCATACCCATTGATTGCGAAGCGAGCGTTTTAGTAATTGCGCTACGCTTCTACTCAGCAGATTCCGATGGTATGAAACTTATATATCACAATATTTGTGTTCTTATTAGAAAAATGCTTAGAAATTTGAAGGAGTTGGGTTTCGAATGCCATACCCATTGATTGCTAAGCGAGCGCCTTAGTAATTGCGCTACGCTTCCACTTGGCAGATTCCGTTGGTATGAAACTTATATATCACAATATTTGTGTCCTTAAAAGAAAATTATTTAGAAATTTGAAGGAGTTGGGTTTCGAATGCCATACCCATTGATTGCTAAGCGAGCGCCTTAGTAATTGCGCTACGCTTCTACTTGGCAGATTCCGATGGTATGAAACTTATATATCACATTAATTGTGTTCTTATTAGAAAATGCTTAGAATTTGAAGGAGTTGGGTTTCGAAAGCCATACCCATTGATTGCTAAGCGAGCGCCTTAGTGATTGCGCTACGCTTCTACTTAGCAAATTCCGATGGTATGAAACTTATATATAACAATATTTGTGTTCTGATTAGAAAAATGCTTAGAAATTGAAGGAGTTGGGTTTCGAACGCCCTACCCATTGATTGCTAAGCGAGCGCCTTAGTAATTGCGCTACGCTTAATAATAATAATAATAATACTCCCTAGGTGGAGTTATTATTATTATTATTATACTCGTGTACTCCCTAGGTGGAGTTATAATAATAATAATAATAATAATAATAATAATAATAATAATAATAATATCTCCACCTAGGGAGTACATCGACCTTGCAGTTGGTGGTGGGGCTTGAGTACCCCCATGAGCCTTAAAGCTATGTCAGTGGTAGCCTAGCTACCGGTAGGGCCTCCCTTGCTGAATAGGTTGAAGGTGAGGGGTCAGACGAACAAGTACTCCATTTTGAGGAGAGTGGGAAGTAAGTAGAGAGGGAATGGTCATGAACCTTTGGACTTCCTGTTGTCGGCCCATAGAGGGTACAGGAGAGAAACTGGGTTGGCACACCAGGCCACTGATTAGAGTGGAGGCCCGAACCTTGCGTTAGCCAGCGAAGGAGGCTGCCTTCAGCAGTCAGTGAAAATCCCGTAGGGTTTAGTAATGCCGACTGGCGATCGGAGGGACCCCTTGCTGGACCCTGCGGGGGGATGCCCTGAGGCCACTGTGGGTCGCAGTAACGGATGGCAGGAAACAACCCGAAGGTTAAGTGTGATCTGTAAACTCGAACTTGCGTCCTGCGAATCTTCAATTCAAACCAATGAGCAAAATGGATAGAACAAGCAATGTAATGAACCTTAACGTGCCTTGTTCTACCAATGTCCCTTACCTGCTCAGAAACCGAGCTAATGTCACCTTGACGACGTCTGGCCATCCGACGGATGTTAGTGCCCAGAGCCGGCAGTAGCTGGAAGCCATCGTCAGAGATGGACCCGGGATGAATTAAAGGAGGTGATGTGGTGCTTTTACTATGCAAAAGCGAAAAATGGGGGCTCAGAAATAGAAGTTTTCAAGGTATGGAGAGAGCGGAACCCAGAAATCAGACCTACCCTTGACTCAAACAAGCTTGCCAGTCAACGACGATACATACTCAGTAGTGGAAAATTCACAGCAGAACAACTTGCTGACATTGAGAGAAATGCGGAGTATGTATTATCGCGCGAACAATCCACATGACGAACATGTAGAACTTGAAATTGATGATCCCGTGGAAGGTTCATCTCTTTCCGGTGAAACACATGTCAGTGGTGAAAATTCATCTGGCAATGAATTACACGATAAGGACATAATGCGAAATCTCCTTCGGCGCGAGATAGAAAGAGTCAACTTCCGCTTGAATCTCGTGAACCGTTGAGGAGAATATACGAAACTGCCAAAACTAAAAGAGTGATAGAAACAGTGAATTCTGTCTTAAATGAGGTGGTGGAGACCCCAGGCAGAGATCTAGATATTACTGAAATCAATCACAGCATATATGCAACTGGATATCTAGTATCTCAGATAATTTTGGGGCCAGCCAAGAACACCGACGGCCGACAGCAAAACAGAGTAAACAGCTCTGTACCCCCATGGATGAAGAGAATTATGAAACGGATAGCCGACACCCGGCGCGAAATATCACTCTTAGCTGAGGCATCTTCTAAATCAACGCACACCTCTAAAGTTCAACGAAAAATATTCAATGTTGAACAAAAATACCAAATTGAAAATGACACCAGCAGGCTAATGGTAGTTGAGAAGCTAAAAGAGAAAATTCAAGCATGGGCTCAAAGAATTAGACGTTACAAACGTAGAATAGATTTCCGTGTACAGAACCGGTTGTTTGAAAGAGACGCGAAGAGTTTCTATCGCAATCTGACTCAAAAACCGAATGGCAAAGCTGTTACTCCTTCAAAAGATGACGTCGAAGCATTTTGGGCAGGAATCTGGGAGGAGAGCAGATCCTACAACAAAGACGCATCTTGGCTTCAATCTGAAGTTGATGCTGCCGATGAACTTGTAGAAACAGTGGAAGATATTCACCAATTCTCGGAAGAGGACCTCTTCCACGCAATTAAGAACATGGGAAACTGGAAGTCCCCCGGGACTGATAAGATCCAGATTTATTGGATTAAGAAATTAACAGCAATACATTCTCATCTAGCAAAGGCTGTTAATAAAATTTTTGAAAACCCAAAGGAAATCCGGGAATGGCTCACACGCGGCATCACGTATTTGCTACCCAAAGTGGGAGACAGCTCTTTGGCGAAGAACTACAGGCCAATTACGTGTCTGCCAGTCTTGTACAAAGTTATAACTTCATCCATAGCTCACAAAATGTACAGACATCTAGATAAGAATCATCTAATGCCAGCTGAACAAAAAGGATGTCGTAAAGGCTCTTATGGCTGTAAGGAAATCTTGCTACTGAATAAAGTTTTCTTGAATGATGTAAAGAAACGCAAACGTAATTTGAGCATGGCTTGGATTGACTACCAAAAGGCCTTTGATAGTGTACCACACGATTGGATTTTGAAGACCCTGGAGATCTATCGATTTCATCCTAGACTTATTGAATTTTGCAAGGCTAGTATGAAGTCGTGGAGTACCTGGTTACTAATTCACAGCGGAAAGGAAGCAGTAGAAACCAGAAGTATTCAGATTAACAGGGGTATTTTTCAAGGAAATTCACTATCCCCTCTGCTGTTTTGCATCAGTTTGATCCCACTATCGAGACAGTTGTCGCAAGCTGACTTTGGTTTTAAGCTCCATGGTGATGAAAGGTCAGTATAACATTTCTTTTGGATGATCTGAAAGTGTTTGCTAAGAATGAAGCGATTCTCTCCCAAATGCTGTCTGTTGTGAATGACATTAGCAATGACAACTGCATGAAGTTTGGTCTTGACAAATGTGCAAAAATCAATTTAAAAAGAGGGAAACTCACAACGTCTGAGAACATTGAAATTGATACGCACACTGTGATTCAAGATCTTGAGCCAGGTAAAACTTACAAATATCTGGGCATTGAAGAATGTGAAACCATCTTGACAGAATGAAAGAGAGAATTCGTAGGGAGTATTATAGGAGAGTGAGACTGGTCCTGCAGTCCGCTCTGAATTCCAGGAATAAAATATACGCAATAGGTAGTTTGGCGGTGCCTGTAGCCGAATACAGTTTCGGACTAGTAGACTGGACTGAACAGGAAATTCACACCATGGATCGAAAAACCAGAAAACTGCTAACAATGCATCATGTTTCCCACCCTCGAGCTGATATACATAGATTTTATGTGTCACGTAAGGAAGGAGGAAGAGGCCTCAGACAAATTGAGGCCTCCTGACACAACGCAATAGTCGGGTTGGGGAAGTATGTAGTCAGCCATCAAGATGACCCTCTAATGAGGCAGGTCATGAAATCTGACCGAAGAATGGGAAACAGAGGCATTAGTGTAGCAAGAAGTATTGCGAAGAAAACTAGACAAAGACACGTCGAATAACACAGACACTGAACTTCTGATGCTGCTAAACATGAAGTGTGAGACACAAAAAATGTTAAAGAAATCGTGGAGATACAAACCACTCCACGGACAATACCTAAAAAGAATGGACAAGGTGCAGATCAATAAAGATCAATCATTTATGTGGCTTAAAAGGGGAAGAATGAACCCAGAATCGGAAGCACTTGTAATAGCTGCCCAAGATCAGGCCTTGAGAACACGACATTATGATAAAGCGGTTCTCAAAATTTCCCAAGATGATAAATGCCGCATTTGTCAGGAACACGTAGAAACCATTGATCATATTGTCTCAGCTTGTCCAATCCTAGCAAAGACCGAATACTTGAAAAGACACGACAGGGTGTGTAGCTACCTCCACTGGCAGATCTGTACCTTCCTCGAAGTTCCGAACACATGCCCCAAGTGGTACGAACACTCACCGAAACCGGTGACGTCTGTTGGATTGTGTACGATATTGTACGACCAACAAATTCAAACTGATCGCACGATAGCAGCAAACAAACCGGATATAGTCATCCGGGATATGGAGAAAAAATCGTGTTTACTTGTCGATGCTGCTGTACCTTGCGATCAAAACGTCCTTACCAAGGAGGCAGAGAAACGTCTTAAATACAAGAGTTTGGAAATCGAGATCAGCCGAATGTGGGACGTAAAAGCACAGGTCGTTCTGATAGTTATCGGAGCTCTCGGATTTGTTCCGCAAAATTTGAGTAAGAACTTGTCTAAACTCCCCGGTAATTCAGAAGACTGGGAAGTGCAAGAAATCGCTTTATTTGGAACAGCCCACATTTTGCGCAAAGTATTGTAAAGGCACCGACAGTCCCTAGATCTACTCCTTAGGTAGCTGGTTGCAACCTGGAGTAGAGTTTATATTCAGCCGACACATAACGTCTTTAGTCGTGATTTAGAGGAATAATAATAATAATAATAAAATGTATTTATATCTGGCGAGGCTCAGGCCATAAGGCCTGTTCTTCCGTCTAGGCACTAAAATATTTACATTTACAATAAGTACAATTGAGGGGTTCGGGTGGAAACAATGGTAGCTGACATTTCACGTTAATTTCTAAAGTGCAATGATCGTATTAGGTAATGGAAATGTGCTGCACACAACTAATGAGACATAAAGTATAAATATATTTTCGTTGGTATTTTTTGGACTCTAAAACTAACATGCCCATGAGAGCCCATGTTTCAGTTCAAGTTCAGTTATGTTCAAGAAGGATGTGAAATGTTAATAATTTTACTTTCGCAAAATGTCAGAAATTATTCCCTACACCCGAATGCCTCAATTGCTGACAAATTACAAGAAGAAAGGAGGGCAGATTTTACATGTAAATCTGGAATGCAAGACTAGGGACCATCCCGGCATATGCCTTAAGCGATTGAGTAAACCCAGGAAAACCTCAATCAGGATGGCGGCTTAGGGCCGTAACACAAGAAAAAATCAGTGTGAAAAAATAGAAAGATTAAAGGGAAAGGGTAAAGGACAAAAGGAAAGTAGAGTGAGTTAGACGGAGTTAAAGGGTAAAGGCAAAAGGGAAGCAGAGGGAGAAAGAGAGAGGGAGTTGGAGTTAATTATGAAATCAAGGAGAGTGGGAAGGGGGAACTATGATAATATTATTACAAAGTTTTTCGTATACATAAATGTTTTCTAGATGACGCAGAAAATGGCTGAAGACTAGAAGATAATCTGTAACAGAAGAAGAATCGGAAACAGAAAGCAGGTAGATGTACAAGAAAAAATACAACATACCAAGAAAGATCATACAATACAAAGACTGAAAATGCGTTAAAAACTTATTATCTAGTACATGTAACATACTTGGCGTTAGGGATTTCAGTGATAAAGAGGAGAAAAGTGCAGAAGAACAGCTTGACGTCTTGAAATGTAACCGAATTTGGTCAGTGGTAATAGCGTACGTGGTGTTTAATTAAGGTGTGAAAATGGAAATAGGAGTTTGTGTTATCTAGATTTATTTCATTTAATCTAATCACTGAGTCGAGTTTTAATGTGGTAGCGAGTTCCATATTCTAATTACAGTTACAATAAATGACTTACTGTAGGATACCGTATTGTGCCGCGGTATGTATAGTAATCGCGAGGAACGTGATCGTTCAAGCGTCAGCATTTTAAAGTTGTGCAATAATTGCGTTTGATAGCTATTATTCAAGATTTTATGGAGAAGAAGAAGGCTATGCAAATTTCTCCTTTTTTCGATTGAGAGAATGTTTGTTTGACCGTAAAACTCAGATACATGATCGTATCTTCTAAGATCGAATATGAAGCGGATGCATGCATTTAGTGCTATTTGTAATTTGCGTTGTTGCTTGAGCTGTAAGTCCGTAAGTAGGAAATCACAATAGTCGAAATGAGGCATTATAAGTGAATTTACTAGACTTACCCGAGTGTTAATGGATAGTAGTTCTCTGACTCGTTTTAGGGAATGGAGGCCTGCGAAGACTTTTTGGAAAATCTTACCTACTTGTGTGGTCCAACTAAATGTGTTGTCTATATTGTGATACGTGAATGAGGGTAAGGATAAAAGACAAGGAAGAGACGAAAAAGGAAGAACAAGAATTCAAAAGACCGCGCAAAGCTGGGCGCGTCCGGAGAAGCGTTCGCTGGCGAGAAGGGGTACCGGCGGGGCCGATAGGAGAGTGACCCCCACTCATGTCAGGTAGTGAGGGGGAAAAGAGGGGAAGTGCGGCTGACCATAAGGGAATCGCCCCTTCTTCTGGTCTGAGCAGCGTCACCGGACGGAGGTGCCTAGTCAGTATCTAGGCGGCGGCATCTAGTAGGCAGATGTTAGATTCGGGAGAGAAGACGGTTGAATGTTAAAAGTGAAGGTGATATTTCGTGAGGCAGGAATAGAAGATGAACTGTAATGAAATAGCTAGAAAGGACAAAGTTAAGTTTATTAAAAGTGAGTTTTAGAAAACTGAGTTAAGTGGTTATCACACGGCAGATAGTGCGAACCGAGGACCGCAGTAAAACGATAGGCTCGTGTCGACTGCCGCGCTTGAGGATACGGACGCACGAACGGTATAAGAATTCGGGAGTCGGACGAGAAGCAGAGAAGACGGAACGTGGTTGGACGTGCTGTGGAGGCAACGCGAGAGGGCTCAGGACCGGCTGGAGTTCGCCCTTGGCGGCGCGTGGCGGCCGGGCTTCCGAGGTGGCGGCGCGCGAGTGTGCGCGACCTTTTGCAGCAGACCCGTCGGACGGCGCACGTAAAGTATTACAGACTTCATTTTGGGGAGAGTGAAAAGAGAAAGAAAAGGAGTGGACATATTTAAGTAATGAGAACTGATTACCTGAATCGGGGAGGGAAGTGATTAATTAGAGTTTCCATGTTCCGAGTCGAAAAAAAGGAGAAAGACAGTTAAATGTAAATCAAAATTGCTATATTATGTAACATAGTTTTTTATCAAGAGAAGAAGAAAAGGAATTGTTTTTTTTGTAAAGTAATTTTAAGCCTTTTTGGAAGGGGAAATGGTAAAGTGCTATGTGTTTCTTGTACAGTAAATGCTTTTACCTTCAGTAAACGAGGGATCCCATCGCAAAAGGCCTAATAGTTTTGAGTTTGGTAATTCATCAATGATATCTGGGAAGATCAGTATTTTGATTTATTGAGTATTTGTATTTGTTGGACGTGGGAGTTTCATTATCTGGAATAAATCCAAAATTGTTACAAAAAGGGGTTGCTAAAATTCACCTCACACGTGATCCCGAGTCACGGCTCCTCCCAGCCGAGACCCCTGTGCCTTTTCAGGTCCCACCAAAACAAAAAGGATTGTGTTGGCGGAGTACCGTCACAATATGTATTCCTAAGTTTTTCGCCTCGCTGCACCAGGGAACAGGAGAGTTACCTATGCTAATTTCCGGAAGGGAGGATTTCTCCAATTTGTTCAAAGCGTTGCGAGAGCCTATCACTAAGCTTTGCGATTTCATTGGATTTAATAAGACACGAAGGGCTTCTGCCCATTTATTGAGAGCATTTAAGTCATCGTTTATTTTCTGGGCTAATGAGTTCAACTCCGATGGTTATCCACTTATATAGATTTGTAGGTCGTCAGCGTACATTTTGTGTTTACAGTGATTGAGGCATTGTCCTACGTCATTTACATAAATTAAAAATCCTAAGGGTCCTAGAACTGTTCCCTGCGCAATACCACGGGAAGTTTTAACAGCAGCGGATTGTTTTTCACCAGATACAACGATTTGTTGTCGATTTGAAAGATATTGAGTGAACCATCGTATTGTGGGTTTAGGGAAACCCAATATTTTCATTTTTTCAAGCAGAATATTGTGATCGACCGAGTCAAATGCTAAAATCTAGAAGAACAAGTATTGTTAATTTACCTTTGTCAATGGAGATTCTAGCTTCTTCAATAATAATTAAGAGAACAGTACCTGTGTTTCTGCCTGATCGGAAGCCATATTGTTGATCACTAATGAGATTTTTGCTTTCGAGGTAACTTATAATTTGACGTCGCGCAATTTTTTATAGAACTTTTGAAATTGTAGGTAGAATACTTATCGGTCTGTATTCAGGAGGGTTTATGGTAGTTTTAGGAAGAGGGTGGACAAGCGCGGTTTTCCAAGAGTTTGGGTACGTACCACTTGCTAGGGAAAAGTTTATTATGTCAGTTACAATGGGATATATAACTTCGGCACTGACTTTTAGTAATTTAGCATTGATATTATCTGTCCCTGAGGCGTTTGATTTGAGGCTCTGAGTGGTTTTAAAAATTTCATAATGATTTGTAAATGCAAAAAAGAATTCTTCCTGAGTGTGTACCGAAACGGATCGTAAGGTTGAAAGACTTTTGTTTTTTGAGAAATAATCGAAGTGAGGAGCCATGTTAGCAAAACGCTGGTTAAGAGCATCAAGGGGTGTATCGATTTACGATGGGGTTCGTGATTTGCCTAAGCCTAAGGAGCGCAGCGATTTTCATACTTGTTTTGAGTCTGTTCGTTCCAAGAATACTATGATAATATTTAATTTTAGCGTTCCTAGATTTTTGCGTTACAAGATTTCTCAGTTTCTTGTGTGCATCTCTGTCATGTTCGCACTTTGTGTTACGAAATACATTAAAGGCGGCATCTCTCTGTTTGATTAACATACGTATTTCCTCCGTTAACCAGGGAGCGGGGGGGGGGCGTGTCGCGCGAACTTTCCTAATTGGAAGTTCCGTCAGTAAGCGAGTGAAGGTATTTACTGTTCTATCTATACAATTTTCTTGATTAATAAGATGCCACGGCACAGATAAGCCGTTGGAAGTAAATGCTTCCGAATTAAAGTTCTTATATTCACGATATTTAAAGATTTTGGGCGTATATTATGGGCATTTCTTGCGATATGATAGATATATTAGGTCATGTTTAGATATCCCGGGAACTGACATCTGCCCATGGTGATTTACTTTCTCGTGATTTGATACTATCATATGGTCAATCCATGTGTCTGTGCCGGCAGTGTGATGTGTAGGATTTAGCGGCAGAATCGTATGGTTCATTTCGTAAAAGAAACGCTTGAAATTCTCGGCAAGCTGTAATGGTGAGCGAAGATTGCAATTAAAATCGCCCATCAATATTATGTTTTCATACTTGGTTGTGCAAGATGAAAGTACATTGCCCATGGCCTCAATAGTTCCTATTTTTGGTGGGCATTACACCACCGCTAAGGCGCATTTTTTGCCAAAAATTGAGACTTCGATGAAGAGGTATTCATTAGACTGATTAACTTCGCCTGTTGAAGATACGATACATTTATAAGCAAGATCTTCGCGGATATAGATACCGACACCTCCACCACGTGATGCGACACTAGGATTCCTATCGGTTCTTAGAAAATGGTAGCCAGGAAGTGAAACAAGAGACGTGTTAAAAGCCGCCTTTAGCCACGTTTCGCTAACAAGGAGTGCATGAAAATGGTGCAGTGTGACTAGCTCTCTTACTTCATCGATATGGCAATAGAGGGACTGTGCATTAATATGTCCTACAAAAAATGATCGCGACAGGGGAGTTAAAATATGATTACGGGAACCGTCGGCGTCTAGCAACGGTTGCGTATCTAGTTCTGGTATAGAAGAATGAAGTTGGTTTGAATTCTTGTTACCTGTTAGTGACGTCATGCCTTGAGAAAGGGGGTGTTAAGAAAGAGTGGAAATAAGGAAAAGAAGGAAATTGTCTTGGAAATACCAAGAGTGCGTTTGGCTGTGGTGAGAGGGGTAAGGTTTTGAGGGAGGGCGCTCCTACTCTAAGCGGCTACCTAAAGCTTGCAGCTCGGCCTTTGTCTGCACGCTGGCACGGCCACTACCTATTTTGACGATGATAGTTCTGTCTTCTGTCCACACGTTTCTCAGCCCGAAAGTAGAAATAGCTTCATTCAAGAGATTCAGGCGAGCTTTTGTTAAGTCTTCCCGAATGGTCATGCCAGAACTTTTCAGCTTTCTCTTTTCGCGGAAGACCTCCCGACGCTTCCTGTAACTAACAAATTTTACAATGAGTGGGCGGGATTTCCCAGGGATCCTTGGTCCCACTCTGTGGCATCTATCGATATCGTTGCGGTTTAAGTCAACACTTATCTTTTTCGCCACGTCAATCGCCAGCTGGTCTGGATCTTCACTGTCGCTTTCTTTTACTCCAAAGATCCGCAGGGAGTTCCGCCGGGTGTACATCTCCAGCTGATCAGTTTTTGCGTCCCGTTCTACCTTTAAATTTTTTATTTCCCGGTCACGTTCTGCGAGTTCCCTGCGCAAATCATTTATTAAATCTGTGTTGAAGCGCATACTCTCCTCTAACTTCGTGGCGACCATTCCGGTGAGAACGGACGCTAAGGAGTCGAGGAAAGCAGGACACTTAACCACTTGCAATACAGAGTTCAACTCTACGTTGATACTGGCCGCGCTAGAGTTGGATCTATTGGTCCTTGCCATGCCGATGAAGATGGAGATAATGAAAGAAAATTGATGGCGAAGGGAACAGAAGATAGATAATTTCAAGCAGAGTGAAGTTATTAGCTATTGCTCGTATTTGAAAATTTGAAATTCTAATATATGATGTTACAGGAACAAGGTAAAATTTAAATGGAGAAAATGGAAAGTGGAATTTGATAACTACGTCAAAAGAAATAAGTTCAAAATAGAGTATGCAATAAGCGAGATCACTGCAGTTACAGTTACGTTATAAAAAGAACAAACCAAAAAGACAAATAAATAAGAAGCGTGCAACACTTATCTTTCAATCCTTGCGCTGCGATGACATCGCCGGTGCAGTACACTAAGCCTTTGACCACCTGCGGGAAAACTACCTGCGCCTAAGCTCGGAGCGCTCCGGGTCTGTGTTCACTCGACGAGGGACATCCACAGACTGAGAGGGGACTTTTTAGCAAAAATTCCACGAATAGTTTAGGCACTAGTGTGTTTACAGAACGACTAGTGGACCGATGGACGGACGTTTCGAGAAAAAACACTGTTTTCGTATCAGATGACCCCAAAAGGTGCACTTTCATTGAAATCTCGAAATTGATTGTAATATTCTGAGCGAATGAATAGGAACGATGAAAGACGTCTCATAGAGGAAATCTCAAATTCATTTTCATATTTTAAAATTATTTCTCGTCTGCAAATTTATAATCAGTTCATTTTTGAACATTAAGCAAATGGTACACAGTACAACAAAAAAATCAGAAATAAATCACTACTATTACATTTTTATAGGTTTCATAAGTATTTTTTTCGTGTGAGCTTGCATATGTGTTGGCTTACTAGTAGATTAATTGGAAGGTGATTCGTGTGCTGGCACAATCTCTTCTAATATATTTGGCTTCTTGTGGCGATAAGGTCATCCAGTGGAATTATGTCGACGTCTCTGTATAAAGTCTTGTTTATCACAAACTGTGGGTTGTCGCAAGACGTCGTATGTTTTAATTTTGAATCTACGAAAAATATTCAATACACGAGTAGTTATTACTTCTCTGTGGTGACGTATTAATCCATTCGCGTTCCACAGTATAATTTTATGACTTAGCAGCGATTCTATTTTTTATAATTTCTGTTTTAGAATGTTTTGATATCTTCGGAAGGGATTTTCAATTCTTGGTAAATGTCTATTTGAGCAGAAAGGAGACTATATGGAACGGTGTGTATCGGATTATTGAATATGTGAAGAGGTGGGCAATAAATGATATTTTTCTGTGAATGGGTGTGCTTCTTTAAGTTGGGGAATTTTCTGAGTTTAAAAATGGTATTGTTTGAGTGGAGGGAGAAGTCGTCACTATACATTTTTAATGTGAATTATTTTCAATGCATGTGTAGAACTTCATTTAATTTCGATATTCGTAAAATTTTGCACAAATGATGATATACTGATATTTGTCTCATTTTTCGTTTACTTTTCATAGCGTTAAATTCAGGTCGCTATATTTCGTTCATTAAACTCCAAAATATCCAAGCAGTCATTTCAAATTCAATAAAACTCAATTCAATAATATAATAATACCAACTTCACATGATTCTCTACAAACGAGTAAAAAGAGATGTGAAAATGTCGTGCCGAAGGGATACATGAAAATGACTGACGATGAATGACTACATTCAAAACTGGATTTTAAGGAGGATCATACCGAGCGCTGAATGCCCCAGAAGGGCTTGTGGACGCGTTACAACGCAAAAAATAATAATAAAAAGAAACTTATTCATCCTAAATGCATCTGTGGCCGATGCCACGAACACTTCAAGCGCTGCCCGCCACGCCGGTAGATCGGCGCGACGCTACGAGGGGCGCTGGGAGCGACGCCGGTTGCCGCCGGCGATAAGCGGCCGGGTTACGCCCGACCGCACACAGCAAACGGCGGGACTACCCCTGCGGAGCGAAAGGAGGGGCCGGTGGCGCTCTCCCCTCCCCAGCGGCGCTATATAAGCGGGGCGTCGCGCCACTGCGGCAGTTCCAGTCGGAGGTACGAGTTGGAGTCTGGAGTTTGAATTATCGCCGCCGGAATAAGCCTGCCCACGAGTATACGACGAACACGTTACGCATCAGGATTGGGGCATCGGTATTGCGGAGGACTACGCTACGACAACTGGACTTCTACGCCTATTGGAGAACGGGACCTGGCTTGTATTCGGATTGAGATTTTGGAATTTGGAATAAAAAATTGTTGTACTAAGCAAAGTTGTTAGTTTTCTCTTTTTTAGTATACAACAATTTTGGCGACGAGGAGAAAGGGTACTAAGCAACATGGAAACAAAGCAAATTCTAGAAATGATGGCACGCATGCTGCAACAGCAGCAGGAAGAGCAGCGTCAACAACGGCAGCAGGAAGAGCAACGACAACAGCGACAGCAAGAGCAGCTCGCAGCGCTTATGCAAGTAATTTCGGCCATCGCCACGGCCGCATGTGCAGCAACAGCAGCGGCGGCCGATACCGCCGTTTTCGAGTTTCGAGGAAACAAAAGAAAAATGGAGTTCGTATGCGGCGAGGTTATGCCAACACCTCGCCTACTACCAGGTATCAGAAGACGCCACTAGGCGGGCATTTTTTTGAGCATATCAAATAGCCAAGTATATGAATTGATACAAAAATTCCATCCAAATGAAGAAGTAGAGAATGTGACATTTAAAGAAATCATGGAAAAATTAGATAAATACTATAATCAGGAACCTCATGTTATAGCGGCTCGTTACCAGTTTTTCCACAGTAGACTTCAACCCAACCAAACACATATGGAGTGGGTAGTTCAATTAAAAGAGTTAGCTAGAGACTGCGAATTTAAATGCGAATGCGGCAAGTCGTACGCAGAAAGTATGATTAGAGACATGGTTGTGGTTCATACACCCGAAGATAAAATCAGATGCGAGGCGTTACAAAAAACAGTCCGACGTTGGAACAAGTCAGTAAGATAGCTACAGTACACGAAGTTACGGCCAGCACATCGCAGCAGATGAGGGCAGGGCAAATGGTGATGCAAATTAAAAATGCGGATCAGCATAGCGGTAGTAACAGCAATCAATACAGAAGACCAGACCAGGGCAGCACCGGTGACGGGCGTAAGTCGTGCAGAGGTTGTTTCGTGACTCACAACAGAAAAGACTGTAGATTCTTCAAATCTAAATGTTTTAACTGCGGCAGGATAGGGTACATTAGAACAGTATGTGGGAAGACAGTGAATAAGAACGTTAGGGAGTCTAAGCAGGCGCAGAATGAATGCATGGAAGTATGCCAAATAAATGCAGTTTTGGGGGACACCGAGAGCAAGAAGATCAGTATTGCGCTTCAGATTAACCAATGCCCAGTAGAACTACAAGTCGACACGAATCTCCAGTCACATTAATCAACATGGTTACGCATAGGAGAATCAGCGCGCCACATTGTAAAAAGTCAGAAACAGAGCTCAGAACATTCGACAAAAAGCAGATTCCAATCAGAGGATATGTGCAAGTAGAAGCAGCTTACAAAGGAGTAGTAAAGAAAATTACGGTTTGGGTAGTTTACAGATTCGACACAGCCAACATCTTAGGTCTAGACGCATTCCAGAAATTCGGGTTTACAGTACATGGCCAGGTGAACTTAGTAATAGAAGTAGTACCATTTGGTAGAATTGAGCAGTTGACAGAAAAATATGCGGAAGTTTTTTCTCCTAAGTTGGGTAAGTCAGCTACATTTGAAGCCCACATACAAATGAAACCAGGTGCGCAATCAAAATTTTTCAAAGCACGGCCGGTACCAGTAGCACTCCGCGAGCAGGTAAACCAGCAGCTATTCAAAATGATTGAGGAAGGAGTAGTTAAAAAGGCAAATTTCAGCGATTGGGCCACGCCCTTAGTATTAGTGAAAAAAGCAGATGGTAGTATCAGAGTGTGTGGATATTTTAAGGCTTCAGTAAATGCGCAGCTACAGATAAATAAGTACCCCATTCCGAAACCGGAAGATCTGTTTCAGAAATTATCAGGAGGAAGATATTTTTCTAAGATCGATCTTAAAGAAGCATATCTGCAGTTGCCATTGGATGAAGAATCCAAGAAATATCTAACAGTCAATACTCCCATCGGTTTACTGCAATACCAGCGGCTGCCGTTCGGCGTGTCATCGGCGGCCGCCATCTTCCAAAGGTACATTGATCAGATAGTTAGTCAAATTCCCGGCTGCACCAGCTATTTGGACGATATAGTAATCACAGGCAGAAATAATGAAGAACACCTGGAAAATTTGGAAATATTGTTGAAGAAACTGCAAGAAGAAGGATTACGGGCAAAACTAGAAAATTCGAGTTTTTTAAGAAGCAAATCAAGTACCTGGGACACATGATAGATAGTGAAGGAGTTAGACCTACATTGGAGAATGCGCAGGTAGTCATCCACCTACCACCACCCAAACATCTAAAACAGTTGCAGTATTTTTGGGTAAAGCAAACTACTGTAGTAAATTCATTAGACAGTTTGCAACAGTAGCAGCACCACTGAACGCATTAAGGAAAAAAAGGAGTCAAGTTTGAGTGGTCAACAGCATGTCAGCAGGCGTTTCAGGCAATCAAACAACAGTTGGTAGAAGCAGCAAAATTAACGCATTTCGACGTCAGCAAGATCGTCACGCTCGCGACAGACGCATCAGAGTACGGTGTCGGAGTATTATCAGTTTAGTATCAGATAACGGACCTCAGTTCACATCTGAGGCATTCGAGAGGTTCTGCATGAGCAACGGAATTCGTCACATATTAGCTCCCCCTTACCACCCCCGCTCAAATGGAGAAGCGGAACGTTTCGTGCAAACATTCAAGACCGCTATGGCAAAAGCTAGATACGAGGGAGTAAGTAGAGAACAGGCTAGCCTTAATGTTACTTGCAACCTACAGAGCATGGGCGAAGCCCAGGGGAAAAACTACACGGCAGACAGCCAAGAACGATTATATCGCTACTGCAACCGCGCAAAGAGTACGATACAAGAAAACACCAGCAGAAGTTTCCCATGGGCAGCAAAGTCTTCATCAGAACGTTTAAAGACAACCCAAAGTGGACACCGGGTAAAATAGTAAAGATAGAGGGAACCAGGGTATACACCGTATACACAAAATTCAAGATAGTCAAGAAGCATCAAGAACACATCAGGGAACGCATACACGCAATTCCAGACATCGACGAGGTGGAAGCACCCAGAATTCCGCAGCGAGATAGAGCATTGACACAGCTTACGAATTTCCAGGCTTCATCAACGGCAGCTGCGTTCCAGTCTTCGCCACAGCCAGCAGAGCAGATACTCGAGCAGCTCATCCCTCTCCGGCGGGCGGACTGCGAGGTCACGATGGGGCAACCGCCCCAGTCAGCAGAACAGCATCAGCATCAGGAGCAACAGCCGCAGACGGCGCCACAATTAGAAGATGATGACGTCGCAATGGGGCAGCAGCCCCAGACAGCGGAACACCGCCAGCGGCAGGAGCAACAGGAACTGCAGCCGCAACTACAGTAATGTCTGCAATCCCAGCTGCAGACATTTCAACAGCATCAGCAGCCGCAGAGCGGCCGGCACGAGCGACAACTGCCTGGGGCCATCCATGTCCATCCAATTTTGTGACCCACAGCGAACGAATTGTAAACAAAATAACAACAAATAAAATTGGAGGTGTTCAATTTCAATATTTCAACAAATAAAATTGTTACAATGAAATTGCTTTTATTTGTTTTAACTAAACCTACTTATCCAGGATATTCCGTTTTGTTCCTTAATTGTGTTTCAAACTAGAAAATAGAAAGGAAACTTACTCGCTGGAATAAAATTAAATTAAAATCCCATTTGATTTTACATGAACTGCGCGCGAATTAAAACATTGTCGTATTTGATCTGTTCGAAACGAGGTAGAATGCCGCTCCGCGAGAAAAGTTTTACGGTAGGGCGGTGGCGGAATCAACCAACCCGAAGCGCGCTTAGTCATCTCTCGAAGCGAACTTGATGCTCCGGAGAATGAACGGAGCAGAAATCTTGGACAGGCCTGCCAAAAGATGACCTTCTTGGTATTTACGTACTTAGGGAACATTTGTAATAACTCAAGTTTCCAAGATTCTGACTCGCAAAGCAATCGACTTGCGTTCTGAAGATTGTTTCAAATACCATTCTGGTGTCAGGGTTGCATGAGTCTGGTGTCAGGGTTGTTGTCAGAGTTGCTGCTCAATGCACGTTGCATTTGGAAAACTGCTTGAAGGGTAGATTTGTGAGAGAACTGCGATTGACTTCCAAAGAAATGGGAATTGTCATGACATGCTAATTTCTTATAAACAATTACATATCTCGAAAACGAAAGGCGATAGCGCCAATCGGATTGCGGAATTTTGCATCTCATTCAAAGGCAGTTTAGAAAAGACAATAAAATTAGTACTTTAGTGACCTTTTACGTGTAATCATTTCAAAATTCTGTGTGTTCCCCAACGGAGATATTGCAATCGAAAAACGGAAAAAACTACGTGAGGCACAAAGCAAAAGTGACTGCCAAGCCACCAACACTAGTCATAAATTCAAATCCAACCTCTCCAATAATTGGTTTCTATTTGTCCACTAATTTTGTACCACATTAAATAATTTTTTACTCACCTACAAACAATTGAAAAACGGTTGCAAAAGAAGCACTTTTTGCACACAATTACGAATTTTTTAAAACCCATTTTGAAACATACTTCGAAGTTGAAATTTATACAGCGCTTTGGTGTTACAGTGAACCATTGGGTCTAATATTTTCAAAATTATATCTGGTCCTCCAACAGAGATATTGCAATCGAAAAACGCAAAAAATAGTGTTATGTTTACAAACAAAAGAAAGCACGCCAACTTAACAATTTTTTATTTATTCTTGCAACATGGTTTTTCACATATAAAAAAAGAAAGTAAACAGGAGTTTCTCTCTTCCAGTTGACAGTAACGTCTAGGACCAGATCTCTCTAGTGCGTCACTTGGCACTGCTCCTGTCCGCACGCCTCCCGATGCGGCTCCATCGCGTGCTACTCCGGCACGCATTCTCGCCGTGCGTCTCTTAGCACGGCCCCCTGGGCATCCCGTCGCGACTCCAGCACGTGCGACTCCGGCACGTGTTTTCCCCTGTCTCTGCTCGGCCCTCAAGGCGTCGGCGCTGTGCCATCTCTCTTTCTCTCTCTGCTCTGCCCACCGTCACAGCCAGCGCCCGCTCCAGCTTAAATAGGGGAGGCGCGGCCCAGGATAGCCTCGCCTCGAGGCTCTCTTCTCGCTGGCCAGCGTTCCGTGCCAGCGAGCTCCATGGCGCGCGGCGTATAACTGCGCGCGCACCAACTTTGAAATGCTGAACACAGCAAATAGCATGCGACCTGACTGTCAAGCCACCACCACTACTCATAAATTCAAATCCAAGTACCTAATAATTGTCTTCTATTTATCAACTAATTGTCTATCACAATAAATAATTTTGTACTCACCTATAAACAATTTAAAAAACGGTTGCAAAAGATACACTTTTTGCACACATTTATGATTTTTTTACACCCATTTAGAATGCTACTTCGAAGTTGAAATGTACACAGCGGTTTGGTACTTTAGTGACCTTTTACGTGTAATTATTTCGAAATTTTATGTGTTCCCAACGGAGATATTGCAATCGAAAAACGGAAAAAACTGCGTGAGGCATAAAGCAAAACTGACTGCCAACTGCCACCAACACTAGTCATAAATTCAAAATCAAACAGCCAATAATTATCTTCTATTTATCAACTAATTCTGTATAACAATAAATAATTTAGTTGTCAACGATAAACAAATAAAAAACCGTTGCAAAAGAAGCAATTTTTTCGTAAGTTTATGATTTTTAAACCCTTTTTGAGAAACACCACACAGTTGAAATTTACACAGAGGTTTTATATCATAGTGGACGTTTACTTGTAATAATTTCAAAATTTTATCTGGTCCGCAGTTGAGATATTGCAGTGGAAAACGGGTAAAATGGCGTGAAGGCTTAAAACAAAAGTGTCCGTCAAAGCACACCCATCAAGCAGTTAATAATTGTCTTCTATTTGTTCACTAATCGATTATCACAAAAAATAATTTTTATTCACCTATAAACATTTAAAAAACGGTTGCAAAGAAGACCTTTTGCACACATTTACGATATTTTTAAAACCCATTTGGAGTCACACTTCGAATTTGAAATGTAAACAGCGGTTTGGTACCATAGTGACCTTTTACATGAATTTTTTTCAAAATTTTATCTGATCCCGGAACGGCGATATTGCAATCGAAAAACGGAAAAAATTGCGTGAGGCATAAAGCAAAAGTGAATGCCAAGCCATCAACACTAGTCACAAATTCAAATTCAACTAGCCAATAATTGTCTTCTACTTGTCCACTGATTTTGTACCACAATAAATAATTTATACTCACCTATAAACAATTAAAAAACTGTTACAAAAGTTACATTTTTTGCACAATTTACAATTTTTAAACCCATTTAGAGTCCTACTTCAAAGTTGAAATGTATACAGCGGTGTGGTACTATAGTGACTTTTCACGTGCAATTTTTTCAAAATTTTATCTGGTCCCCCAACGGAGATACTGATGTCGAAAAACGCAAAAAATAGCGTGCGGTATAAAGCAAAAGTGACTGCCATGGTATCACCACTAGTCACAAATTCAAAATCAGCTAGCCAATAATTATCTCCTATTTATCAACTAACTCTGTACCAGAATAAATAATTTTGTACTCAACTTTAAACAAATAAAACACCGTTGCAAAAAAGCTATTTTTCCGTATGTTTACGATATTACACAAAAGAAGGCTGAACTCGTTTTAAAGCATTACAAAGTATTCTAGAACTTTCAAGGAAATACTGAACAGTTAATCACATTTCGTGGCTTTACAGAGCAAGGTATCTCCATCTCGGCAAAGAATCTCCATCTTACTCTATTTTCTGCAACAGGTATCATTTGCTTCCAAGTCATACCAGTTTCCCGGATCTCTCCTTCCACTGTCCTTCTCGATGATGTTCTCGGTCGACCTTGGGGTCCAACATAGTGCTTCCCCTCTCGATTGAATTTTGGGGATTCCTTAAAGTATTTCCTATCCAGTTCCACTTTCTGCGTTTTATTTGCATTGCTATCAATGTTTCATTGGCTTTCTTAAGCAGTTCTTCGTTTGTTATTACTTGTGGCCACCTAATGTTTAGGATTCTTTGTAGACATGGGTATACTTGTAATTAATGTGTTATTTTCCCGGTTATTTTTCAAGTTTCTGATCCGTATAAAAGCACAGATTTTACATTTGAGTTGAAAATGCGTAGTTTGTTTTTTAAGGCAATATTCCTATTTTTCCAGACTTCTCTTAATTGTATAAATTGAACGTTTGCCTTGTTGATTCTTTGTTAACATCTTCATCTGCGCCTCCATCATCAGTTATTATACTCCCCAGATATTAAACTTGTGAACATCTTCTACTTCTTCCTGATTAATTTGAAAGTTGTCTTGAACATTTGCATTTATTCTTAAAGATTTCGTTTTACTGCAATTAATTAACGGCCCCGCTTTCTTTGCTTCCTCACATCTTCCTCACAGCTTTGATTTCATATTCATAAAATTTTGAGAGAGAAGACATGTCGTCCGCATACTCTATGTCTTCCAGAGTTTCCGTCGAACCCTATCTAATACCTCTTTTTTCCTTTGTTGTTAATCTTTCCATTACTCCAACATCACATCAATCCAACACTGCAATAAATAGGAGAGGCGATAGGACGCAGCCCTGTTTCACTCCCTGTTTTACTTCTATTTTATCTGATATTCTCCCTCCGTGCATTAGGTAACATCCAAAATCATCGTATAGTTGTTTTATATGCTCAATTAATACTTCAGGTATCTTATGTTTCCTTAATACTGTCCAGACACAATTTAAATTTAACGAATCAAATGCCTTCCGAATCAAATTCCTTCAACGGCATATATCCGGCTTCTCCATTCTACACTCCAGTTCAATAATTATTCTCATGGTGTTAATCCGGTCAATACATGATTTCTCTGGATGAAACCCTGCTTGCTCTTGGCACATGTTTTTCTTCAATTTTCTTTATTCTACTAAATAGTATTTTGGACCAAATCTTGCATGGGACGTACAATAATGTGATCCCCCTCCAATTGTTGTAGTCTGTGAGGTTTCCTTTCTTTGGTAATTTTACAAGTAGTCCTTTCCATTCTGAAGGGATCTTCTTCTTCTTCCATACCTCCTTAAAAAAGTGGTAGAGGATCTTAACGGTAGTATTTATATCATTTGCAAGGACTTCAGTTGTTATATTGTCCATACCTAGAGCTTTCTCACATTTCAATGTTTTAGGACTTCTTTTATCTCTCTTTCTGTTGGGGATTGATTTTGGATTTCTTGTTCACCATTTATTTCATTTCGAGTTTCATTTCTTTGTTCCTGATATTTTACTCCTAGTGATAGATTAGGAGTAACGCCTACATTATATACTTCATTTAAATACTCATGCCATTGCTTCATTTGGTCCTCTTCATTTGTAATCTATTTCCCATTTGTATCCTTTACTGGTAAACATCTCACTGACTTTTTGTCGGAAAGCATTCTAGTTATATTATACAATTCTTTCATATCATATTTCTTTGCTGCATTTTCTGCTTCCTCTGCTTTGTTGTCGATCCATCTCTTTTTACCATTTCTTTATTTCCTTGTCAATCTCTGTGTATTGTCTTTTCAGCTGTATTGTTCTGTGTCTGGTTTTGCTTTGATTTAAGATTCTTTCTATCTTCGATCTGTTCTCATGTATTTTCCGACAGCCATTATTTTTTCTGTCGTTTTCTAAAACCCACCATCTTCTCTGTCACTTCGTTTATACCCTCTTTTATTGTTTTCCACTGGTCTTCTACACTTAGATCATCAATTTGCAGAGCTTCAAAACGATTTTTTATTTCTATTTTGAACTCTTTACTTATTTCACGTGTATTAAGTTTTGTTACATCGTATCTCGTTCTTTGAGCTTCCGATCTTGTTTTATTTGATAAAATCTTGATACGGATTTTGGCCATCACTAAGTGATGGTCACTGCCAATATCTGCTCCTCTTTATTACGCACGTCGAGTAGAGACCCACGCCATTTCTGGGTTATTGCTATGTGATCTATTTGATTTTGTGTTCTATTGTCTGGGGAAACCCAGGTGACTTCATGGTGTGTTTTATGGGGGAAAATAGTTCCCCCTGTGACCATATCACTATGCGCGGAGAATTCGACAAAGAGCTCTCCATTTTCATTTCTCTCTCCTAGTCCATGCATTCCCATTACTTGTTCCAGACCTTCATTTTCTTTTCCCACTTTTGCGTTCATATCTCTCATTGGTATTATCATATCTTTCTTTGGGATGTTTTGTGAAATTCGTTGTAACTTTGAGTAGAATTTATTTTTGATTTGCTCGTCTGTATTTTCCGTTGGAGCGTAGCTTAGAATTATGCAAACATTCTAATTCTGGCCTTAAAACGTGCAGTAATGATTCTATCCGATATTGGTTCCCAACTTATTAAGCTCTTCTTCATGTTCTTAGACATTAGTATTCCTACACCATTCTGGCTCTCCTTTCTCTCACCGGGCATACCAGAATACACAAATGAGAAGCCATCCGTTGTTTTAAGTTCACCAAAATCCTTCCATCTTATTTCACACATCCCAAGAATCTCCAGATGATGGTCCACCATGTTCTTTACTGCTTCCTTCAATTTTCCTCGTCCTAACAAAGTACGTACGTTCCAGTATCCAATTTGTGTTGTCCTTTTTTTATTTGTTTGTTTATATGTAAAAAACAGTAAAAACTGTATATGACGTGTGGGGAAAGAGATTTATCTGCGCACATTTCCTTGAGGGCCAGAATTAAAAAAAAATTCATGCCAAAAGTCTTCAACAAAGTAGTCCGGTCATTCTTTGCTTTGGTTTCTTTAATCGATTTATTTAGGAGAGTACTGGTTATTGGCCAATACCTCCGAATGTCCATTGTGAGGCTGCCATCATTCGGCCTGGACACTGGCCTAGCTCGTTTAGATTACTCACGAGCACTAGCGTGGGCATTTCCTCCCGTTGCTAATCATCTGTGAATATGGTTATCCCGCCAATACTCGGTCGCCATTTCCTCGTTTGTGTTAACAGGGCCCACCCCAGGAAGGTGAGGTTGGCATTTGGTTGTGAGAGGCTTTAACATGCGGATCAACAACCCTTAGGCCCCAGTTATATAGTAGTTGGTTTAAAAGCGCTGGAATCGCCGAAACAAATTCTCGCGAGATGGTTATCTCGCCGTGAGCTGCTCTGCCTGTGGACATGGGTCCCAGCACTGCCGTTTGCTTGGACCAACACTCCACACGCTCTCCCAGAGCTCGCAGCCCCCAGTTCCAGCCACAAACATGCCCCGTTAACCTCCATGGCCCAACTCCAGCCCCGTGCAAAGAGCTCTCCGGGCCGGGTCGGGCGGGACGCAACCAGGGGGGGGGGCGGCGGCTGCTTCCTCTTGAGCCGGCGAAGGGAGGGGCCCTAGGCCGCTCAGTCAGTCTGTCAGGCCTCCTGGTGGCGATCATTGGCGCGCCGAGCGCAGATAGCGGGAAAATCGAAATTTAATTATATTTTTTTGTGTGTGATTATGATTTTTTGTGTGTGACGCGCGAAATTCATATTCGCGCCCCCATAACACACTGAACCACCGTGGAACTCCCATAACTGGCGGGAAGATTCCACAAAGAGCGCCCGGCTGGGCGAAAGTTAATGTTTATTGGGAGCGCCGGGAAAAATGTGCAAACAACCGCGTCCACTTGTTGCCGACTGCCTGCCTGAAGTTGTCCGACCATCGTTTGTGTTGCCTTCCAGGGTCTCGCCAGCCAATTCTTGGTTCCCATATAGTTGTTGTGTGTGACCATCTTTGATTACAATACACCCGCCTCATTTCCATTTCAGTTTTTCAGCTTCTTCTGGTGCAACTTTTATTTTGGTTTTGCCCCTTATTTCTGCACGTTATGGGGTCTTTGAGGGAGATATTGAGAATATTTCTATCTTCCTTTGGCATCTTGATATTTTTAGTTTTGAGCTGAGGTTAAGGACCAAGTCTGGCATCCGCAAGTTAGTGTTGGTAATAAACAAGAATCTATTACTTCTCTCTTAATTTTTAAGCCTAAATGTTTGTCTAGTAGGATGAAGGAAAGACTCCAGAATTTTTGCAAGGTGAGGGTAATTCTTCGTTCAATTTCTTGGTTAAGTTAAACGATATCAGTTGTCCCGGGTAAATATATTCTTGTATGTATTCTATCTGTTTACCATCAATTTTTATATGGATTTCCTTGCGGTTTGTCATTAATTTTTGTCTTGATAATTATGTTTTGTATTATCTGGTTACACAATATTATAAAAGACGACACAGTTTTTACACGTTTTTAAACACAACGAACAAAGCCATGTTCTCATTTTATTCCCTCAAGTACCAACTTACAAAACAACAAAAAACAAAAGAGCATCACCGATACAAACTTTCAACATCTGCATTTTAAAAGTTTCTACATTTCAACAATATTGTTTAACTTAAGTTTAGATGGAGTCCTACTTTTCGGCTTTCTTTATTTAATTCGTCGAACATTTTTTGTAGTTTTTGTTGAGAGGTAGCTAGTACAATGATGTCCGCAAATTTGAGGTTATTTAGTCTTCTTCCGTTTATTCGCAGTCCCTCCTCACACATTTCAGCTTCCTGAAAAAATCTTCGTGTAAACTGGTAAAATTTTGTTTTTAAGTTCTGGGCCTCAAGAAAATGTTCGCAGATAATCTCTTTCCCCATACGTCATTTACAGTTTTTACTGTTTTTTTGACCAAATAAATTAATAAATAAATTTTGGGTGATAGGGTATCTCCTTGTTTTACTCCTTTTTTTCTTTGGAGTACTTCACCTTCAATGTCAGTCTTGATCTTAGCTGTGCTGTTTTCGTGCAATTTCTTTAAAATTCTGATGTATTTGCGAGGAACGCCCTGAGTTTGCAATGTTTTAAATGTTGGTGTGTGTTCAACACTGACAAATGCTTTGGAAAAATCTATTATTCTTGGTGGTCCATTGTATTATATCCTTTCCTGAATGCAGCATGCTCTGGTGACAATTGTTCGTCCAGTAAATTTGTTATTCTTCTGTTTATTATTTTTGAAAATACTTTGTACAAATTTGACATCAAGTTTATTGGTCTACAATTACTGAATTGGTTCCTTGAGCCTTTTTTATGTGCGAGGGTTACTGTACTTTTGGACCATTTGTCTAGAATTTCTTCAGTTGTGAGTATCTCATTGAAGATATCTGTTATTATCTTGTAGATTTCCGGCGAGCCGAGGTTCAGGAGTTCATTTGTGATTCCGTCTTCGCCAGGGGATTTACCTAGTCTCAGATTTGTAATTGCTGTTCTCATTTCACTTATAATGATTTCAGGTACATCATCTTCTGTGGCGGTGGTGTTTTCTTCTATTTCAAGTTCATTCTTACTATTCTAGAGCTCTCGGTAGTACTCGTTGGGAGTTTCGTTTGATTGTCAGCTTTGATGTGAGTTTTTTGCCCTGTGTGTTGTGAACTCCTAGAATTAGGTGTTTATTTGTAAATATTTATTTCTTTGCCTTCTTAACTGACTTAGATTCTCTTATTTTTTGTTTGATTTTGTCAGAATTGTGTTGTCTTATGTCTCTTCGGATGTTCCTTTTTACTTTCCCGTATATTTACGTACACACGGAGTGATATACGTAGTATGAATAGGGAAAGTTATGTATGCTGCGCGAAAAAATGGCCAATTTTCGGCGGAAAAAAATTTATTGCCGGGCCGTGATTACGAAAAAGTGGATTAAACCAGTTGCTAAATTAAGAAACAAAATTCCCTAACACGTGGTAACAGGGCCAGAAACCCTGTTTTGTACCCACCCTTGACACCGAACAACCAATTGAAAGGAAAAAGTCCGTCTGTCTGTCCGTCTGTGAATACTGCTAGCGCCTAAACCATACGCACGATTTCTTCCAAAATGGATATTCCCAGGTCGATCTGGTTCTAGTCGAAGCTTTGAGATTTTGAAAAATATTCTGTAAAATTTGTGGGTACTTTACATGTAGCTCCCCGGACATTTTCAAAATTTTCTCAAAAACGGCTTTCTGTGAATTTTTCTATAAATTTCTTGTAAGAATAGAGTAAAATACACCTATTAAGGGGGTATAAGTCCGATTGTCACGGATAACTTTGAATTTTCGAAAACTGTTAAAGTTTAAACTCTTTTCGGCGTTTTCTGGTACTACAAATTTGAAGATTTTTCTTTTAAATAAAATTTATTGTCCAAAGTGAGTTCTTTCGTTAAGGTTATGTACATTTTTTGAAAACTTTAGTAGTTTTTGCGCAATATTGCATGCAATATATGCAATTTTAAATAATTACAAAAACCAGATTTTCTCAAAAAGGCTCCAAAAGTTTTCTTTAAACTTTTGGTAGGTATAGTGCCTAATGTATTTTATGAGATGACAAAAACGCCATATTGCTCTATTCTTTTGTTTTTTCAAAAATGGGAAAAATGTAATTTTTTTGACTTGTCTCTCACGTCGTTAATATTTACATTAGTAGCGATTTTTTCACATTATTATATTTACAAGTACATGTGCTTTAAATAATGTCAAGTAATGTTTCTCGAAAACAACTGTTTTCTGTGAAAAGTAGCTCAAAATTCCGCATTTTCAGAAACGCTCAAACGCCATTTTCCCGTATATGGCTGCAATTTTTCTTGAAACTTTTGTAACGGATAGTGCTAATTGCGCACTTTAATATGACGTAAAGTTTATTTTGAGGAATTTTTTTTGTTTTTTCAAAAATTATATAAATGTAATTTGTTTGAAAGATCCCTCACATTTTTAAGTTGTGACCAAAAAGAACCAGTAGATTCAGATAAAATAGGTTTATTGACAAAGTGACGTTTTCTTGGTAGAAACAATGTTCCAGCAATCAATAGAGTAACGGATGGATAAAACCAGTTGATAAATTAAGAAAAACTAGTGGTGCTACAGAATGGAAGAGACTTTCCCGTATCAGTTTTCTATTTCTTCGTTCTCGTCTAGCTATTCGGAATTGCCACATATTCGTGTCAGCTGCCACCTATCGCCGCCCCCAAATTACATTTTTTTGACATTTTCTTAATTTTTCTGTTTCCAAATGGTAGAATGGATATATTAATTTTAGAATATTAAAGAACACAAAAACCTCGTCCTAATAGCAATTTTCATTTACAAATTTCTAGCCGTTTTTAAGAAAATGTTTAAGTGCTACAAAAAATGCAAAAATTTGAAGATCTTTTTTAGAGAAAATTTTTGAGTTTTAAAAAAAACTTCATTTGAAGTCATTTGAAGCACTTACACTCAGAAATATAATGTTTACAAATTGCTGGTAATGCGAATATTAAAGATGTGAGATTTTTAAAAAAATTACATTTGGGTAATTATTGAAAAAAAATTAAAAAGTCCTTGAAAATAAACTTTGCGTCTTATTAAAGAGTGCAATTAGCAGTATCCGTTCCAAAAGTTTGAAGAAAACATTTGGAACCATTTATGAGAAACTGACGTTTGAGCTTTTCTGAAAATGTGGAATTTTGAGCTAGTTTTCACAGAAAACTTTACAAGTTTTCGAGAAACTTTATTTGACATTATTTAAAGCACATGTACTGATTAACATATTAATGTGAACAAATCGCCGCTAATGTAAATATTAACGATGTGAGTGAAAAGTCAAAAGAATCACATTTTTGCAATGTTTGAAAAAACAAAAGATAGAGCGATATGGTGATTCTTATATTCTTTCTCATAAGACATTCTTGATTTTTCTGGTATTAAACAATTCTGAGCATTAGACATTTTAGAAGTGAAACAGTGAGTTGTTCGCTCCTTGGTTGAATTGGACGTTTTCTAACAATATCTTTTTTGTGTTTCTGTGCTGAGCTTGTTGTTATTCTATTGGATGATGTATTTTTGCATGCCTCTCTTCCCGTTGCCAGCAGGCAATTTTGCAGTGAATCATATTTCTCTTGAATATTTTGAAATGTGTGTTTCTCTATGTCAGAAATGCTTTTCTTCAGTTTGGATTTGTAGGTGTTTATGTCGATGTTGTTGAGTTGTAGGTTTCTGTTGTTAGTGGTGGAATCTTCTTAGTTTCTTTATGTTTATTTCTGCAGTTACCATCCTGTGGTCAGAGTCGAAGTTAAGGGTTCCGTTCACTTTTATTTTTTGAATACATTCTGTAATGTCCGCTTGTGCGGACACTTCAGAAGCCCGCCGCTACAAAAGTCGATATACGCCTCGCCGCCCCAACGGAACAACCGAGGCGTTGGAGAAGACGCCCCCCTCCTCCTCCTGCAGGAGAGGGGCACGAAGCTGCCACCCCTCCCCAGCGAAGGAGTGGGAAGACCGCGCGGGAACCGTGGAGCGACGGCCCCGCACTCCGATACCTGCAGCCTTACGTAGAA
The DNA here is from genome assembly GCA_031308135.1 of Acheta domesticus. Lineage (NCBI taxonomy): Eukaryota > Metazoa > Arthropoda > Insecta > Orthoptera > Gryllidae > Acheta > Acheta domesticus. The sequence continues at coordinate 111,299,323 of JAHLJT010008756.1, read as the reverse complement.
CATTGGCTTGGACCTAGTGATAGTACCTGGCATACATACTTGTAATTCTCTGGATCACGGCTATTACGATTTTGTATAACGACCCGGCTAATATAACATCTCCCGGATATTGTGACTCCTGGCTACGTTTTCGGATTATTCTGTGGAATTGTGGTTATAAATAAATTATTGTTGCAGACTTCCTACCATTGTTTCATTTGGTATACAACACATTCCACTTCATTGGTAAGGATGTGGTCGGTTTTTTTCATGTTTCTTTCTCCTGGAGAGATCCATGTCCATCTAACTTACTGATTTCCCTTGAAGAACGTATTCGCAATTTTCATTTTATGGCTTTCAGCGAAGTGAATTAGTCTTCCGCCTGTCTCGTTGCGTTCCCCTAGTCCGTATTTACCGATTGCTTCTTCTTCTGGGTATTTCTTTTTGCCCACTTTGGCATTGAAATCTTCTATTATGAATTTCAGTTGTGCTCTGTTTGTGTATGTATTTCTTCTTCTGAGCATGGTGCTGTCAGGACGTGAACTTGGGTAATTAGGATTATTCTTTTTGCGATATTTACTGAACGGGTGGCAATTTTTTCGTTTATTCTTATTATTCCTTTTATGTATTCCTTTAGTTTTTTATTGATAAGGAACCCTGTTCCACTTTGTTCTTTGGTTGTACCGATATATGAGAAAATGTCCCCATTTTGTTTTTCAATTATGTGTTCTCCTAATCTTATTTCACACAAACCAATTACGTCATATGTTAGGCCATGCTTTCTCCAGTTCGTATTCTCTGTCTGTACTTTCAAGGGATCTGCAATTCAGAGTTGCTATCAATAATCTGTTTTGATTTGGGTCTGGAGTTTGGTTGTTGTTTTGATATCTTTTTTGGGGGGGGGTCAGTTATGTTCATTTTCTTGCGCTATTTTACTATTTGTTTCCTTGTTTCCTGAATCCTTGTTTCTTATTAGTTTTTTCATTGCCTTCCAGAAAAATGCCCCCAGTCTTCCAATTTTCCATCGATCATAAGTTTTTGAAATCCTACTTTTACTGTTTTCCCTTCTAATCTTACTGTTTTGCTGTTTGACGTATGGCGTTTTGTATTTCTCCTTCTTGTATCGCAAGGTCACTTTCAATATACGTATTTTGTTCTTTAGTGCTTTGACTTTTTGTGAGAAGGAGGACATGTGTACACGAGCGATTCCTATTCCTGTTGTATCTTCTCCGATAAACATCTGAAATGCTATCCTTTACTCCGATACTGCTTAGGATGTTTTCTGTGATTTACTTTGACTTGTATTTCTTGTCCGGACTTTAGCTCTGGTCATTTTATGATTAAGTTGTTTTTCTTTTCCATTTTTGTTCGTCTTTCTTCTTTTTCTTCTATTTATTGTAACCTCTCTTCTATGCTGCGGTTTGTTTCTTCAGTTTTTCCACTTTGTCTTCTAATATGGTAGTTTTTTCTACTTTGTCATGTTTTAGAGCTAGTATTTCATTTTTTAAATCTTCGACCTCTTTTTTGGTATCTAATCGCAATTGTTCATTTTGTGTTCTCGTTGTTTTAATCTCATTAAAGATTTCAATTTTCAATTTTGTCATTTCTTCTTTGCTCTCTTTTATTTGTTCTTCATTTAGTTTTCTTATTTCTTTCAGCTCTGTTAATGTCTAGTATTGACTCGTTGGAATTTTTACCTTATTGAATTGCTGTGGTTCGTGTTTTCCTTGATGTCATTTTTCTTTTGATGTGTTTTCAAGTGATTTATTTTCAGTCGTTTATTTAAAAATTCTTGTAGAGTTATAAAATTTTTCTCTTAATATCGCGCCTGATTAGATTACAATAATTCTGGATGAGATTGTGACGGTTGTTAGTATCAAACGTAGAATGCAATAGATCTTGTGTTTTCAGCTCTCTACGTTAGAATGCGTTAGTATTCTAGTGATGCAATCAATTACAGTCTTTGCTGTCTGGGTATTTGTTTCAATGTTTCAATCCTCTGTGAGAGTTTCAGTTCTTGTCGTCAGATTGTGCTGTGGTACCGTTTGTTAATTCTATGTCTGACATTCACAGTCTCCGAAGGCAGCCTTACCTCTAGTTAAGTTTACTTATTTCTTCACTCTGCCGTTTTCCGCAACAATGCCTTTATTTACAGTAGCAATGGAGGTTATGCCGAATAGAGTCCCATTCTTTCTTTCTGTATGGAACTTTTATTACCGCTCGTACACGAATATTTCCATATAAGTTATACTGAAACTGTCTACTCAGGCTTACCAACTCCACCTAAATTAAAATTATTCCTTCCTACAAAGTCTATTATAATCTACTATCTACATCTTCCTATCAACTTCCTATCTAATTCTTTATACGGTTCGACATTTCTATTATTACATAAACCGACCCTTTTTCCTGACTCATCTATTAATGATATGTTTTGCCCTAAATTTCTCTGTACTATAAAGGGAATCGAAAAAAAGTTGTAGAACAATTTCTTTTCCAGAGAAGACGATTAAGGAACCTTATCACCTTCTTTATAATCTGCGTTCCTTGGAGTCTTCTGTGCTTTTCTTCAGCGTTTCTCAGATTTTTCCGACAATTGTTCAATAAATGTGTCTTCCGAATGTTTATTTTGATAGCATTTTCTTTCCATGATTGTTGGACGAGGTCTTGAGGAACCACAAAACTTAATTATTGGCATCAGTCGTTCATAATTTTCGTTCTTCTCCAATCCAATTCTTCTTAAAATAGATCTTCCTTTTTATTTTCTTTCATTAGTTTTTCGGCTGCTCCTTTATTAGTGATAGGGGATAAGTTTTGCGATTCGGCTTCTCTCCAGTACTCTCCATCCGAGATAACATCTTGCATTAATTTGTTTACCGCTTCGATATATTTATATATTGCTCATTATCCTCCGAATCTCGCGGACCATGGATCACAGTGGTTTCTTCAACGATTCAGGAGAGTTGGTCTTTAATGTTGGCGTCTTCGTCAGCATCATGGTTATTTGAACTCCGACCTTCACCAGACCGACTACTGAGCAACGGGTGTTTGAGTCGCGGGCATGAAGCGTAATCGCCTGTTACCCACATCCCCGCCCGTTTGCGCGTTCCCAATGCAGCCCGCCTTCAATGAAACGGTTCGGTAGCGTCTATCCACGTCTCTAGCTGTTGCGCGAATCGTCACTTCTCCCACCAATAAGCTTCTGTTACCTTGCAAGCTTTTGCCCTTCCGTCAGTCACTGATCTTCCACTTGCTTTCCCAACTTCCGCGTCGGTAACTCCTTCAATACCGTAACTTCCTTCTTAACTGTATATAGAACTCTTCTGAAGACACCGCAACGTGACTCTCCGTATTTGAGCCATTCCATGTCAAATCGCACAAAAAAGACAAAAATTTGAACTTCAAATTTTTAATTATTTCCTACTTTCTTCTATTTGTTATATGGATCAAATAAGTTAACACGTGTATTTTTTTCTAACTTTATTATTTTTGGAAATATTGTATAATGAAATTTGCTAAAAACGACGCACATCACTAACTTAAAATATAATATATTTAAATACACTAATTATACAAATTCCGTTCAAATTCCATTCGAAACTTAAAAACATGTTTAATTTTTAAGATTTTGCAAAATATTTAATTTCCTGAATTTTCAATTTTTTAAAAAAATTAAAATTTTGAAATTTGAATATTTTTGTAAATTCGATGAGCTAAAAATTTAAAAAAATATTTATAAACGCACTAGAGTATCGATGATAACTCCAGAAAAAATCAAAGTGGGATCTCAGTAACTTTAAAAGATATTCATATTTTACGAACCAGTGTGTAGTAGATTTCTGCAATAGACACTTTTCTTGCGTTACTGGCTGTCGGTTTCTTTAGATGAAGCAGTAATTTAAGTGCTTCTTGAGGTGATGAAACTTCACGATTGAATTTATAAATAATATTTATGTATATTTAAGTATAAAAATAATATTAATTTATAAATAATTTATAAATTTATAAATAATTAAATGACGGATTCTTGATTCATGTTTTGACTGACATTTTGAAATTTTCTGGTCCCTCAAAACTCACTTTAAATACAAATACTCGCTTACCATAGAATTCCTGAACTTCCGTCACAATGCAGTTTTAATGCCCTGCCGAATTTACTTCAGGTCTGGACAAAATACCATTTTCTTCAGCCAGCTTTTTAGACACTTGTATTGTGCGTTCGGTTGCTGGAAATTTAATTTTATTGTATGTTCAACTTTCAAAATTGTCAAAATTTTAAATTTTCAACGTCATGTCATCAGTTGAGTGAAAGGAACCGATACGTTTCTAAACAGTGTCTCTATTGTCTGATTTTTCGATGGACGTAGAAGGATCTTCAAGTGTGAAAAAAGTTATCTGTGTTGGCACTTCGTACTTTTTGAAATTTCTGATGGGGATACTATTTTTGTTCCAATTTTCTTTTCTTGGCGAGGGTTTCTCCTATTGCAATTAAACTCTTGTATATCTTCTCTTTATTCATTTCGCAGACACTATCAGCAGCATCTCTTTATTCATTTCGCAGAACTATCTGAAGAGCCTAAATTGTCATTTTCTTGATTTCCACACTTTTCACTATATTCACTGGTCGTTCCGCTACTTTTGTTAATACCACGAGAGACACTGAACTCGACGCTCTCTTCACTAATAAAAGGCCGTTTTGGAAGCCGATTCCCTTTCTTCCGAAAAGAATCACACATTCGCAAATCATATGACTCGTGTAAATTCACCAGCAAATGGAGATTTTCTTTTCTAAAAATCGTTGTCAGAAAAATTAAATGGATTGAAACATCTATTGTATCTCATACGGTGATCGCCACTCATGTTGCACAGTGTACACACGATTCACAGAACAAACACTAGCATACTAGTCTTCATAAGGTGCGTATTGCGACTGATGTTGAGAAAATTTTACTCATGTCCCTTGACAAGAGGTTGATTGTATTTCACGAGCAAGGCCAGGAGGGCACCCCGTCCTTAGGACCCAATGGGACTCGCAGTAAAATTCGTTTCGCTGACACGAGGAAAAGCAGTAATAGAATTCGTTTTGCTGTCACCATGGCTTCTGGGGACAGAGTGAACATATGAGTTACTAATATTTCTTGAAACCCTAATCAAGCAGACGGTCATTCTTTTTATTGTCCTTCGATACTTGTACTTGACTGATCGAGCAAAATTAGTGCAGGGGCAGGAACCAAGCGCCCGCGTAATTTCAATAGATTTTTTGATCTGTTAGTTTTCAATGTCCACTTTTTTTTCTTGTTGTGTTTTGTAGAAAATTGCACAAGAAGTACTCCTAATTTTTTTCAAATTTTTATAAGAGCGTGTTCGTATAGAAATTTTCTTTTTTTTAAATAATTACAACTTTTTAATGAAATGTTTATTTTTTAAGAAAGTAATTTACAGAGGAATAAAATACACATATCACAATATTAAATGGAACAAACCATAAAATTTTGTTTTAAGTACATTCAGAGCATCCATCAATCATATTTTGCGAAATAAGCATAAATTTCAAAATCTAATATACGCGTAACTACACAAATAATCAATTTTCAAGTAAATAAAGAAACAAGTGCCTCTCTTTTTGGTGTCCAGAATGAATGCCATGTATTCGTGTCCTTTAGTTTTTAAAAAATTACATACATATAAAAAATAGTCGCGTCAATTCTTGTGCGATTTGACGTGGAATGGCTCGTATTTCAACTCATTACGCTCTCACCCATAAGAACTTAGATGACCCACAAGTCACTCACGATGTTATCCATAAAAACATGTATGACACAATGTACCGTAATTTGGGTTGAACAGTGAGTCGCTCGCGTCCACAGAGGAAAATTTCTCTCGGTTTCTGGAAGAGCAAATGATCGGCCGTATCCGCGATCGCACGCCGTCGTATGTAATCAGCCGTATGCACCTGCGCCACTCGCGTGGGCCATCTGCGAGCTGCCGAGCCGGGGGTCAGAGCTAATCCGCCGCCGCCGCCTTTTGACGGTGCCTGGTTCATAATCACCGCTGGGGACGATCCACGCGGCCGAGATGGGCCGGGGGCTACTGGGACGTGGCCGACCTTGGCTGCAGTGACGGGCGAGGAGCCTTTCATCCGTCTGCCCGAGACCGCCGCCAGCTGGGAGTGCTTCTCTGCCGGGACGCCACCAAAACATGGCAATATCAACTTTGTTACCGCGATAATGCGGAAGGACTTCCAACAATAGAAGAGCTGAACAGGAGAGAGAGGTACAGATGCCTTCAGAGTCGGCATAAATAAAAGCGGCATAGCTTAATTTGCAATTTTGTGATCATGTTTAATCATGCCAGTAAGAGAATTTAAGATAAAAAGTAATTCAACCGCAAGAAATTCATGTAATAACTTAATGTACATCATCCATAATTTTTCATTAATCTAGTCATTAAATGTTCTTTTGTTAAATTTGTTAAACCACGTCCCCGTTTCCAAACACCAAAGTAAACGCCCGAAGCAGGAGGAGGGTTGGGTTACAATATGTAATATTAAAAAACTAGTGGTGCTACAGAATGGCACATACTTTCCCGTATTAGTTTTCTATTACCTTTGCTCTCGGCTAGCAATTCGGATTTGACACATACTCTTGCCATCTCTTCCCGGCCAAATTACTTTTTTTTACACATTTACTTAATTTTTTAGTTTCTTAATGGTAGAACGGACATATTATTTTAAGAATATTAAAGAACAGTGAAACCTCGTCCTAAATAGCAAATTTCTTTGAAAAATTTCGAGCCGTTTTTTAAGAGAATGGCGTTTCATTGCCACTGTTAATTCGAAATTTGAAGCTCTTTTTCACAGGAATCTTTTGTGTTTTCGAAAAGTTTCTTTGAAGTCATTTAAAGCACATTAACTCACAAATACAATAGTGTTTACAAATTGTAGGAAATGTGCACATTAATGGTGCCAGAAATCTTTCAAAACAATTATATTAGTGTAATTTTTGAAAAAAACAAAAAATTACCCCAAAATGAACTTTACGTCACATTAAAGAGTGCAATTAGAACTACCCGTTTGAAATGTTCGAAGAAAAAATTTGGAGCAATTTATGAGAAAATGCTGAATTTTGAGCGAATATTCACAGAAAACGGTTGAGTTTTCGAGAAACTTTACTTGTCATTATATGAAGCAAATGCACCCATAAATATACACTCATCGTCATAAGAAAAGCTGCACCCCGAAGGGCCCTACTGATCCGCTGCAAACGAGGGTAGGGGTATGACATCGCGCCCACCGGCCGAGATAAGAAGGCCTCAAACGGCCGCGCCGGCCACTGGACATCGGGTAATGCCGCCAGAGCGTCACTTGTACGTACACTATGACTAGGCGACGCGTTCGTCAGCCGGTTGTCCAGATAGAAACTTTCGAGAGGGGCCGCATGGTGGGTCTGCGGGAGGCTGGTTGGTCCTGTTGCCGTATTGCGCGCCACGTCGGTCGTTCGGACACCACCATCGCCCTCTATTGGTGGCAATGGATTTAGGAAGGCATGCACACACGACATGCAGGATCTGGACGTCCGCCACCCACCACGAGGTGGGAGGACCGACGGATGGTCCGCCACGGGCGAACAGATCCAACGGCAACGATAGGTGCTTCATCGGTGATTCAGCGGGCTGTGTAGCCTCCACTGTCACATCCTGTAAGTACCAGTACCATTGGCAGGCGGTTGCACAACGCCGGGATTGCCGAACACCGCCTGTTATGACGCCTGCCCCTCACACCCCAGCACCGTCGCTACAGACTCGCCTGGTGTCGGGAACGACGGACCTGGGACCATGCACACTTACAGTGGGTCATCATCAGCGATGAGTCCCGCTTCTGTCTTGATGGCGACGACCACCGGGTCCGTGTCTGGAGGAGGATTGGGTAGCGATTTCTGGTATTCTATCACACATCCCGCAGCCTTGTGTGATGGTGGGGGGCGCGATATCCTATGGTACCCGTTCACCGTTAGTGCTCCTCAGGGGCATCGTGACAGCCTCACGGTACGTTCAGGAGATCCTTCAACCGGTGGCTCTGCCGTTCGTGAACGCCCACGCCCATGCCCTATTTCAACAGGAAAACGCGCGTCCGCATATCGCAGCCATCTCCAGAACATGCCTTGCAGCCGTGGATACTCTGCCTTGGCCAGCCGCATTGCCAGGCCTTTCCCCCATTATATTGGGGGTGCTACCAGGACCCCACCCCTACCAACCAATCTGCAAGAACTGCGCGCTCAGGTGCAGGCCGCATGGCATCGACTAGCACTTAACTTCATTAGAGACCTGTACAACTCCATGCCACGACGTCTGGAAGCGTGTGTTTGGCAACATGGCGACCTCACGCCGAACTATCATGTACAGTCTGTGGCTGTGAAGCGCAGTAAATATATGTCCTACAAATGTGAAAGTGAAATCATTTCGTATGCGTGGTACCCTCTACCTGCCTGCCAACAATGGTCGCAATCTGCCTTGTCCTTCTGGGTGCAGCTTTTTTTGTGACTATGAGTGAATAAAATTAATAATGTGAAAAAATCGCCGCAAATGTAAATATTAACGACGTGAGAGACAAATAAAAAAAATAAAGCAATATTCCGTTTATGTCATGTATTAGAGTACATTTAGCATTATCCCTACCAAAAGTGTAAAGAAAAAAATTTGCAGCTGTTTTTGAGAAAATCGTGTTTTAATATTTTTTAAAATAGCACATATTGCACACAACATTGTGCGAAAACTACTAAATTTTCAATACAATTTACATGACCTTAGTGAAGACATCACTTTGGAGAATAAATTATATTTTCAGGAAAAATCCCTATCTTCAATTTTGTAGTTGTAGGAAGAAGCCGAAAACATTGAAACTTCAGCAATTTCCGACAATTCAGAGTTAACAGTGAAAGTCGAACCTCTGCCACCTTCATTAGTGTATTATTATCTATTCTCACAAGAAATTTAAAGAAAACATTTGCATCCGTTTTTTAGAAAATTTCGAAAATGTCCGGGGACTTCATATAAAGTACCCCCAAAAAATAATGAATGTTTTTCAAAGTCTCTGTGCTTCGACTCAGGCGAGATGGACAGGAAATCTTCAATTTGGAAAAAATCGTACGCATAGTTTATGCGTTAGAGTTGTTCATATACACCGGACAGACGTTTTGCTTTCAATTGTTTTTTCGGTATCAAAGAGGGATTCTGGCTACACCACGTGCTATGGGATTATTATTTTTTTCTTAATATAGCTACTGGATTTATCCGGTTTTTCGTTATCACGGCTCGGCAATGAATTTCTTTCTGCCGAAAATTCTCCGTTTTTTCGCGCAGCATTACATAACTTCCCCTGTACTACGTATAATACTCCGTATAATACTTACTAAGTACTACTTATAATACTTAATAAGTACTACGTATAATACTTTATTAAACTGTTAAGTGATCAGTGTATAAAGGAAGACGACATTCAATCAAACTCCCGAATGCAAGATGAAATCGCCTTCTCCCCTCCCCCGGCGATATCAATAGAGCTGCTCGATCATCTCAATCAGTTATCCCCGGAGCAAATAAATGAAACGTTGCATGTGTACAACGCAAGAAGGAGTGGCAGCAATAGCCCTGACACGATGCCCTTAGCACAGCGCCTTAACAGGCGGATTCAGCCGTCTAGGAAGGCAAAGGCCCTCTCTCGAGCCAACTCATCATCGAGTGTATCTGATGTTACACTACAACGTCATCGCCTCCGCAACACTCAGAATACAGCCCCAGAAATACAAGTTGAAACACCTGAATGGCCCTCCCCTTTGAGCCCACGCCATCCGCACTTCAACGAACACATCGAACTAGACAGCGCCAACAATCAAACAGATATGTCAACGATCATCTAAATAGTAGAAGAAGCCCAACCCATGCTCACACAGGAGCGAAGCACCCCCTCCCATCTCCCACCCCCCAGCCACAACAACAGCAACCCAATACGAGTCACGGCTTGGACGGAAGAGGAGCTTAACCAGCGGGACGCGTATGCAGAAAACGTCAGTAGAAATCCATTCGCTAGGCAGCAGACTCCTGCTGCTCAGCCCCTGCATGCCAACACCGTCCACACGCAGATAGGGATCAGCAAGGCATCCTCACCCTTGCAAAGCCGAAGCTTGCCCTCTGTCCCCCCCCTCACCACTGAGGCCGTCCGGTACTTCTACCCTCATACCGGTGCCGCGAATAGAAACTGAAGCAGCAAGCAGCGGTAATAGGGCGCATTCCACCCCACAGATACTGATCCCACAAACAGCCAAAGTGAAGACGAAACCAACGCCCCAGTACAGCTAAACGCTAAAACAGAGCTTTACCTGGTACAACCCTACATAAGAAGGAAAACGATAGTTATCAGTCCGCCAATTCCAAAAGGAATCAAATATCCGATGTGCCCGGAACATTACGAGCCAATATCTAGAGACACAAAAGCACAGGAACGAGCTGCACAACTATGTAGACATGTGCGAACAACGCATGGGCACCTACCACAGAAATTTAAATGTCTCGGCTGCGGAGCTTGGGCACACGCCGTACACCATGTAAACTACATGTAAATTCCTACAGACATGGCAAAACACACATCAAGGGGCCCATATTTAACCCACGGACGGCTAGAGACAGTGTGGCTATAGACGGTAAACGTATTCAGCCGCACTTATATCAAGAAGGACAGGTGGTGGGGATACCAATGCCACTACAGTCTTCGGTAATTTGCCCCATATGTGACCTAGTAGTCACTAGCGCTGTGCACTTGCAATCCCGAAAGTCGCACACCATTTATCACATGCGTACAAAGCATGGCATAAGAAGAGTCCGCTTCTTCTGCATTGGCTGTGCGTCATTCACGCAGGAAGGAGAAACATGGGACGACCATCGCCTACAATGTGGCGAGGCTGCACATGCACAAGCCCCACAACTTCCAGCTTATGCACTCCCTGCAAAATGCGGAGCAGTGGGATGCGGAAAATATTTCCCAAATATCAAACACGTTAGCCTCCACAGGCGCCTCCATCTCCCTCGCAAGCAGCGACGTCCAATGGAGGACCCGCATAGGCATAGACCCGACATCATTGTATCACAGAGAAGACGTCTCCTTGCGGCCGCGGACCTTTTCCTTCCGCTCCCTGGTGACGTTGCTGCAGAACCAGCTACGGGACACCTTATCACAATAAACGATTCGGACGCCCACGAAAGAGGGCACGACTGCGGAGAAAACACCCCGTCCCAGTCCACACCCTCCCACAGGCAAGAAGAACAAACACAAGAAAGACGCCCCTCCCCTAACTTGGCCGAACAAATGCTACCCTCCTTGGTGACAACAAACCGCCTAACTGGTAGCCAAGGCAACAAGAAACATAAAAAGAAGAACCGAATGCGACGTGAACGAAGGCAACGCGCAGTGAGGAATACGGCATCAGGAACTGAAGAAGAGTACGACCGGGACCAACAACGTGCGCCTGCATCTAGAAGAGAAGGCGTGCCAATAGCAGACCGCCGCAGTGAACATGCTCCGCCCAGACCCCAAGCAGGTGGTAACCAGCCTAGTAACGCACCGCGTGAAGCCAGTAGCAACTACCCACCACCCCTCCTTTCCCTCAACATTGCCCCTCCACCCGAAATATCACAGCATAGGGGAGCACCAAGCCGGAGCCTCCCACTCCCGCAACCTCGCCTACCCACCCCATCCCGCCAATTACCAGACTTCTCCCCCTCCCCCCACCTTCCTGAACAGCCGCAAGCACCACCGCCACAACCACAGCGTCAGCAGCACCGCGGCGCTAACAGAGGCCGCACGAGTGAGTCCGTCAACTGTCAGAGTCTCAACACACAGTGCCATTCTGCAGCTGCGGCACAACCGCGTGCTAATGCACCCACTAGCGAACGGATGGTCTGTGCTGTATGAAGACCAGGCTGTAGGAGGCCGGCGACGCCCCGACCTGATAATGGTGCGAGGCCATCAAGCTGTCTGTATCGACGCCGCCGTGAAGACAGCGACCATTGGGAAGCTTGAAGAGAAGTATGCAGAAAAGGCCGCCAAGTATCAGGAAGAAGTGCGCCCCGTACTATTAGCCAGAAACTTCAGGGAGGTCGAGTTCCTGCCACTTGTAGTAGGAGCCCTGGGTGAGTGGTGCCCAAGTAGCATGGCGGTACTAAATAAATTACTAAAGACCAGCACGATCAAAAACACTACAGAGCGAATTATCGCCGAAGCGATCAATGGTAGTGCCGCCTGCTATTACAAGCACACCGCCCAAGTAGACCTGGTCCCTGCCGAGTACCGCCGTGTGTGTAAATAAATAAAGCGGTGCTCGGCGGAGGCCACCTCGGCCGATGCCCGATCGTCTGGGGGAGGCAATCCGCACCTGAAGACTCCCGCGCCACCACCCGGAGCCCCTCGATGCCCCTTCACCCTGTCAAAGAAGATAGTGAAGTGATGGAGCAGTCAAAATGTAAATAGTGTAAATAGTGATGAGTGCACAACAAGGACGTGACAGTGACATCTGTGCTTAGAGTTAGGCCATTTCAGGATAAGAAAATTTCACTAAAATAATAGTCAATAACGACGCGACAGAGTCGCCTATGAAGTAATTTTAATTAGATGTAGGTTGTTGAAGTGTAATGAAGTGTTGTTGAAGTGTAAACTAGTGTAAATAATACAAAAAAGGTGCGTCAGTGAGACAAGAGAGGAAAATCCTCAGACTATTATAAATAACACAAGAAAGGTCAAAACAATCTTGAACTCTCCAACCAACCGATATATACATACTATGTAGTGCAAAACTACCACCATGTATAAAAATTGTTCTGTCGGCAATAAACGCTACTTAAATACTCCGCATATTTGTACGTATATGGGAAAGTAAAAAAAAGATAGTAAATTGATTCTGCTGTCAAATATTGATTAATTAATTTACGCAATAAACCAAACAATATGACCCAAAGAGTATATCCAACATTTATTCAACTTTCATCATAGCACATTGTTGCTTTTCTCATTTCCAAACTGTCGCATTTTTCTTAGTTGTTAATATCGGTACATTATTGTATGATTTATTTCTATCGTTTATGTCTTATTTTCTCGCTTTCCACATTCAAATTCCATTTCTATCAATAAGCGATAAAATGTAGAATATTTGAAACTAGCCGAACTACCCGGCGTTGCCCAGGCATTTATTACAGTATTTTTTTAGCCAGGAAGAGGAATTCCATTTATTTATGCCCTACAGTGTGGCCTACTTCCCTCCCATTGTATATCTGCCCCTGTTTTGTCTTGCTCCCTCTCTTGAAATTTCCGATGTGCCTCATTCACTTTCCTACTAAAGTTTATATTTCTCTTATTGGGAGTTTTAGCACCCAAACATTTCTCACTTTATAACTAAAAACAATCAAGAAATCTAAAGTATTAATACAAAATACTCGTAAAATACTTCTGGACTCACGTACATTCTTTTTGTGGAGTTTTATACCCCCACTCTCGGTGGCCCATTGGTTAGCGTGCTCGCTTTCCACGGCGCGGCACAACCTCGAGTTCGATTCGCACCAGGGTAAGTTAGAACTGTGCGCTTTTCTTACAAATGTCTCAGTATCGATTGCTATGTGACGATGAGAAAGCCCATCCTAACGAAAAGAAGAGCGATAAAGTATACGGTGAAAGGATGTTCTCGAGCTAACCGCTGAAACTCCTTATCCCGTGGCCGAGAGGCTGTCACCACTGGTCAGCTAAGTAGCAGCTAGTAGCAGGCTGTCGAGGGCGTTGTATATATTATACTAATACTTTCAATAAATTGCCAAATTGTAAAACTAACTCTTTTTTTTATTTTTTCATCTATAGTATTTATAAAGAAAGATTAAAAATGTATCTCCTGCCAAGTCGTGACCTTGAGGGGACTTACAGTTTTAAGCGGAGTATACGAAAATCCGAGAGTTCTCGCATGGGTACGCTAGTAGACAGATCCAGACAAATAGATATACTAGATGTCATAACGGAGTTGATGAATCATAATCATAAAAGTAAATGAAAATGTCTATGCTTAAATGTAATTGCCGGTTTCTATAATTATTTTGAAGACGACAGAAATATGTATGTTTTAAGACCTATGTGCATGACATGTAGTATAAAACTTATTTGTTTCGGTAAATCAATTCATCATATCATCGCATAACATAACAGCAAAACTAATCCACCCCAAACATTATTTTACAATAAATTGACATTGTACTGAACCACTTAACAAAACAATATTAGCTTCATTATTTGATGGACATTTCAAGATCCATAGTATCTAGCACTTCAAATGCTAGATACTATGGATCTTGAAATGTGAATAATAGAAAGCTAGAAGTCCTAGAATTTTGTTATTAGATTAGACCTAAATATTTTAGATAAATTATTTTTTCCAGTTTTTATAGAAAAAATAGATGAATTAATTCACCGGGAGTAACTGACATGCAAAACAACAGCACAGATTAGTGTAAATGTAAACGACCATTGCTCAATTACATACCACTGTATTAGTCCCCTGCCCATATCGAAGAAAAATGTTCAACAGGGTTGACCAAAATATACAAATATTTTCCATTTTACCAATTTGAACATTAGAGATGTGTTAATAGTCAAATCGAGAGTTATAACGAAAAGTTGCCCTAATTCCTAGAGAATTATTCACATTTGCTTCCTTCTTTGCAGTATTGTTTTCAATTGTGTGTGTTCTTCAGCAAGTCGCTCTTGCGTCTTCAGAATAGCCGATTCAGAATTTAAATAGGCTGCCCATCACTTAGCACTTGCATTCTATTTTGACAACTGTAACTTTCGTTTCGGCATTGTTTCAAACAGTTCAATGTTTACAAATTTCTATAAAAGAAGAGGTTGTTTTGAAAATAAACGATATCTCTATACGATATTTACATACTGTTCATTGTATATTCCTGAATATTTTGTACTGTATATTTTGGTACTTTTAACTGTCTAAATACTTTCAAACTCATGTTTTCTTGCCACAATTTGTATACAGCACGGACTAAGGGAAATGTTTGTACATTTACGTTCTGTACTACTTTCAGTACGTATTTCGTTCAAAAGTTTCACCAACATTCAGAAGTAACAAATCACCAACGTTTACTCACGGAATTTATATTGCGTTATTCAAACCCCTATGAATTTCGTAATAATTCTGGACATTGATGAAATCAGTAGATCTCAGACGTCATCCTCTGGTGGCGCGCAGTTAAACTATTGACATTGATCCACTATTGAATCTGTGGTGTAAAGCCAGGCGAAAAATGTCCGGAAGAGTAATTATGTTGTAAATATATTAAGATTTATGATTATAAATCATAGCCTATAGTACTCCAGACCTTTAAAGGAAGCTAACACAATGGTTTCATTGGTATTGGTTCAGTAGATTAAGATATTATTGCGCTGTAAGCCAATGTACTTTCGTCTTTATATATTAGTATAGATATAGATTTGGTAAATGTTTATCATTAATATCTTTCATTATATACACAATTGATACAGCAACATTTTAAAATAGATACGCATGGAAATTGAAACTTACCATACGAACAAAGTCGTCGAACTTAATTTTCCTACTGATTTTTTACTTCAGCCCAGTTAACGTTATTTTTCTCGCTGTCGTTTTCCGTTTTCATTCTAAAGGAGTGCCTACTTATGCCTGTTGCGAGCAAAATTCATTCAAACGATTGACTCCATTTTTGGATGTTTTCCTTTCAAGTTCTCGAATATTTTGAAAATGTTTTTACCACTTAATTACCACTTACCCTTTTCCCTGCGATCTATTTAGATCTCTTAAAATAATCCACTACACGATTCACTAAATTACGTACCTGCTTTTCTTTCACTTTCACTCAAATCCATCACCAAAATCGACTGACCAGAATATCCAGTAATATCAGTTTTTTCGCGCACCATTACATAACTTTCCCTATAATACGTATATTACTCCGTATATACGTACGTATACGGGAAAGTAAAAAGTGAATCAATAATCTTTCAATGGCGTGATAATTTTGGCGTTTAAAACTTCCGCTGTATAATATACAGTGATGCAAACTGGCGCCTGATGCTCATTGGCGGATGCCGCGCAAGATCTCATCCATCTCCACCATGATCGCGATCATCGCGACCTCCAGTTGCCTACCTTCCTTCTCTGTGATGGAATTTGTTACAGATTCCGTTAACTTCCCAGCAAGCTCCTGACTCTGTCCTGGCTCCAGCTGTACTGCAGCTGTAGGAGAAGGGGAAAGGTGCCGGCAGTTGTAATTTTTGAACTGGTAAGTAACGTGAAAAAATAACATTGTGGGTTTGTTTTAGTATTAGCTCCTTTGAAGAAGTCACTGGAGATCTTGGTGAAAGATATTGTTGTTATTTGCATTTGGAGCGTGAAATAACTGAGGTTATGTTCGGGAAAACGGGAGGCATTCCAGGGGGTATCTCTAGTGTTTATTTTTAAATCTGGTGCAAGCGAACATAACATATTCCATTCTTTTATTTTGTAGTTTCACGAACATTGTCACCTATAAAACATTTATCCATTTGAAGAAAGAATTAGAATTCCCTAAGGAAACACTTTAGGTGGTGAGCAACCATTAATTACATTTGTTTATCGTGGATCATAAAACTTGATAAGACCTAATGATAAATATTTAACGTTCACGTAACAAATAGATATTGTCCTTGTACTATTTTGATATTTAATGTGTGACATTGCAGTTTTTGAAAAATCATTTGCAATGTATTGAATTTAAAGTGTGGGAATGAATGTAATGAAGCTGTTTTAATTGATAACAAATTAAATTTTTCTGATAGGAGACCCAAGAAGACGAAGAAGCGACTATGCCTGTTAAAAAAGGCGTCAAGAGATCCAGGGCTGCTACAACTGGTGGTAGTGGTGGTAAAAGACCCAAATGTAAGTATGATGTGTACTTAATTAAAAGTTAATAGCAGGATCTTTTGATAGCAATAAATATGCACTCCTAAATATTGAAAAATTTCATAAGAGTCCTTGCAGATTGTTTGAATACGATGGAACAGTTGATGATTTTTAAATACTCTTCATAAATTAATTTGTGTCTTATTATCTTAAAGCAGGACAATGGAATATTGAAGGTGTTTTGTTTGGGAATTTTGGCAGTTTTAATGAAAGAATTTCCTTTAATGAATGCCATTTTAGTTTGTGAAATCTAAGATTAAAGAGTTATGGGTAAAATTTGTATCGTCATTTGTTTTTGGAGTTGTTATGTATTATAGTGTAGAAAGTGTTGACCCAGACCTTAGTGGCCTGCGAGTATATTTTGTTAAGGGATTATGAATGTATGCTAAACATATGTAGCTTAAGTGAAAAAGAAAACTATCTGATTTAAATGAAATCACCTGAAAGAAAATGATCCTAAATATAATGAGAACTGAAGAATTAGAGAAAAAGCTTGTAGTTTTTTCTAGAGATTCTGCATTCTCCATCTTTGTTATTAAAGTTTAGGGTATTAAGAGTATATATTGACTTAGCGATCACGGCTAAATCAACACCTGACAGTTGGGAATGAAAAAACTTATGTATATATTTTGTTTAGGATGTTTACATGTATTGAAGAAATAAAATTTGTAAATTATTTTATACAGTGTCGAGCAACAATGAAAAAGGTCTGAGATCCCCAATTGGGGATCATGGCAGTAAATGGGTTAATTTAATTGAATATATCTATGCACTTTCTAAAGTGATTTTAGCGCTCATAAGAGAGTGTAGTGATTGTCAAATTATTGAACTTTGTTGGAAATTGTATTGTTTGTGTACAAATACATTGACTATGTAATCATTATTTTATTGACATTTTTTATTTATGAAATTGTGTTTTTGACTACCTATTTCATTGTTTGAGCTTGCATAGTTTAGTCTTTTAAATTCAAATGTCAAAATATGGTGGTGGCTAAAGTTTCTGGTGCCTGGTGGCTGACACCTATGCTACGCCACTGGATGGTCCTTTGTTTTGCTTCTAGATATACATGTAACTTCACTCTCTGTGCAGGTCTTCTAGAGTTCAGTGGGAAACTACTTTATTGTATACAATAGTCAACATAATTTACGCATGTGTTTCTACTTTACAAGGTAATAAACCTATGTGCGAAACCTGAATACAATTGTAGTTACTTAAGTAATAATTTATTTAATTATTATTGTTAATTTATTTATTCACTTTTATATATTTTTGTACATAATTATCATTAGCCCATTACAATTACAATTCAGGGCAAGGCCTCCTGGCTCCCCGGGGAGCATGTGCATCTTGATTGGTTTTTGTTATGATTTTTTTTACATATATTGTTCCATGCTTAAGTTAATTAAATAATTACTTAAATTACAATGAACAATACAATTTATTACCGATTACTAGATTCCTGAAATAAGAAATTTCTGTATTAATTAAATTATTTCATTGGTTGATAATAAATCTTTGGTTGAATTACAATTGCAAATAAAAATTACTGATATTTTATGTTATCAAACTTTTCATGATCTAAGTAATGAACACTTAATTTTTTTCTGAGTAGTTTTTGGGTTCAGCTAGTGAAATGTGACCTTCATGATGACCTGCATGTGACTAGTCTCGTCCATTTGTTGCCAGCTGCCTACCTGAAGTTGTCTTCCCATCTTTTGTATTGCTTACCAGGATGAAGCAAGCCAGTTCATGGTTCCCATACCATAGTGGCATGTGACCACCAATTATCCTGTTATCTGAAGACATAGTTGCCCCATTTCCAGTTTTGCACAGCTGCTTCTGTTGCATCTTTTATCTTAGACCTGTTTCTTATTTCTGTACAGGCTATGTAGTCTTTCAAAGAGATGTTGAGGATTTTTCTCACCATTGTGTTATTGTGTACTGGAGATGTTGAGGATTTTTCTCGCACTTAGATAGTAGCAATTTTTGTGTTGTTAACGACCAAGTTTGGCAACATAAATTAAAGTTGGTAATATGCAGGAGTGCAATGTATCTTTTTTATTTTAAGACCTAATTTTTTGTTAAGCACAATGAAAGATAAGCTCCAGAATGCTGTGTTACCTAGTGTAATGAGGTTGTCGAAAACTTGATATCAAGATGATGTTCATATGCACGGCCTGCTTGAGTTGGTGTCACAAGTTGGCAGGGTCAGACACCATAATGACAGACAGTATACTCTAAAAGAGAAAATCAACAAGCAGATTATAAGTTAGAAGTCATACTGAATGGATAATGGTTCACAGTCTGGTGGATGACTGAAGGATTTTTACAATGTAAGATGCAGTATATAAATTCATACACAAGGAGGAACTGAATATTTGAATTGACAATAGAGAGTAAATGTACTGGAGAAATTCGATGATTCGAAGTGCAGATTTTGATAATTTATAGGTGTAAGCAAGAAGGTGTATATACAGAGAGGGGAACGAACTGTAAATCTATTCAGTGAACTATTAGGATTAGATTTGTTTTTGTTTTTCTAGTTGTTAATTGTGCAAAGTTTCTTTCTTTATTTTTCATTTCATTATTGTTTGTTATTGTGAATAAGTGTTTTCTTCTGATTTGAAGTTTGAAACTGTTTTTTAAAATTTAATTAAATGGTAAACCTTTATTAAAGTCTGTGGTGTATGCCGTGGAATCATCTGTCTAAACTGGAACCTGCACAAGTCAGAAACCTGCCTTATCCAGAAAATTTCTCCTGCCCGGGAAGTAATTTGACATTTAACACAGCATAAAACGGAATCTGCCCAATGCAGAAACGGAATGTTTTTTCATGTCTCAAAGCGGGGAGAAACTTTTATAAAATGGAATTCCAATGAATGCAATTGGCAGAGAGATGATTCACAAGACTGTTTTAAGTTCTCTATCCCTGTGACACGCGATTCAGCTTTTGCAGTCGCACTGTGAAGAAGAGAAGCTTCAGTTGGCAGTGTATTATTCGACCTTGGGGTTGTCTCTGAAGGGCGTAGGTCATAGGGGAATTCCCTCCTAACTCGCTGAGTATGGGAATGTGCATAGCTTCTATTTGCAAGTCTCCCTTCCCCGCGTTGAAAATTGTAACCCATCGGCCGATTGCTCATGGCCATGCAAGGGTATCAGAAAGTCGAGCCATGACGGATTGTGCATTGAGTCGGCGACCACTCTTTACTGCAACATCTAGGCAGTGAGGTGGTGTGTATTTTTATGAGTTTCACAACTGGTTTAACAATGGTATGAAAAAACCATAAAACTATCCTTGATGAGTTCAACCTTATAGAAGGGTCATTCCATGCAAAAAAGTAGGAAATCTGACACTACATTGCAGAATTTAAAAATATCCTTCCACCTTACTTATCATGATACCTGCATGAACCATGTACAATATTTTTGTCTCATCAGCTATTGTTTAGCAACAGTGGGCACTTGAAATATTAGTTTAGTAGTCTGTAGACATTCCGTTATGATTTTTTTCCGATGATATGCAAACAATTAAAAAATATGAATGTGACACTATTTGTAGAAGAAATGTAAAGGACAATTTTACAGTAAAGATATTGTTTTATTTTGAGTCTTTAACAATTAGGACGTAAACAAATTCTAAAAAATACAATTAATGGAAATGTAATATTTTTAAGTTCTTGAATTTTGGAAGAAAAATTGCTGAAACTACTTTCAAGCTACTCTGTAAATTTCATCGTGGAATCTTGAATGGTTTTAAAGTTATGAATAAAAGTATCTTGCCGGCGCTCCGTAAACAAACTCATCTCAGCTGCTAGAGCCCTCTGCCCCAGCCCCCTCCGTCAGCACTCGGCGTTAGTTTTTTCCTCCGCGGCGCGATGGTGGATTTCGCAAAAACTACTTCTATAGGTGATAATTTTGCCGTACGAACTACATGAAGAGATACCCAAATTCGGTAAAAATGCAGTATACGGTATGACTCCTTTCCGCGCGCGCAGAATGACTCGCTTGCGGCGCGGGCACAGTGTGCGCGGCCGACGCACTTTCGGGCAGAATCGTGACGCTTCGCTACCCGTGTCCAAGTTGAGGACGAGGTTCGGGCCTTCGGCCCTCGCGTTAACATAAAACATCCTTGAGTCTGTCCAACGTATTTTAAGCGAATACTCGCCTTAAAAATCATTTGGCGTGTATATTTTGGCTATCTGCTGCAAGAAAACCTCCATTTTCTGCAAGAACTCAACAATGAAGGTACGTTATGTCGATTTCGTTTCGTTCTGTTGGTTCCGCGACCGAGACAGACCACTGGCGAGTCATACTGTAAACTACATTTCAGCCCCAAATTCCACCATTATTTTTTGTTCACACCAACTTTTTGGTAAACTCGTTAAAATCAAATATTTCTCATTAGATGTTTTCACATTTGAACGTTTTTCTTTGAATTGTCAACATTTCTTCTCCATCATTGCTTTCTGTACTCACATGAAATAATTCAGAAAATGCTTTTTTACGGCACCCACCTTCCTCCTTGCGTACTATTTCTCTCGGGTTTGTTTTCGCAATGACAATGGTGATTGGCCCAGAGGATTCAAAATGTTTACATTACTGATAGTGGCTTTCTCTGCAACTCCTGGGGCTACATACTCCTCTTCACTTCACGTTTTCACTTCACTGTCTGTTTCATTTGAGTCACTAAGATCTGCATTAGGCATTTTGGATATTTTGTGACAATACAAATCGCATATTGCTTCACCTACCACTAAATTCGATATTTTCTTCCGCTTCGCCTCTGTTATCTTTCTCTTACCCACCCGAATTTTGTGCTTCTCAAGCCCGAATGGATTGCAGTACCAAAGCCTGTTAAACGTATTCACAATCTTTGGCATTTTATATCATCATGTATCACTGAACAATAACACGCGAAAACTAAGCCTGTAAACTGGTGTCAGGATCCCTTCGAAGACATCGATGGATATCCCTAGGGAATGAACTTGGCGGTGCCTGCCTACGACCTTGCTTCACCCCTCGCTGGGCAAGGGCACGCGACTTAAGAGCAAAATGCGCGTGTACTTTTTACTTTCCCGTATACGTACGTATACACGGAGTGATATACGTAGTATAGGGAAAGTTATGTAAAGCTGCGCGAAAAAATGGCCAATTTTCGGCGGAAAAAAATTAATTGCCGGGCCGTGAAAACGAAAAAGTCGATATACCCAGTTGCTAAATTAAGAAGAAGAAAAATCCCCTAACACGTGGTGTAGCCAGAAACCCTGTTTTCTAGGTTCTTGATACCGAAAACCCAATTGAAAGGAAAATGTCCGTCTGAACACTGCTAGCGCCTAAACCATACGTACGATTTCTTCCAAAATGGATATTCCGCGGTCGATCTGGTACTAGTCGAAGCTTTGAGATTTTGAAAAAGATTCTTCAAAATTTGGGTGTACTTTATATGAAGCCCCCCGGGGATTTTCAAAATTTTCTCAAAAAATGGCTCCATTTTTTTTCTTTAAATTTCTTGTATGAATAGAGTAAAATACACTTATTAACATGGCATAGGTACGATTTTCACGGCTAACTCTGAATTTTCTAAAATTGTGAAAGTTTGAATTTTTTTCGGCGTCTCCAACTACAAAATTGAAGATAGAGATTTTTTTCTTCAAATGAAATGTGTTCTGCATATTGAGTTCTTTCGTTAAGGTTATGTACATTTTTTTTTGAAAACTTTAGTAGTTTTCGCACAATATTGCATGCAATATATGCAATTTTAAATAATTACAAAAACCAGATTTTCTCAAAAAGGCTCCAAAATTTTTCTTTAAACTTTTGGTAGGGATAGTGGTAAATGTACTCTATCAGATGACATAAAAGCCATATTGCTCTATAGGTTGGTTTTTTCAAAAATTACAAAAATGTAAATTTTTTCACATGTCAGTAATTTCAATCGTCGATAATATTTACATTATCGGCGATTTCTTCACTTTATTATATTTTACGAGCACATGCGCTTTAAATAATGTCAAGTAAAGTTTCTCGAAAACGCAACCGTTTTCTGTGAAAAATAGCTCAAAATTTCGCATTTTCAGAAAAGCTCAAACGCCATTTTTTCATGTATGGGTGCAAATTTTTCTTTGAAACTTTTGTAACGGATAGTGCTAATTACACTCTTTAGTATAGCGTAAAGTTTATTTTGAGTTATTTTTTATTTTTTCAAAAATTACATAATTGTAATTTTTGTATAAATGCTTTATGTATAAGTGCTTCAAATAACTTCAAAGAAAGTATTTTGAAAACTCAAACATTTTCTGCGAAAATAAGCTTCAAATTTCGCACTTTTAGTAGCGCTAAAACGCCATTTTCTCTTAAACGGCACATAATTTTTAAAAGAAAATTGCCATTTATGACTAGGTTTTTGTGTTCTTTAATATTCTAAAATTAATGTTTCCGTTCTACCAATAGGAAACTGAAAAATTAAGAAAATGACAGAAAAATGTACTTTTGGGGGTGATGGATGACAGCTGGCAAGAAAGAGTTTGTGGCAATTCCGAATAGCTAGCAAAGACCCAAGGAAATATAAAACTAATACGGGAAAGTCTGTGCCATTCTGTAGCACCACTAGTTATTTATAACCTATGCATTTTTCAAGATTCCATCATGACAGTTTGCAGAATGGTTATTTATTGGTTCTTCTTGCAGTGTGTAAAATATGAAAGAAAAGAAAATATTACTTTTGAAGAAAAATGTATTTGTTTAATGTATAAGCATTTTTTATTATAAGCAAATATGTCAATTCTTAATATATTATCAACTGCTTAAAATATGATCATTTATCTTCAAAATGGTGTGCCCGTTTTTAAAGTTTTATTCATTTTATGAATGCCATAATTATTTTCATTATTGAGTTTATTGTGTCATCATACATGTTTAACCCGTAATTATTGCTAAACTGCTAAAGATATTAATTCCATAAATTGTATTGTAACTGTTTATCATTAGTTCATTAATGTAATAAAATATGGAAAAAATCTGAGACTCACTCTCCGAAAACCTGAGATTTTGCATGGAATGACCCAAAAGCAAGAGAAACTCAGAGTTGTGAACAAAGAACGTTTAATATTAATTCATTGATGATTTCTTCCATAAATTCATTAGATGTAAATGTATTTTAATGATCATAATAAAATTACTTTTGGTAATTTTTACTTAACTTTAATTATTACTTAACTTACTTCAATTTACTAGTTTCAGGATGGAAATATCAGTATCACACAAGTGCATAAAATAGACAATCCAGCTTAAAACGGAAACCTTCCTAAACCGGAATTCATTTTTGTCCCAATCGATTCTAGCTTAGACAGATTTTACTGTATCTGTTTTTTCTTGGTAATAAATTTAATTCATTAAAAGGAAAAAATTAGAACCATCACATTAATCCTCCTGACTTTTGGCTATTCATATTCTGAGTGATTTCCAATATTTCATCAGGGTTTGTAGGTTTCATACAGATAGCATTTATATAGTAGAAATGTAGTTCTTCAAATTATCCTTCTCGGTTTCCTTGCGTCAGTAAGTTGATTCCTTCATATAAGGCATGATGAGAGATAATAACCAAAATCTGTAGCTGACTTGCCTTTGCAAATGGTTTTTATTGCATTGGAGTGATTATTTTATCAATTCCTACCAAAAATGCTTGTTTCAATGTGTATTCAGAATTAATCTGTTTTCAGAAAAGAATCCTGGGATCCCAGGATTTTTTTTAGAAAAAGTGCAGAGAATACATTTCTCCTTTCAAAAACATTTTTTAACCATTTTTTAAGTTAAAAAAAATAAATAAATTTATAGTTTGTATTCACATCTTTATTCCATTAATTGTTGTCATTATACAATCTGATCATGTGTCCAATAAGAAATCCATTTTATGACTAACCAAAGTCTCTTTTTCTCTGTTTAGAGGCGTTTTAATCTTAAAATTAGATGAAGATGAGTGGTATATGTAAATGTCAGTGGTATGACACAGCAAAGTTTTTGAGAGTAATCTCAAAAGCTGAACTGATTGTTTGATTGTAAATATTGTCCTGCTTTATATTCTACTTCAGAATTATTTTTTACATTATTTATTGTTGCAGTGATTGTAACTTCTCCTGGAGTCACAAGAACCAAAGTAGCTGGTATTGTTTTAACATTTGGACAAGGAGATGTTGGTCAGCTTGGATTGGGTGAAGACATTATGGAACGAATGCGACCTGCTTTGGTTCCGTTGTTAAAGGACATTGTGGATGTATGTGCTGGAGGAATGCATACAACATGTCTATCCAGCAGTGGTGAAGTATGTTACACTATTTCCTTTCATAAGAATATTGTATATGAATATTAGTTTGTTACACAGGCCGCTGTGTACATGTGTTTTTGTGCTCTCGTGTGCAAATTTTATTGTTCATTTTGCTACCATATATTTTGTGATCTTCAGATTTATTTATTGGATGTGTGAACTTTCTGTTGACTGACTTTTTGATCGCTTTAACTTTACTAAAGCTGCTTTGAAAATTCCTTTGTTCTCATGCAGCTTCTAACCACACTCTGCCAGCATTGAATTTGCTGACCTGCCTATATTGGAGCCTATTTATTGAAAGTCTGTTTTTGCCTACATACTACATTGTCTATTACATTTTAACTTTCTGGATCTGTTTTGTGGTATTCCTATTAATAACTGATTGACTGTCTGTGTTTTTCTGTGGTGTCTGCACTTTTGTTAGTGTGTTTTTGGAGAATTGAGCCGCCTCTCAATCCGACATCATTGAATACTGTGTGGCTTGAGGTTTTGCTAACTATGCACTAGCAGTATTGCCGACAGTCATTGTCCATTTCTTCTCAAAGACATTACAAGAATGAATGCCTCTGCATCAAATGATAGTACTGGAGTATTCTCAGTGACTGAGGGTGCACCTAGTCCACGCAGGAAATTTTGTTATTCTTGCAAGAAAGATCTGTGCTGGATCTCAAATTTCATACTGTCCTGTGTGCAAGGCCCCTTACCATCCCAGCTGTTTCGATCGACCGAAGAGCTTACCCGGTGGTGGTCTTTCCAGTTGCTGCTCTCTGATTACCAACAAAAAAACTTGAAACAGCCCTGGATGTTGCTCTTAATAATCATATGTCTTCTTTCAAAATTGAACTTCTTGAATTTTTTAACAAAAAAATTGAAGAAATGAATAATAAGCTAATGAATCAACAGGCGTTTTTATTCTAGAGTTTCTACGTTGGAAAATGTAAATTCTACTCAAGCCAACTCTTCTGCCATGACAGACTCCATTATCAATGAGATTGAAGAATGTAGACACCATTCAGCAAACATACTTTTTATGACATCAATCCTGATCCCAACGTTCCTGATTTACTCAAAAATTTGAACAAAATATTGGCCAACGTGCACTTCCCTACTGCTATATCGGCCATTAAGATTGGTAAGCCTAGTAACAATAAGCCTCAACCCATCAAGGCCACTTTTTCCAATCGAGATGATGCACTATTTATACTATTGAATATAACCAAAATAAGCAACCTTGGAATTTCCATGAAAAATGACTTGACCTTGCAACAACAATCTGAGAGCTGAATTCGAATGTAGAACCTCTTATGGTGAATGGCACTTAATCAAATATGCTCATGGCACTCCAAAAATAGTACCTCTGCAAAAAAAAAGAGAGAGAGAGAGAGAGAGAATTCGGGACATTCCTAGCAGCAACTACACATCTACTTCCAAAATGTAAGAGGCCTACTCACAAAGATTACTGATCTTCAACAAGCAATTGCCACATCTGCTATCAATTATGACGTTATTTTTTGGTTGAGACTTGGCTAAACGAGGACTGTACAGATGGTGAATTCTTGTTGAACAACTATAGGATTTATAGAAGAGATTATGAATGCTACTCCAGTTCATCTACAAGAGGAGGAAGAGGAGTAGTTTTGATTGCTGTCAAGGACTCAATCTAGTGCTCAGTTATTCCTAACATCCACCAACATATTGAGCAACTTAATGTCTCTCAACTCTCTTTACCTAACAATATACTTATCCTAAGCACAGTTTACTTTCTGCCAAACTCTGACGTATAGCTTTACCAAGATTACGCACATGACCTATCCATTATCCATGACAAACATCCTTCCTCCAGTTTCCTTCTTACTGGAGACTACAACCTTCCAAACATATAATGGAATGACTTACTATATGGAGCCCATTCACCTCAAGGCTATCAAATAACTTATCTGTATCAGTTCTGTCTAATACTATTATGTCTCTAAATTTTTACCAAAACAATGTTATATACAATGATCACAATTCACTACCTGATCTCATTTTTTCTGATCTTGCTTACATCGAGATGTTTATATCAATCCATTATTATCCTGCGATGGATACCATCCTGCTCTTTATTTTAAATACCCATTGACTTCCAATCATTTTGATGACAATGCGAAATCACCATGTTCTAGACTTTAAACATTGTGACTACAATTCTATCATTTATTACATTAATAGCATTGTTTGGAAAGCTTACTTTGACAAACACGACATTGATTTTAATGTATCGTATTTTTATGACAGCTTATACACTTTAATCAATCACTTTGCTGTGAAGAAACAGGTATTTGTCAGTCCTTATCCGCGTTGGTATTCTTCGGAGGTTATTGGTTACATCAGAGAAAAAAGAAGTTTCTCAAGTTGTATAAACAAACTAATAGATCTGAATATTACACTAAATTTTCTGCCGTACGATCCAGAGTGTCTCATTTACAGCATGTCCTTTACCACTCTTATGTACTTAAAATTGAACTATCTGCTTCTATCAACCCTAAACTTTTTTGGAAGTTTAGCAACACGTCTACTAGGCACACCCAATTACCTAGTGTTATGCACTTGGGTAAGAATAGCTGCAGTGCTTACTTAGATATTGCCACCTTATTTTCTTCCCATGCTTTTTAATCAATACACCAAGGAAGATTTAAATAACATTCCAACTACCACCACTGGCCTCCAACATCATTCTGTTGTCGTCAGTATCAATTTCACATTATCTGAAATTCTTCTTGCTCTAAGTCAATTGAAGTCTTGTAAAAGGGCTGGTCCAGAGATCCCCAATAGATTTTGAGCAAGTGCAAATTTGCCCTGGTACCACCACTATGTTATATCTTTGATCAATCATTGGATCTGGGGATTTTCCCCACAGGTTGGAAATACAGTAAAGTGGTCCCTATATTCAAGAAAGTTGACAAAAGTGGCGTTTCAAATTATCGTCCTTTCTCAGTGCTGTCGCAAAACTTTTTGAGAAACTTGTGGTTAATTCTTTGGCACCACGCTTTTCCTCAATATCTCAGACTACCAACATGGTTATACTAATAATAGATCTACAACAACTAATGTAGCTATATGTAAAAACTATTTTATTAAAGCATTTGAATTCGGTTCTCAATTCGATGCTATTTACACCGATTTTGGCAAGGCCTTCGACTGTGTTAATCATGACTTATTGGTTGACAAGTTATCATACTCGGGCATCAATGATCTCCTCCTGTCATGTATACGCTCATATCTTTCTGGCAGAAGCCAGAATGTTGTCAGTGGCCATAAATCCAAGCCATTTGTTGTTCTGGTGTTCCCCAAGGCTCCCATCTGGGTCCAATTTTGTTCAATATCTTCATTAATGATCTGCTGTCAAATATAGTAAAATCTTATTGTTTGTGGATGATGCCAAAGTTTATGCCAAGATTTCTGACTTCAATGATGCCTACCACTTACAAGAGGATCTCTCTGCCTTCTCGCAGTGGTGTTCTATAAACAAAATGGAACTCCGTACTGACTGATGTTGTGCAATGACCTTTACCCGGAAACAATGTTGTGAAATTCCCATATTCTTTAAATGCTGAAATGTTGAGCATTGTCTAACATCAGAGATCTCGGAGTGATTTTAGACAGTAAACTTAATTTTTATACACATATTACTATCACAGTGAATAAAGCTTTACATTCCCTGGGTCTGATTGTGTGCAACACCAAATCCTTCTGGTCCCTCACCTATTAATACTTTACAAAACCTTGATTTGTCCTATTTTAGAATATGTCTCTGTCGTTTGGTCGCCTTATACTTATTTATCTGTCAATCATTTGGAAAAAGTACAATGTAAATTTCTATGCCACGTAGCTTTTGTAGAGTATTTTCATCTACGACAATCTAAAATTTTTGTCATTTTTTAGGTTGGTAGCATTTTGTTTTCCTTTTATTGCTTGTTTGTGTCGCGTTACACATTCTTCGATCGTCATTTTATAAGGAAGTAAAACTGAATTATTTTTATAAAATAAATTATTTCTATCTGTGAATTCAACTCGAATTTTATTCAAGACGTCCTCCAACCTCGACACTGGTTATGGGCCCAGTTGACGTGAAAACTGTGTTGATGGAAAAGAAAACATACACATGATTGAAATGTGTAATTTAACAAGACGCTAAAGCTGATCATTTTCGACGTCATATTGGAGGCCATTTGGACGCGGTGTAGTATTTTAATATAACGTGATTAAACTAACGAAGAATAATCATGAGTGAGAACAAATTTGCGATCGAAAAACTGAATGGTGCGAATTATTCATTGTGGTCTTACCAGATGAAAACTATCCTCATGGAGGCTGATTTGTGAACAGTCCTTGAACCTGGAGAAAACAAACCAGCAACGGATGCAACAGACTCTCAGAAGAAGTTATACATTTCTAGACAGTGAAAAGCAATTGCGAAGATTGCCCTTGCAATATGTGACGAGCAACAGATGCACATCTGTGATAAAAACACAGCGAAAGAAGTATGGGACGAGCTTCAGAAACTATAATCACCAAAGGACAGTATGTTTCGTACCGTTCAATTGAGACAACTGTATTCGTACAAGATGAGTGCATGGGTATGGAGAATTACTTGGGACAAATCAACAGAACGATAGCAGATCGTCAAACATTGGCGACATGATAGATGATGGAGATCTGGCAATGGTAATTATGTGTGGTTTGCCAGACGATTATGACAATGTTGCAATAATACTCTATGTAATCTTGCTGCTGACGAGTTTACAAGTGCCACCATTAAGATGAGACTATTAGCTGAAAATGCCAGATGTCGAGACAACACTGAAAATAAGGAAACTGCATTGATGATAAAAAAGTAAGAGGTTACCAAAGTTTAAACAAAAACATTTGACTAAACAAGAGACAACAAAAGGTAAAGCAGAAAATAGTTCTGATGGTAAAATTCAACAAAAGGAAAATTTGTCTGTTATTTGTGTCAAAAGATGATATAATGAGAAATTGTCCCGACCGTAATTGTAAAAAAACAGGATGATGGAAGTAAGATAAATGTTGTTAACATGAGTGTGTCACGTGGCTTCGCAGTGGTGAATAGCGACTCTTGGATAATTGATTCGGGTGCTACTCATCACATGACGCCTAACAAAAGTTATTTTTCGGTAATCGACAAGATGGTTACAGAAGAGGTAACTTTGGCAGATGGCAGCACCATGCCTTCACATGGAAGAGGAACGGTGGATGTGAAAATCAAGAATAGTTCTAACCTAATCCAAGGATTCAGGGCTAAAAATACACTGTTGGCGCATGGAATTGTGCCAGTGAGGACACTGATAGAAAACGACAAGAAAACTTTTTTTTTATGAAAACAGCTTCTTCATTTTGGTTAGAGAAGGGAGAGGATAGCGAAATGGGCGTGGTGATTCAGAGGACTGTGAGCCTTCTCTATCCAACGTAAAATAACGCCGCGCCAGGCCTTGCTGCCCGGGGGGGAGAGGGATTGCGGTGGTAGAATGGATGTTTGGAATCTGAGTTTGACTTAGGGTGCAGCAATAATGATATTGATATTGCACATGTTTATTTCAAATGAATTACATTGGTGTGAGTTATTAATTTTCCTGGCATAAATTGTCCCAGTGCACCTTTACTTGAACTCTGGCTGAGTGGTACCTGGTTCACGTTCTGGCTGAGTGGTATCTGGCAGGCGAGATCTGGAGCGTTGCCGCTCCGGGATGCTGCAGGAACGCAGGACC
Source organism: Acheta domesticus (assembly GCA_031308135.1). Lineage (NCBI taxonomy): Eukaryota > Metazoa > Arthropoda > Insecta > Orthoptera > Gryllidae > Acheta > Acheta domesticus. The sequence goes on along the minus strand of JAHLJT010008756.1, from coordinate 111,268,243 downwards.
CGCACAGTGTCCCACTTAGAGAGCTCTGAAGTAGCCTCACTGCGGGTCAGAGACGTGGCCCAACTGCTGTGGGTACGACCATGGCAACAGGAGTCCCACACGGTCGTGCGCCACCCAAGTTACCCTCAGGTGTGGGAGGTACGGTTTTGGCGTAGTTCACGCCGACGTGAACTAGCACCTATATTGCTGGTGTAAAAGGTGCCGAGCTGCCGAGGGCAGCGTTGCGCTAAGCGCAATGAGACTAATTCTGAACCTAATGGTTCACCCCATGCCGAGCTGCCGAGGACAGCTTCGTGAAACCTGCGCGAAACGCAATGGCTCTCGATCACGCGCTGGGAGCGCACACAAACGTGGTTCCCGGCTGGCGGAGTTTCTAGAAGTGAAGCCTCGCGGGGAATGTGCCGTTTGAGGCTATTTCGGAGACAAGAGGGGAAGGGCATTTTGGAGGGGGTTGCAGGCCCTTCGGTGACCTGCGGGTGGCCGCCGGGGAAGGGGGAGGCCGGCGGCCGTGGGCGCGCCGGCTCCGCGCGGCGGGTGTCTGACGAGGAAAAGAGACGCCTGCGAGGGCTTTGTGGTGTCGAGACGCCAGCGAGGGGTGCCATTTGGCATGCACTTGTGTGTGTGTGAATATATAATTCCCCGCGAGGCTTCACTTGTAGAAATTCCGCCAGCCGGGAACCACGTTTGTGTGCGCTCCCAGCGCGTGATCGAGAGCCATTGCGTTTCGCGCAGGTTTCACGAAGCTGTCCTCGGCAGCTCGGCATGGGGTGAACCATCAGGTTCAGAATTAGTCTCATTGCGCTATTCTCACCGTCCCAGCTTCTTCTTCTGCTCGTACCAGGAAATATATATATATGTATATATATATATATATATGTATATATATATGTATATATATATGTATATATATATATGTATATATATATATGTATATATATATGTATATATATATATGTATATATATATGTATATATATATGTATATATATATGTATATATATATGTATATATATATGTATATATATATGTATATATATATATGTATATATATATGTATATATATATATGTATATATATATGTATATATATATATATATATATGTATATATATATGTATATATATATATATGTATATATATATATATATATATATATATATATATAAAGACAGAACTGCACTGACTTACAGCACGATAATCTCTGAATCTACTGAACCAATACTGATGAAACTTTTATACTAGCTTCCTTTAAAGGTCTGGAGTAACATAGGCTATGGTTTACAACCATAAACCTTAACATATTCACAAAATAATTACTTTTCTGGACATTTTTCGACTAGCATTACATCGTAGATTCAAGAATGCATCAATGTTAATAGTTTAGCTTTGCGCCACCTGAGGCGCACTCTTCGTGAAAACTGAGGATATCTGAGATCTACTGCTCATTTCATCAACAGCCAGAATTATTACGAAATTCGCTGGGGTTTGAATACGGCTATTTACACATGTCCGTGAATGTTAGTTCAGAACGTTTGTGTATCGTTTGAAAGACAGCCGTAACAACAGTGGTAAGGAATGTCAATGTACATGTACATGTATTAAGTAATAATATACAGTATAAGGTAGTTGGCAGTAGTTAGGTTGAGAGCGTAAAAAGTACAATAATGTACAATGTAGTTGAGTTAAGTAGAGATAGTAAAAAGTACAGAATGTATAGTAATGTACAATGTACATGACATAGATATCGTATATTTTCAGAATAACCTCTTATTTACAGAAATTTGTGAATTCTAAATTGTTGAAAACAATGGTGAAGCGGAAGACGCATTTGTCAAAACATACTAAAAGTGCGAAAAGATGGGCTGAATATAAAAGTTCAGAATCGGCTACACAAAGGCAAGAGCAACTTACTGAAGACGACAACACTACAAGGGGAGAAGTCAATTTCAGTAATTCCCTAGGAAGCAGCTCAGCTTTTCATTGTGATCCCCAATTTGATTATTTGCATAGTCCAGATATTCAGATTGGTCATATGGAAAATGTATGTTTTGTGGAGCAAAAAAATGGGCATTCGAACATAATAGCATGTGTAGTTCTAATGGGAAAGTAAAGTTAAGGCCTTTAGTGGAGCCTCATGACATTTTGAAAAGCCTGCTACTTGGTGAACATCCATTATCAAAGCATTTCCTACGCCATTTGAGACAATACAACTGTCTTTTCCAGATGACATCTTTTGGCTGTACAGAACATAAAGAAGGATTTTACATGCCTACATTCAAAGTTCAGGGCCAAATTTATCATCGCATTGGTAGTTTACTTCCAACAACGAACCCTGGATTTCTGCAGGTGTATTTCCTTTCTGAAGCAGACCAAATGTCTTTGCGTCAAAATATTGTACCTAATTTAAATGTAGAAATTGTACAAATGATACAGAGTATGTTGCACACACACAATCAGTATATTAAAAGTTTCAAGGCTGCCATAGAACAAGCACCTCCAAATATTCTGGATTACAAAATCCTTAACCGAGCTGACATTATCCCTGTCAATTATCACAGAGGCTGTTTCAACCAACCAACAACAAATGAAGTGGCTATATTACTGGTGGATGAAGATAAAGGGCACCGAGATATTGTATTGCACAGTAGAAATGGAAGGTTACAGCGTGTTTTCAGAGTTACATCGTGCTTACGACCCTCTTAGTATCCTCTCATATTTGTTAATGGAGAAGATGGGTATTGTATTAATATTCCACAAATAATTTCAGGAAGAGGAAACCAAAACCTTTCAAAGAAAATATCTTGCATGCAATACTATTCTTATAGATTTATGGTGAGGGAAGGTACAGTGAATTTTCTGCTAATGTTCCAGCAATTATTGAATCAGTTTGTTGTTGACATGGCTGCTAATATGATTACAGAAAGACTTGGATATATCAATCAAAATCAAAAACATTAAGAGCAGAGAACTACATTCATCTTCGAGATGCAATTAACAATGACGCTAACATAAATCCACAAAATATTGGACAGCAGGTCATTTTACCATCTACTTTTACTGGTTCACCAAGGTACCTCCATGAAAAAAACCCAGGATGCTATGACATACGTGGGACACCATGGTCGCCCTGATCTTTTTATTACAATGACGTGCAACCCCGAATGGCCAGAAATCAGACATGAATTGTATGTGGGACAGAATCCTCATGACAGACATGATATTATTTCACGTGTATTTCATCTGAAATACCAAAACTTGATGAATTTGATCACCAAAAACCACATTTTTGGCACAACTGTATGCCATATGTCAACAATAGAATGGCAAAAAAGAGGATTGCCCCCATGCTCATATTCTGATTTGGCTTCAAAGAAAAATACAACCAGATGAAATTGACTTAATTATTAGTGCTGAGATACCCAATAAAGAAGAAGATCCTCTTCTTTATTGCATTTTATGTCTGGAGAAATAAAAATTGGCAGAGAAGGAAACGTGGACAACTGGTTGCAGGGCATTTGGGTGTAAGGAAAGATGCTGCTCTTGGAAGAGTTTACACTGTGCATCCAAACTTCACAGAATGCTATTACCTTCGTCTGCTTCTACATCACATTCGTGGTCCAACTTCTTTTGCTATGCTAAAAACAGTGAACAGTATTGTACAGCCTTCTTACCAGACAGCGTGTAAGAAACTGGGCCTCATAGAAAATGATGAGCATTGGAAACACACGCTGAGTGATGCTGCACTTACACAGTCACCATCACATATTCGTGAACTATTTGCGATACTATTGGTATTCTGTCAGCCATCTGATCCAAGCAGTTTGTGGTGTGAATTCAAGGAAGTCATGTGTGAGGATATTCTTTTTCAAAAGCGTTTGCATGAAGACAACCAAGATTTACCATTCTCAGTGGATGTATTCAATGAACGATTAATTATTCTAGAAGACATTATTGCATCTTTCAGTGATAAGCGACTTTGTGATTTTGGTATTCTTGAGCCAAGTAGACAAAGTTCTGACTATACAAGAGATACATATAGTATGTGTGATGTGCATCGATACCTAAAAGAAAATTTGCCAAAATTAGTTCCTGATCAAAGAACAATCTTCAGCGCAGTTACTGACAGTGTTCAAAATGACAATGGTATCCTGTTCTTCATTGATGCCCCTGGAGGCACCGGTAAAACGTTGGTAATCAATTTACTTATTGATAAATGTAGATCAGAGAGAAAAACTGTCATTGCAGTCGCGTCTTCTGGAATCGCAGCAACATTATTAAAAGGTGGGAGAACAGCACATTCTACCTTTAAATTATCTTTGAACACAACTTTTATAGAACAAGCAACGTGTAATGTTAGTAAGAATAGTTCTATTGCAAAGATTTTTCGTGATTCAGTATTAATTGTCTGGGATGAGTGCACCATGAGAACAGAAGCTGTTGACAGAATGTTACGGGATGTACGATCATCTTCCAAATTAATGGGAGGAGTTACTGTTGTATTTTCTGGTGACTTCCGGCAAACCTTGCCTGTAATTGCTAAAGGCACTAGAGCTGATACAATCAAAGCAAGCTTAAAGACATCCCCAATTTGGCAGAATGTTAAAATAATGACTCTCAGTACAAACATGAGGACTTTGTTAACTGATGACTCAGATTCTGCGCAATTTGCAGCATTGCTTCTCGCAGTTGGAAGCGGTTCAGTTACCAATATCAATAGTCAAAATATATTAGTAGATCATTGGTATGGTCACGTGAAGATATAAGAGGATGTGCAAACAATCCTAAATAAGACACACTCATGGTTTTGTGAAAGAGTTATACTGTCTCCAAAAAATGTGGTAGATGAAATTAATCATCAAATCCTACAGCGCTTTCAAGCAGAAACAAAAGAATATCGATCATTTGACACTGTTCTGAAAGATGACGAGAGTGTTCATTATCCATCAGAATTTTTAAATTCGCTCAACTCAGCAGGTCTTCCACCACATATATTAAATTTGAAAATTGGTACACCTATTATATTACTTCGTAACCTCAATGCCCCAAAACTTTGTAATGGAACACGACTTCAAATAATTAAGTTTGCCAACAATATTTTACACACCAGAATTCTTACTGGTCCAGCATCTGGTGAAAATGCTCTAATACCCAGAATTCCTATGATTCTGTCTGATTTACCTTTTCAATTTAAAAGGCTGCAGTTTCCCATTAAACCATGCTTCGCTATGACAATAAATAAAGCACAAAGACAATCCTTCAAGTTTGTTGGTCGATCTTAGAGAAAGCGTCTTTTCTCACTGTCAGCTGTATGTAGCACTCTCCCGTGTTGGGTCAAAAGATAACCAATTCTTGCTTCTTCCAAAAAATAAAGAAAAAATGCCAATGTGGTGTACCCTGAAGCTTTGGTTTAATTTACAAAATGTGTCGTTTTACATAAAACATTCTTCAGTGATTCTGTACATTTGTTGTAATTACATTTTCTTCACATGCCAGTTGTCTTCTTTGCAGTTAATTTTGACCCTGTTGAACTTTGTTTAATTATGAGCTAGAGACTAAGTAGTGCAGTGATATGTAATGCAACAACGGTTATTTAAATGTGGAGACTAATAAATGTGTTGTTTTGTATATCAATTTCTCCCAATTAATGCAATCATTCATTTTTTGCACAAAAAAATAGGCAAATATTAATTTATATAAAAATATTTGTCGATGCAAATAAAATATTCTTGGAGTCCTTGGTTTCTATTTCATTATTCAAATTTCAATATCAGTAGTCTCTAGCACTTCTGATGAAGTTAATATTGATTTGTTAAGTGGTTCAGTACATTGTCAATTTATTGTGTACTAGCTGAAGTACCCGGCGTTGCCCGGGCATTATTACAGAATATTATTAGACAGGAAAACTAATTCCATCTTTTCATGCCATGCGGCTGGGCCTACATCTCTATCTTTCATTGTATCTCTTCTCCGCCCTTCTCCTTCCTGCCATGATCTGTTCGTCTCCGTCCCGATAGCCATGTGTTGTCTTGACCCCCAATTTTTCATTTACTTTTGTATTTATGATTCAACAATTACGTTTGGACATCTACGTCTATATCGCGCTTGAAATCTACCTTCTAGCGTCCTCGTGTGAGAACTCTCACATGATATACTCCGCTTACAATAGGAAGTCCCGTCAAGGTTAAGAGTTCGCAGATCAGTTTCAAATCTTTCTTTATGAATATAAATGAAAAAATATAAAAGAGAGTAAGTTTTACAAGGTGACTATTTATTAATAGCTTTAGTACAATATAGAAAACTCCACAAAAATAATATACGTGAGTGTACAAGTATTTTATTTTGTAATTTAGATTTGTTTATTGTTTTTCGTTATAAAGTGAAAAATATATTGGAGCCGGAACTTTAAATAAAAAAATATTTTTTTGAAGAAAAGTGAGGAAGGTAGATTGGAACTTTCCAGTTGGGGGTCAAGACAACACATGGCTATCGGGACGGAGACGGACAGATCATGGCAGGAAGAAGTAGAGCGGAGAAGAGATACAATGAAAGATATAGATGTAGGCCCAGCCGCATGGCATGAAAAGATGAAATTAGTCTTCCTGTCTAATAATATTTTGTAATAATGCCCGGGCAACGCCGGGTACTTCAGCTAGTATATATATATTCTAACGGTCTTTCCCAACAATTGCCACCCGACTCATGCCTGAAGGGCGTACGCAAATTTAATGCTCTTTCGAGGTTGAATTTTTCTCAGGGCAGTGGATTCTACAGCGGTAAGGAAAATCCAAGGGTAACACACAAGAAACAAATCAAATAACAAAGTAAAAATGTATTTTAAATCATTTGTCATACACTTCGTTTGTGGTGACTTCACACAAACACAAAAAGAACTAGCAATTATATTCTCTGAAATTTTACTCGTGATCACTCACTTTCCGTGCACGGTTTTGCAAATCAACTTCAATTATTTACACTCACATTTACACAACATTCTTTACCCATATTATTCTAAGGTGAAACCAGACAAGTAGTTATCTTTGAAACTTTTCGTTCACCTGTTTCGCTTTAAATTTACATTGAATAATTAAACAACATTTAAGAAATCTTTACGTTTATTGGATGAATATCACTGTTCAATCCTTAAGACATTTAGGGCAAATGACATTATCAAATTGCGCTCAAATCAACTCGCTAAATGAATTCTAGACAGTACCTAAATTCTTTACTTCGCGATCGTTCTATTGTACCGCTTTGGCATGCGGCTGCTATGAACGGCGACCTCAACGTTAAACTTCACCGCTTTCCAGTGTTCAGTTACCTTCCGGCGGCTCGCTGCTCGCTTGCTTTGGTCGACCTCGCCGGCGACGAATTCTTCAACTCCGCGACGTTCACTGATGGTGCGCGCGGCCTCGCTGTCTCGCTTTCTCGCCCTGGCGTTCGCAACCGCGTAACCAGGCGCTCTGAACGCCTCGTGGTCCTTCTCCTCGTCCCGGCCCTATTCTCACCGTCCTAGCTTCTTCTTCTGCTCGTACCAGATTTCTTCTTCCCGTCCCAGCTTCTCCTTCTGCTCGTACCGGATTTCACCTTCTCCGCAATCGAGTTTTTGTTTACGCCCTCGTGCCACTAGTCCTTCGCACGACTGCAATCTTGCGACCGCACGATTAACTTAGTTCATGGACGTCGTGCACTCGATTCATTTAGTAACTGTTTTCTGCGTTCTCGAAGCTCGCCTATTTAATTTACGCTTTTTCTCAACTAACTGCCTACCACCACTGACTGAATATCGCCGCTACTTGGGCCTTTCAAACTAGTATCAAGTTCATTCACAGTTCTTTTATCGTCGCTACTTCGACTAACAACTCATAACTATTTCTACGCGGCTATTCAACGCCGCACTATCGCCGCTATAACTCAAGCAGGAAACACACTTCGCAAACTTTCTGACGAGAAGGGATCTGTGGTCAGCGAATCGGCGTATTTATACTGCGATTTTTGTAGGAAGAGCTCTCAAGATAACTCAAATCCCATCTTCGCGATGGAATATGTCACGGCATTTCGTATCATTCACAGTCGTTCCGCTAGATTTCGCACGATCGCGACCGTATGAAACAGTGCTTGCGATCATGCGACTTCTACCGGCAAGACCGAGAAAAGACGCGAAATGCCGTGACATATTCCATCGCGAAGATGGGATTTGAGTTATCTTGAGAGCTCTTCCTAGAAAAATCGCAGTATAACCGGCCCACCGAAGAGGGGTGGAACAGCCCCGCCTCCCCTCTCCGGCTGACCAAGCAACACGTCATCGTTACGTGCATCGCCGAACGCTGCGCTATCTCGCCGGCGTGTGGCTGCATTCCCAGGTTTCTGGTGCGTTCCGCTCGTTATTTGAATCGTACCAACGCCTTCAACAATGGTTTTATTCTTGTAAAAGTACGTGAAATTCACGTTCGTTACAATATACAGGGTGAGTCACGAAACTTATCACCTCCTGTAACTTTTGAAAGGTTGACGTTATTGCAATGCAGTTTTCACGGAACCGCAGGAGGGTAAGGGGCTAATTGATACGTGCATTAATTTCTATTTTATCACTTGTATTTTACGACATTTTTTAGGTAACTTTGTTTTTTCAAATGGAACTATACATATTTTTTTAGTCCACCATGACGAGCGTAAAAAGACAAATCCAATGATGTACATAGTCATATGTTAGATAAGCATTTTTTTGATTAATTTTGATTTTTGCGACTGGGGTTTAACGGACATTTTGAATAGTCCACTACACAAGGTCACGCAGCGCTCCACCAGCACACGTGCGCCCATGGAAAGGAAGGGAAGGAAAGGGATCTTATTTGAAAATACGAAACATGCGTATTCCAAATATTCACAAAACCATTGCAGTTTTTTCCTGAACTGTGCTTTCCATTCTTCCGCATTTTCAGATTTTCGTCTTTCTTTGATTGAAGGAATTAAAGGATGGAAAATAAGGATTTGTCATAAGTTTGTATCGTAATAAAATTGTTTATAATTTCAACTCCATTTAATGGGGTTTCATGAGGTAAGTATTAATGGGATCTTGAAACAAAGCACAATAAGAATAAATAATTAAAACTGTACAAAAAATATTGCATATTTTGAGCAAACAATTTCAATGTTAATAAGAATATAATAATAACTTAGGGATAGAAATACTCTTATTTCAATAAATACTACTTAAGACAAATCCGTATTTTCAATCCCTAAGAAACACAAAATATCTGAAAATGGATCAGGATGGAAAGGGGAGTTCAGGGGGGAAAAGCAACAGTTTTGTGAATATTTTTTGTATCCTCAAGTAGTCCAATCCCTTCCCTTCCCCGGGCCTGCGTTTGCTGGGGGAGCGCTGCGTGACCTTGTGGGGCTGACAGTTACAATGAAAATATCCGTTAAACACTAGTCGCAAAAAAATCACAATTACTCAAAAAAATGCTTATCTAACATATGACAATATTTATATCTTTGGATTCGTCTTTTTACGCTTGTCATGATAGACTGAAAAAATATGTATAGTCCCATTGAAAAAACAAAGTTACCTCAAATATCTCGTAAAATACAAGTGATAAAAGAGAAATCAATACACATATCAATTAGCCCCATTCCCTCATTCACTTCCGTGAAAACTGCATTGCAATATCTTCAACCGTTCAAAAGTTACAGGGGGTGCTAAAGTTACGTGACTCACCCTGTGTGTGTGTGTGTGTGTGTGTATATATATATATATATATATATATATATATATATATATATTGAAATGTACCGACAACGTCTCGTCATAGACTCTTACGAGATCGTTGGCATTATTCATCTAAGATGGTTATAATCGTGACCCGTTCCGAATTTATATTAAAATTTTGGGCGCTAGGAACAGGTTACGTTAATTAAAAATGACCAATGCTTCCACAGCTAATTTCAACAAATGTATAAATGTCCGGCTAGCTGGGTCAATGGGTCCCGTTATGGATAATCGCTATCGCCTTGATAGCCGATTACTTGATCTGCCAACTGTACAGTATGGCGAGGAATCTGAAAGGGAATAATTATCTATTTCTACCTATTTAACAATTTTGATTGACTAAATGAAAATCTTTTCATTTCCAAAAGAAAAAAAATTCAACATTTTATTTACACTATTAACAATTGTCTTGACCTTAGGTCATGACCTCGTTTTAAAATATATATCTTTTGTACTGCAGTCTTATTTACCGTCTTGGTCGCCGACGCCCCGAAGTCTCTTCTCACTTAGATGTAGGCGATCCCAAGTTCCGCTTCTCTCTCCTAATCTTGCGACGTTGTCGACGCATCCAGCCCTCACTGACTAGAATATCTACCTGTTCTTAATTGGTCTTCAGAGTTAATAAAAAACTTTCAAAGTCCTAATCGAACTTCCCGTTGCACATCAACTTCCAGATTCCGAAAAACTATTGAGTCTCACTCGACGCTTACAAGTCCTACTTCACTAATGTTGATCTCGCGAGCGATCTTCACTACTCGACGACCACTATCAGAATGTCCAGTTCTCCCTGTTCTTTCGCCCTCAAAGCTTCGGTATCCGTCCTTCGTTCCTCTTTTTTAAAATAAAACGACAAAATTAGACAGTCTATTCTCCCTTAGCCAATCCATTCATCTCTTATCAAACCAAGTAGCCACGCCCCCGACAGTCATTCCTTTTCAGACCAATCACATATTATTTTATTTGTCTATCTAGCCAGCGCCCCCATCTCTTCAAGGCCTGAATGCAGTTTGTTGACCCTGCCAACCAATGCGCCGGCGTTGCTAAGGCTGTATATCGCCATTCGCATACCCTTTTGTCCACCCCATTTACAACCAATATTATTAACAAAATATTATATATTTTGGTAGATCACAATATATATATATATGTGTGTGTGTGCATTTTCAAGTTCAAACCGTTCAATCAGTTTCTCAATGTAGTCTTCTTCTTGTGTCAATATCACACTTCCATCGTCTTCTTTGTTGAACTTTACTCCCAACATGCATGACAAATCTCCAATATACTTGATGTCAAAACCAGAGTTTCGACATGATGATTATGATATTTGTAAAACTACGATTTACAGCCACACAATAAAAAGAATGGCCGGAAACTGTAGTGAGTGAGAAACGGCGTATTGTGTGAGAGATCTCATCCCTACTCCGTGCTGCTTAAGGGGTCAGAAGCAATGTTGCCAGATGTGAAACTTCCGATTGCGAAGTTTTAAGTTAATGTGGATTTCTTCTAATGAATTCGGATTTACTAATATAATTTAAAAATAGGGGAAAACATCAATAATTCATATATCGACCTAGAATTCCGTTTTATGAATTAAATAAATGCGATATTGTCTCACTATATTTGTTTTATGTTTGTTCTCACTATATAAAATGTTCTCGATTCATCCAAGAAATTAAAGATATAAAATATCAGTATTTTTGTTATAAATGTACTTTCAATTTATTTTTAATATCAGTTTAATATGAAGTCAAGTAACGTAATTTCAACATTTTTAATTTCAATATCCCGCGAAGTGCATCATTTCTCCGGCTTAAATAAACGCAGTAAGTATCCGAATGACGTTCCGTATTCTTATTTGGCGTATTCGAAAACGAGTAACCAACATGTCATCTATTTGTCTCTGAATCTCTATCAGTAAGACAATAAAACACGGAGTTCACGACTACACCTTGGTGCTTGGTCTTAAATTTTCGAATACGACAATTGGATTAACCTAATGATTGGTAGATTGGTGTTTTATTGCTTTCTACTTAAATCGAATAGAGAGAGAGGGTATTTTGAACATTCAAACTTCAACCAAAGTTAGCGGGACATCTAACGATCGTTGTAATAACTGAGGAAATGGATTTTATCCAGTATCATGGAAATGCAGATTTTTTTTTGCATCCTCATCGCTTAATGCGGATTAGGTGTTAATAATACGGTATAAAATGCGAAAAGGCGGTACATTTGGCAACACTGGTCAGAAGTGACGCCGGTAGACGCCTTGCGGGGATACTGATCAAGTGATAATTACATAATGTAAATGAATCAAGATTTTCTTTACCTATTGTTGCACTAAATGGCAGTAAAAACGAAAATCTATGTATTAAAAGACGGCAGGAGAAATAATTAACGATAATAAATAAATCATCTCTAAATAACAATCAATTAAAAATTGTTATAAAATGCATGTACACATTTTTAACTGTTCAACAATGAATCTGTTCCCCATTTTGTACATTCGAGAATTTAATATCAACTTTCGAAGGTTAACTAAACATTAATTAATTAAGGCTAATTAAACATTTCGCAGCAACGAACATCACAAATTATTAAAACAAAGTTCCTAGTCCCAATGTCATATCTACCTGTAGTCAAATAGCAATTGCTGTGCCTTTTTTCCCTGCTAATTATAGAATTAATGATATATTAGTCTCTAATATGCTTAAGACTCCTCAAACCTATCGCAACAATATATGGCGGAGACATTTTTCTAGCTGAGCCTGGCAGACGTTGTTCTGCCCATATATCTCTTTTTCTCCTTCCTCTTTCTTTCTCCGTCTCTCTCTTTCCCCGTCTCTTTCTCATTCTATCTCCGTCTCGCTCTTTCTCCGTCTCGCTCTTTCTCCGTCTCGCTCTTTCTCCGTCTCGCTCTTTCTCCGTCTCGCTCTTTCTCCGTCTCGCTCTTTCTCCGTCTCGCTCTTTCTCCGTCTCGCTCTTTCTCCGTCTCGCTCTTTCTCCGTCTCGCTCTTTCTCCGTCTCGCTCTTTCTCCGTCTCGCTCTTTCTCCGTCTCGCTCTTTCTCCGTCTCGCTCTTTCTCCGTCTCGCTCTTTCTCCGTCTCGCTCTTTCTCCGTCTCGCTCTTTCTCCGTCTCGCTCTTTCTCCGTCTCGCTCTTTCTCCGTCTCGCTCTTTCTCCGTCTCGCTCTTTCTCCGTCTCGCTCTTTCTCCGTCTCGCTCTTTCTCCGTCTCGCTCTTTCTCCGTCTCGCTCTTTCTCCGTCTCGCTCTTTCTCCGTCTCGCTCTTTCTCCGTCTCGCTCTTTCTCCGTCTCGCTCTTTCTCCATCTCGCTCTTTCTCCGTCTCGCTCTTTCTCCGTCTCGCTCTTTCACAGTCTCGCTCCGTGTTGTTAACATTTAATAGCAGATTCTGGACATTGCTGAGCAGGTGCGTAATATGGAAAAACACCGTGTAGCGGGTGAAATACCTACCGTGTGTAGCGGGTTGCCTAAAACGTTTGGTGCGAAAAATTAAAAAAAAATTGGGGTGGACCACTCTTATCGCTAAGGGGTATAAAAATAGATAACAGCCTATTCTCAAACCTACTGAATATACATATAAAATTTCATCAAAATCTGTCAAGCCGTTTCGGAGGAGTATGGTAACTAAAACTGTGACACGAGAATTTTATATATAGAGAAAGAGAGAGATTAAAGATGATACGAGACTTTGTTACAGCATCTCTACTTTCATATGTGGGGAAAAAAAATATATTGAGATGCAAAGTGAGGAAAGCATAAACGGAATGCTTAGCTTCCCTTCCCGTTCGGTCTGTGGGCGAGTGGCAGGACCTGGCTGTCGGGGCTCCCGTCGCGGCCAGGCAGCGTGTGGGCACACAGACGGGTGACGTGAAGGCGTGGAAGGGGGAGTGGGGTGAGGTGTTTTTCCAAATTTGACTTCACGACGCTCCTATTCATCCGATTTGCATGATTGAAACGGCGTTGGATTCTGGAAGCTGGTCGCCATCGCACTATAAGCCCACATTTTTGAAATTGTTCCCGGAAGTACGAGAAAAAAATTTAAAAAACTTAGTTTCTGCTAGGATTTTTGGAAAAAGGGCATCGTAGCGTAATTTCTATTTTAAAAAGGAGTCAAATGCCGTTTACAGATCGAAAATCAAATTGGTTCAGACTGTCGGCAAAGTAAGTTTAGCTTATTTTGTTGCTGCCACATGGTAGCGGCAAATTGAACTATTATAGGTACATTTAGCCTTGAGAAAACGGCGTTTAAGTGCTTCTAAAAATGCGAAATTTAAAGTTCTTTTTCTCGGAAAATTTTTGAGTTTTCAAAATACTTCATTTGAAGCACTTCAAATATAATTTTTACAAATTCCTGGCATTCTTCATATTAAAGATGTGAGAGATCTTTCAAGAAAATTATATTTCTGTAATTTTTGGAAAAACAAAAAAATCATCATCTTCCTTTACGGATTAGGCATATTGCCTGTTCCAGCCTCTTTCCATCTCATTCTTGGCCTTCCAATGTTTCTTTTTCCTTGCATCTTATGATTTAGAGCTTGCACTGGAAGTCTTGTCTTGCGGCATATTTTCAATATGTGTCACCCATTGCTGTCTGTACTTCTTAATGTTGTCATGTATTGTTTCTTTCCGCCCTAGTTCCTCTCTTATTTTTTCACTTTTTATTTGGTCTCTTAATTTACTTTAGCCCTTTACTCCTCTCAGAAATCTCATTTCTGCTGATTCAAGCCTCCTACAATCTTGTTTTTGAACCCAAGTTTCTCATCCATACAGTAAAACTGGGAGGGCCATTATATCATAAAATTTTAACAGGGTTTCTTTTCGTGCTTTCTTTTTAAATGTTCTATTTATGGTTCCACATAAAACAAAAAAAATACCCCAAAATAAACTTTACGTCATATTAAAGAGTGCATTTGGCATTCTCCGTTCCAAAGTTAGAAGAAAAAAATTGGAGCTATTTATGAGAAAAAGCGTTTGAGCGTTTCTGAAAAATGCGAAATTTTGAGCTAGTTTTCACAGAAAACGGTTGAGTTTTCGAGTAGCTTTATTTGAAATTATACGAGTATAAAACACATGTACTCATTAATACAATAAAGTCAACAAATCGTCGCTAATGTAAATATTAAGGACGTGAGGGCGTTGTTTAGACAAACATTTTGCTTTCAATTGGTTTTTCAGTATCAACGACCCACAAAGCAGGGATTCTGGCTGCACGACGTGTTAATTCCCCCCCCCCTTAATTGAGCAACTGGATTTATCCACTTTTAGGTACCAGGGCCTTGTAATAGAGTTTTTTCTGCGGAAAATCAGCCGTTTTTTCGCGCAGCATTACATAACTTTCCCAATACTATACGTACGCATAATATAGGTGAAAGTTCATGTAAACTGAATGTCACAATCTTTCTCGTACGTTAGTCTTCTAAACTACCAAAAGTTTGAATTAAAAATTTGGAGCAGTTTTTGAGAAAACTGCCTTTTTAATCTCGACTAGCTTTTAGGTTATGCTTTATTCCTTTCTCAGCTTCCATCTTTTGCCTCTTAAAGGGCATTTTTTCACATTTCCTCAATTTCTTTTTGGCTAATGCTAGAACTGAAACCATCGTATTCTTATTACTGTTATAGAAGTGTAAATCCCATGTCCTATCTGGATGGCAGAGATGGTTAATTGGTGATTATGGACTCAGCTCTTCGGAGGGAAGGTTCGCTGGTTCGAGTCAGTCCTGGGGAATTTGTCACAAGTCTCTGTTGGCGCGGAAAATTATGAGAATTCTATAAACTTTATTGAAAACCAATTGAAGGAATTCTGATCACAAATACTAAGATAAATGAACTGGAAGTGATTCTGATTCTGGAATTTTTAACTTTTAAACACATCTCTTGTTGAATTTGTAAAACGTATGTACCATTATGTCAATTGTTGTCATTCTGTGGATGTGTATGAACCGAGATGAGTACAATAATGAATATATACACGTTATTTGATATATTCATTATTGATCTTTACTAACACACCCTTTGATATCCTTAACGTCTGACTGGGAGTGGTGGCGGCTCAGGGCATCAAGTAATGGCATTGTAGTGCCACTGACATGTGAGTCCTAGGTTCGTGTCCTGATGATGGTAATATTTTCGGTTCTGGCCAGATAGCTAGGCCGAGATCTGTTGCTGTGTGGAGGATAATTCTAGCATCCGGATGGTTTGATCGGTGGGTTTCCGTGGTGTCTGTAATTTACTCCGGCCGAATGCCGGGGCATGACCTTACCAAACGAGGGACGGACCCCGCACGATCATTTCTTTCCATTCCTTGTTATATCCTACCCATTTCTTATACATACGCATGCGCTACGCTAACACATGCCGAGGGACTGGTCAGGAGCTTAGAGCTTACTCCAATTGGGGGAGCCCGTCTAGAGGGAAGTACCTGATTGGCGAAAAGCCCGCTAGTGGACGGTAGGTCGGTGCCGGGTTTAGCCATCCGCTGGGGGAAGATCACCCCTACCGCCGGAGCAAAGACATGTACCACACTTACGGAACTAATTACCTTAGCCGTTGACGTGCCCGGAATCACAATCAGTCAACCTAACAACAATCAGTCCAACTTTGAACAACTAGCGCCTAAACCGTTCAGCGGATTTTCTCCAAAATTGGTATTCCGTGATCGATCTGAACGGGCTGAAAGCTTTGGGAGTTTCTAACAGTTATTTTGATTGTTGGGGGCTTTTTACATTTACCTAGCATTATCTGGTATTTTACATTAACGTATTTAAGCATCTGCGCGTGTTCGACCCATACAGGTTCATACACTTACGGGACCAATGACCCCAGCAGTTGACGCGCCCAGTATCACCCTCCATCAACCAACCAACCAACCAACCTACCTACCTAACAGCCAGCAGGCCGTCTGTGGACAACTGTAGCGTCTTAACTGTTTTAAGGATTTTCTCCCGAAATTGATACTCCCTGAATGATCTGAACGGACTGGAGACTTCGGGAGTTTCTAAGAGATATTTTAATTGTGAACGGATTTTTACATGAATCAGCCATTTACCTTTTTTGCCTCTACCCGAGTTCGATCCGTACGGCGCCTGTGTGGCGTAGTGACGTGAGTGTCGGTAAGATAATTTTGAGGATCTGAGTTCCGGCTCCGGAGTGGAGAAGAAATTTGGTGGTTGAAAAAAATTTTGTTGGTTTATGTTGTATAATATTGCATAGCATTTAGAATTAATGCGAGAAAGTACTTTGGAAGCTCCTGTTGTTAAAATGACGTTCTACAGTTACAAACGTAATGACGTTTTCGCACTCTATTTCTAATTTTCTGAGTGAATCTGGACAGATTGATGTAGTATAAACAGACTACCAAAGCGTTCGATACTCATGATCATGGTGTTCTATTAAATAAATTACGGAATCTTGATAATCCAGTCAATTATTTAAAGCATCTCTTTTCGTATCTTTCATTCCGTACAATAATAGTTCAATACGCAGGTTATTATTCTGATTCATACTCTCCTTTATGTATACTGCAAGGTTCTATTCTGGGTCCTCTACTTTTTACCATTGTTAATAACGATACTGGTAATGGTTTAACGTCATATATTTTGACTTATACTGATGATATCAAGTTATATCTGCCAATTACCTTATATCGAGATTGTAGTATACTTCAGGATAATGTAAATGTTTTTTACTTCCCCGTATACGTACGTATACACGGAGTGATATACGTAGTGTAGGGAAAGTTATGTAATGCTGCGCGAAAAAATGGCCAATTTTCGGCGGAAAAAAATTAATTGCCGGGCCGTGAAAACGAATAAGTGGATAAAACCAGTTGCTAAATTAAGAAAAAAAAGCCTCTTATCTCGTGGTTTGGTCAAAATCCATGATTTGTTGCTTCTTTATACTTAAAAATCGATTGACGGCATTCCGTCCGTCCGTTGGTCAACGCTAGCGCCTAAAGCGTTCGGTCGATTTTCTTCAAAATTGATATTCCCCAGTCGATCTGATTCTAGTCGAAGCTTTGTGATTTTGAAAAAGATTCTTTAAAATTTGGGGGTACTTTATATGAAGCCCCCCGGGGATTTTCAACATTTTCTCAAAAACTGCTCCAAATTTTTTCTTTAAATTTCTTGTATGAATAGAGGAAAATACACTTTTTAACATGGCATAGGTCCGATTTTCACGTACAGCTCTGAATTTTCGAAAATTGTGAAAGTTTGAATTTTTTTTCGGCGTCTTTCTCCAACTACAAAATTGAAGATAGAGATTTTTTCTTCAAATAAAATTCGTTCTGCATATTGAGTTCTTTAATAAAGGTCATGTAAATGTTTTTCACAATTTTTTTAGTTTTCGTGCAATATTGCGTGCAATATGTGCAATTTTAAAAAATTACAAAAACAAAATTTTCTCAAAAACGGCTCCAAATTTTTTCTTTAAACTTTTGGTAGGGATAGTGGTAAATGTACTCTATCAATGACATAAAAGCCATTTTGGTCTATCGGTTGGTTTTTTCAAAAATTACCAAAATGTAAATTTTTTTACTTGTCTCTCACGTCGTTAATATTTACATTATCGGCGATTTTTTTACATTATTATATTTACGAGTATATATGCTTTAAATAATGTCAAGTAAAGTTTCTCGAAAACGCTACCGTTTTCTGTGAAAGGTAGCTCAAATTTCGGCATTTTCAGAAATGCTCAAACGTCATTTTCTCGTATATGGCGGCAATTTTTTTCTTGAAACTTTTGTAACGGATAGTGCTAATTACACTCATTAGTATAGCGTGAAGTTTATTTTGAGTTTTTTTTGTTTTTTTTCAAAAATTATATAAATGTAAATGTTTTGAAAGATCTCTCACATCTTATATGCACATTATCCGCAATTTGTAAAGATGATTATATTTGTGAGTGTAAGTGCTTCAAATAACTTCAAATAAAGTATTTTGAAAACTCAAAACTTTTCTGTGAAAATGAGCTTCAAATTTCGCATTTTTAGTAGTGCTAAAACTCCATTTTCTCTTAAACGGCACATAATTTTTAAAAGAAAATTGCCATTTACGGCTAGGTTTTTGTGTTCTTTAATATTCTAAAATTAATGTTTCTGTTCTACCAATAGGAAACCGAAAAATTAAGAAAATGACAAAAAAATGTACTTTTGGCGATGATAGATGGTAGCTGGCCAGAAAGAGTATGTGGCAGTTCCGAATAGCTAGCGAAGACCCAGGAAAATAGAAAACTAATACGGGAAAGTCTGTGCCATTCTGTTTCTGTTTTTTGACAAATAAATAAATAAAATAAATACGGCCATGCTTAATTTTTTCAAAATACGAGTAGTTTTTCTTTAATTTTGTGACAAACGTAATAGGCCGCTGTAAATTTACTGCGCTTCGGACAGCTGGATGCGTCGTAAATTAGAATGTGCAATTTTGTATATTATTTCTTTCTTCGTTTCTTACATTCGAACTTTGTTATAGACTTACACATTAATATTTTAGAAATTGTTTATTTTGAACTATTTGAAATAAGTAAAAAGAATTAATAGCTCTCAGAATAGCGACAATGCAGGGTCTGCAACAATGGAATTCACTTTGCGCTCGCGAATATCTGTGAATTAGTGTCATTGTTGTGACCTAATGGAGCTGTATGAAAAGGAGTTATAATTGTCTAATTTATGTTGATATTTGCAGGCAAATATTTAGTTTTGCACCAAATGCTGTACCATTTGTAGTGAGTAGAGAATTTGTTGCATGGTTTTAAAATACTCTTCCCTAATCATGGCCCAATGGAAGGCATTTCTATATTTCCAGGGTATCAGGCTTCTTTTTCCAATACAAGGTTACAAAACTTTTGCATTCTATTTTTGTGAAGTTGTAGAATTCACATAGTTCTGACAACACTGCATTGGAAATAGTGAGTTCCAAGCGAAGATGTTAGTAGCGCATAAAGTGCAATATTACAGTACCACTTAGCTGTTTCCTCTAATACGGGAAAGTAAGTGCTGTTGTGGCACCACTAGTTATGAGAATTGTGTTACACTTAAACTTGCTCTAAATCCCAGTAAGTGTAATGTAATGTCATATTACAGATCAACGCCAATGAAGTATGAATATTCAATTAAAAACATTACTTTAAAATCGGTTCATTTGGCCAGGGATCTAGGGGTCATTTTTGACCGTTAGCTGATATTTACAGCACATATTAGTCTTGTATTGAGCGTTAATAAAGCACTTGGTTTTCTCATGACGTTGGGGAAGAAAATTAAAACCATATTTGTTTTAAAGACGTAAGTTTTTTGCGATTGTGAGATTAAATTGGAATACGCTTCGGGAATATGTTCGCCTGATCGTAAAGGGCTTCGAAAAGGTCTGGACAATTGTCAGATAAGATTTATGAAATATTTAGAATTTCGAGATATGGACTCGCGGAATCGATAATGATTATTCTCAAAATTTAGTGTCGTGAGTTTAGCAGATAGACGATAATTATCATAGATTGTTCTCTTCATTAAAGTGTTGAGAAAAATTACCAGTGATACATGGAATGATTTCACTATCGGTTCCGTAATACGGACATCGTACTGCGAGACCATTTTATAATCTTATCTCAAATGATAAGGTAATTCGTACTTCATATGCCTGTAACAAGTAACGTACTTCAGCATCCGAGTCACTGACCCCCATCTCGATCAGGTTTTTGTCCAGTTTCCCTG
Source organism: Acheta domesticus (assembly GCA_031308135.1). Lineage (NCBI taxonomy): Eukaryota > Metazoa > Arthropoda > Insecta > Orthoptera > Gryllidae > Acheta > Acheta domesticus. The sequence continues at coordinate 111,247,755 of JAHLJT010008756.1, read as the reverse complement.
ATCCATTGAGGAGCAAATCCTGAGATGGCCTCTTGTTTTACTTCTGGACGTAAATGTAGATTCATTATGCGGGTTTTGTTGAGCACTCCTTTCGCTTGTAGTGGTAGGACTAGAACTGAGGGCGAGCTGCTATTTTGTTAGCGATGCAGAAAAATCAAATCAGCAGTTCGTTTACCGTTGCAATTATGTTTTCTACAACTCGGGAACGAAAATGACTAGTTTTTCAAATGTTGCTAATCTCGCGCCTTTTTTCCCATTCTGGACCTCAAGAAAATGTGCGCAGGTAATCTCCTCACATGGTTTTTACTGCTTTTGACCAAATAAATCAAAATTTTTATAAAATGGCCTAATGTTAAATTTATCAGTGCTGAAAGTGATTTTAAGACCTTTGCCGACTCACTTAGTGCAATATAGCAATAAACTTCACGTACAACAATAGAGTTTAGCTCATTTTCTTTTCCATTTATTATAACCAGTTGGCATTAATTGTAATTTTTTTATTTATTGTAACTAGTTGCTATTATTTTTACTTGATATTACTTTGTTAAATGTTTTGATCTTTGTTAAATATAAGCATATATATATATATATATATATATAAGCATAATACATTGTGTACATCTTGTAGAATATATAAAGAAAAAAATAAGACAAATATGTTAAAAACAATTTAGTACGAATTTTTTTCCGGCAGGTCATCACATTTGGCTGTAATGACGAAGGAGGCCTTGGCAGAGAAACGTCTGAGGAAGGTTCTGAATTCAAGCCTGGAAAAGTGGAATTGGCTGGAAAGGCAATTCAGATTACAGCCGGTGATTCTCATTCTGCTGTACTTCTTGATGATGGTAGAGTGTTTGCTTGGGGATCTTTCAGAGTAAGTAATTATAACGGCTGTAACATTTATAGCAGGGGTCCTCAAACTTTTTAAAAGGGGGGTCCGGTTCACTGTCCCTCAGGCCGTCGGAGGGCCGGATTATATAGTGCGATTTTTCTAACTCTGCCTCTCAAGCCCCTTTGGCCGATCGCACGGCATTTCGTCTTTCTCGGTCCTGCCGCTAGATGTCGCATGGTCGCAAGCACTGCTTGATAAGGTCGCGATCATGCGATATCTAGCGGCGTGACGGAGAAAGACTCGAGGTACCGTGACATATTCCATCGTGAAGACAAGTCTTGAGAGGCAGAGTTAGCAAAATCACACTATAGTGCCCATAAAAAACCTATATGCACTTAAATATGCCGCATACATCGAAATATGCAGTTAAAGAAAAGAATCCCAGAAATATGCAATTATATTTGTTTTAATTTGGAGGTAGTTGAAGTTATATAAATTTCCTTTCGATATGCGCAATCACGAAAATTATGCAATTGCATGATGTTCCGCGGTCTAATAATAACAAACGCTATGAAATATAAATTATTGACTTACCTACCCGACAACTGGAATTTGCAGTTAAAGTTCACAAAATTCCTCTCAATGAATTGTGTGTAGCACTCACCCTCGCGCACCATAATGAACAAACGAATGTTTGAGAAAGACAGTGTTGCCAGCACTTCATTGCTCTAATAGCGCTGTAAGTACTTCTAAATGACGAAAAAATGAAAAACTCAAATAATTTTGTGATACATGTTGAACAATTACAAGTTTACTCGTACATATAAAACAATTTTATTTATAATTATATGGTGAAAGACGTGCCAGTTTGGAAAGCAATGGTTGGTCACATATCACATGTTACTGTGGGACTTCCCTGGACTGAGTGGAGTAGGTCAGATTCACGACCTGTCAAAACGTCTGAGGGCCATTTCTAACACTACTATCGCTTCAGGCAATGACAGGCCTACCGCTAACATGGTCATACCGCGAGCAGATCCCAAACTTCCTCAGATTGCGCTGGGGGAATGTACAGCGCGGTAAAGAGGATAACGCAAATCATCGATATTGCTTTATTAAAAACAGTTATTAAAAAAAACACCTATGTTTTGGCAAAAAAATGTAGATGTGAAGAAAATATCGAAAGCAAAATATCGATGTTTCTTGTGGAAAACATCTTTGTTTTAAAACCATCGATCTTTTTTGCCATCCCTAGACACCCTAACTCATAATAAAAAATGTGCGGATTTTAAGAAAAATATTCTTTAAACCATAAAAACCCGGCGGGCCGTGTAAATGTCCTCAGCGGGCCGCAGTTTGAGGACCCCTGATTTATAGGATATCAATATGCAGGTGATTGATAGTGCCACAATGTTTTGCTTTATTGCCTTCCAGCTTATTGAACACTTTCCCAATTTTACAGGAAATCCTGCATAAGATTAAGAATCTCACACAGTGCTTCAACATGCATCCGAACTCAGTTCTAAACATACTTTTACCTCGTTAATTCTTAATTTTATGTCTTTTGTTCCTTCCAAAAATATCAATTGTAACAAATCCTCTTTTACTGAATGTCTAAAATTTGATTGCCCTAGCCAGCTCAATAAATTAATAATTTATACAATGGGTTCGTATTTTGCCACTCTACAATTTGCTTACCAGTTTCAGCATGGGCCACTCGGAAGACGAGAAACCTCTGAAAGTTATTCTTTATGCAAAGATTGCTAGCTACAGATTATGCAGGATAGCATAATAATCGTGTGATCTGATGTTCATTAAACAGTAACAGATTGATTTATTCAACTGATTTTCTTCGATAAATTATTTTGGTCATGACCTTTTTTCTGAATGTCTAATCAGGTTTTACGGTACCAAGAACTCGCTTCTCAAATGTCGCCACGTAGATCTTCTGATGACAGTCCTCTGGGCGCCGCGTTGTCAGCTCTTCTTTCTTGCTACCACTATCTTGTCTAATACTTATCGTCGATATTCACTAATAAAGTCCCTGTCGCGAACAGTTCTATCTCGTGCATCAGATGTGCACCTACCCACGAACTTATTCGCCTCGAGCTCCACTAAACTATCTATACGGCGCTGATTCTAATATATCCGTATCTGCTGACTCATTCACAGTCCTATCATTCCCTCGCTATGGAAGTTAGAGTTCAAACTTCTAAAGTTCCAAATTGCTTGTCACACGCAATTATATCTAAACCAACCTTTTGGACGATGCCTTCTTCCTCTCAAGAGACAATCTTTTTTATTGTTTTTCCCAGAAACCCTCTCACCATGTTTACCGGTTCCCTAGCAACCACATGCGACTGATCTTTCCCCTATAATACACCTATAATCGAACATTTTCCGTAAATATTGTGTATTCAAGTTTTGGTATATTACAGCTTCCCTCCTCCTAAGTGTCAATTCATTCGCTTTAGCTCAATAAATGACAAGACTTATTACTTCGTAAGTCGCGTAATGCACTTCACTTGCGTCTTTTGAAAACTGAGACAATCTAGTACACGTATTATACCAAGCCATTCCGACTTCCGGTTACTATATAACCACTACGCCCTAGTATCTCTTGATACATTTTTGTTACCAAAATCATCTAGCCTCAATCCAACTATGATCACACACAGACACGGTAACTCTCGCACGCAGACACGGTAACTCGCACGCAGACACGGTAACTCGCACGCAGACACGGTAACTCGCACGCAGACACGGTAACTCGCACGCAGACACGGTAACTCGCACGCAGACACGGTAACTCGCACGCAGACACGGTAACTCGCACGCAGACACGGTAACTCTCGCACGCAGACACGGTAACTCTCGCACGCAGACACGGTAACTCTCGCACGCAGACACGGTAACTCTCGCACGCAGACACGGTAACTCTCGCACGCAGACACGGTAACTCTCGCACGCAGACGCGGTAACTCTGGCACGCAGACGCGGTAACTCTGGCACGCAGACGCGGTAACTCTGGCACGCAGACGCGGTAACTCTGGCACGCAGACGCGGTAACTCTGGCACGCAGACGCGGTAACTCTGGCACGCAGACGCGGTAACTCTGGCACGCAGACGCGGTAACTCTGGCACGCAGTCGCGGTAACTCTGGCACGCAGTCGCGGTAACTCTGGCACGCAGACGCGGTAGCTCTGGCACGCAGACGCGATATGTCTCTCGCACGCGCAGACGCGGTGAGTGTCTCTCGCACGCGCAGACGCGGTGAGTGTCTCTCGCACGCGCAGACGCGGTGAGTGTCTCTCGCACGCGCAGACGCGATGAGTGTCTCTCGCACCCAATTTAAACAATTCGACTCCTTTTTTCTCGCTTAATTTTTCTGTCTAAGCAAATATATTCATTTCTTTTGTAAATAATAAACAATTTACATGTTTCTCGATGTGATTCCATGCTTCCGTAATGCAAATTTTTGCCCAGAAATAATTTTTTCAAACCAATTTTTGAGAGCTTATAGTGGCTTAACCATTCGGAATATTCACATAGTTAATTCGACAAAATCTATTATATATATTCTAGCGTTTCTCCCATATTTAATAATATCACACAATGGGTGATACGCAGAATGAATGCTTGCTAGCGAGCTTTCTATTACCTCAGGGCAGTGGGATCTTTTTTGGTGATAAGGAATATCCAAACACACATAGATAAATGGAATGAAACAAAACACATTAATTTTAATGGTCTGAAATCAACACTGTACAAATTTCTGTGGACTCAGAAAAACAATGAAAAACAATATATGACCTTTTTCGGTTTGACTAGCGTGCGTCCGATTTACGAATGATGTAATTGATTTAAATAGGCGGGTACTACACTTTTACTTACGGTAAATACTCATATTTGTGCACAGTCGTACTAAACCTTCTGACCACTGAACTTTTCTTTTTACAACAAATTATATGAACATTTCTCCTTTGTAAAACTCTTAATATTTACCACATTATGACCTGGTTTTAAACACTCATTCACAAATTCCCCTTTCTTTTTTCCCCTTTTTACACACACATTAAACATTCACTGCAATGACATTATTACTTTTCAAGGCATTAGTCAAAAAAAATGTTATTTTATTGACTTGAATGGCTAGTAAAATTCTTTCCCTTATCAACGTTCAACTAAACCACTTTCGCCGGCATTCGCCTGGGCTGTCAATCACTTGCGGCCCAGCGCTAGTCACAACAACGATCTGTCGGTCTAGTGCTGCTGGTTAATATGCTGGCGATCAAGGGGCGGGCAATCAAGAAGAATCGCGGTATTTATACGTATTTTCTCCTCCACGAAGGGGGCTTCTCCTTCCTCCCTCTCCGACGGGACTGGCGCGCTGCACGACCCCCTTCCTTACTTGGTAGCAAAGTGCCGCAATCCAACGCCAGGATCGCTTGTGATTGCTGTAGCGCTCGCTCCTACGGAGTTTGAGGCGTTAGTTTTCGATGCAAGAACATTGGCATCAAGAAAACAGTTTTTAAAATGGGTTTAGTGGTGCCACAAACCCCATGAACACCCCATTTTTCGGCCTTTTTTGCTACTTTTTAGAAAATAACAAATATTATTTAATGTGATTTTTATCAACGGGTTTTTGGGTTGAGGTGATGCCCACGTTACCCCGCAACACTTTTATGATCATCGAACAATACTTATTGGACTCAGTGTGTCATATTAGCTCGAATATGTCCAATTTTGCGTTAAAACCTATAGAAATATACTCTTTTCAATTGGCCATAACTCCGTAAATATTTATCCAAAATACTTTTACTTTAGATAAGATTAGAGCTAAAACCTCTACTTTACGAACCTTGCTTCGCACGATGCAATTATTTCACTGCTTTCGGCTAAAATCGGGCCGCGCGCCATCACTATTTACGACCTACATTTGTGTACGATGTCTTTATTCACTACTAGACTATATTGAAGATATTTGTTGAGACTTAGCGAAAAAAAGTTAGTTTTCGAGGCAAGAATAACATCGGTATCAATAAAACAATTTTTAAAATGGGTTCAGGGGGGCCACAAACCCCATAAACAACACATTTTTCGGCCTTTTCGCTACGTCTTAGAAAATAACGAATAAATATAATGTAATTATCCTTTTGGCTGAGGTGATGCCCAGTTATTCTACAACCATTTTATGATCATCATATACATTTGACTCAGTGGGCCAAATTAGTTCGAAAATGGTCTATTTTACGGTAAAACGATATAAATAGACACTTTTCAAATGGCTATAGCTCCATAAATTGTAACCAAAATACTTTTAATTTAGAGACGATTAGAGCTTAAAATCTCTTATTTAAGAACTTTGCTTCACATAATTTAACTATTTTACTGCTTTTTGCCCTCTGTATTTCTGCAGAAACCTTCAGAAATAGTAAGCAGAATGGCAAATTTAAACGCGAAAACAAACAAAAAGGTCACTTTTATGTATATTAATTATTAAGTATAATTCATTATTTTAAATCAGTGTAGATTTTAGTTTAAAATAGCTTCAAAATAATGTAATTACTACTTGGCACAAAGTGTTCTCAATGGGGAAATGAAGCCATTTTTTTTCGTAAGTTTTCAATTTTTATTAAATACTTCGTGTTAAATCTAAAAGTTGTAAGTTTTACTGAAGTTTGGTATGATAGCAGTCTAGCATGTGTGCAATTTTCAGATTTTTATCTGGTCCCCCAACAGAGATATTACGAGTTCAAATTTGGGAAAAAATCCGAAATTCCAATTTTCAAGAGGATGTAATTTTCAAGGGGTACGTTATATACCAATGATATTTTACAAAAAGTAACTATACTGCTGTTTGTAAAAGCACAGAAAAAATTAAGGCTTAGATTGTATTCCTTCTTTGAAAAATTACTCTCTGAAAATCGAATATCGTTCATTCCCGTTCCATAGATGTGGTTGCAAATATTTCCCAAATAAAAACATAGAAAATATGTAAATAATATTTCGATTTGCAGGCCAGAGTATGCTGAATCGATTGCTTTTTATTCTAGAATGCTAGAACAACCTAGAGCTGAGTAATTTAGGAAAGAGTAAATGTCTGCAAACGCGAAAATTGGACGCACGGCGCGAAACAAAAATGGCTGCCATTTGTAAACCAGGTACAATAAAAAAGAGTTAAAGATGGTTTTGAATAGCCAAAACGTAAGGAAATATATACACAAAATATGAATTTTTTTCAAGATGGTCGAGTGACCAGTGCTGGACCACTTAAAATGGATTGACCCAGAAGCAGTTGCTTCGAGTATCTTCTCACGAGCATGAGCATTTGTTTGAAGAAAATTCTTCGACCAATGAGCACTTGCTCAACTTCGTATGAATAAAAATATTCTCCGAATGATGAGTATATTCTTATGGAAAATTGAGGATATTATCATTTATCTACGCAGCCGTTGTGATTTTGTTCCGATTCGCGCTGTTATACAACTTCTTTTAACTATTTCGTTTGCGTGCTGCCGGTGCAGTTGTTTATGAAAACTATCGTTGTTGCATTGTGAAGAGTATATTTCGATCTTAAACTTCAATTCTACGCGTAGTGGAGCAAATGAAATGCGGATGCCTTATTTCAGTTGCCTAAAGCTTCTCTATGATAACACGCTCCCGAGGAAGAGCTATGTAGTTGCCATAACCCCTTCGTAATCATGTAGTGCGTAATTAAACACGGACAAAACCATAACCTTCATTTCAAATAAGCAAGGTATTGGAATTGATAATTTTTTTTATTTTGTATATATATGAACTTCATGTTCTGGAGTCTTAAGCAGATTCAGGCCGGGTAACATGTTTATTTCCACCATGATTCATACCAGTAGTTCTACTCACATTTATTTGCATACCTTTTTGCTTGAATACCTTGTTGTATTAATCTATTCAGCCCCAAATATCGTAGTTTTTTGTACGAAGATATCGTAGTTTTTTATACGATTGTGCGTACAATACAAGATGAAGGTAGAGGAACTAAACGTGTATTTATTATGTTATAATTTTAATATTATTTTAATTTGTTAAATTCCTATTCGGATTGTATAAATTTTATTCATTTGGATCAATTTTTATTACAAGGCCCATACCCTCAAAGTGTTTTTCAAAGTGTTGAATGGGTGTCAAATGCACAAATCTTCACCAACACGTTCCTGAAAAGATGAAGATCTACTCACAAGTATACTTTCAATTTCGTTTCATAAGAATGAGTGTCACATATAGTATCCATCTTTTATTGACTGAAAACAAGCGTTACGACGAATTTAATGTTTCTCTCCGAAAATCGTAACAAACTCCGCAAGTTCTATCCCGACGTCGCGCCGTGCTACTTTTAGTTTATTGTTTTCACGAACAAAATCATTTCTTGATAGATTCCTACTTACGACAAAGGTCCGATAACCTCACATTTAAAAGTGAGGCACCTCAAGACCAGACTCAAAACAATCTGAGGATATTCTCACGAAAGGAGTAAATTCTCGGTTTTTATTCATGTGGATGAGAGCATATGCTCTACTGACCCTCAGAGAGTGAGAATTTTCTCAAGTTTGAGAATATTGTCGAAAATTTTATTCATGCGCTACCGAGCTTCTGCTCAGAAAACGCGAGTAAATGACATATGCTCAATTTTATTCATACCACCCAATAGCCCGCTGTAAATTTACTGTAAAATAATAGCTAAGATGCTGAAGGGCAGAAAGTGCAATATTTCAATTGTACGTAGCTGCTTCCAATAATACGGGAAATAATGTGCTGTTGTAGCACCACACATTTCTTCATATTCCCTAGCATTTGCCCTAAATATTTAACCCGCTATTTTTGGTATATCACAGTATGTAGTCTTCACAATTCCAAAAATTAACATACGTGGCATGTTTCAAGTAAATATTATTTATTCCGAAAATCCAAAACCTTTATTGAAAATGTGCATCTTAGTGTTATTAATCGCTCCTTTTCCTATTCCCTGTAATTAATCAAAAGAAAATGATACTTTTTTAGTAATCTTAAAAATAGAATATGGACGACCGAAAATACACTGTTATCCTCGGTAGGACTGTTTAGTAATGTCGACAGCGAAATGCCGAAAATTTTGAAACAATATTCGCCCTTGCGTGTTGAAAATTAATATTATTCACCGTAGAATCGACATTTTTCCAAAACCAATGTAAGAAATACGGTACCTCAAGCCCAGCGTTGATATCATTCCAGAGATCGATTTTCCGCCTGAAAAAGTAGTTTCTTGAACATATCAAGCTGAGTCTGAATATTAATAACATATATTTCCTAGACAAACAAAAATATCAAAATTTTATTTAAAGCTCGTGTTTGCACAAAACTTTACACTCTACTCCTCGGTTACGAGAGAAAGGTGCGCGAGCCACAGTTCGGTTCAGTAACAAACGGAAAACTAGTGGTAGCACTAGTTTTCCGTTTGTTAACAGCACGTACGACGCAGAATTAAGCGAAAACTAGTGACATTTTCGAAATATTGTACGTGACCTTATTTCAAAATCTATCTTTAAGGAACAGATTTCATTAAGGGAAAATATCTTCTTAAAAGTAAGCTTCGTTGTAGGAAGACACCGAAAAATTGTTGAATTTTTGCAATTTTCAAAAACTTGGGGTTTTCAACGAACGTGAGACCAGCATCATTGTCTTAAACATTCTTCATACTGTCCAACAACAAAATTTAATAGAAAACGATGGAGCCATAATTATTAGCACACCTATGATTCAAGATGAATACTTTATAATTCATAGACAAGACAACGTTAAAGAAGTATTCTAAATAATATATTTAATTTAATTGATAAGTATCGTCTCCTGTATTATTTCAGTAGTATACCTTTCCGTTGCGGGTCTCACATGTAACCAATCGTCATAAATGAGCTCTCTGCTGAAAGAGAATTTCACGGAGACGTGACGAATTGCACTTTGGCTTTAAAAATTTGAAGGATTGGTTTTAAAACAAATTCAAGTCAAATGCAACCCGCAACACTTGCCAAAGTTTTCGTCAAATAACTCCTAAACAAAGCGTTTTAGGTCCTTAAAAACAAAAATTTTGAGGCCACAAGCCTCAAAGAAACGTTTACCACACTGTAATCTATAAGATTACACTGTAATCTATAAGATTAATTTTCATAATCATTTCTCGACATTCAATTAAATTTTCGGTTCCGCGCTTCTATACTATCAAGGCCACCTCAGTATTTCAGCCCTTGATGCTGGTAACCATTTCTGTGATGACACGCTTAGAAGGCTTAGATTCCTCAATCTTGTACGCTTTCTGTCAGGCCCCTGCCACGCGCATGGCTGTAGGTATCGGAAACTGTGGCAAATAGAAGGCCACATTCAGTCGCCATTTTGTTGGCAACTGAAGGCGGGAATTCGAATTGTAGTACAGATTCGAATGAAATTTTTTCGTCTAAATTTTCTCCCGTTTCATATGTTCAAGATTTAACATAGAACCGCATGTGGAATGGTGCAACAAGGATCAATGCCAATATTCTATGTTTGACAGAATGGGTGGTTTTCTCTTTTGGTAGAACATCACAATTTCTGTATATTTCACTATTTCCAGTAAGGTTTTAAAACTTCGTAATATTACTCATTTTTTTGGCCAGTACAGTTGTATTAAATCTGATTTGTTTAAACCTTTTTTTAATGACATTGGCCCTTTTTGACAATTCCAAACATAGGCCTTTCACTTGACATAAGCCCCACTTAGCTGTATGAAGGGGAGGATTAGAGTATTTCAAGTATATTGCCCATTTATTCAATGTATAATGGGTTAAAAATTAAATAGGTCTTAAGTTTTATCCATTCTTTATTTTCGTTCAATAAATAAAGTTGCATAAGCAATGACAATGGTTTCGACCAGCAAGAATAGCAATTTTTGTGCAAGAACAGTAGAGAACTGTTGGGCTGTGTGAAACTGTCATTTGAATACTTGTTTTGCTTTTATTAAGTGAAAACCTATTTGTCATGTATTTAGAATACAATATTACTTAATAATAAAGACAAGAGAAATTACATGTAGGAGCAGAACTATAAACATTGCAAAGAAAGAAATTACTAAAATGATTCACGTTCGACATCCATCTTAATGTCACTTTCATTAGTTTTGCCCCTTCATTAATGTTGTTTAGAAATGCTTAAATGCTTCTGTTGGTTGGATGTATGAATGGTAGATCAGTCATAGACAAGAAATTGCTACCCAAAGACCTGCAAGGATCAATATTGGCAGCTATTCATGGGCCCACATTTAAATACTATTTCTCTGAAGCCTTTTTATAATAATTTCATGCTGTTAATTATACATCAAATACCAACATTTTATTGATTATTTTCAAGATAAATCTATTTGCACAAAAACTATAGTTTTCAGTTTAAAAAAAATTAGTATAATATCTTAAAATACAAAATGCTATAATAACTTATTTATTCTGAGATCCAAATGAACCATTTAAATAGAAATTGTTTATGAAATAACATTTTGAAATCAAATGGGTTGCTTTTTATCTAATAATTCACATTCATATTTTCAATTTCCTAACATCTCGATTGAAACAAATATCCTATTGGCCCTTCATACACTGTCACAATGACAAACCAATCTTAGGCTATTGTAAAGATTGGTAGTGAAATTAGGAGATAGGATCGACTTTTGAATTTGGCTTTTCTCACACTGAAAGAAGGAACTGTAAAGCACATATTGGATATATAAAACTAAACATCACTAAAGGCTGTCATTGGCCCTTCTTGCACCAAGCAACAGATGTAATAGTGAAAACTTTTTTCTTATAGGACAGGAATATTAATATCTTAATAAAAATACCTCAAGTTTTTTAGGAAATCTGTAACAGCTATCCATTCAGCTTTATCATATACTGATCATTTAATATTCAGCATTAACAGTCAGCAATTGAATGCAAGTAATTTCAAATAATACTAGAGCTTTAAAATTCAACACTTAAAAGTAACTGCACACTTCGGCATATAGGAAAAATGGGGAAATTATGGTAATTTCAATTTAGCTGATTTGTTTTCCAATTATTCTATTTCCTTTTTAATGTTATACATTTCTCCACGTACAACTGGAGGTGTAATTTTAATAGTAGTTAAAATATCGAGAGAAAAAGCAACAAATTTTTGTCTAACTCCATCCCCTATATTTATTGTCATTCAACTTCAGAGCTTTCTTTCTTTTCATTTCCTCCAGAAATAAAGCTCAGAGTAATAAGGCACTCTGAACAAGCATAGGAAAAGAAAGTAATACCCAGAAAGCTAATAGAGGTAATAAAAAGCATGTATGAAGAAACTCTCATATATGTGAGTCTTCCGAATACAAAGAGAAGAGAGTATTTTAAAATAAATCAAGGGGTTACTCGAGGGTGTCCACTATCATCTACATTGTTCAATATATATCGACGCACTTCTCTTAGAATGGAAAAATGATTTACACAATGAAGGAATTTCAATAGGAAAGAATACTAAAATCAACATGCTCTTGTTGGCAGATGATATAGTTTTGGTCACTAACTGCGAAGATGACCTCCAGAAGTTAACCTTTAAATTACAAAGGAGGGCAATGTAATATAATTGTAATGTATCGATCAACAAAAATAAGGCTATGGCTTTCAGAAGTAAACATCCCATAAGAACAAAAATTGTAATAAACAACATTACTATAGAACAAGTATCAAACTTCCAATATTTAGGATGCAATGTAAGATATCTGAATGACATTGACGTGCAACAAAATGTATCTAAATTTCAAGCTATCTGCGGCACTATCAAACGAACGCTGGGAAAGAAAGCACGCAAATTACTACAACACCCTCGAGAAACGCTCACGATCACACAATTATTTCTTACTCTCCACAGTACGCTCACAATTTTGCCAACAAAATGGCGTAGGCGTACCCTTTCAATCTACAGTGGGAACACTAGCGCTCATGAACACTCTAGTTCTTCTTACTAACTCTATGCTTTCTGTATATAGGTCTCCACGTAAGAAAAGACCCTAAAAATTCAACATGGCGGAGTTTCGGCACTGCCAACCTCATCGAAATGAAACGCAAAAGATACCGACGCGGCGTGTTTAAATGCACGTAGTGTCCTTCAGAAAGGCAGATTTGCTGAAATCATTTTATTTATGTTTTTTGACTTATAAATCGCAACAAGTATATGGTAACAATTTTATTTATAATTTTCATATGGAATTAAAATCTTCACAATTTTCATAATCTTGTTTAAACTGAAGAATATACAAAATAGTAGAATCTCATTTATAATAAAAAACTAATATAAGTGCCTTAATCAGAGGATTTATGGAATAAAGATGAAATTAAATGCAAGGCTCAAAATAGCTTTAATTTTGAAGCAATATGCAGTGTAATGAAATAAAAATATACTTCACTGAATCGAAATTTCTGTGTCATAATGATTTTATGCACACAACATTAACACCTGACTGTGATGAGAACTTAGCAAAAGAATGAACGTATTCATTGTACAGAAATAACAAATGTTTGAAATTTAGTTAACTGGATATCTGAATTCATTTAACTTAAGGTTTAGTAAAAGAATAACTTATGCACAACAGGTGGGTTAGATTTTAATAACAAATTGCAAGGACAGTCATTAAACAATGGTCCACAGCAATTATCTTCACTTTTATCATTGAATTTTTACAAGAATTTTAGTTCCTAATTGCCCCTGGGCTTACAAACATACATTTCATGCTTGCATTTATCTTACGCAATTGGAGAACACCAGGGAAAGCAAAGAAATAAGTATGCTATCATTATAACATTACCACATATAAAACAAATAAAATAAAATATTTAGTTAATCCTGAATTGGGTTTTCTAAAAATTTTCATTAAAAGTAAGCATCCAGCAATTTGGTTGACTCTATAAGTTACTTGAAACACATCCTAATAATCAGTATAACGGCCGAGGGCCAATTTCTAGCATGTATACAGAAACATATGACAAAATAATGGAGGTATTGAATTTTGCAATAGTGATAATATAGAAATAATTCCAATTTTATAAAATGAAAAATATTCCTTTAAACACTACAATCCTGGAACAATAAAAAAAAGCCTTTTTACTGAATTTTTAATGAACTGAACATTAGATTCTGCATCTAATATATACTGCAGTATCTAATGTTCAGTTTACGATAAATTCAGTAAAAAGGCATTTTTTTTACTATAACAACAATATCTGAGAAAATAGTAACATTCAACCAATAATGTTCTTGAAAGGAAAAAACACAAAAAAAAGGTTGGAAAAATGTACATTAATAAATAAAAATTTGCATTCTCGTTCTCACAAACCTTTCAACATACCAATTCTACTTAAGATCTCTTTTCAAATACAAATGTTCTGCGACATCTCCAACACACAATGACACATAATCTATATTATCTTACTCCGATACATTAAAGCAAAACTCTTCTACTTCAAATTATACATCTTTAATTTCCAACATGGTTCAAGAAATTATTTCTACAATTATCCCATAAATTCTGACTTTATTACAAGACATCCTTCCTCCACTTTTTAATGTCTATTAATACAAATACTTTTACACTAATAAAATGGAATTCAAATGGTCTAAAATGACAATGAAATCTTTTTCATCCTCGTTCTTTCTTAATAATTTATTTTTCTTAATAATTCTTAATGGGATGTATTTCTGAAACACATCTAATCCATGGAGAAAAACCACTCTTAAAATATTATAACATTTATAGAAATGATAAAATTTCTGATCATGCTTCTGTGGTGTAGCAATAATAATAATAATGAATTCTATATTTCATCAACGAAAATTTTTGTCTATATCTAAATTTCATAATTATAGCTTTACAAATTAAATTAAGTAACACTACTTACTCTCTATTTGTAAACCCCCAAACACACCCACTCCTTCTCAAATTTATAATCCAATTTTCCAATCTTCCAATCCAGTGATACACTTAGAAGATTTCAAAAGCAAAAACACTTCTTGGAGATGCAACTCATCAAATCCCCAAGGTATTCATTTGCAACAAATATATCATTCAAAATAATTTAGTCAAACAAACTTACTACTATAATCACCTATAATACCAAATTACCAACTACTCTAATCTAATTATAATACCAAATATTTTAAGTTCAATTATTACAAAAAATGTAAATCTACAATGCTTTCAATCTTCACTTTCTGAATTTGATTTTTATCATCTTCTTATTAAAATGTTTTAATTCTTCACTATTAAAAATGAATTATTGCGTTCATAACATTTGTGTAAACTGGAATATGTAACGTATTTACATAAATTCAAATTTTATTATCCCAAAAAACAATAAATAGATAATACTAAAAAAATATAGAGAAACAGAAACATTAACTAAAACATTTCTAAATGCTTACCCATTACACATTCAAACACACACATTAAACCTTCCCATTCATACTGTATCTCTCCCTACATATTACTTAAATCTTATTAAATTCAAACATAATCTAAGACTTTTTGGCAACAAACTCTTCCAAGAAAAATTAATAAATTATCATGAACTATGAAAGTACGTGTAAATCAATATGAATTAGAAAAATTTCAAAATTATATTGCACAAATAACCCCAACATTAAAAAAGTGTTATTCTCCTGATCAAATATTAAATAACAGTCTACATCAGAATCTCCCTACATCGCTTTTCAACAGTCAAATCAGATTAAACTTGTAATGCAGAAATTGAGTTTTTTTTCTTTTTTCCACATTACTTGGTCCCTTCACAACATTTGAATATTCACAAAGCTTCAGGAAATGATTCTATTTCAAACAAAATGATCAAAGGACTTTATTTAGAAATTACTAAATTATTTCTTTACAATTAAATTGCCACCAAATAATATAGCACATCAATCATAAACATTAAATATTAGTGACTCCCATGTCAAAGTTCAGAAGGCCATAATTGCATATCTGAAACTTGTAGTAATTTGATACATGTTTCACTCACATGTTAACTCATTAAAAGCATATTCATTTAATTCAGTAAGCAACCGCCTACATCAGAATTGAATTCTGGTATATCCAGAAAAATATATATACAATGCATTCAACAACCCTGGTTCATTATGTACAATTGAACAAGATGTAAGCACAGATTAAAAAAAAAGAAATTTAATTGCCACCAAATAACATAGCACATCGATCATAAACATTAAATATTAGTGACTCCCATGTCAAAGTTCAAAAGGCCATAATTGCATATCTGAAACAAGTAGTAATGTAATATATGTTTCACTCACATGTTAACTCATTAAAAGCATATTCACTTAATACATTAAACAACCGTATTTCATCTGAACAGAAAAACTGAAGCACTGACAGGAATGGCTGACAATAATATGAGAAATGTTGAAATAAATTAATTTTAAATTAAATTAATTTGTACTCTTAATTAGTTTTTTCCTTGTTGCTTTGAAGCAAGACTTTTTATTTTTGGGCACATCTGCAATATTGAAGTGCATGCTTAGAGAGCTTAATGATATGTTTAATAGTGATATGATAATGAAATGACAATGAGAACTTAATGCATATAGAACTTAATATGTACATATTTGTCGCAAGTGTATCAATATCACAGTAAACCTTATTGCTTATTCACTTATTTCACTTTGCTTGTTCACTTTGTTTGCACTTGATATGTTCTTGAACCAAACAAAATACAGTTCTTTTAGGAACGACTGACTGAAAAATGAGAGAATTTTTTAATTTAAAAAAATTGTCTTGTCCCAATCCAGTAATTTCGGCACTCACATTCTAAAAATCACTGGGGACCAACATGTACTTTTAATTTGATTGTGGGTAGCTGCTACAAGGTGTCAAGTGTTTAAGGTTAAGTTTCTGCAATATCAACCTAATATAATAATATATAGCAATATCTGCATAACCTTCTTCCACTGAATTTTTCCACATTTCTGACATGACATGGTAACAGATTTTTGTAATTCCTTTTCTTTTCATATGTTATGAAAAAATAGCCACCGTTGTATGATGTCTGTAACATAGTAAGAACTAGTGGTGCTTCCAACGCACATACTTTCTCGCTCTGCTTCTATACGGTCCTTTTTGCTATTCCACTACTTCATAAACCAGAAAAAGTGTATTATACCAGCAAACTTTTTCGGTACCAAAATCCGACAACCGAAACTCAAATTCAACGAACCGGCACTTACACCACTACGCAACACCAACACCGTCTCTGTCGAACAGAACCGTGAAAGAATAGAACCGACCTATAAAATGGTAAATGCATGATTAAGAGACAATTGATACGATGGCACAACGCTTTACAAATACAAGAGAAGTAAAAAATTGTTAAAAGTTAATTATTTGAACAAATATATACAGACATTTCCAGGACATTTATCGCAATTACTTATATTTTAGTCAAAACGTAATTCTATCGCTTTTATTATTAGGAGCCGGTAATTTTCAACATGCGAAAAACGTGTCTTTCAAACATGACCAAGAAAGGCAGCGATAAACCGCATTACGAAGTATTCGTAAAGCTAGAAAGTAATAACCATTTTTGGAACCGTTAGGGATATGCAAGTTCATCGCATGCCTTCTGGATATATTATATTATAATTACATTTAAAATGCTCATAATTTTAAATTGGTTCATACAGATATATACTAGACAACGGTTGATTTGACATGTCATACGCTTCAGAAATCGAATAACAGAGTTGAAAAATAGTTTAAAAGACGCAGTTAGGGAAAACACAGACAAGCCCTGTCTATTTATCTACATTGAATCTATTCGTGAGTAGAAGTACTTCAAATGATTTTCAATAAAGTATCTACACTCTTCAGTGTTTTTTTCCTGAAACATCACATTCATCAAATTAAAATTCCCCAAGGGGGATCGAACTCGGTACCTTCCTTATCGAAGATCTCAACCCCAAGGTGCATTAACCAACCGCGCTACGGGATCGACTTGCGGAACAACTCCTAATATTTCAGTTAAAACGATCCTGAATCAGTTCTATCATTAGGAAGAAGGTAATTGTCAACATGCAAAAAACATGTCTTTCAAAAAACATGACCAAGAAAGGCAGCGGTGAACTGTTTACTCCACATAATTTATCGGATGATCGGCATTTGGAAAATAACTACTGCGAGAAAGTATGTGCCATTCTATAGCACCACTAGTTTATTTATATATTTACCTTCCCTTCTTACACACGTGCAGAAAATTTAAAGAAAAAATTTGGAGCGGTTTTTGAGAAAAGTTTTTTTGTCAATTTGAATCGCAATTTACGCAAAAACTATTCGTTTTTCCCAAAAATGGTACATAACCTTATTTGAAGTGCTAATTTTCTACAACCGACTTTGTCTGAAGCGAAAATCTCTATCTTCAATTTTGGAGTTTTTAAACAGTTTTTTGCAATTTTCGAAAAATAGGGCCTATAAACGAAAATGATGTCTACGTCATTCCCTTCAACGTTCTTGGCACTATTCAACAACAAAATATAATCAAAAAATTTGGAGCCATTTTTTTTAAATTCATAAAATCTCAAAATGGGCTTCATGTAAAGTATCCTCAAATACTAAAATATCGGTTTCAAATTCAAGAGGCCTTGAGACGAGTCAAAATCATTGGGGAATATCAATTTTGAAGAAAATCGACCGAACGGTTTAGGCGCTAGCGTTGACCACAGACGGACGGAATGCCGTCAATCGATTTTGAAGTATGATGAAGCAACAAATCATGGATTTTGACTACACCACGAGATAGACGATTATTTTTTTCTAAATTTAGCAACAGGTTTTAACCACTTTTCTGTCACCAGATCCCTGCTATAAGAGATTTTCTGGCGAAAATTCTCCGTTTTCCGCCGCACGATTACATAACTTTCTCTTCTTACGAAGTATTCATGGTCTAAATGTTATCATGGTCTAATTCTTATTACATGCAATAAGAATTCAATAATATTGTGACATTAATAGCTTACCTCTCACAATTTTCGCTACTTTCGCTATGACGCTGCTGTCAGGAAGATTTCTTTTCCAGAATTTTTTCCTTTCAGAAGAATTTTATCCACTCGTTAAGACCCACATTTTCTGCGTAACTGGAGAGTTGTTTCTCGTATTACAAGACACTGATATATACAATATAAGTTACCCTCGGAAACCGCGCATTGGAAACGCAATGTAATAGCCTTTAAATAAGAAATACGGGGTCGAGCTCCCTCGCGTAGGCTCTCAATGCAATTTTTTTGCCGCTAGACGAGGAGTTGGCACAAACTTAAATTGTACGCACGCATGCCAGTCACCAGCCAAGGAAAAGTCCCAGACCGCAATGCTTCCATTACGTGGGGTATTTAAGTTAGGGTTGGCACCCTACTTCCTCCAACTTTTATTCTAATCAAAAGTCCCTAAGCCAATGTAGTAAGTATGGTGATTTCCGGGAGGTTGGTATTTTGTTGTGTTTCGGGTCATATCTTACGTGAAATAAACCTTACACCATGGTTTGTGTAGTCTGATTAGGTTTATTTGCATAATCATTAATTCAAGATTTGCTCTCCAGCAACAACTAGAAGTACTATTACAGTTGCTTGATACCTGTGAAGATTGTTTCTTATGCGTGTAGTGAAACTTCAATTAACGTTTTGCCGTGGTCTGTAAGTGCTGTGTACTCAATGGTGAAGGGATGTGGGTGTACAGTGAAGAGTGAAGACTGTTTGTGTTTTACCTGTACCAATATTTTCGTTATCATTAGATGAAATTTTCAAGTCAGCGGGTTCAGACACGTAGCTTTCTAAAAAGCTAATATTTTTGCGACTATCACGAAAACTGGCAACTGAAAACTAAAAACTGACAAAGAATATTGAATAATTACTTCAAATGGTGCCTTTGAGGAAGTGTTGGGAATTGTTCCAAGAAAATTCTTCCTGATATTGAATAAATGTTTATGGAAAATTTCTTTTAAACATTGCATTGCTTTTATTTTTATTTGTTATTGTGTTAGTACATCGCAAGTTACCTTTGTAGTTTTTGAAACAAATAAACACGTTTCGTTCACTACTATCCTTCTTAGAATGGAAATAGAAGGATATGAATGAGTGTGGGGTCTAACATGCGAGAGTTCTCGCACGGGTACGCGTAGGTAGTAGAGGAAAATTTGTGAGGTAGGGGTTAGCTAAATTATAATAGCTTGAAATAAATGAAAAACAAAAATCAAAACGCGCTAGTCTACAATACTACGTGCATTAATTTTTTGAAAAACAACTAAATTTAAAATTTTAGAAAGAATAGCGCAAGTCACTCGACAACTGCCAACGATCGCAGTCCAAACGCACGATTTAAATGTTGGCGGTATCTGGAAGTATGTACATCAACGCCCAGCTGCAAAATCATATTGTAAATAATACACCGTTTGATATTAAACTCAAGGTGTCGGTTCGGCACATGGGAAATGTACCGAAGTGAAGTCTAAGCCTACTAATTTTTTTCTAATGGCAATAAATGTCATTTAGAGCTCAAGGGTGAAAATATTAGTTTTATTATTTTTTGGCTCGAAATTGTTTTTCTTAAGGTACGTAAGAACGCAGAAAGGAATCCAATACTTTTTAATATACAAATAATTTTTCAATTTTCGCACCCCAGGATGCTGGCATCTTGACTCTCCAAAACCCCCTCTGTTCCTCCTAACAAATCAAGGGAAGTTATTAATATTGCAAGGAGTACATGCCCGATCCGCTATTTTCGCACTACTTTACTTTACTTTCTCAAGAGTAAAAACCTTTTCTATAATTTTTGTGACTATCAAGGAAAGCGAAAAGCTAACTCGGTTAGATTGAAGAATTTCTTCAAATGTTATTTTTAAAGACGTATGAATAGTTCCAAGAACATTTCTCTATAATGCTGAATAAACTTTTATTAAAAATGTGTTTCCAACATCAACTGCATCAATTTTATTGTGGTTTTTGTTTGACATTATGTAAGTACATTCGACGTTCCTTTCCTTAATGGAAAGGATAGACAAATGGAAAGGGAGGGAGTGGGGTTTAACATGCGAGAGTTCTCGCACGGGTACGGTAGTTTTAAACATATTTTACCATTTTCATCAAAGTATCGACAGCTGCAGGGAAAAATTTTCTGGATCCTTTATTTGATGGGATGTATCGATGGATCTTGAAAAGGGACTGTCCTCATCAAGAAGCTTTTGAGGAACAACTTCATTAGAATATGGAGTCAATACGTATAACTGTATTTGCCGTTTTTATTTTTCCTAAATGGATTTTTTGAACTAGTTTTGAGTCTGCGTACATTTTTCGGTCCAATTTAACATCTGTAAAATACATTTAAACTAGTGGTGCTACAGAAGGGCACGGACTTTTCCGTATTAGTTTTCTATTTCCTTGGGTCTTCGCTAGCTATTCGGAATTGCCACAAACTCTTTCTTGCCAGCTGGCATCTATCACGGCTAAAAGTATATTTTTTTGTCATTTTCTTAATTTTTCGGTTTCCTATTGGTAGAACGGAAACATTAATTTTAGAATATTAAAGAACACAAAAACCTAGTCATAAATGGCAATTTTCTTTTAAAAATTATGTGCCGTTTAAGAGAAAATGGCTTTTTACCGCTACTAAAAATGCGAAATTTGAAGCTCATTTTCACAGTAAATTATTGAGTTTTCAAAATACTTTTTTGAAGTTATTTGAAGCACTTATACTCACAAATATAATAATGTTTACAAATTGCTGGTAATGTGCATATTAAAGATGTGAGATCTTTAAAAAAATTACAATTATGTAATTTTTGAAAAAACAAAATAACTCAAAATAAACTGTATGCTATACTAAAGAGTGTAATTAGCACTATCCGTTATAAAAGTTTCAAAGAAAAATTTGCATCCATATATGAAAAAATGGCGTTTGAGCGTTTCTGAAAATGCGAAATTTTGAGCTATTTTTCACAGAAAATGGTTGTGTTTTCGAGAAACTTTACTTGACATTATTTAAAGCGCATGTGCTCGTAAAATGTAATAAAGTGAAGAAATCGCCGCTAATGTAAATATTATCGACGTGAGAAACGTGAAAAAATTTACATTTTTGTAATTTTTGAAAAAACCAACCTATAGAGCAATATGGCTTTTATGTCATCTGATAGAGTACATTTACCACTATCCCTACCAAAAGTTTAAAGAAAAATATTTAGAGCCGGTTTTTGAGAAAATCTTCTTTTTGTAATTTTTTTAAATTGCACATATTGCATGCAATATTGCACGAAAACGACTACAATTTTGAAAAACATTTACATGACCTTTATGAAAGACCTCAATATGCAGAACAAATTTTATTTGAAGAAAAAAATTTCCATATGGGTCATTCCATATTAAATCAACACAGTCATTTTACATCACCATCTCAGATTCAGACGAAATTTTACACATAGGTAGTATGAACGGAGAATAAGAAAACTACAAATTTTGAGTAAAATATTTCCATCCGTTTCTGAAATACAGCCATGTAAAATTTTGCAAAATTGGGTTCCCGTAAATTTTTAAGTTGATGTAGAACCTCACCAAATTAAGATAGAGAGCTGGAACAGGTGTCATTTATCAGCTTTCTTTATGGCCTTTTATATGATATACGACTCAATAGGGGTTGCGTTCAAAAAGTTTTTCAAATTTGAATTTAAAATTTTGATTTAGAGTTTTTTCAAAAT
This sequence comes from Acheta domesticus, assembly GCA_031308135.1. NCBI lineage: Eukaryota > Metazoa > Arthropoda > Insecta > Orthoptera > Gryllidae > Acheta > Acheta domesticus. The sequence goes on along the minus strand of JAHLJT010008756.1, from coordinate 111,225,129 downwards.
GCTCATCTTCAAAAAAATTGAAAAAATTCTAAAATAATCCTTGTATATATCCAATCAGTTGGTGCAAGTTTAAAAATGGGACTGCAATGGATTCATATGGTAATCTTTATTTAAAATGCACAATATTTACTTACTCTAGATTTTACTGATTTAAAATGCATTTTATTTCAAATTATAAGCCCTAATATATACAAATTATTAATTTAGTGTTTTTTTATTGGCGAGTGTGTTATCATTTATTGTTATGATTATTAACATTATTATTATTATTATTATTATTATTCCACTACCTCACGACTAAAGATGTTATCACTCGGCTGAATATAAAATCTACTCCAGGTTGCAACCAGCTACTTAAGGTTCTGTTCCAAATAAAGCGATTTCTTGCACTTCCCAGTCTTTTAAATTACCTGGGAGTTTAGTAAAGTTCTTACTCAAATTTTGAGGTACAAATCCCAGAGCTCCGATAACTATCGGGACGACCTGTGCTTTTACGCCCCACATTCGGCTGATCTCGATTTCCAAACTCTTGTATTTAAGACGTTTCTCTGCCTCCTTGGTAACGACGTTTCGATCGCAAGGTACAGCACCACCGACAAGTAAACGCGATTTTTTCTCCAAATTCCGGATTTGGTTTGTTTGCCGCTATCGTGCGATCAGTTTGAATTTGTTGGTCGTACAATATCGTACACAATCCAACAGACCTCACCGGTTTTAGGGAGTGTTCGTACCACTTGGGGCATGTGAAATTTCAAGGGCGGTAGAGATCTGCCAGTGGAAGTAGCTACACACCCTGTTATGTCTTTTCAAGTATTCGGTCTTTGCTAGGATTGGACAAGCTGAGACAATATGATCAATGGTTTCTACTTGCTCCTGGCAAATTCGACATTTGTCACCTTGGGAAATTTTGAGAACCGCTCTATCATAATGTCGTGTTCTCAACGCCTGATCTTGAGCAGCTACTGGAACTGCTTCCCATTCTCGCTTCATTCTTCCCCTTTTAAGACACATAACTGATTGATCTTTATTGATCATCATCTTGTCCATTCTTTTTAGATATTGTTCGTGGAGTGGTTTGTCTCTCCAAGAGTTCTTTAACATTTTTTGTGTCTCATAACATCAGGAATTTAGTGTCTGTGTTATTCGACGTGTCTTGCCTAGTGTTCTTCGCTACACTAACAATGCTTCCGTTTCCCATTCTTCGGTCACTATTATAATAACTTCTGTCATTATAATAATAATAATTATTATTATTTGTATTATTATTAGACCGCGGAACTTTATGCAATTGCATATTTTTACTGACTGTGCATGTCGCAAGGAAATGTATATAACTTTACCTATCACCAAAAATAAAACAAATCTACCCTATTTTTTTTGCATGTGTGCAATTTTTTAGTTTAAATGCGTATTTTATTGTATGCGGTATATTTTAGTGCATATATTCCAGGTTTTTGTGGAGAAGTGGATCGAAGTCAGATCATTTCGGGTATTTCTCTTTTAACTTAGAAGTGGCTTTCTTCTGACAACGCGGGTATGGAAATTGAACCTCCTTAGTACCTTTCGCACGTTTTCGGGATTTACTTTCTTGCCAATGCCAATTTATAACTGTGGAGTAACTTTTGGTGCATTAAGACGAGTCCTTCATTATTATTTTCACAACAAGATTCTCTTCTCGATGAGAAAGTCTTCGGACGTTCTCCTCCGGGTTGCAGTTCAATCGCCTATTCATTGATGTACCATAAGATTATGTCACTCACTGTGTTTTTTCATTAATGGTATTTTGTAAAATTTTGGGCATCATTAACCCTTTGCATGATGGTAAATAACCGGCTGACGCTGCTCAAAGTTGTTTATTTCTCAACGATTCATTTCTCTTAAATGTTTAGGTTCCCATGTATCTGGTTCATCAACTGAAAGGTGACCTTGATTTGCTTTATTTTTAGTGATAGGTAAAGTTATATACATTTCGATATGGACAATCAGTAAAAATATGCAATTGCATAAACTTCCGCAATAATCTTCGTCTAATAATAATAATAATAATAATAATAATAATAATAATAATAATAATAATAATAAAACTAATAACAATAAAAAACAACACACTCGCCAATAAAAAAACACTAAATTAATAATTTGTATATATTAGGGCTTATAATTTGAAATAAAATGCATTTTAAATCAGTAAAATCTAGAGTAAGTAAATATTGTGCATTTTAAATAAAGATTACCATATGAACCCATTGCAGTCCCATTTTTAAACTTGCACCATCTGTTTGGATATATACAAGGATTATTTTAGAATTTCTTCAATTTTTTTGAAGATGAGCATTTTGAAAAAACTCAAAATCAAAATTTTAAATTCAAATTTGAAAAACTTTTTGAACGCAACCCCTATTGAGTTGTATATCATAAAAAGGCCATAAAGAAAGCTGCTAAAAGACACCTGTTCCAGCCCTCTATCTTAATTTGGTGAGGTTCTACATCAACTTAAAAATTTTCGGGAACCCAATTTTGCAAAATTTTACATGGCTGTATTTCAGAAACGGGTGGAAATATTTTACTCAAAATTTGTAGTTTTCTTATTCTCCGTTCATACTACCTATGTGTAAAATTTCATCTGAATCTGAGGTGGTGATGTAAAATGACTGTGTTGATTTAATATGGAATGACCCATATGTTTGATATTTGCATATTTATAATAATATTTACTACAATCGCTGGAATTGTAGCTCAATTCGTTTCACGCCATGAAAAATCTGTGTTGCTTCAATTGCAGTCACGGTGTTTATTTCATTGCTTCTTTTCTTTTGAAAAAAAACGCACTTAATGTATTATTTTTTTTAATGGACATAATCTTCTCTTTGTGCTTTTTATTATTAGCATGTCTAGTGACTGGTTTAATACCATCGTATTTAACAGTAAATGACTTTGAACAAATACTGCAATGAACTTAATCGTTATCATCACCACGACATAACCATGTTTTGAACTTGTTTAAAAGCCAGTCATTATTGAACGCACAATTTCTGTTACGCTTCCGAGAACGTTTCTTTTTCTGAACAGAGGACTGTTCAGACGAATCCGTGGAATTGTTCATTATTAGAACAAACCAAATCTCAATAAACAGCAGGAATTGGCCAGCAGCCAGCACACCGTAAAAAGACAGACTACCTTTTCACGCCAAATTAAGACTGTTTCAATTAGGATAACAATGCTGCCACATCTCAAGTGGCAGTATTGGTACACATGTAAATTTGCATTTGGATATATCTGTATTCTCTGTATCTTGTACACTAATTCTTTGCTTAACTTGAAAAAAAATGTATGTACAGTATAATTTTGCTGGCACATAGAGTTTTGCCGGCTGCCGGCCTCAATTCAAAATTGCCGGTCATCCCGGCCAAAAACCGGCCAGGTGGCAAACCCTGTTCGTAACACACTCACGCTGCAGTCATGAATACTTTCAACTACTCAGAGAGAACAAACATAGTCTGAGTTATGTTTCTGCTTATCTCAACCGATGATTCACCAATGGACACAAGTAACTATCGCTATAAATAACGTTATTCTAGCAAGTACCGTTAGTACCGTATTCTAGCAATAAACCGTTTGATCCCCAAATGGAGATTGGGGTAGGAAATGGATTAATGCGAAAGAAACTGCAGCAGTTTGTTATCAGCACGGCGTTACAACAATGGGTTATAAGCAACATTAACCTCTTAATTCGTATGGGATATACATTTTGCCAATTAACATTGTTGATACCGCTAGCAAGAAAATGTAAGATAGAAAAATATAATAATGAAATAAAATATTTTTATATACATCAAAATTATTCGGTTTTTAAATACATTACTTTTTATTCCCACATCTTATTAAGCAAAGCGAAATCTCTATTCCTTGTCACATTTAACCTTTAAATATAACCATGGGGTCTATTGGACCCCAACCAAATTTCTTTATGTAAGTTTAATTGGAAAATAAATGTTTGGAATATTTTACTCCCACGTAAATTCAGTTAGTTTGGGAAGGGTTTGCACAGTTGCCGCCTTCTAATAGTCTGCTACCAACCTCTCAGTGGAGTGCAGAAGTGTCTTTGGGGTTTGCTGGACCCCAGTGTTATATTTACGTGTGTCTTTTTCAAAGTTGCAATTTTGTTTTTAAGACTTTTTCTAGACAAAATAACATCAAACATAATTCACATCTGATACGAGATTTACTAGATGAGGGTGATAACTAGAGACCGGATTTTTATGTAATTACATATTTTTTGTCTTTCTACTTTCCGTTCTCAGAATTTTAATCTTGGCGAATTGTCGCCGACCTAACACAATATCCAATTTTTTCGTTAGGTACATATTTTTACATATTTGGTACTACGTATTTCGCTATTTTTCTCAACAATTTTTTTTTATTTTATCAATTTTCGTATATATTTTTATGAAAAGTATTTTGAAAAAATTCAGCACTTTTTTCTACATTTTTACTGCGTGCTGCTGCGTACTCTACTCGTGGTACGCTTCGTGAAGACGCGGCGGGTTTTCACAGTACGGCGCGCTTGTTTTAGTTAGCGTCTCAGTGGCGGGAAGTGCGCGTCAGCGACAGATAATTCTCATCTTTAGGAGTGAATAGTATCATTGGCGACCTTTTTAACCTTAATTTCCAAGAAAGGTTGGCGATCGCCGTCGTGTAACACTTCGATGAGAATTTTCGGTACTGCAGTGATTGTTGGTGTTAGTAGATTTCGCCAGTTTGTATGATGGCTTCTATTGCGTCTAGTCTGGCTGCTAAACTACATTCCTGGATGACATTATTTGAAGATCTGTTTTTGATGAACATGTTTCACTAAGAAAAAAATTGTATAACTCACTCGCGCGCTCACTCACCCCAACTTGCGCGCTTTCGCACCCCAACTTGATCGATTCAAAAAGCGTTACAATATTGTTTATAAGGTTGTGTGTGGGGAAGGAAATGCCATGCCAGAAGAAAGTGTTTGGAAATGGCAAGAGACTAAAGGACCTCGTGAAGGAGTATTCATCGCAGGACGTTTTCAACACAGATAAAACTGGAAAATTTTTTGTGTCCTTCGGAACAAAATTTTCACGTTTAAAGAAGAGAATTACGAGGGTCAGTCAAAAAGTAATACCTCCTATTTTTTTTTCTACGTTTAATTGTCAGGAAATTTAAATTCAATTACATAGGTTGAAAACCACAACATTGAGGATCATTTTGTCATTTTTCAATGTTATCTCCGCCCATCTCTACAGTTTTGGTCCATCTTTTAACAAGGGCATGTATCCCAGCACGGTAAAAATCACAATCCTGCTTCCTAAGCCATTGACGCACGGATGTTTTGACGGCCTCCTCATCTTCAAAATGAATCCCACGATGAGCTTCTTTTAGTGGCCCGAACAGATGGAAGTCTGATGGTGCCAGGTCAGGGCTGTATGGGGGATGAGGCAAAACTTCCCATCCAATTTTGACAATCTCGTCAGAGGTGTGACGACTGGTGTGTGGTCTTGCATTGTCATGCAAAAGAAGAACATCTGCCATTGATTTTGTTGGGCGAACTCGCTGACGTATTGAACAGAATTTATTGTGCATCCCTGCTCCAAAAAATCAACCATAATCACACCCTCTGTATCCCAGAAAACTGTTGCCATAACTTTCCCTGCCGATCGCACAGTTTTGAATTTTTTCTTCCTCGGCGAGCTTGTGTGACGCCACTCCATTGACTGCCTCTTTGATTCGGGTTCAAAAAATGCACCCATGTTTCGTCCCCGGTCACAATTTTTGTCAGAAACTCATCTCCCTCCAAACGGAAGCGCTGCAAGTGTTGGGAGGCTATTGTTTTCCTTGCCTCTTTATTCTGATCGGTTAACATTCTTGGTACCCATCGTGCACAAACTTTTGAGTACCCCAATTGTTGAATAATCGTGATCACACTGCCTTTACTAACAGAAATAATGCGACACACTTCATCTGCAGTCACCCGACGGTCATCACGAATGTCATCAACTTGCTGAATGTTGTGTGGAGTCCCTGCACTCACCGGCCTGCCGCTCCGCTTTTCGTCAGTCAACGGTGTTTGCCCTTCAGCTTTCTTACAGCGACGAATCCATCGTCTAACAGTGCTGACATCCACTGTCACAACACCATACACCTTCTTCAGTCTTTCATGAATGCGTATGGACGTTTCACCTTCTGCATTCAAGAATTCAATCACACAACGCTGTCTCAAACGAACATCGATGTCGGCCATGAATGAATGAATGTAAATTTTATTGGCTTTAAACATTTAGTTTACATTGCCATATAATACACATATAACATTTACATTACTATTATTATTAAATTTCACGGTTTATACTTAAAATAAAATTAACAACACTTTGAAATGTACATATATTATTTTTATCCTTAAAAGACAATAGAGGTACAATGGAATGAGGACCATAGCCAACTATTTTATTAATTTTACCTAACAGAAACTTTCTTTCAGAATCATGCAATTTGCAGTTCCAAAATATGTGTTCGATTGTATCTTTACCTTCACCACAAACACAGTTTTTATCATTTATAATACTTTTCCTTGATAAACTGCAATTTAGTGATGTATGATTACTTCTAATTCTGTTGATGGTTACAATGGCCTTCCTAGGTAATTTAAAATTAAAAAACCAAGGTTTACTACAAAAATTGTCAAAATAATTTTGAAAATAAAAACACCCCTTATTTTTTCCCTCTTGAATAAGTAAGTCTTCAGTTTTATTCCGAATTTTGAGTTTGAATTCCATGAAGAAATCCGAGAACGGAATAGGGTCATCGGAGAAACAAAAATTTTTCCCAGCCAATTTCGCCTCTCTATCAGCCATTTCATTGCCCATAATCCCTTTATGGGCAGGAATCCATATTAATTGTACTTTAATTCTTTTCTGATAAGCATATGCCAACTTGTGTCTTATTAAATTGATTATGTAAGACAAATCATCGCTGTAAACATTTTGTAGAGCAATAAGGGCACTCTCTGAATCTGTAAACACATCAAAGTTTCCAGAACCACGACCAATAATTTTTTCAATCACCCTAAGTAAAGCTTTACATTCTGCAGTAAATATAGATGCAGCATCTAGTATTCGACAGGAAAACTGAAAATCTTTCTCTTCACTCCAAGCAGCATACCCCACCTGATTCTTACCATTTTCAGTAAACAATTTAGAACCATCTGTAAAAATTTGTATTACTTGATCAGTTTTGGGAAATTTTTTCTCAAATTCTTTTCCCGGCGATTTTGATTTAAGTATTCTTGATGCGAAGATGAGAGTACAGAACAGAAGAATTATTTTATTTGTTGATCAGTGCTCTTCACATCCAAAGCAAATCAACTTTAGAAATATTAGAATTGAATTATTGACAGCAAATTGCACAAGCAAGTTACAGCCAATGGATTTAGGAATAACCTATGCTTTCAAGACTTACTACAGAAAAGATGTTTTGCAGAGATTAATAAGTTTGATAGGGAAGGGCACAATGACATTCAAAATATGTCCTCAATACACTGCATTATATTGCAAAGGCATGGAAAGACATGAGTCTGTCCACCATAAGCAACAACTTCAGAAAAGCTGGCTTCTTCCAAATCCATGAGGAAGATGTAAGTGAAGAAGAAGATAGTGATAATTCTTAATGGGAGAAATTGAAAATAGATTATAAAGTTAAACACTTCCTCCAATTTGATGATGAATTTACAACTGTGCAGTATCGATAGATTTTAATGATAATGGACAGATGGTGATAGAAGTGTGCCTATTTGTGAAAAAATAGTTTTTGCAATAAACACAATTTAAAAAAATATATTTCTGCAGCAGATGATGATAATAGTTTTGACCATGTGTATGAACTTAAAAAGCAAGTTGAAAGAATTCTCCCAAAGAATGGCATAACAGTCTTCCATAGTAGACTTTTTTATAAAACACTAGAATTTTTTATTTTGATGTAATAAATATTTAAACAATTAAATTTGTTCAAAGGTGACTATTATATATGTAATATACATTATTTAATATTTAAATGTTTAATAAAAGTGGATTGTAAATTTTCAGTATTTTATTACATCTGCAAAAGGCTTTTCCCTCCTTTTACACTTTCCTGTGGTTTACACCATTTTTTTGTGGTCTCTAAAAGTGTAAAGGAAGGGTTCTGCTGTAATGCTTTTATTTGTTATTTCAGGATTCTGTTGGAGCCATGGGTTTGACCATGAATGGAATTGAGAAATCCCCTGTTGAAATACTTCCAGGATTTACTGTTGTCAAAATTGCTTCTGGCTCTGATCATCTTGTTATGCTAACCAATGAAGGTCAGCTGTTCACTTGTGGTTGCGGAGAGCAGGGCCAGTTGGGTCGCATTCCAGAGCGAGGAGCAAATCGCAAAGCACGGCAGGGTTTGAGTATGTATGCAATGTCTTATTTTTTTGTGGTAAGAGCTGTTCAACTAGAATGTCCTGCATATTCATGTGAGATGATACAAACTTCTCCCGACATGTTTATAATAAACTAGCAAAAGTCCTGGCATTCCCTGGGTTTTCTTCATATCCTGTCTTTGTGATAGAGGAAAAAGATCCATTTTATGTAAACCACAGTGTTTAAGATTATTTTTAATGTAATTGGTTCAAATTTGAATATTATACTATAATTTTGTTTCAGTTTATTTTACAGCGTATTGCTTTTGGATTATGATCAGTTCTGCATTCCTCAGCGTTTCGAAGTGTTTGCTTGAAAACCTTTCATATTTTTATAATGTTCATACTTTTCATAAAATGAATTTCTACAGATACATTTTTCCAGGAAATTTTCAACGTTCTGTTTTTACACAAGTAAAAATATTACCTTTACCATTTATTTAAAATCATATCATCATCAAATGTTAAACCAGCACTTTTCAAAGTGATCCAAAATATATTAACCTAAATTAACCTAATTAAAATAAACCTAAATAATATGTTAACTACAACACCAACAAACAGCTTGGACAGAGCTCAGTCTGAATTGCTGAAGATCAGAATCGAATGTATGGAACACATACAGTACATTGATGATACATGCCCTGCAGTTGGACTGTGACGACTGTCTGCCCTTCACCTACAGCTGTATTACAGAAACTACTACTGTGTGAACGTATTTAATTTATTTTGCTTGTTAACAACTTCAAAGAAACAATTAACAATGTTGTTACATAATGCTCGTTTAATGGTTTAATGATTAGAAGTACGAACAGTACGTTAGATTTTGAATCTAGGAATGCAAAAATTTTCTTCTGGAATTAAATGGGTTTCACTAATGCATTTGTATTAATTTTGTAGAAACAAAAAAGTAAAGATATTGTAAGATGATTTTCCGTCTCTCAATTCTTTTGGAATATCAATTTAGAAAAGAAATATTATTAAAATTAATATTAATTGTGAAAGAATTGTGGAAGAAAACTTGCAGCAAAGACTTGCAGAAAACTTGGATATGTGGTATTATAAGACAAAATTCTTTGATCCACTATATTGGCAGTTAAATGGGTATGGCCATTTGTTTGTGGTTGTTGATTTGTCATGTTTGAATAAGAACTAGAATTATTATAGTTTTGGGTTATTCTGTTAGTATTTTGATCTTGTGACAAATTAAAACAATGAAATAAAGTGTTTACTGCATTTTTAATTATCTTAATAGAAATACCATTCTAGCAATTTGTTTTAAATCTGTAATGAAGTTTAAAAAGTTTATGACATTAGATAGGTACTATAATATGAATACCATATTGTATTATTGTGGAATTTTGATGGGTGGATATATTGGAAATTAGAAAAATTTTCTTTGTTTGTTGCTAGTATTTTACCTGCTAAATGATTATAAAAATTACCCCTTTTTTGAGACATTCTTGAGCCTTCTAACCCAAGGAGAAAGCAGTCTTGCTGACAACTCCAGTAAGGAACTGTGGAATCCAGTTGTGTTTTTGCAAAGCAGCATTATTTGAAAAAACAGTTTGCTGAATTAAAAGATGGCCATCACATGGTGCAGTGTATACATGTTCCATTTGGGAAGATGCAGATGGATTGACGATTGAAGATGAAGATGAAGATGACACTGTATCACTTGCAGATATGGCGTCTAAGGCGTTGAAAAATAACATTGTCCATTGGGTGAAATACACCCAAGCCTTTCAAAATTTATGATGTGCAATGTTCATACAGTATGGTATTCACTATCAAAATATCAATGAAGAAACTGTGGGAAAAGTTAATAATTGCTAAATCTTCACTAACACTTCACAATTATGTCTTGTCACAAGCAAGGCCTCATTAGAATGCAGAACTTAAAAATCTTGGAATCTTATTATGTGATTTTACCCCCCACTACTAGCCTCTGTCAAATTATATTAGGAATCAATCTGCTGTTAATTATGGGCAAATGCACAGCTACTGGCCTCTGTCAGAATATATTAGGAATCAATCTGTTCTTAGCCATAGGCAAAAGTAATGATTGTGGTTCTTCTACCAACGTAGTATTTAAATTATTTTCCGCTTTTGTATTGTATTAACCTTTACCAAACTTTGCAAGGACACTGTAACAATTGAAGAAAAGCCTGTAAAAATGTTATGTCTATTCATACATTACTTTTTGTGGAATCAATGCTGGTTACATTTTGTTGAATTCACTTTTATGTGTATAGATTGAATGTGTTAATATCATTTACTTATTTACTCCAATTTTTTAATTTTCCATCATTAACCTCTGCAAATATTTGTATCACACTGATGTTCCTTAAATTAAGATGTGTTGAATTAAAACATTTCAGATTTAAAATTTTGAAAAATATTAACATTAAATTTGTGATTTTGTTGGATTCTCAGCTAGTTGAAACTTCCAAAGAAACCAATAGCCAGTATTTTCACCCTTCTCTGCTAATTAGTTAAAAAAACTGAAAAAGTTTGTTGGGATAAGTTCCCTGCATTCCATATGTCAAATTGAAGGAGTTAATGTATTTTAAAAGCCTGTGATAATTTACCTTAATGTATGTTAACTCGCAACATTTTGCTGTGTTGGGTATCAGATTTCGAGCAACCCTGTAATAAACTTCAGCTCATTTGGCTGTAGACCGTACTTTAAGAATGTGTTTGCCTTTAGTAATTTCCTTTAATTAATGTCAGGGAGAAATTTTTGTTCCCAGCAGCTTCAAAAAGGAACACTTCTGGAATGTACTTTGTTTTCATTATTTAACTAATTAATGCTCTTCACTAAAATTGACTTAAATTTTTCCAAACTATTGGGATTCTTAAAGAAAGGGAAGATTACCAATTTTGCCTTGCTGGATTCATTATATATTATGAGAATAGTTATTATTAAAATATAAAAATATTAATTGTTTCAAATTGCAAATATGTAACATCAGTATTCACATTAACACTTGTGATTCTAAGAACTTATCTGGACTGTCATCTTCATTTTACTACTGTGTCCTGTGGACATGTGCCATATGTTCTTCTACATTTATCATCTTTGACAGGCTACAAAAATGTCTTGGAAGTTCGTAGTCACGTAGAATACCCTTTTTATTATCATTAAGATGGCCGAAGGGGAAACGCCAGTGTGTGCTTTTTGCAAGTATTTGCGATTTTTCAGGAAGCAATTAGATATTTGCACTTGCGAGCATTGTCGATTACATTCAGACTTTCTTTCTATGTAGCGTTCTTGCTGTTTGCGACATATACAGATGTTTAAAAGACATATACAGATATCAATTTCACTGCGACTCTCAAAGTTAGAAATTCACGAGTTTTCTGAATTCTTCTCATGTAGACAATGATTTTATTCCTGGACTGTTGTCTGGTTTGTGCAATGAAAATTACATCAAGGAGAGTGAAAATGATGTAAATGATTCTATTGGAGAGTCGTCTCAAATTCAAGAGTTTTCATTTCCTTTAGAATGCTGTGAAATTGATAAACAATCTGACTTACACTGGTTTGAGAAAACCAGTGAAATAACATTTCCTGTAAACAAAGACTCAACCAACACAACAATGACACACATTCACAGATATTCGCGAGCGCAAACTGAATTCTATTGTTGCAGACTCTGCATTGTTGCTATTCTGAGAGCTATTAATTTTTTTACTTTTAATTTCAAATATTTCAAAGTAAACAATTTGTAAAATATAAATGTGTAAATGTATAACAAAAGGTCGATTGTAAGAAACGAACAAAGAAATAATCTACAAAATCACAAATTCTAATATATGAAACATCCAGCTGTCCGAAGCGCAGTAAATTTACAGCAGGCTATTAAGTTTGTCACAAAATTATAGAAAAACTATTCGTATTTTGAAAAACTGAAGCATGATAGCAATTTTGATTAAGTACATTCAATTGAGAAAAAATTGTATTTTTAAAATTGTAGTTGTAAGGAAATGATGAAAATGAAGCACAGTCAATTCCGAGCAGGCTATTATGTTTGTCAGGAAATTGTAGAAAAACTACTCATATTTCCAACAAATTCAACATGATCTTATTTGAAGATGTTTTTTCATGAGCATATTTCATTAAGAAAAACAATAGTGTCTTCACAATTGTAGTTGTAGAAAGACGCCAAATGTTTTTTTTAATTTTTTAAAATTATTGCAAAATCAGGCATTTCAACGAACATGAAACCTGCACCATTCTCTTAAGCTTCCTTTATGCTATCTCAGGTCCCAATTTAATCAAAAAACGTTGTGCAGTTTTTAAGGCTAAATGTACTGAAAAAAACTTGTAGGAAAATTCAATAGATCGCAGCAGAAGGAATTTACTTCACCGATAACTTCTGAACAAATTGTCCCGATTTTCGATCTGCAAACGGCATTTGCATCCTGTTTGTAATAGAATTTATGCCAAGTGACGGAAGCATCAAGGAAGTGACGGGGTGCCTGGCTTGCTGCCCCCGAAAGTTCGGCCTTCTCGTCCGTCGCCGCGCCGGGCGGCTCGTCGCTCGTGCCGGCTTGGCCGCTCCGCGCCGCCCACAAGGGGTGGATGTCCCGGCGGCGTGGAAGGGGGAGTGGGGTGAGGTGTTTTTTGAAATTCGACTTTCCGACGCTCCTTTTTATCCGATTTGCATGTTTGACACGGCGTTGGATTCTGGAAGCTTGTCGTCATCGCGCTATAAGGCCACATTTTTGAAATTGTTCCCGGAAGTACGAGAAAACATTTAAAAATCGAGTTTATGCTAGTTTTTTGGAAAAAGGGCTTCGTAGCGTAAATTCTATTATAAACAGGAGTCAAATGCCGTTTACAGATCGAAAATCGGACCATTTATTCAGACGTTATCGGTAAAGTAAATTTCACTAAATTTGGTGCTGCCACGTGGTGGCGACAAATTGAACTAGTGTCGGTACATTTAGCCTTAAGAAAAAATGGTTTAAAGAAAATAAAAAAAGTCTGACACAATTGTTCGAAAAAAATACTTATGTTTTTGAAAAATTGAACATGACCTTATCTGAAAGTTTTGTAAACTTTTTCTGAACACTTTTCATTAAGAATAAGCTAGTGGTGTTACAACAGCACATATTTTCCCGTATTATTGAAAGCAGCTACGTAGAATTGAAATATTGCACTTTCTGCCCTACAGCGTCTTAGCTATTATTTGAACACGTCCCATTCAACCAAGAAGCGATCAACCACTGTGTAAGATATATAGGTGTGTTAACTAGCCGCCTTTGGGGGAAAGTTTCTGAAGCCAGTTTGAGGCTAGTTCTTCGCTTGTCCGTACGGTGGGCACGATCGGTCTGGGTCCGGTGTAAGATGACATCTTAAACTGTGGCTGTTACACATTACACGATCAATCACGACCTTGCCAAAATGAGGCCCAAAGACGTATGTGCGAGAACTGTGTGAACTAGACTCACATAATCTTCAGTTTTAGACTGGGAGGGAATACACCTGTCTATCTTACTCAGTCCGAACAACTCACTGTTTTCATCGCAGTGTTGTCAAAACTATGTGAATTCCACAACTGCATAAAAATATAATACAAAAGTTTTGTAAACTTGTATTGGAAAAAGAAGTCTGATGCTTACACCATCAAGTCACAACAATGACACGTAATTCACAGAAATTCTCGACAGCGGAACTGAATTCAAATGTTGCGTTCCTGCATTGTCGATACTCCCTTAATGAGCTAGCAATTTTTACTTTCCAGTATACGTACGTATATACGTAGTATAGGGAAAGTTATGTAATGCTGTGCGAAAAATGGCGAATTTTCGGCAGAAAAAAATTCGTTGCCGGGCCGTGATAACGAAAAAGTGAATAAATCCACTTGAAGATCTGTTTTGATGAGCATATGCCATTAAGAAAAACAATCGAGTCTTCAGAATTGTAGTTGTTGAAAGACGACAAAAGTTTTTAAATGTTTTGCAAAATCAGGCATTTCAACGAACATGAAACCGTGGCATTCTCTTAAGCTTCCTTTATGCATCTCAGGTCCCAGTATAGTCAAAAAACGTTGTGCGGTTTTTAAGAAAAATTGGTTTAAGGAAAATAAAAAATTGTCTGTTTGACACAATTTTTCGAAAAAGTACCAATGTTTTTGAAAAATTGAACATAATTTTATTTGAATGCCTATTTTTTGTGAACACATTTCATTAAGAAAAAATTGTATCTTCATAATTGTAGTTGTAGGAAGATGCCGAAAAAAGTTTGAATTTTTTCAATTTTCGAAAAATCAGTTTTCAACCAACATGAGACCTACGCCATTCTTTTAAATGATCCCCAGACAATCCAACAACAAAATTTAGTCAAAATTGTTGGCGCCATTTTTTTAAATGCCCTAGGGGTTTCATATAAGGTACCCCCCAAAATTAAAATATGTTTCAAATTCGAGGGGCCGCGAGAACATTCAGATCGATCGGGGAGTATCAATTTAGGAGAAAATCGACTGAACGGTTTAGTCGCTGCGGTGTTCACGGACGGACGGAGAAACGTTTTGGGTCATTCCATGCAAAATTTCAGGTTTTCTGACAGTGAGTCTCAGATTTTTTTCATATTTTATTTCATTAATCTACTAATTGTGAACAGTTAAAAGACGATTTATGGAATTAATATCTTTAGCAGTTTAGCAACAATTACGGGTTAAACATGGATGATGACACAATATACTCAATAATGAAAATAATTATGACGTTCATAAAATTAACAAAACTTAAAAAACAGGCACACTATTTTGAAGATAAATGATCATATTTTAAGCAGTTGATAATATATTAAGGATTGTGATATTTGTTTATAATAAAAAATGCTTATACATTAAACAAATACATTTTTCTTCAAAAGTAATATTTTCTTTTCTTTCATATTTTACACACTGCAAGAAGAACCAATAAATAACCATTCTGCAAACTGTCGCGATGGAATCTTGAAAAATGCGTAAGTTATTAAATAAAAAGTATACGCGCATTTTGCTCTTAAGTCGCGTGCCCTTGCCCAGCGAGGGGTGAAGCAAGGTCGTAGGCAGGCACCGCCAAGTTCATTCCCTAGGAATATCAATCGATGCCTTCGAAGGGATCCTGACACCAGTTTACAGGCTTAGTTTTCGCGTGTTACTGTTCAATGATACATCGTGAAAGAATATGCCAAAGATTGTGAATACGTTTAACAGGCTTTGGTGCTACAATCCATTCGGACTTGAGAAGCACAAAATTCGGGTGGGTAAGAGAAAGATAAGAGGCGAAGCGGAAGAAAATATCGAATTTAGTGGTAGGTGAAGCAATATGCGATCTGTGTCGTCACAAAATATCCAAAATGCCTAATGCAGATCTTAGTGACTCAATTGAAACAGTGAAGTGAAAACGTCAAGTGAAGAGGACTACCTAGCCCCAGGATTTCCAGAGGAAGCTACTATCAGTAATGTAAACATTTTGAATCCTCTGGGTCAATCACCATTGTCATCGCGAAAACAAACCCGAGAGAAGTAGTACGCAAGGAGGAAGGTGAGCGCCGTAAATAAAGCATTTTCTGAATTATTTAATGTGAGTACAGAAAGCAATGATGGAGAAGAAATGCTGACACAATTCGAAGAAAAATTTTCAAATGTGAAAACGGCTAATGAGAAATATATGATTTTATTTTGTTTACCAAAGCGTTGGAGTGAACAAAAAATAATGGTCGAATTTGGGTATCTCTTCATGCAGCTCGTACGGCAAAATTAACACCTAGAGAAGTAGTTTTTGCGAAATCCATCATCGCGCCGCGGAGGAAACTAGTGGTGCTACAACAGCACTTACTTTCCCGTATTAGAGGAAACAGCTAAGTAGTACTGTAATATTGCACTTTATGCGCTACTAACATCTTCGCTTGGAACTCACTATTTCCATTGCAGTGTTGTCAGAACTATGTGAATTCTACAACTTCACAAAAATAGAATGCAAAAGTTTTGTAACCCTGTATTGGAAAAAGAAGCCTGATACCCTGGAAATATAGAAATGCCTTCCATTGGGCCATGATTAGGGAAGAGTATTTTAAAACCATGCAACAAATTCTCTACTCACTACAAATGGTACAGCATTTGGTGCAAAACTAAATATTTGCCTGCAAATATCAACATAAATTAGACAATTATAACTCCTTTTCATACAGCTCTATTAGGTCACAACAATGACACTAATTCACAGATATTCGCGAGCCCAAAGTGAATTCCATTGTTGCAGACCCTGCATTGTCGCTATTCTGAGAGCTATTAATTCTTTTTACTTATTTCAAAATAAACAATTTCTAAAATATTAATGTGTAAGTCTATAACAAAGTTCGAATGTAAGAAACGAAGAAAGAAATAATATACAAAATTGCACATTCTAATTTACGACGCATCCAGCTGTCCAAAGCGCAGTAAATTTACAGCGGCCTATTACGTTTGTCACAAAATTAAAGAAAAACTACTCGTATTTTGAAAAAGTTAAGCATGACCGTATTTATTTTATTTATTTATTTGTCAATATTCGGAATTGCCACATACTCTTTCTTGCCAGCTACCATCTATCATCGCCAAAAGTACATTTTTTTGGTCATTTTCTTAATTTGTCGGTTTCCTATTGGTAGAACAGAAACATTAATTTTAGAATATTAAAGAACACAAAAACCTAGCCGTAAATGGCAATTTTCTTTTAAAAATTATGTGCCGTTCAAGAGAAAATGGCGTTTTAGCGCTACTAAAAATGCGAAATTTGAAGCTCATTTTCACAGAAAATTTTTGAGTTTTCAAAATACTTTATTTGAAGTTATTTGAAGCACTTACACTCACAAATATAATCATCTTTACAAATTGCGGATAATGTGCATATTAAAGATGTGAGAGATCTTTCAAAAAATTTACATTTATATAATTTTTGAAAAAAGCAAAAAAAAAACTCAAAATAAACTTCACGCTATACTAATGAGTGTAATTAGTACTATCCGTTACAAAAGTTTCAAGAAAACAATTGCAGCCATATACGAGAAAATGACGTTTGAGCAATTCTGAAAATGCCGAAATTTGAGCTACTTTTCACAGAAAACGGTAGTGTTTTCGAGAAACTTTACTTAACATTATTTAAAGCATATATACTCGTAAATATAATAATGTAAAAAAATCGCCGATAATGTAAATATTAACGACGTGAGAGAGAAGTAAAAAAATTTACATTTTGGTAATTTTTGAAAAAACCAACCGATAGACCAAAATGGTTTTTATGTCATTGATAGAGTACATTTACCACTATCCCTACCAAAAGTTTAAAGAAAAAATTTTGTTTTTGTAATTTTTTAAAATTGCACGTATTGCACGCAATATTGCACGAAAACTACCAAAATTGTGAAAAACATTTACATGACCTTTATTAAAGAACTCAATATGCAGAACAAATTTTATTTGAAGAAAAAATCTCTATCTTCAATTTTGTAGTTGGAGAAAGACGCCGAAAAAAATTCGAACTTTCACAGTTTTCGAAAATTCAGAGCTGTACGTGAAAATCGGACCTATGCCATGTTAAAAAGTGTATTTTCCTCTATTCATACAAGAAATTTAAAGAAAAAATTTGGAGCCGTTTTTGAGAAAATGTTGAAAATCCCCGGGGGGCTTCATATAAAGTACCCCCAAATTTTAAAGAATCTTTTTCAAAATCACAAAGCTTCGACTAGAATCAGATCGACTGGGGAATATCAATTTTGAAGAAAATCGACCGAACGGTTTAGGCGCTAGCGTTGACCACGGACGGACGGAATGCCGTCAATCGATTTTTAAGTATAAAGAAGCAACAAATCATGGATTTTGACCACACTACGTGTTAGGGGATTTTTTTTTCTTAATTTAGCAACTGGTTTTATCCACTTATTAGTTTTCACGGCCCGGCAATTAATTTTTTTCCGCCGAAAATTAGCCATTTTTTCGCGCAGCATTACATAACTTTCCCTATACTACGTATATCACTCCGTGTATTACGTACGTATACGGGAAAGTAAAAAGGAACGCCGAGTGCTGACGAAGAGGGCTGGGGCGCGGCAGCTCTGGCAGTTGAGCTAGTTTACGGAGCGCCGGCAAATTACTTTTATTCATAACTTTAAAACCATTCAAGATTTCATGATGAAATTTACAAAGTAGCTTGAAAGTAGTTTCAGCAATTTTCCTTCCAAAATTCAAGAATTTAAAAATATTACATTTCCATTTATTGCATTTTTTAGAATTTGTTTACTTCTTAATTGTTAAAGACTCACGGTAAAAAAATATCTTTAGTGTAAAATTATCCTTTACATTTCTTCTACAAATAGTGTCACTTTTATATTTTTTGCTTATTTGCATATCATCGGAAAAAAATCATAACGGAATGTCTATAGACTGCTAACCTAATATTTCAAGTTGCCATTGTTGCTAAACTATGGCTGATGAAACAAAAATATTGTACCTGGTTCATGCAGGTATCATGATAAGTAAAGTGGCAAAATATTTTTAAATTCTGAGATGTAGTGTCAGATTTCCTACTTTTTTTTGCATGGAATGACCCTTTTGCTTTCACTTGGTTTTTCGGTCCCACAAAAAGAGGGATTCTGGCTGCAGCACATGTTAGGAGATTTTTTTTCTTGATTTAGGAACTGGATTTATCCACTTTTTCGTTACCATGGCTCTGTAATAAGAGTTTTTCTGCCGAAAATCCGCAGTTTCTTCGCGAAGCATTACATAACTTTCCCCATACTATACATATGTACGGAAAAGTAAAAATTTTCAGGCCTCCTTGTGTTTAGGGGATTGCCTTATATTCAAGCAAATACTGTATAATTTTAATTTTTCAACTCATGATAGGCTCTAATATAATTGGCTAATGATTTTTTATGGCAGGGCTGTTCGATTTAAAAGGACTTATGGGCCACATATCAAATATTCTAGCTAAGCCGCAGGCCGCACCATAATGTATGATGGTTTTTGCCCTAACTATTGAGATTATATTGAAAGAAATATACATTAGATAAGACTTTTATTCAACATACTTAATGATTAATGTACATAAAACGAGAATGTGAATATATTATTAAATAAAAATAAGATGAATTGTGCAATTGTATTGTATTTGGTTGGTAAAATAAAATTTTTCAATGCAGTCGCGGGCGGCACCAAAAAGATCTGGCGGGCCGCCGGTTGGTAAGCCCTGTTTTATGGTGTTCATGAGTGTAAAACACTACAGTGATAGGAAACATTGTGACCCTGACGCAAATACACAGTGAAGTATGCCTCTTGATTTTCTGAGCATGTTCTCAAGTGAAGAGAGTTCAATAGTGAACTGAATTGTGAAGGAATTGTATACATATGTAAATGCCAGAGACCAAAACTCTGATGGCAGACAAGTGTAAACATTTAACATGTTTCCCATTACCTGAGGGGCTGTCCATAAATTACGAAACGCAAATTTTGAGTATTTTGAATACCCCTTCTCCCTCTTGTAATGCACTTTTCTATCTCTATGTAACTCAGCATAATGCTACCTCAGACCCCTTCCCACCCCCATTAGTGTTATGTAATACACGAATGAACCCTAATGGATTTCTTCTTAGTTACATTATGCCATATTTTGTGTAATCAAATTAAATTTCCTTGCAGCTCACTTGCTGAAACCTGAAGTTGTTAAATTTAAACCAAGATTAAAGCCAGTTTTTGAAGATGTATGGGCTGGAAGTTATTGTACTTTTGCAAAGGAAAGACTGAATGGACAAATTTATGTTTTTGGATTAAATAATCATAATCAATTGGGTAAAATATTTTTTTATAAAAAACTTTAATTGATTTTTTACTTTTTTTATTTCCATTTTTAATGTTATAATTGGTTTTTCAGGTTTTAAAAATGATGGTGAGCAAAGTATGTATTTCCAACCTGTAATAAGTCAGCCTTTGTCAGAAAAGAAAGTAATTAAAGTTTGTGTTGGACAGCATCACACTATTGTATTGGATAGTGAAGGTGAGCAAAATTTTGATTTTAGTTTCGTAAGAATATTATGATATCAAAATGATATTTTTTCAAATAATTTGTTCCATGATTTCTTTGAAAGGAAAACCTATTTCTATTTTGAATTGAGTTTGTATTTAAGAAGGAAACTTTTATATTAACCAATGTGTGTTAAGAATTAAAAATTCAAATGTCTCCATGTATGGTATGTAACTCCTCTTTTATGGGATGTTTCCTTTTGAATGTTTTTACTTGCTAATAATTACTTTTGATGGTGTAACATTAATGGGAAGACAGTCGCCAATCAATAAAAAAATAATAAGTGGAGAGGTTGTAGTTTGACAAGCAAAATGTAGTTTAAAATTAGTGATTTTATTGAGACTTAGAATATGAGAAGAACTTTTCTTGAAGTCGAACACATTTCAATAATTCCCTACGAGATGAAAGATGTACTGTGAATTTTTCTAATCTAGTTATTATAACATAGGAATATTACTCAGTATATTTTTGACACAAGCATATTCTGTCATTTGTTCACCAGGTTTACTCTATTCTCTTGGGCGAAAGGAATATGGTCGCCTTGGTCTTGGTGAATTATGTCCTGATGCAGAAGCTCCTATTCTAATCCCTGCTTTAAAGGATAAGAAGTGTGTCGATATTGCTTGTGGAACATCTGTATCCTTTGCAGTTACTGATAAAGGTAATTGAATATTGACTGTATTGCAATATTATGTAAGAACTTCAATATGAAGGAAAACAAGAAAAAAGAAGATTGTTGATTTTTAAATTTGCTCTCTGTTTTCAAACCCTTCAATTATTTTGTGTTGCTGAATTTTCCTTTCTTCATCTTAAGTGGAATGTTTCACTTGTCTCTTAGGTGAAGCATTTGCCTGGGGCATGGGAACTAGTGGCCAGTTGGGAACAGGTGATGAAGCTGATGTGTATGAGCCTCACTTGATTGGAGGCAAGCAACTAGAAAATCGAAAAGTGGTTCAAGTATCAGCTGGTGGACAACACACAGTGCTGCTTGCCACCAACTCTGAAGGAAATAGTTCATAACAGACTTGATATTATGTGTTGAATGGTAGCAAAAGCAATAAATGTGTAATTCATTGAGTGGATGTAATGAAAAGATGAAATATTTGACTTATGCATGTATAACAAATGAGTGACTGCAGCTGGCCTGTTATTTATTTGTACATATTTTTCAAATTGTTGTCAAGAAATATTGAGTATTGTTTGACAGCTTGGTTAAAGTGCCATATGTGACAATATTCCATCTTGTTTGCAAGATTAAAATATAAAAATAAGGTCCTGCTTAAGCACTGTTATTGGGCACATGCAGTGAAAATTTAATTGTTATATTCAACTATTTTTCTTTCTTTGCTACCATGAGTGTGGAATACCATTTTATTTTAAATAATTATAACGTAGATGTGTACCAGGCATGTTAGCATATTAAAGGAAACAAGAGAAAACTGTTTCTTTTCATCAAGTTTTTATTATTTCATACTGTGGTGTATGAAGACTGTAATTTTTTTTGAAAAGAACGTGAATAGGGTTTTCAAATTAGTTTCTTCCGACATCCCTTTAACCCGGGAGTGCTCTTAGTAAGTAGACTCACGCCAGTACCTGCAATGTATCTCTCACAGATATAGCTGAAACTTTATTAACTGAAATACATATTTTATTTGATTTGTACATGTCCCTCAATGCAATTGTTAATAAATCATACACCGCAAAAACCTTGTCTGAATATTTCTGATGAGATAGGTAAAACACACGAAAAAAGTACATGCAATAATCATTAAACATCTAATTACCTTATTACATAATATTAAATACAATTTCCACAAATGATTTTGGAATGTTCTAAACAAACATATTTGAAATTTTTCACAAAAATATTTTGAAAGTTTGTCTTTTTTTCCGTTTTGCAAAGTTTGCATTTTTTCATTTCCCTACAGACGTCTCGTGCATATCTTCCTTCTCTTTGGGAAGAAATTGACACAGTTGATCCTCGATGAGACAAATGATTACATTTTCTGTATAGGTACTTGTCACAGACACTGCTGAAAATAGTACCATAATACGTACTGCGTACGCCAGGAGCTTGCAATGCACTGGTGCCAGTGCACACAACATATCTGTCAGATATCGCACAGCATAGGGATCATGTTTCAGCATGCTCGTGGGAAATGACTCCTTGAAAAAATAAAAATAGAAGGCCAGGCATTCTTAGAAAAGTACAGTGAAGGAATACATGAAATATCAGATGCCTAATAATTCAGAAACACAAAATTGCCCTGGCCTGGATCTCGCACATCTTATTGCGAGCACTCCTGGGTTAATATCCTTTTCTTATGGTAACTATTTTATAATTACAGCAAAAGGCTAAATTACTGCATTACTTAACCTTGAATGTGAGTGAAAGTGTTAACACTGAAATAAGTTACTGTTTTTTTGTGTAAGTAAATAAGTACATATCACTGATATTGTTTGTAATAATATAATGAAATTCAATGACTTCTAGTGTTGCCTCATACTTTTTAATGTTTGTATCAATTCCTGTTATTCTCTTTGACCATAATAAACTTTTAAGTAGTTTATTATGAAGAGAGGGATATATAAGTTACTCCTGTTTTGGAAAACATCTTAGGCAATAAATTTGTTCTTAAACACGAATGTAGTAATTTCAAGTTATTTCCAAGAATAACTCATGTATTAAGACAGAAGTTTACAACTTGATACTTTATATTTCAGGATTTCTTACAGGTGATACTGTAATGAAGTAAAAATGTTTGGTAAAAGGCCATTTTGAATATCTAGCATTGTTTGTAAAGAAATAAACTGCATCGTTTTGGGGGGGGGGGAGATGCATGAATTATAAATACCTTAACCCATTAACTGCCAAATTTTATTTTTTGATCTAAATGTGATAATTTGATTTTTTTTTATGTTGCAATGACATGAATAAAGTCCCTTTTTGATATTAAATACATTTTATTGAAAACCAAGTACAATTTTAAGAGAAATCACCAATTGGGAATCCCAACAGTTCCTGACTATTTTCTATGCCATGTCTTAAAACACTCCATATGTAGTCCTACATCACATTTTGCGCATTGTTTGCGCACATTCTTTTTGCAAACACCACATTTTCTTGTTTGCTTCCATTTGTCCTCTCAAGAATGTTCCCAATATTTGAATATCTGATTTCTCTAGGTATTCGACTGGTAGATGTGGCCCTCCTACATCGATGGAGGATGGTTTTCCTCTTGCTTTTGGGTCAGATAGTTCCGACGAATGTGCCAAATATGCTGTAGCAACAGCTCTTCGGAAAGAAGGGGGGAATTTTCCATTGGCCATGCAAGAGAGTGCATGAGCATTTACTAATGCAGTAACGATGGCATTTGTAAAAATTGGGAAATATCATTTTTTCCCTCTAATTTTTGTTTGATACTTATTCACATTCCAATCTAGCTTATCAACTCCCCCCATGTTTTTGTTGTAATCTGCCAACAGATGTGTTTTAGGTATCTTTATTTCTTTCCTCTGAGACCTATTCCAGCGTTTTACTTGTGAAAGTGACTCAACTACTCCAAAATTAGTCAACAATAGTTAAATTACAACAGTCAACAATTAGTCAAAAATTAGTCAACAACAATCTTTCCGGCCAACACCTAAAATTTCATTTTTGGGAACTTAAACTTGATTCTCTTAAACATGTAGTCCAATACACCTCTTTCCTTTTTCTTCATCTCTTCATCTTTTGTGATGGGGCATCCATTCGTCCAGGATATTCGCATAGTACCTGTCGCTCTAATGCCAATGGCTTTGAGATGCATCATTAGATTGAAGCTAGTAAAAAAGTTATTGAAGTAAACTCTGTGCAAATGTGGTGTCTTCATCAGACTCGGTAACTTTAGAACAATGCTTGCCCTGAGGCCCAGATGTCCGTTTTGTTTTTTTTCATTTCTGTACATTTACCCTTGTAGACATCCATATGAAAGCAATAACCTGTGACTGCACAACAAAGTGCCCATTATTTAAAACCGAATCTAATAGGCTCTCCTCAGGTATATTGTTTCAAAAAGTGATGCCCGAAGTAGTGGATCATTTGTTCGTCTATACTGAGGCACTCAGCGAAAACATCATATTTCATAAAGTTCTCATTGAGTGCATCGAGTAAAGGTCAAATCTTGAACAATTTGTCTCTCTCAAGAATGTTTATATCATTTAATTTTGAACTGTCATTCAAATGCAGAAAACGTTTGATCTCCAAATATCGAGATTGACTCATGCAATTTCTGACACATTGCATATTTGTGTCGTTATCTTCACACCAGTACAACTGCTCTTGTGGAAGAGAATGGTAACTGTCAGGATGAGAATTCCAATAAATTTCCTCAGACAATCTGATGACAACTGATAAACTGATGAAAACTGATGGTTATTCTGCTGACTTGCAAAACGAACACTTTCTTTTACTATCATCTCCATAATTGTTTCACTGAATAACTCTTCAAAAATATAAACCAGATCATTACCCCGTAATGAACCGATAATATTCTGTTGACGTATGTTAATATCATCACCAGAGGAGAACGTTGAAGAATACTTCATTTCCTTTACCCTTTTCCAAACACTATCACCCTTTGAAAAAGTCTTTAGTTTTCTCTAATACACATCACTCTCTGAAACATTCATTTCACCAAATCTTTCTGATTTTGAAGTTGATGGCTGCGGGATTGCAATGGTCTTGCACAATGGTAAAGAACGCTCCATTGGTCCATTAGAGGTGTGGACTTCTAAGAGCCCAAGAACATCAGAAATTTGCAACCCAGATTCCTCGAGATGGTCTTCATCAATGTCATCTTTGTTGAGACATCATCTACTCTGTCAGGAGGAAGTTCTCCGATATCGACATCATCATCTTCATTGTCTAAACTGTCATGAAATTCATCTGATTCAAGAATATCTTCTATTTCCTGCAAACTCAGATACTTATAATCGCCCATATCTAACCTGCAACCACAAACGGAAAAATACCGAAACTGCAGTGTCTAGATCCCCAAATGGGGATCGTAGTTTCAAACATGATCGGATTTACTACTAAATAATAACAAAACGTTTTTCACTCTTCTGTAGAGACCTAAACCAACAATATACTGGAAAATCTGAATGATCAAACAATTACAAATATATATTTTAAAAAATGTAATATCCTGATCAATCCTGACCTCACTTTTTCATGCAGTAGTTTCAAATAAGTTGTAAAATACTTACTTGAATCGTGATAATCACAAGATAGCCTGTTCACATTCAAGAAGAAAGATACAATGCACAATTTGAACACTATTTCAGAACTACCAACCTATTCAGAGTTAAGGAATGGACTAAAATTTCCGTTATCCCCATTTGGGGATCATGACTGTTAATGGATTAATTTCAGCTTATCAAATGTATTAGATGGATTAATTTCAGCTTATCTTATGTATTAGTAAACATCACGTAATTTTGTAATGAAAGCAAAGCATGCATGAAAAGCAAAGCATGAAATGCAAAGCATGAAAGCATATATGTTGAAGGATCCCAACCACAGAATTGAATGACAAATGTGTAATTCTGTTTGTAGCTTAGAATAAAAATGAATATGAACTCATTACAGATGCAAAAGTCAGCAGTTGTGAAGAGGGAATTCACAAATGACTTAATGAAAATTTAGAGAATTATGTATAACCAATCACCCCCATGTAAGACATACTTGAACTCTCCCCTACATAATGTTTGTGACAACAATCCCCATTTACAAGATGCTTTGCTGATGTAAAAATACATTTTACTTCAGCAAAGAAAAAACCTTTATTAATTCAATTTGTGTTGAAAATTAAAATTGATGGTAATTAGTAAGCTGCGGATTTATAGACTTGTAAAACTAGAAATGGGTAGGCAAAATGAGCATATAACATTTTCTTGTTAGTATTTTTATCCCTGTGTAGAAAGTTTCTCAAGTAAACAATATAGTTACCTTCATGGAATGTTTGCTTTCATCATTGTTCTGACGAATTCTCGTAGATATTCTTTCTATGCTTGTTAAGCATTTCGGGCAAAAAAATGGCAGTGGCTACCTTTTTGCTTTTCATTAAACGTAAGCTGATACTAACGCTGAACAGCTATGCTGCATGCTAATGCTAATGCTCTTTTTCCCCATGTTTAAACGTAATTGAAAACGTTCTAATTGCCTTGCATAAAACTGCACAATTTCTTGCATTATATCTAAAAACTTCCAATTTTCAAAAATTCAGTGTTTAGCTAAAATAAGACATGTGCCATTCTTTGTCAAGTGTCACTTGTTCTATCCATAGAAAAAATGTGTAGCCATTTTTGAGATTTTTAAAAATAATTTGCATTAATTTCAAACAGAAATTCTACAACCACCACTTGTTTTTAAAAAAAGTATTACATATGAACTTTTTTAAAGATTTGATTTTTTTAGAACGTTTCATTTAAAACAAAAACCTCTGTATTCAATACTGTACTTTTGCAATTTTCGAAAATAGAGAGAGTTGAAGAACAATGGGATTGGTAACAATTTTTATGACATCCTTTGATACGTAAGAAAAGAAAATTTTAAAGAAAAAATTTGGAGCTGTTTCGAGAAAAAAATAATTATTTTTTCTTCAAATTTTTAAACAAAGTCTACCACTAGTGATTTCACACTTTTCATAATACAAGTATCCGCACTGTGGTGGTAGTAAAACAGAACATAGATTTATTGACAGTTGTTCAGTTTCTCTGTTCTCTGCGCAATTAAAAAAATAACCTTGTTTTTTAACCCTCAACCGGTCCACTGGGATATAGACCACCCCTACTCAATGTTTATATAGTTTTACTGAGACATATACTGATGATACTGACAGCTGAATGTTTTGTAAATGCGTTCAATCAGTGCATTGTACATTGTCGATACGTATTACATCCATCAGATTTTTTTCAAATTTTGGAAGTGGATTTAGGAAGTGGGAAGTGTCATGCACCCCACTGAGCCATTTGCATAAGTATTTTTAATTTGAATTCTGTGCATTTCTACCATTTGTAATGAGGTATAAATTCAGCTGAAAGATATGAAATATTAATACAAATGTATTAATGTTAATATGTAATATAACTTTTGTCTTGTTAGAGAAGTGGAGTTGGTAATGAGCACAGACCACGCAGATGGAGTGTGGAGTGCACTGAACCGAAATGAGCAAGTTAGTAATAGAAAAGAATGAAAAATACATTCTGAAATGAAAATTTGTGTTTGTGAATTAAAATATTCATTAGGTTCGTAAAATAAAAATATTTAAGTCGTAAAGAACATCTAAATTGTGTAACACAAAATAGGCATTTCTAGGTACTAAAATTTGCATATAATTCTCCTAATGCCTCAAAATGAATAAGTAACCTAAAAGATTGCATTTTCCATTAAAGGAAAAAAAAAGAGGCAAAAATCCACAGCTTTGTAAATAAAGACAGAATTAGTGGGTGATGCTTACTGCACCTAACAACAATTTTGAAGCACAGGTGAGAACATTTTCTGTAAAGCTGAGCAAATGCTGTTGCAAATGACATGTGGGAAAGAGTCTACTGTGCCAACTCAATTGGATTCTAGAATACATGATATTCCTTGAATATTCCTTCCATAATCTAACAGATTCAATCAATATACCAGATCCATTCATTCAAACAATTTATATATATCGGAAATGGTTAAATTTATATTTTTAAAATTTAATTTGTTACTATTTTAGTATAAGACTGAATAAAAGAAGTTATTTCAGCAAATGTTGGAGGGAAAAAAACAAAACATGTTAACACTAAACACCCCAACAATAATAATAGTAGTAATAATAATAATATTATTATTACTACTATTATTAATTAATAGTAGTAATAACATTATTATTAAGTCCTCTCACACAGAAAAGGTGTCCAAATACACTGACTTAGCAATAGAAATAAAAGAACAATGGAAAATGGAGAAAGTTTACTCAGTACCCATCATTGTGTCCACAACTGGTGTCATCCCAACAACTTTGCATAACAGACTACAGCAGTTGAAAATGCCAAAGACATTGTACATGGAGTTACAGAAAGTTGCCATCCTCAATTCTTGCGCAATAGTCAGAAAGTTCCTCAACAATAGTATTACTCATGCCTAATACATGTAATCCTGCTTCGACATTGAAAAGGGCCGTTACTTGGCAAGAGCCCGTACGGTTACCTCAGTCCTGAGATTTTATCCAGAGACAGAAGAGAATAATGGCTCCCCCTTAATGTTATGTTATGTAATTAATGAAAGACCCCTTACCCAGCATGTTATACGCACATGGTTATGGTGGCTTATTGTAAATCTCTGTAGTGTTTTGTATTATACACAAGTAATTCCGAGAGAAAATAAAGATACCTTACATAGGCAATAAATAACAATTGAAAAGCATGGGTTTAAGAGAAGCAGTTTAAAAAGTTTTAATTGTGTGATTATTGCACATCCGACAATGAAAGTGTTGCCCTGATTGAAATTAACAACTTTAATTTTAATGCTGTGAATAGTTCATTAAAATTAATAGTGTTGAACCAATAGTGTTTTGTATTTTGGCAAACAATTTCATATTCCTTTTTGTATGGACTAAAAATCTTGTTTTAGTTTACAGTTATTTAGTTTTACAAAATACATGCAAAACATTTCTCAAAAATAATAATGGAATTGTTGCAAGTATTTCTTCCCATTCTTTGATTTGTTTATCAACAGAACATTAATTGCAAGTTTTTCTTGTTTTCCTAGAAAACCTTATTTATTATTGATTTGGTTTTTCTAGTGTGTTTTGGAGTTAAAATTTTACTTATAAATATTGAACTAAATGAACAGTTATGAAATTCCAGTTTTTAACACTACATTTTATGCAGCACACACTTTCTAATAGCCTAGAGATGCTTATGGGTGTTTGAAAAAGCTATCAGGGCAATAATTAAAGGTGTAGATAGAATAACAATCAATAATTTAGTTCAGAAGTGGGGTATTATTATGATTTAATATTTTTGGATTTTGAACTGGAAATCCAGAGTCCAGTGAATTACTCCAGTCTTAAATTGGCAACTAGCCTTGAGAAGTTTCAGGAAAACTTCATTTGTTATGCCCAAGGATGTGACAAGGTTTTACTTGATTATTAGGAAGATTCCTATAAAGTCAATAACTGCTTAACAATGCTTCAATATTTTACCTAAAAATATGTGTGTTATAAAACATTTGCTTATCCCCAAGTCACTATGCTGTAGGGAACATCGAAGTCCTTACATTCGCTCCTTTCAGTTCTTTTATAGGAACATTCCTCCAATAATGTAAGAATATTTCTTAAATTTGCTGAAAAAGTTTATTAGTCACAATTCACCCCATTAATGTAAATTGAACTATATCTGGAAGAGCACCTATAACCTCATCATTGTCATAATATTCCTCATCTGAACTTTCACTTAGGTCAATTTCACTGGAGGGAACAGAGTCTTCCCAATCCTCAGATTCTGAGTCAGAATCATGATTTGATTGCTCTGTACTCTCGTCCAATATCACATTTTGAAAATCCTAGAAATACATAAGCTTTTTAGTTCTTGTATGATGCAGGGAAAGTCTCTAGAAATGTACAATTACGTACCTTCATCCAAGGAAGACTTGTTACAGGATTAAATTGTAAGTCAATTTTTTTGCAGTTCTGCATTGCTTCTATTTGGGGTTGTGTAACATCAACTATACTGTTTCCATTGAGCATACAATATTGGAGGCTCTGGAAACAAGATACAGTGAACACATGATTGTATGAAAATATATTTCATTGTATAAACATACTTTATCTAAATGTCTATTATATTGGATACCTGGATTCCTATAATTGAAGTAGGGAATACTGGTAGCAGATTTTTTGCTAGATTAAGATGGATTAGTTTTTGTAAAGCCCCAAAGTTACTGGGAATTTCACTGATAAGATTATCTTCCAGAGTAAGCCACCTGCAATTAATTTGTACTTCATGAAACTAAATTAAATTTCATTTGGCAAATTAAAATGCTGCAATTAACTATAAGCTCAGATACATGCAAGTACAGTTTTGATTTGCTAAAAAGTTCACCTAATATTCTATACTTGAGGATTTTTGAATTTAGGTTCATATTAAGTTTTGCAACCATGAGTAACAGTAATGTACGTTTAAAGATATCACATACATGACTAACTAATGTTGAGAGAAAGTTTAGAATGAATGCTAAAAACTTCTGAAAATTATAACAAACTTTAAAAATTAACTCTAGGGAAATAATGGATATTATTTCAAACATGTCGGAAGAGGTAACTTGTAATTTCAAAGATAAATTGGTTTCAGTATACAATTCTAGTTAAGGCAGTGAATGAGATGCACCTACGTAGATTATTAGATTTGACATACTAGTAGCAACAGGATGAAGAAACAATTGTGAAGTATTTTTTCTGTTATCCAAGGTTGAATTTGGTTTCTAACCTCAAGCATAAATGAGAAAAAATTATGATTAATTTGTTTCAAAATCTCTTTTAATCCTGTACTCAAGCATGTTCAATCACAATAAATGTTGAAATTGCCCATACCGGAGACTTGTAAGAGCTGATATTTCTTCAGGAATTGAAGAAATTTGATTCCCTCTAGCACCAAAGGTGTCAAGATGAATGAGGTTTTTTATTGATGTTGGTATTGTCTCAAGTTCAGTATTGTTCACCCACAAAACTTCAAGTTTAGGCAACTTCATGATCTCAGCAGGTAGGGATTTTAATGGGTTGTGACTCAAATTAAGGCAGACCAGATTTTGTAATAATCCAAAGTTTTCTGGAAGTTTTTCTAGATAGTTATAATCCAGAGTTAAAGTGTGCAGTCTTTCTAAATGGTTGATGTTTTCCGGCAGAGAGCGTAATTTATTGTTATGCAACTTTAATCGCACCAAATTTACAAGTTTCATCAATTCGTCTGGCACTTCAGCGACTCCAAAATTATTTATGTTTAAGGATGTACTTCGTTTGAGAAAAGCTTCTTCAATCATAGCAACTGTATGATACTTGCACACTAGGTCATAGAAGCTACCCATTTTTTATCTGAAGGGCAAGAAACAAAGTTTAAAAAGATTTCAAGTTAGTATCTTCTTCAAATACCCATCATATATTCATTTTAATGTAACAATTTACATTAACATTAAACCTGGAACAGCACTTAAAGAAGAATCTGAATTTAACTAGATGAAAAATGGGAATACTATGATGAAATGAACTTAACATCAAAAACTATCTCAGTTGTCCATAAATGAAGCAATACAAGTTTTTTTCTAGAGTATTTATTTTTCTAATAAACACTACGTAAATGCATTACATATACAGTTCCGAAGAACTGTTGCATTCTACAAAATCAACAAATATAGATCACTCAAAGTTCCGCAAACATACATATTTGAACATACAAAACAATTTCTACAACAAATGCAAGCTAGTACCCAACAATGCTCACAAGTTAATACGTCATCAATGGATACAGGCTATACTCTATGTTACACTTCAATGTAACAGTACTTAATATTACTAGTTATCACAGAATTGGGATCACTTTGGCTGCTCAGCTTGCATTTTTTTCATAAAATCTTCATCTTGAACAGACAGCTGAGTTAATTTCTTCCCAATTCGTTCATGTATATCGAGATACTTGGCAACACAACGATCTAGACACACAGCCTCACCCTTTCCCAGTTCTGCATCCCTGTACTTGGGAGGAATACACTTTTTATGACATGCAGCTGTCATGCGATTATACATATCAGACATCATTTCAATTTCCAACTCCTGCACCAACTGAAGCTTGGCATTATCAAGTTGGGGTAAGTTAGCCATTGTCAATAGTATTCACTCCTTTTAACTCACTTTTGAATTCAAAATCTCCTATAACTCGGTTCGTATTCTCCAGCGTTGGCTTTCCGCATACGATCCCTTACTTTCATACTCTCGTAACGACGACTATCTATGTATCTTTTAGACAGAACGAACCCGTACACACCACAGCCGGTGATCATTAACCTGCAAGTAAATGCAAAGTATTTAATTCATGACATGTAATAGCATTTACAAATAGCATTTTAAACACCTGTGAATCCCTTAAATGTTTGCAGTTATTTACATCATAAATACAAATGTTCGAAAATACGAGCATGCGTATATATGAAATCATACCATGAAATTCCAATTTTCGCGAACTTATTCAAGCGCATCATAACACATCAAATATCATTATAAGATTTCAAAATTGTGAAATTTCATTTATCAAAAACATGGAGTGACTGGAGCATTAACTGGATTACTGCCCGCCTTAGTTTCCAATCTAAGCTAACATGGTTTGTTCCTCACGTTCCAAATCACACTACTTTCCCCTCCACCGCCATTTTCAATTTCTCGATTCTCCCATTCGATCAAACGAATCGATTGGCGAGCCATGGAATCGAGGCAGGCGTCTCACCAGCCAATCATAGTATTCCCGAATGGTTGCTTCGAAATGCCTGCTTTTGGCGCGATGAGCAAATAGGGAGTTTAGGCAACCAAACATTAAAGCATTACCGATCTTTTGTGCATGCGCAATTCGAGAATCACTTTAGTGCTTTTGCGCATGCGAAGACGATCGATAGTGCTGTCCGCTATGATATGCACAAACTTGGGGAATTTGAGTCCCTAATATTAGGTAGTAGGGAGTTTGTGCACGACATAGCGGACTGCACTATCGATCTCCTGCGCATGCGCAGATACATAAAAGTGATGCAAAACTTGAACTGTACATGCGATGAAGTTCGATAGTGCTCTAACGTTCGAGAGTGCACAAACTCCCTAGTTTTTGCACTCTCGAACGTAAAAACAATCGAAAGCTCTATTGATCTTCTGCTTATGTGAAGTTAGTTTCACATCACTAGGGAGTTTGTTCCACCTCGAACGTTAAAGCATTATCGTTCTGCTCATGCGCAGTTCCAGTTTCACATCACTTTAGGGAGTTTTTGCCACATCGAACGTTTAGCACTATCGATCTTCTGCGCATGCACAGATGCACTAAAGTGATGCAAAACATGAACTGCGCAGGAGCAGAAGATTGATAGTACTTACCGTTCGAGGAGGCAAAAACTCCCTTTTAGCGCATCTGCACTTGCGCAGAACATCGATAGTGCTGTCCGCTAATAGTTTGCGCCAGTCTTAGTGGAGAGCACTATCGATCTTCTGCTCATGCGCAGTTCAAGTTTCGCATCACTTTAGTGCATCTGCGTGTGCGCAGGAGATCAATAGTGCTGTCCGGTAGAGCTGACACGAAATTTCTAATGCTGACTCGAACTGTCTACTTTGGTGCATCTAGAGATGCGCAGAAGATAGAGATTGCAGTGGATTACTGCCCGCTAAGATGTCCAAAACTATGTTACTTCAATTTTTTTAAGAGGCCGATGTCTGGTGTTTGTTACACCTCCTGCATTATAAAATGAATCATTGTAACAGTGACGTGCACAGTTCCGAGGCCACGAGCCGTTTAGAACGTTCGCGAATTCCAACCAAATTCTTCGTTCGAGAACCAAAGTTCGCGAACCAAACGTTCGCGAACCAAATTCTTTTTCCACTCCGCGACAGGAACTTTGATCCTCAGAGTCAACGTGCCGACACTCATACCACTACAACAAAGAAGCGCCGTATGGGTCGAAGTCGAGCAGAGGCATAAAATGGTAAATGTCACATTCATGTTTAAAAATAATTTGGGATAAGGTATAAAAAATTCTAGCATAGATATACTTTTACTTTCCCGTATACGTACGTATATAAATACATATATGTACGTAATTTAGGGAAAGTTATGTAATGCTTCGCGAAGAAACGGCGAATTTTCGGCAGAAAAAAAATCATTGCCGGGCCCAGACAACGAAAAAGGGGATAAATCCAGTTGCTAAATTAAGAAAAAATCCTCTAAGACGTTGGTGTAGCTAGAATAAACTGGTTTTTGCCACCTTCATACCGAAAAACCAATTGAAAGCAAGACGTCTTCCCGTTCGTCCGGTGTATGTGAACAACACTAGCGCCTAAACCACGCGCACGATTTTTTCCAAATTGAAGAAATTCCTACCCATCTGCCCTGAGTCAAAGCTCTGAGATTTTGAAAATCATTCTTCAAAATTTTGGGGTATTGTACATGAAGCCCCACGACCATTTTCAAAATTTTCTCAAAAGCAGCTCGAATTTTTTTCTTTAAATTTCTTGTACAAATAGAGTGAAATACACTTGTTAAAGTGGCATATGTCCTATTTTTACTGTTAACTCTGGATTTTCGAAAATTGCGGAAGTTTGAATTTTTTTCGGCGTCTTACTACTACTATAAAATTGAAGATAGAGATTTTTCCTTCAAAAAATGTATTCTTCAAAGTGAGTTCTTTCATTTAGGTCTTTTTTTGAAAATATTAGTAGTTTTCGCGCAAAATTGCGTGCAATACGTGCATTTAAAAAAATTACAAAAACAAGATTTTCTCAAAAAAGGCTCCAAAATTTTTTTTTAATCTTTTGATAGGGATAATACTAAATGAACTCTATGAGATGACATAAACGTTATATTGCTTTATTCTCTTGTTTTTTTTCAAAAAGTACAAAAATGTAATTTTTTTACTTGTGTCTCACGTTGGTAATATTTACATTAGCGGCGATTTGTTCACATTAGTTTATTTATTAGTACATGTGCTTTAAATAGTGTCAAGTTAAGTTCCTCGAGAACTCAACCGTTTTCTGTTAAAACTAGCTCAAAATTCCGCATTTTCAGAAACGCTGAAACGCTATTTTCTCATAAATGGCTCCAAATTTTTCTTCAAACTTTTGGAACGGATAATGCTAATTACACTCTTTAATATGAAGTTAAGTTCAATTTGGGGTATTTTTCTGTTTTTGCAAAAATCACACAAATGTTATTTTTTTACAAATCCGAGAAAAGATGTGAAAAATTGTTAAAAAGTTGGAAATTCCAAAATTACATACAGACACTTCCAGAAAATGTATCGTAATTAATTCTATTTGTGATTTAAATTGATTCACATAGTTTTCAATCAAGTTTCTAGAATTCTCAATTACTTCCTGCGACAACGGAGAATTGTGAAAAACTGTCCCGACCCAGAGGCGTATCAAGGTATTCCGGCGCTTACGGCAAGCATGGAATTTGCGCCCCAATCACAGTTTAATAAAACAGTTGCGAAGCTCTAATGGGAGGAAAATTCATCCGTTTGACACTAGCGCTCCTGGTGGCCAGCAAGAGGCGTCTGTCTTTAAGGCTATACGAGATAACAGGGGACTGCCTAGTAATGCATAATTTTTAATGTTTAACGTTTTAGAACACTTTTAAAACAGCATGTAGCCATGTGCATAACATCTGAAAACATTTGGTGTATACATAATAAAACGCTTATTCCAAGTTTATCATAAAATACAAATGTATTACTCTCAAAGAGAGATGATAAAATCCACACTTACTGTGCAGAAAATAAACATCCTTCTAGCATTTTCAATAGCATTTTCTCTATTAATCAAAGAAATCCTCACGAAAAATCTTATTGAGATGGGGGTCCTAAACCTAAATGTTACAATAATATTTTAAAAAAATAATAATTTTAATATGATGATGATATAAGCCATTGAATCTCTACAAGGGCAGGGGCCTCCTGTCAGATCACACGGGTGGTTCTGCTTATCTCCTTTTTTTTAGGTAAACCAGTCCTTAAGAGTTATATGATAATAAATAAGTCCTCAATAAATAAAGTCCTTAATATTATAATAAATTAAATATGATAAAATAGCATAAATCAAAATTTACATGATATTTATTAGCTGACATGGAATATTTCTTAACATCCAAAATTATTGAACCGCCTAAAGTACAAAAAAA
Source organism: Acheta domesticus (assembly GCA_031308135.1). Lineage (NCBI taxonomy): Eukaryota > Metazoa > Arthropoda > Insecta > Orthoptera > Gryllidae > Acheta > Acheta domesticus. Next base: position 111,188,672 of record JAHLJT010008756.1, on the reverse strand, counting down.
CATTCACTAATCAATATAGAAGGTAAACAAGAAAACGTTGGAATCAGTTTATTGCAAATGCGCTTTGAAATAACATACACAAATAATTTTGTTAACGCTTTGCTTTTCGTATCTTTAGAAAACATAAAGAAGGATACATTTGGCGAATCCTTTCGATTGTTGCTACAATTTATAGCACTACAGGCATTTCCGTATGTTGTTGGCATTTTTAATCATTCGTAAATGTATGCAGGTCGCAAATGTGATCAATCACAATTTAACATTGGCAAGTGAGCTAAGAGCGGAAAATAAATAATTTTCATTCAATTCAACTCATTGCATCATAATTGCATTGCTATCACATACCATCAAGTAAACCCCGTGTTAACAGCATGCAAATATACATGCCGCGCCTCAACGAACTGGTGCTCCCTCTTGCTCGACACAAGGAGCGCTGAGGTCGCATCGGACGAAAAAAAAATTAGGGAGCTTCGTAACTGTTATACTAAACTGTGCCCCTATCAAGATATTTCAAATTAGGGTTGTTATTTGTTTCAGGATGTGTGCACTAATGTCAATAAGATTCTGATTAATTTAAAAAAGTTCCATAAAAAATTATCTCGAAAATAAGTGATTACCGTTTAAAACTGTATAATACTGTTTTTAATTTACTTTTTTTAATTTTAGGAATTGAGATAATAAACAGAAGATAACAATTCATGTTTATCAATATATGTTTACATTCGTTGTAAAATGAAATTACGAAAATGTAACTATTTTAAAAATATATTATCAACTTATGAACATTTACAAAAATAAATTTATGAAAATGACTGCACAACTAAAATGACTGCTCTTAATAAGAATACTTTATTACTTATACATATACTGAAATGGATCTCCCTTGAACAGTAGTTTTAGTAATTGTTTTATTTATTTTCATTCTATTCATCCCAAATATTTTCTAATTTATTTAATACACAATAACCCGTATTTTCAACTGGGATATCCCCCGCTACACTCCCCCTTTAACGCACACAGCAGTTCCTTGTTTATTTACGCTATCAGACCTGAGGGGGATTGTTGCGAGCTACACAAAATTTATTTTTGTGCGTCGACAGAACCGTCCATACGGAATTACGGTGACGAAATGTTACGAAAGTATTCCCTTTTCTGTAATACGTATTTTAATCTTTGGAATAACAACCCCTACAAAATAAAAAAAAAGATTCTCCTTCTCAAAAACATTTACAATTCCAGACTCTTTTTACTTGGTTCAAATAAGAAGGCTAAATACACTAGCAAAGAAGTTGTTCTTAAATAAAATAAATTTGCTCACAAATATCAACCTAAATTGGGATATTGGAAAGAAATTTTTGAAAAGATATGTCTGGAGTGTCCTGTTATACGATGTGAAAGATGAAGACTTTTACAAACTGACAGGAGTCGTTTAGATGCTTATGGCGAAAACTACTGAATGTTTCCTGCACTGAAAAAATTTCAAATAACGTAATTTTAGAGAAAGTGAAGGAGAAGATCTCTAATAAAAACCATTTGAAACAGGAAAGCAAAATTCTTTGGACACATTTTTAGAAATAATCAATTTTTAAAACAATTTTAGATTGTTAAATTGTTGTAAAAAGAGGAAGAGGGAGACCTAAAATGAAAATTTTAGAACAACTTCAAACCGAACTACATTTCAGAAATTATGCAGAGATGAAAAGGACAGCGAAGGACTGAATGTCATGGCGGCAGCGACAAGGCACTTTTTACTTTCCCGTATACGTACGTATACACGGAGTGATATACGTAGTATAGGGAAAGTTATGTAATGCTGCGCGAAAAAATGGCCAATTTTCGTCGGAAAAAAATTAATTGCCGGGACATGAAAACAAATAAGTGGATAAAATTAAGAAATTTTTATGTCATATCCTTTGCATATATTGTATAAGTGGTGTACTGATCTCTGTAAGTCATCCTCTCCTTCTTGTAGTATTACGGCGTCGTCAGCGTATAATAAAATATTTAAACAGTCATTTTCTGTAATTGTCAAAGAATACAAAAAACTTTAACAATTTCACAAAAACTCTTGCATTGCTATGAAAACACAAAATGAAAGGTACACACTAACTAGGCAAGGCTACCTGACTGATACAGTAAGAAAAATTAAATTAATGTAAACATTGCAGAATGTATTGAAGGTTACGAGGCACACATGCCTAGATTTTTCAAACCAGACTATTCTCATAGTAACACAGCTCCTCCTATTTACACAGCTGTCTAGTAGAGGGTCTCAATACACATAGAAAAATGCCTTTCGCCGACGAGAATGCTTCACGCCAAAGTTTTTGAGCATTCCCGTGTGGAGCGATCAGCTGCCCACCGCACTGCCCGTTCCGTCCTGGCCCAACTCCTCCAGCACTCTCCCCCGGCACTCTCCCCCGCTAACCAGGCCAGCTCTGACACCGCCCCGAGAATCGCACCGGGCCCATGCCAGAGGGTGGTTAGCCAGCCGGCCGGGGGGAGGGGCGGACGGACGGAGGCGGGGGGAGATACGGGCGGCGACAGTAGTGGTGGTGGCAGCGGCGCCGGCAACGGCGGCGGCGGCGGTGACGGTGACGGTGGTGATGTCGACGTGACGTCATCGACGTCGGCGGCGTGGGTGAAGCCGCGCGGCGGAATACGATGCCCATGCTTAGAGGCGCGGGGGAACAATGATTAATTAATTTCTTAATTAATACTTTAATTAATTATTTTTTAAAGTGGGAGGCGCGAATTTTTGAGTTGGCGCCCCCATAACACACTGGTGCAGCATGGAACTCCCATAATTTGGCGGGAATACCACAAAGAGTGCCCAAGTGGACGGAAGTCACAGGAACTTTGTCCGCGCCGACCGAAATGTGTTAACATTTATTCGGGCCGGGCGCATGGCGATGCTCGAGTCCGTCCGTCTCCCACTCACTTCTTTCAGCAACTAGCACTGGGAAGTCCACCACAGTCCTGCATTAGCTTTAGAGACCCCATTCCTACTATAAAACACGTGAGGAGGGCATAAAGCAAATGAATGCATAGGCGGTTGCCTAGCGTACATATTGTAATCAACCTCTAACCATTACTGAATACTTCGTAACAATTAGCCTATCATAGTAGTAACAAAATCACGTAGAATTTGTAGCAGTGCTTAAGCAAAAAATTATGCACCGATTAGTACAACAAGGAATTGAAAATGCCAAGTGGCAGGCCACACAGTATGACCTAAAACGAATAAGCATGTAAATAAATAAATTAATATCACGATATGGGATGACCAATAAAATAATAATGGTACGCCTGAACACCAGGCAGCAAAGAGAAAAAAAAATTCAGCTGAGCGTCTCTTGTCGACCGAGGAGGAAGGAGTAGAGATAAATATCATGGATAGGGGCTTATTCAAGGGAGGATCTAGCCAGTGCACATAATTTTTGTACTGATCGCAATAATTTGCCCTGGCTAGTTCTTACCTCAACAGTACGCACTACCCCAGCCTGATCAGGGAACAATTTCTCCACTACGCCTAATTTCCATTGAGAGGAAGGAGATTCCTCAATTAAAAGTACTAAATCATTTACACCTAGTGGTGGTGACTCCCTTTTCCACTTCACCCTTTGTTGCAAGGTGTGAAGGTAGTTTCGCGACCAATATTTCCAAATTATTGCTAATTTGTTATTTAAATTGCGGAACTGTTGCGCAAGAGTTATCTGCACAAGAGGCGAGTCAGTATCTATAGAAAAATTATTAAGTGCGTGCCCGTAGACTAAGTGATTCGGGGTCAAAATCAAGTTCACATCCGTATCTGTAGATGTGACTTCAAGCGGTCTTGAGTTCAAACAAGCTTCTATTTTGGCTAAGAGAGTGTACAAAGTAAGCAAGGGCACAACTTGTTGCCCTAAAGCGCGACGCAAATGGAATTTAAGACTTTTCACACAAGCCTCAGCCAACGAGTTTCGGTGCGGAGAGTATGTGGGACAAAAGTGCCAGGAGGTACCCTGCACTGATAAAAATTTGGTGATAACCTCCAAATCCTGAGCGGGAAGAACAAAGCGATTAGCCTCAGCTATGATACGACTAGTGCTTTTGAATGTACTAGCGTTATCACTGTACATGTGCACATGGTAACCTCTTCTCGACCCAAAACGTTCAAAGGTCGCAATGAATTGAGAGGTAGATAGATTTTCCACAATTTCTAAAAGCGAAGCTTTCGTGGAATGGCATGTAAACACGGCAATCCAAGTCTTCTGAGACATTTTGGATCTCGTGAGAGACGGCTTTGTTAAAATTGGCCCACAATAATCCAAGGATATGTGAGCCCATGGCCGAGAAGGATTTACACGTCTAGGGGGCAAAGAACCCATAATCTGCCCAACAGGAGTAGCATGCCAGCGCTTGCAAGCCAGGCAAGCATTGATTACTTTTTTTGCTACCCGTCGTAGGGAGGGAATCCAAAACTGCTGGCGCACACATCCCATCATCAGTGCTAAGCCCGCATGTAGAAATGCGAGGTGTATCATTTCTAAGAATAGGACAGTAAATTTGTTGTTAGGCGGAACTATAACAGGATGCTTGTTTAACCTCTCCACCTGAGAATGCATTAAACGGCCACCCACCCGCAAGACCCATCAGGGCCTAGATAAGGATTCAAGCTAAGGAGAGATGACTTGGGAGGTAATCCCTTCTTTGTTGAGAGTGCCTTATATTCAAGGGGGTACATGTCTTGTTGAATGAACCTTATGATAACCACTGTGGCTTCTCTCAATTCAAGCGGTGACAACCAACCCCGTCTCCTCATCTGAGCAGAAGCAGGGTCAATGCAAGCAACAATTGCAGCTCGTATATTGTTAATGAATCTTAAACATAGCGCTAACACCCTTATCAACTTGTGATATTTTGAATATCTGCTAAGCAGCACTTGGACAAAGGAATTTTGGGTTTCACCTACATCTGAAGAAGGCATACTTGTTTGGTGTGCAGTGAACATACAACAGGGAGAGTCTACCTTACCATTTTCTGCTACCTCAGCGTCGACAAAAGGCTTGGCCCACTTTGACACTGGCTCCTTCAACCACGGCGGTCCTAAAAACCAGAGTGTACTGTGTTGCAGTGCCTGGGGGGAGACACCACGGGTTAGAAGATCAGCGGGATTCTGTGTTGAGCTTACATGGCGCCAACAAGATAGTGGATAGGATGCCACTATCTTTGAAACTCTATGGGCAGTGAAAGCATCCAACTTATGATTGCTTTTCACCAACCAGTGCAAAACAATAGAACTATCTGAAAAAAGATACACTTGATTAATTGAATACACAATTTCCAATGCTCTCTCTACCTTCTTGGTCAATTCTACCTACAACAATGCACTACACAACTCAGCGAGGAATAGTAGAGCCTGCCAGGGGAGCAAGTCTTGATTTAGAGCACAACAAGTGGCTATGCCTAACGGATGCAGAATCATAATTAACTAAGTACAATGCAGCTCCGTACGCCTTATGAGAGGCATCACAAAATCCTACCAGACAAGAGGGAAGGTGACCCTGGGGTAACACCTTACGTGGGAATATAATTGATGGCAGTAAAACAATCTCATTGACCAAAGACTGCCAACAACAAGTGAGATCAGAATCAAGAGGAGTATCCCAATGCAACTGCAAAGACCACAATTTTTGCAGAAAAAGCTTCAACTTTACCAGTAAAGGATTCACAAAACCTAAAGGGTCATAGATAGAGGCTATCAAGTGCAACACAACCATTTTTGTGATACACGGGAAGTTGAAAGTGTTTGGATCGGAGTGTTTGCTGTACGTAATGCAAAGTGTGTCTTTATCGGTGTTCCAAGTCAAACCCAATATTCTGTGTGTATTGTCCGAGACCAGAGGCGTCGAAGAGTATTGTGTGTGGGTGGGAGGCGCGAATTTTTGAGTTGTCGCCCCCATAACACACTGGTGCAGCATGGAACTCCCATAATTTGGCGGGAATACCACAAAGAGTGCCCAGGTGGACGGAAGTCACAGGAACTTTGTCCGCGCCGACCGAAATGTGTTAACAGTAATACATATTCCTTTTTTATAATACGCTTCCATTTTTGGATTATGTCATTTATATATATGTTAAAAAGCGTGGGCGATATTGGGCACCCTTGTCGGGCTCCTTTATTAATAGGTATTTCCTCCGTCTTCTTTCTTCCGGTGTTTATTATAATTTTTGAATCTTCATACATGGTTTTCCCACCCATTTACAATGTGTGCTGGGTAGCCTTGTTTTTCCATTATGTCCCACAATTTTGTCCTATTAACATTATCAAATGCTTTTTCAAAGTCTATAAAAGCAAGATATGTTGGCAGATTGAATTCTCTCCTTTTCTCTAAAATTTGCTGTAGGATGAATTGTCGGAGGTTGATCTACCTTTCCGAAACCCATTTTGTTCTTCTCCCAATAAGGCTTCAGATATTGCTTTTATTCTTGCATTCACTATTCTGGCATAGACTTTATACATTGTGCAGAGTAAACTTATTCCTCTATAATTTTCACAATTTTTATCTCCCTTTTTAAAGATGGATATTACTTCTGCTACTTTCCAGGTATTTGGAATCTTCAGTTTCTGCCAGTAAGTGTTTATTATATGTAGCAACCTCCATTGTAACAGCATCCCACCATACTTCAGTAATTCAGAATTAATTTTATCTATTCCAGAAGCTTTCCTATTCTTTAACTGTTTCAAGGCTTCTTGTAATTCTTCAATAGTAATTAGGTCTGTAGTTGTTAGATTTGTGATATCCCAGTTCGTTTGCACGGTGTTCTCTTGATACCATAACTTCTTGTAATGATTTATCCATTCGGTGTCTTCTATTACATCTATTCTGGCATCATCTTTTTCAGACCTATTGAAGTTCTTTAAAACTTTATATGCAAAAATTCGCCTCCCATGTACATCTTGCTCTATTTGGCTAATGAAGTTATCCCAAGAGATTCTATATGCCTCTCTCACAATTTTAGTTGCTGTATTTCTCTTCTTCGTGTAGTTTTCTCTCGTTTCTTCATTTTTTTGCTGTAACCATCGGAAATATGCTTCTTCTTTATTTTTTATAGCAGTCTGAATTTCATCATTCCAGACTCTTAACCCTTTTCTACGTCTTATTTTTCTCTTTTTACCAATGGCTTCTGATGCTGCTTTTTCTATGCAAAATTTTACATTATCCCATTCAATTTCTATTCATTCTACCGTCGGTGTTTCCAGAAGATAATGTTGCAGTCTTTGTTGGTATAGACGTTGAATGCTTTCTTCTTGCAGCAAGTAGGTTTTGTAAACCTCTTCCTGTATTCTTTGTCTTGATTTTTGAGACTTCCATTTCATCCATATTCTTAATTTTGATACTACCAAGTCGTGGTCTGAGGCAATGTCACATCCTCTATATACATTGACATCTATTATCTGTGGTCTCATTTTTCATTTATTAAAAAATAATCTATGATTGATCGCAACCCTCTTGCACTCCATGTGTATTTGTGGATGTCACGTTTTCTAAAAAATATGTTGGAAATTTTTAGATGGTTCATTGTGGCAAATTGTCTCAGTTCTTTCCCATTGGCATTCAGATGATGTTCTCCATTATCACCCATTATTTCCGGAATTGGTGTATTTCCAACTCTTGCATTAAAATCCCCACATAAAATAATATAATCATTTTTGTTGGTTTTTTGGTTTAATTTGGTTTAATTGTTTTTGCAGCTGATCATAAAATATTTCTGTTTCTTCACGTTTTCCTTCTTCTGGAGCATATATTCCGATGATTGTCATATATCCTCTACTGATCTAAGTCTTAAGGTAACTATTCTTTCATTTATGAATGCATAGCTATCTATTCTTGATTTCCACTTTTTATTTATTATTATTGCTACACCAGCTTTTGCCCTAATGTTTTGAGGTACACCACTGTATATCATAATATACTCTTCTAGTTTTTTGTCCCTTTTAGCTTTTTCTTAGTTTCAGTTGCCACCAAGATTTGTATCTCTCTTTCTTTAATTATGTTTTCGAATTCAGCCTCTCTAATGCCAATTCCTCTCACTTCCATGTGGCTACTTTAATGTGTTCCGAAATTCCAAGTCGTTTGTCCTTTTCATGCCTAGTTCGTCGTATTGTTGGGGTAGCCATATTAATTCTGTGAGGTTTTTCAGTAATGAAGGATTCGTCTGGCCGCCTTACGAGGGCTGCGCAGATATAGTTGGGTGGTGGGGCTGCCACCTTACAGCTTCCCAACTTGCATGGTTTATATCGGGCTTCCTTCCCTAGACAGATTGCCTTCACTACGGCTGGGAGCTCTGTCCGCCCCTCAATCTGCTGGTCTTGTTCTGGTCTTGCTGAGGTCCTCTTCTGGAGTACTTCTTTGTCTGACCCCTCTCCATCGACCTGTCCGGCAAGGGAGGCCCTACCAGTAGCTACGCTACCGCCGGTATAGCTCTCAGGGTCATTGGGGTACACAAGCCTCACCACCAGCGTCAAGGTCATGTACTCCCTAGGGGGGGGTGAACAGTTTATATCTTTGTTTTGAGAAGACGATACATTCCGTTTTTGGGGCGGAGAACTTGAAGCCAGTTTCTTGGGACCATTCATGTAGGTTGTTTAGTGCATTTTGGATCATGTCTTTGGTAGAAATAATGTTTTTTTCCCTTTACATAGAATAGTTATATCATCAGCAAACTTTCTTGCAATTACTGGTGGTGTAATATTTTTATTGGCATCATTTATAGCTAGTAGGAATAGAGAGACACTCAGCACAGATCCTTGGGGCACGCCGTTTTCAATTATTGTCTCTTCAGAGAGTTTACCGTTGACCCTAGTTCTAATGTTGCGGTTCTGAAGTAAATTTTTGATGAATTCAAACATGTTTTTGCCTACTCCTATGTCTTTTAATTTCATTAAGATGTATTGTATCCAAACCATATCATAAGCTTTTTCTATATCTAAACTTCTTGCTAGCACATGTTGGTTGCTCTTGAATGCTTCTCGGATATGGTTATCGACACTAATAAGATGTGATATTGTAGAGTGGCCGTGACGAAAACCAAATTGTGTATTTCTGATTATATTTTGATTTTCCAGTATTCAAGTTAGACGTAAGTTTATTATCTTCTCTAGGATTTTACATGTATTTGATGTAAGGGTGATAGGTCTGTAGTTAGAAGCATTTGTTTTGTCTTTTCCAGGTTTCGGTACTGGTATTACAATAGCCATTCTCCATTGTTTTGGAAATACTTGTTTAGTCCAAATATGGTTGTATATCTGTAGTAGCCTGTCGTTTCCTGTTTCAGGGAGGATTTTTAGGAGAATGTTGGGAATGTTGTCTGGCCCGGGTGAGGAAGTTTTCAAGGATGCCAATACTTGCTGCAATTCTGTTGAGGAAAAAGGCTTCATCATTGTCGTCGTAATTATTATCGTACATTATATCTTTTTCTTGGTTCTCTTTGTTTATTTTGAATTGGTCTGAATAGTTTGAAGAGCTTGAATTTGCTGCGAATGTATGTGCTAAAATATTTGCTATCTCTTGTGAATCCGATGTGTAACTATTGGATGCATTTTCGATGAATTCGATCGTATTTCTTCTACAGTTACCTTCTATGGATTATATTTTGTTCCAGGATTCTTTGATATCCATTCTATAGGTTAGAGATGACACGTAGCTTATCCACGACTTCTTACGACATTTTTTCATGGTTCTCCTACAGAGTGCTCTCATCTTTTTAAATTAAATTTTGTTTTCTTCAGATCGTTGTTTTTGTATCTATTTCGAGCATACTTGAATTTATTGTGTACTTCCTTACACTCTTCATTCCACCAGGGTACATTTTTGCTTTTTTTCGACGTTCCGTAGAACTGAATTGCCGAGTTTGCTGCTAGCGTTATCGTTTTTGAGAAGCTATTGACAATAGAATCGATGTTCTCATTCTCATCATAATCCTTAATTTCTTCAGTAATTGTTTTCTGGTATTGTTTCCAATCTGCTTTTTTGAAGTTCCAACTTGGAGAATGTTGTTGGCATACCTCTTCACCAAATTTTACACTTAGATTTGTCATTATAGGGAAGCGGTCACTGTCGTATATATCATCAAAAACGGTCCATTCACATTTGTGAGCAAAATTATTGGAGCTTATCGTTAGATCAATTGCACTAAAGCTACCGCTGCTTACATTGAAATGAGTGGGTTGGCCATTATTAAGTACTATAGCATCGTGGTCGTTGAGGAGTGTTTCTACCATAACTCCTCTGGGGTCGATTTTCTTTGAACCCCATATGGGATTGTGGCAGTTGAAATCACCTAATATCAAGTACGGTTTGGGCAACAGATCAGCAATATCTTTGAGTTCATCAGCTTTCAGTGGATAGCTGTTGGGGATACAGATATTATACACAATTAATACAAAAGGAGCACTTATTTTTATGACAATTGCTTCTAAGTTTGTTTGGATAGGAATTTCTTCAGCACGAAGATTATTATTTACATATATTGCTACTCCACCACTGGCATGGTTAGTGCTTGCTCTATTTCTATTGAAGCACTGATAATGTTTAATATGTCCTTTGAATTCGTTTTTAAAATTGGTTTCTTGTAAGCATAGAATAGCAGGGTTATGTATCTGGATCAGTAATTCAAGTTTTTCACGTTGAGCAAAAAAACTATTTATGTTCCATTGCAAAATATTGTACATCTTATGAGTTATATATGTTTATGGTTTCAGTAAATCACTCACATTGTTCATTAAGTTATACTGACTGGTATCAGCATCTGATGTTCCTTCTACAGAGACATTTCTTTTTAGTTTCTTAATCATTCTAGTAAACCTATTTTTAATAGACCGTTCTGTGAGTTTAGGGTATATGTCAGTCATCATTCTGATGATAGCTGGAATGTCAGGAGAGTAATCTTTTGCAATTATGATTGGGTCTGGAGCACCTAATGAATTTTCTAGAAACATTTTGAATTGTTGGTATGTCAGAGGAAATGCATTTTGGTTGAATTCTAGTGCATCTTTAGCTGGTGCAATGAGTTCTTCAATAGATTTGGGAGATGAGTTTTCATGAACAAGGGGGTCTTAATTTTTACAGTTTTTCTTCTTTTTCTTTGGTTGCTTTTAATTAATTTCATGTTTTTTGTTCTCATTATATGAAGAGGATTCAGGCAGTGAGGAAGTTTCAGAGGGAAAGCTTCTTTTGTTTATGGTGGGGAAGTTTAAATTGTCCAATGGTGGAGTTGGATTGGATTGGTTTATAGTTGTTTCAGATGGATTATTCATTGGTAGGTCACTGGCAATATGAGAATCTGTTAAATTAAGATCTGTTGTTTCATTGATCATAGTCATTGAAGTGCATTGGCTGGCTATATGTCCTTCCAGTTTGCAAAGAAAACAGGTTATATTTTCTGATGAAAAATATATTCGGTAGGATGTATTTTGGTATTGAATGAGAGTGGATGGTGCTAGTTTTTTAACATCTTCTGGGTCAATGAATACCTGTCTCCTGAAGCTCATTATGTGGGAAAATCCTGGTTCTGACTCACCAGCTCTAATAAATGAAATGCTGGTAGAGATTCTAATGTTCATTTGATTGAGAGCTTTTCTAATTTCTTCATGGGGTATAACTGGGCGTACATTGGAGATGATGACGCGTTTGTGTTTGTTTAGCAGTGGTCTAATACCTACTTCAAAATTCTTTATATTCAACATTTGATAGTTATCAGTGATAGAGTCAACGATTTTCTTTGAACTCAAAAATACACATATTCTGTTGTTGGATATGCGAGAGATAAACCTGATATCATTTGGTTGAATTATCGTGGTTAACTTACTTATATAATCCTTGATGGTGAGACCTTCATGTGCTTTTTATTTATTTATTATTATTTACGCCAAAAAACAGTTAAAAACTGCGTATGACGAGCTATGGGGAGAAGTGAATTTTGTGCACGTTTTCATAATTCTGTGGTCTCTATCCTAAACCATATTCTAGTCGAATTTTGAATACAGAAAAGAGAGATTTTTTTCGAGTTTTGTTGACAAAAATATTCGCTCCTATATAATAAAATATATTTTCAAAGGTAAATTAGCTATAAATTCCTACCCTGAACCCTCATGTTCTTCATGAAAGAATAATACTTTTTGCCGCGATAATATGAAAAACGATAATTTGAATAACTATATTTCCCACTGAAATTCAGAAGACGTGCACAAATAATGAAGTTACATTTATGTCCAGAAGCAAAACAAGGGACCATCTCAGCATTTGCTCAAGGATCGCGGAAACTGGACGAAAAACCTGATCGAGATGGGGGCCATCAACCCAGAAACTGTGGTACAATACTTGTTACAGGTTCTTTAGAATTATACAGTCCAAATGATAAATAATTACATTAACTATCATTGTTAAAATTAATTCTACTTTCCTTTTTGATGCTCGGTATAGTCTCGAATTGTATAGAAACAGTTATGCAGCAGAAAAGATTTTACTTGGGACTTAAACTTTTCTATGGAATTTAATCGTTTAATGTCTTCTGGCAAAGTGTTGTAGAGTAATGTACATGAATTGTATGTGAATTTTTTGTAGTGAGCTGTTGATACTGCCACCTGGTGAATATGATTACTACGTCGTGTGTTATACTTATAGACATCGGCGTTTGCTGAAAATATATTCCCGTCCTTAAGTAAGTCATTTTTGACAAAAACTACTAATTCGTAAATCAGGAGACAAGGTAATGGTAAAATTCCTAGATTAATAAAGAGTGATTTACAAGAATCACGTGGGTTGGATTTGCTTATTATTCGTACAATTCTTTTTTGTAATCTGAAAATCTGTGAACTATAAGATGTGTTTCCCCAAAATATTATGCCATATCTCAGGCGGGAGTGAACATTGGCAAAATATACACAACGAGCTGTATGAAGGCTGACGGAATTTGAAAGAATTCTGAACGCGTAGCATAATGAGCTTAATTTTGTGTTCAATTCATTTAAGTGGGCATTCCATTTGAGGTTTGACTGAATTGATAGACCTAAAAATTTTGTTACATTAACATCAGTCAATGGCACACCGTTCATTTTCAATGGAGTACAGAATTTTTTATTTGATATGGAAAACTGCATTGAAACTGTTTTATTTTCATTTACTTTTAATTTGTTATTACGGAACCAATTTGAAACGTCTGATATTGTACTATTTACGGTTTCTTTGTTGCAAAGAATATTTGTATCATCCGCAAAGAGAACTGTTCTTCCGTTTCGAATCGCCATAGACTAAGGATGTATAGACAGCTCACTGCCAGCAGCACCGAGGTTACGCTTTTAAGGTGACTCATTCAGAGATGGCACCACCGTCGCATCTTAGTTCCGTAAAATGTGGTAACCGAGTAGAGTGCGCACCGGTCGCGACTCTGCCCCCACTACCGATTTCACCCCTCCACCATTCACTGGCGGTATTTTCAAATTATTGAAACTATTACTGCCACAAGATCTTTCTACGGCATTTATATTTAGGGAGCACATGGTGGGCTGTTGCCCTAAGTGTGAGCACGCGGGACCTTCCGCCTACACTCTACCAATTAACTGCATCCCAACAATGACGTGATCCTGTGACCATAATTATTATAATCATGCGAGCACTTCTCTTATCCATTCATTGCAACGCTTTTTAAAAACAATAGTATTTATCATATAGTGGTGAAGTGTCCTGCGTTGCTCAAACATTTATTAATCAGGGACTGAATATAAATTATCGTAATCTATGTTAAATTAATTTATTAAATAGGGACTGAATATAAATTATCGTAATCTATATTAAATTAACATAATTTCCGTTTTACTTCTCACCAACAGGGACATCAATAATTGAAAAATATATTAACCCTTCGTTGCACGATTTTTTCTTTTAAGGTCAAACTTTTTTGGGGAATAATTTGGATTGTGGAGATATTGGGAAAAATAGATAAAAAATTCTAATTTACATGTGTCGTAAAATTGAATTTTTATATATATATATATATATATATATATATATATATATATATATATATGCGCTTTAAGGTATACATTTTGCCTTTGCATGCAGCAATATTGTGGAATAGTGAATATGACACGTATAACAAAATGCTTGAAGAAAAGTTTATAATAATAACCCATAGTAATTTTATTCGTTATCATATTATATTTTATCTATTCAATCATTTATTATATATATAATATAATTATAGGTATATAATTATATATATAATTATATGTATGTATATATACATACATACAATTTATTTGATTTTTACTATTTTTCATGATTACATGTTTTACATCATGAAAATTAGTAAAAATCAAATAAATTCGAACACAATACGTAATCTCCAAAAACACTCCTGATGTCGCGGCACGATATAGAATACAACTTCTCGAGCTTTATACTTGGCACAAAAGCTTTGTACTCCTTATAACATTTTCTTATCATCTGGCAAAAACGTACATTGTTGGCAACAAGGAAGCGGCCAGGTTTCCAGATTTCAGTGGAAGAGATAAGACAAGAATAGAATGATCTCACGAAAGATATCTTCTCGACAGGTTGGCCAAGAGCAACAATCTCATTGAGTGTTCTCCGTACAACACCGCGACCACTGGAGGCTCAATGCAAATTTACGTGCACCTTTGCAGATATGCAAAGTCCAAAAATCCCTCTTTAAAATTACAACTATAAACAGAAACTAGATTCCAAATAATTCAATTCTTACAAAAAACTTCTTTTAAACCACAAAAATCCCCATTCAATTAAAGTAATTAACAACCACAAAAAAATCAAAGTAGGGCGACAAGCACCCCCGGAGTGAACAACTACCGCAGTACAGTTTGCGAATGCTTACGGACGACATACAAGCGAGGTTTCTCCAAGGAGTTTAAGTCGAACGGAGTATACGCTATATTAATTTTCGACCAGAGAAGTAAGTTCACATTGTCTTGTGGAAGAAAATGCTCGTATGCCGATTGTGACAACAGTTATGGAAAACATCCAGGAATAAGTTTTCATAAATTTCCAACAACGAATCCAGCTCTGTGTGCGGGGGAGAAAAACGGGGAATTTTCGGCAGAAACTCTTGTTGTCGGGCCTGGTAATGAAAAAGTGGATAAATCTTGTCCCTATAAATAGTAAATTAATTTCTCTAACATGTTGTGTAATCAGAATTCATGTATGGGTCCTTGAGACAGTAAAATCGATTGACGGCAAAACTGTCACGTCCGTCCGTCTGTCTGTGAACAACGATAAACCGTAAGCAAGATTTTCATCAACGTTGATGTCCCCAATCGATCTGGCTGTTGTCGTGGCCCCTTGCATTTGAAACTTATATGTTAATTGTTATTTTTCCTTTGTTACACCTCAATATTTTTGACATTTAAATTATTGTATTACCAGATTAGCAGGCACATTGTGGCCCCATCATCCGGTATAAACTGTAATACATAAAAATTACACATGAAATAACAAAAAGGTAGTACAATATTAGATATATAAATTTAAAATAATAATATTAATAATAAATATTTTTTGATCAAATAATTGAAGTTGAATGTTATAATGCAGGGAGCAAAATCACCGTTCATAAATACGAATGAAACTCCAACTCACAACACATATCCACAATAAAATATGGATATTTTTATTGTAATGTATTATATTATATATTTCAATTTTGAGGGTATTTTACCTAAAGCCCCTGGAATTATTTTTTTAATTTCTAAAATATGCCGTCAAATGTTTTGGTCAAGGTCTAATGGAGAAGATCTTAATTTTCTTTAAAAATCCCAAATTTTCGAAAATTGCAAAATCAATATTTTTAGGCGTCTTCCTACAACTACAATTAAGAAGAAAATTTATTTTCTTATTGAAACGTGTTCATCGGAAACATATCTTCAAATGAGGTAACGTTCAATCTTTCGAAAACATGAGTATTATTTGTGTAATTTTGCGTGAAACATAGGCAATTTTGAAATTTCAAGCAATTATCTTCTCAGAAATGGCTCCAATTTTTTCTTTCATTTTCTTCAATTTTTTAAAATGTAGAACAAATGCATTTCTTTTATTAACCCTACGTTAGGCGCGCATGAGTCTAGTAGACCCATTGCATTTTAAGAACTCAATATCTCGCTGAGCTCTAGGTGTAAGATTATGAGTTCTGGTGACATCCAATGTTGAACGATTCTGCATCCGCTGGTGAGGTTACCCCAAGATAAGCCGGATGACGATAGGTCACGTAGCTCGTCTTTCTGACCGCGCGCGACGCGTGGGATTGTCAGCCCCACGCGCCAAAAGGCGTCACTTACTGTTCGCAGAATTTCTCGGTGCCGTTGCGTTGCATTCCTCTCACGCCAAATCTTTCGGGCTTGATTCTTGTGTTCGTGTGTGAACGGAATATTCTCTCTGCACGACGTATATAGTTCTCAATATGAGTGAATATGGTGATCTCCAAAATGCTGATAACTCCATGGTTTGTTACTCAAAGAAATTCAAAGATCCACAATTAATAGTCTTCCAGGAGAAATTCAACAAATGCGAACTAAATCCAGAAAACAAAAAATGAAAATACGATCCTATGGAACCACACAGTACAAAAAGAAAAATGTGTCAGTCTGCTACAAGGAAAAAAATTGTCGCCCAAAATATGCTTGTATAAAATGTGATAATTTCTTCTGTTAATACAAACATCACCACAGTCACTTCATTGAAATTGGTTGATTTGGCTTTTTTCAAGTTAAAAATTAGTTGTTATACTAAAAATAATTATATATTTCATTATTATGTGACTATTTTCAATAATGAGAGAAATTTGTGCACCTCTTGTTGTAATTGACATAATTGCTTTGTTCGTAAGCATTTACTTCAATTGTACATGCGGAATTTCATACAAATCGATTTGTTGTGGAAGACTGGTAATTGTGGATTTTCTTTGTCTCCCGGCCGGTTTACATCTAGCATTACTGTCAATATTGATCCGAAGCCGGCGGTCGGGAAAATTTTACGTGCTGCCAAAAGTACTTTTTATGTAAAAATTCAATATTTTGTCACAAAAATTCAATCTTATTTTTTCGATGATCAGGAAACCCAGTTTCATATATAATACCGTGGATTTGTTAATTCAATTTCTTTTCAAAACGTATATATCTTTTACCCAGGGTCAACAGCGAGGCTAAAAAAACAATTACTGAAAGGTAAAAAGGTAAACTTAAATTCATAGAGGTCAACCCTCTATGAATATATCAGGAAATGACGGAAAGAATATGGTCACTCTAAAGACAGTCGTACCAAAGGCACACATTTTTCGAAGTGGTGATCTCCAAACTTCTTATTATTTCAGGTCGCATCAACGACTAGGTCATTAGCGACCATTATTGGATTTCACGTTATGGTATGAGGATGAAACGATATGGTGATGATAGGGGGTGAGTTGACTAACACATACAGCCATGCCCGAAGTGGGACTCGAACTCGCGACTCCTCGGTACGAGATCACTACGGCACTACTTCCTTAGCAATCTCGGGCACGGCGCCGACTCCAAACATTGTTATATCTATTGTAGTAACTTAAAGGGCCTGCCTCCAGTATTTTCACCTTAGCTGAATTCTCACAATTAATTAAAATGAATAAATGCATATTAATGAAAAATGCTGCAAATATTTCAAAATAATTCCATTATTCGAATAATAATTATCAACAAGAGGAAATAAATACAAGTAGAATCAGTACAAATAATGGAACTGTATAAAAGATGTTTACCATTCTAAGAAATCATTTTTTCTCAGAAGTGTGATATGTGACACAATGTGCCGAAGCATAGAGTAAAGACATCCTTAGTCTATGGCCGAAGTAACGAGAGAGCGTCGCTTGCAACCTAGGCAACTTCCTGGGCACAGGACGCACGGGCTGGTTCAAATGACCACGATTCAGTTTATTTATTTATTCACAGGTTATTGTGTATAAAATACATTTTCCTGCATCCAGCGCTTTTTCAAATACATCAACCACTCATTATGTTAAAAAATTTATAAAGTCGACATCTGTGTAAGGAACTATTGTGTTGTTCTTTTTCCACTTATCTATACCGGGTGTCCGGGGAGGAAACGTCCAAACTTCGAAAATAAGCTCGTAAGACAATTCTAAGCATATTTTGTCTAATAAACTACGTGGATATTCGGAATGGTTGGGCCGAAATGAGCACTCAAAATGTGGTTTGAAAAAATGAATTCCAGGCAAAAATGTGTATTACGGAAGCATAGAAACACTCCAGAAATATGTAAGTTCTTTATTATTTACAAAAGAAATGAATATATTAGACAGAAAAATTAAGTGAGAAATAAGAGAGCAGTCGAATTGTGTAAATTGGTTGCTTTTTTATTTCTTGCTTAATTCTTCTTTCTGAACAAATATATTCATTTTTTTGTAAATAATAAACAACTTCTATGTTTCTGGAGTGTTTCTATGCTTCTATAATGCAAATTTGTGCCTAGAAATCAATTTTTCAAACCAATTTTTGAGTGCTTATTGCGGCTCAACCACTCAGAATATCCAAGTAATTTATTAGACAAAATATGCTTAGAATTGTCTCAAGAGCTTATTTTCGAAATTTCAACGTTTCCTCCCCGGACACACTGTATATTTTCATTATTTCTCTTGTAATTTTTTCTTTTTAAAATTTGGATCATTTCTTTATTCCATGTATGTTTTGGTCTCACACAAATAATTTTTCTATTTTTGCACCCTATCAAGTTGGAACCCTGAACGCTAAAACCCCCTCTGTTCCTCATACAAATCAAAGAAATTCAAATAATATTGCAAAGAGTAAGGTTGTATTTGCTCGATCGGTATTACGCATTACTTAACTTTGCTTTGCTTTCTGAAGAGTAAAAACCTTTTCTATTATGTTTGTGACTATCAAGGAAAGCAAAAAGTTAACTCTCAAGGAGGAGTGAATAATTTGTTCAAAGTTGTTTTTAATGAATTGTTCCGAGAACATCTCTCTATAATGCTGAATAAACTTTTATTGAAAATTAGTTTCCAACATCAATTTTATTGCTATTTTTGTTTGATATTCTCCAAGTACATTAGAAGTTACATTTGTACATTAAAAAAATTAACATTTTTCATTAACAACTTTCCTTCTTAATTGAAAGCATAGACAAATGGGTAGAGAAAGGGTGGGTTTTAACATGCGAGAGTTCTCGCACGGGTACGCTTGTAATATTTAACATTGATCATAACATTTTACTTTCAAAATTACCTTCGTATGGAATCCGTGGTATTGCTCTAGATTGGCTATGTTCGTACCTTAAACAACGATCTCAGAGAGTAGAAATACCTTACTGGAATGATGGAACTTTATGTACACACCTTTCCGGTTCTTTGCCAATTGTACGTGGAGTCCCGCAAGGATCGATTTTAGGCCCTATTCTCTTCCTATTATACGTAAATGACATGCCCTTAGCGATTCGAAACGGAAGAACAGTTCTCTTTGCGGATGATACAAATATTCTTTGCAACAAAGAAACCGTAAATAGTACAATATCAGACGTTTCAAATTGGTTCCGTAATAACAAATTAAAAGTAAAATGAAAATAAAACAGTTTCAATGCAGTTTTCCATATCAAATAAAAAATTCTGTACTCCATTGAAAATGAACGGTGTGCCATTGACTGATGTTAATGTAACAAAATTTTTAGGTCTATCAATTCAGTCAAACCTCAAATGGAATGCCCACTTAAATGAATTGAACACAAAATTAAGCTCATTATGCTACGCGTTCAGAATTCTTTCAAATTCCGTCAGCCTTCATACAGCTCGTTGTGTATATTTTGCCAATGTTCACTCCCGCCTGAGATATGGCATAATATTTTGGGGAAACACATCTTATAGTTCACAGACTTTCAGATTACACAAAAGAATTGTACGAATAATAAGCAAATCCAACCCACGTGATTCTTGTAAGTCACTCTTTATTAATCTAGGAATTTTACCATTACCATGTCTCCTGATTTACGAATCAGTAGTTTTTGTCAAAAATGACTTACTTAAGGACGGGAATATATTTTCAGCAAACGCCGATGTCTATAAGTATAACACACGACGTAGTAATCATATTCACCAGGTGGCAGTATCAACAGCTCACTACAAAAAATTCACATACAATTCATGTACATTACTCTACAACACTTTGCCAGATGACATTAAACGATTAAATTCCATAGAAAAGTTTAAGTCCCAAGTAAAATCTTTTCTGCTGCATAACTGTTCCTATACAATTCGAGACTATACCGAGCATCAAAAAGGAAAGTAGAATTAATTTTAACAATGATAGTTAATGTAATTATTTATCATTTGGACTGTATAATTCTAAAGAACCTGTAACAAGTATTGTACCACAGTTTCTGGGTTGATGGCCCCCATCTCGATCAGGTTTTTCGTCCAGTTTCCCTGATCCTTGAGCAAATGCTGAGATGGTCCCTTGTTTTGCTTCTGGACATAAATGTAACTTCATTATTTGTGCACGTCTTCTGAATTTCAGTGGGAAATATAGTTATTCAAATTATAGTTTTTCATATTATCGCGGCAAAAAGTATTATTCTTTCATGAAGAACATGAGGGTTCAGGGCAGAAATTTATAGCTAATTTACCTTTGAAAATATATTTTATTATATAGGAGCGAATATTTTGTCAACAAAACTCGAAAAAAACTCTCTTTTCTGTATTCAAAATTCGACTAGAATATGGTTTAGGATAGAGACCACAGAATTATGAAAACGTGCACAAAATTCACTTCTCCCCATAGCTTGTCATACGCAGTTTTTAACTGTTTTTGACGTAAATAAATAAATAAATAAATAGACTGCATGTTTTCCAGCAAGGTTCATGTGGAGACTGTGCCGGGTGAAGTGTTTTACTGAAAGGAAATTCATTTCAAAAAGTGTTACATCTGTTTCTCTCAGTTGCAGTTTTAGTTGTTGGTTTGCGTGCTTAATCTCGCTGCAGAGTGTTGGCCTGTTGTACCAGAAGGGCAGAGTCGAGACTACAATGTTAGTATTTTGGGCGGCACATTGTAATTTGTTTACATGTTGTTCAGGTGTAAAGATACCGCCCAAATTAATGTCATTCTGCCCTCCGATGATAAAGACTGTGTCCTGATTGGTCATTGTCTTCGTGTGAGTGTCCAACTCTGCAGTCACGTCTGCAAACCTCCCGTTAGGTTTAAAAATAGACGAGACTGAGTAGTTGGGGGGTAACTTCCTACTGAGAATGGAGGAAAGATGGCGACCATGGCTGTCAGCTAAAATAAGTACCTGTTTTTTAGGCTCAGTAGGAATGGCTTTGTTTTCAAGTGGGCTAGGATGCGAAGCTTTACGTGTTTTGGTTTTGACACGCTTCCTAGCCTGTTTGCATTGGTTTGTGCATGTATTTGTCGATGGAAGGGAAGGGTTGTGAGGATCAGGAAGGCGAGGAAAATCTGTTTCATAATCTAAAATACTAAATCTGTTTTGAATTGCGACTGGATGTGGTGTCTGTGTCTTATGTGCAGTCACGGGTGCACGGTTGGGAAAATTCGCAGTGTTGCCTACTTGTGCCCAACCGTCATTGTAGAGAACGACCTCTTCCAGCCTTCGGATATGTTTATCTAAATTACTGTTTACGTGTGTGAAGGCTTTCAGAAGGTCGGCTTTGAGGGTGTAGAGAGTAAAAAGAGTAGAACGAACAGTAGCCATGTCACGAATGCGTGTTAAAGTACGTGATAAAATTGGAATAAATACAAGAAAACTCAGATAAAAGCAACAGTCACCTAGCTTAATATTTTAAAAGTGTAAGATTGATGTGTATTCGATAAATTAAAAATTACGATTCGATACAAGAAAGAGAAGGTATGCTAACTACAAAATCTATTGAAAACTAGTACTTACGAAATTTGGCAATGCGGTTACGTATTTTCGTTCACTTAAGCTGCAACTGTTTAATACAATGTCGACTATACTTTACCGTAAATAGATAAAGATATTAGATGAAATTTGTCTTCAAAATATTGAATAAGATTTGAAACAAATTCAAAACAACTCGATACACCGTCCTCGTAACGTTCAAATTAACTGAATAATCACTCGTCACAAAAATAGAATAAATCTTTCAGTAATTAAGTTAAAAAGTAAGTAAAAAAGCTTCCTTTATGATGGCTTGATCTTTGGATGGAAAGATTTCACTTGCTGTAGCTCCAGCATAAGATTTCTGTGCGGCAGCGTTAGGTTGCATTTCAGTAGGAGGTGTGGTTAGGGCTCCCCTGTTGTCAGAGGAATCCATCCTTCGGAAGTAAGCCAACCACTAAATGTGGCTGGTACAAGAAGAATCGCAAATGACCAAAGTTCAAACAGTTCAGGCACACTACGAAACTCGCGTAAATCACTTTTTAAGGTTACTACACGCGGACAAATAAATATACGACGTTCACCTAATCACGGCCACCTCGATCTGCAAAAATATGAATTGTTGATCAATATCTGAATGAAATAAAATAATCATTGTAAAATGTTATGCATTAACTTTTGTTCTTTCATCGTATATATATATATATATATATATATATATATATATATATATATATATATATACACACAGGGTGAGTCACGTAACTTTAGCACCTCCTGTAACTTTTGAACGGTTAAAGCAAATACTATAGAGACAATACAGGACACTTCCCCGTTCTTCCACGCAACCGATGGAAACAAGTTCCCACTAGCGATCCTAGTGTCAGAACCTGGTAATGTAGCGCCAAACAGAAATGTCAATGTGATTCTTACGAAGAAACAAATATTTTTAAATCTACCAACGAAATAAGACTTATTTTTACCTACTCTCGCTGTGATTTAATTATATTGAAGGGCTCAAATTACGGAAAAATTATAATGTACAATGTGTTATAATGGACATGAGAACATTGAACATTTAGTGAACATATAATGAAAATTATTTTCACGAATAAAGTTGTTACAAATGCAAGATTTTTCTTGCCTAAACACTTCCGTTGATACATTTGTTTTTTTTTCCATTTGCTTCCTTTAAAAAGCACTGTATCAATACATTGATACCTCTGCTTTCATACAGATTATTACACCCCTTACATAAAATATTCTGCAAGTGAATATTAATGATTTGCATTAATTGTTTTTGTACGTCAAGTTTACTTGGACGTAAAAAATTTAAAAAGTATTTATTGAAAACATATTCAGTCTTAGAAAACTAATGGCGAATTCATTTGGGTAGAAAAGCGTGGCATTCACATACTGTTTAATCACAATATGCGAGTTTCTTAATTTATACTTTTCATCCAAATTCTGTTAGGCATTTCTACAAGCATCATATGGCACGGTACTACACAACCAGCCACATACATAGGACTCAGCATTTTCCTGTACGAAACTTGTAGGAATATCTTCAGTGTTATCCATTTCTGCAATGTTCGTTACGCATGGCATTAGGAATGGCAATGTGCAAGTAGTCTCCCAATTAAGTAATGTTATAGTTTTTAATGCATTTTATTACAAAGAGAAGTCAAATTGTATTAAACTAGCTTCATTCATGTTCAAGATTCTTTCAATTTTTACCTGTTTTTATCACGAGGAAATGTGAAGAACGAACGCGAGTTCTGCTGTATTTTATAATAAAGCCAAAAACTACAGAATTGTTTCCTACCATACGTAGAATGATGTAAAGAACAGTATTGTAAAATATGTTTTCCAGAAATCGACCAGAAAGACAATAAAATGAAAAGAAATCAAGCAGACAACAAACACCAACAGAGCATTGAGGTTAGGGTGTATGTGTTATTACCAGGTTCTGCCACCAGATGGATGTTTCTCGATATATCGCGAAGTGTCCTGTATTGTCTTTATAGTATTTGGTTAAAGTTATTGCAATGCAGTTTTCACAGAATTGCATGAGGGAATGGGGCTAATTGATACGTGAATTCATTTCTGTTTTATCACTTGTATTTTACGAGATATTTGAGGTAACTTTGTTTTTTCAAATGGAACTATACATATTTTTTCAGTCTATCATGACGAGTGTAAAACGACGAATCCAATGATATACATATTGTCATATGTTAGATAAGCATTTTTTTGAGTAAGTTTGATTTTTGCAACTAGGGTTTAACGGATATTTTGAATGTACTTGAACAGTCCGCCGCACAAGGTCACGCAGCGCTCCACCGGCAAACGCGCGCTAGGGGAAAGGAAGGAAATTTAGTACTTGAAGATACGAAAATATTCCAAATATTCACAAAACTGTTGCAGTTTTACCTGAACTCTGCTTTCAGTCCTTCCCCATTTTCATAAGTAGTATGAATTGAAATAAGTTTGTTTCCATCCCTAAGTTATTATTATATCCTTATTAATATTCAAAGTGTTGGCTCACAATATGTAAAATTTTTTGTACAGTCTTAATATTTATTCTGATAGTGTTTTGCTTCAAGATCCCATTAATATCCTGTGATATAAAATTCAATCAAAAGGAGTTGAAGTAATAAACAATTTTAATACAATACATAGTTATGACAAATCCTTATTTTCAATCCTTCAATTCCTTCAACTAAAGAAAGACAAAAAAATTGAATATGCGGAAGGATGGAAAGAGGAGTTCAGGGGAAAAACCTGCAACAGTTTCGTGAATATTTGGCATATGTTTCATATCTTCAAATAAAAAGATACCTTCCCTTCCCGTCCCCGCGAGCGCGTTATCCAGTGGAGTGCTGCGTGACCTTGTGTGGCAAACTATTACAAGTACGAGGTCCATTCAAAATATCGGTTAAACCCTAGTCGCAAAAATCAAAATTACTCAAAAAAATGCTTATCTAACATATAACAATATGTATATCATTGGATTTGTCGTTTACGCTCGTCATGATAGACTGAAAAAATATGTATAGTTTCATTTGAAAAAACAAAGTTACCTCAAATATCTCGTAAAATACAAGTGATAAAACAGAAATGAATTCACGTATCAATTAGCCCCATTCCCTCATGCACTTCTGTGAAAACTGCATTGCAATAACTTCACCTGTTCAAAAGTTACAAGAGGTGCTAAAGTTAAGTGACTCAACCTGTATATGTATATG
This sequence comes from Acheta domesticus, assembly GCA_031308135.1. Taxonomy (NCBI): domain Eukaryota; kingdom Metazoa; phylum Arthropoda; class Insecta; order Orthoptera; family Gryllidae; genus Acheta; species Acheta domesticus. Next base: position 111,163,501 of record JAHLJT010008756.1, on the reverse strand, counting down.
TGTGTGTGTATATATATATATATATATATATATATATATATATATATATATACACACACACACAATATCAAAATGGCAGTTACTTTAGTTAAAAGTGCCAGTCGCGCAATCTTATTTTCGTAATTTTTTTAATAATGCACATATTGCACGCATTATTGTGCGAAAATGTACTAAAATTTAAAAAAAGATGTAAATGATCTTAATGAAAGACCTAAATATGAAGAAAAAATTTCATTTGAAGAAAAAATCTAGTCTCTTGTAGTTGTAGGAAGATGCCGAAAAAATTCATACTTTTGAAATTTTCAAAAATTCAGTTAACCTTAAAAAGCTAACCTATACCACCTTTATAAGTGTATGTTACTCTATACTGCGAGCAAATCTTCTGCCGACTTGACAGCTCCAGGCTGAGAGGGGAGAGGGGGTTCCGTTATCCAATCAGAGGCTTCAAATTGTGATGATGTCACAACAGAGTTGCCGAAGTTTACTAAGAAACAAATGAAATATAGTAGCGCGAAGCAACTGAAAATTGAAGAGCGCCGAGCGCTAAGAGGAGCGCCATTACTTGTTAGGTTATGCATCGTGTGAGCGGTTGTGACATGTAGTGTTAAAGGCTTACTTAAAGGCTGATATACTTATGACACGATGTATATGTACATCCACCTTACGGGGCATTTCTAATTTTCATCTTTATACTGTAATATACAAAATATTACAGAACAAACGCCGCGCCTTAATCTGGACGGACGGAGCTGTAATAGACAAAATATTACAAAACAAACGCCGCGCTTTAATCTGGACGGTCGCGGTTACTAGGTAACGAAGGTTGTTGACGGGCTAGAAGGGGGCGCTGGACTAGAAGAGTAGTTGGTGGTTGACAGGCATCCTGGTGGTAGCGGCGTATGTAAGCTGAATTATTTAAGTTCGACATCGACGCGAATAGGGAGGACAAATTGTGGAACAAGTGTGCAAGAAGTGAGCAGCAAGAAAGAAGCAGACGGATTTTCGGCGCGGAAGTCAAGGGGCTACGAACTGCGGACAATTTGGTACAGTGAACTTAATGCATGAAATTAAGCAAGAGAATTTTTATATTTTTAATCTCAAATTCCATTCTTAATAAACAAAATTATTGTTGTGCCACGTTGTGTGTAATTCCTTCGGGACATAAACAATTTCAGACTTCCAGGCTTCTCTGTTAGAGAGCATGAGAACCAGAGAACTGAGCTAGCCAAATAAATTAAATTAGATAAAATAGATAAATCATTCGTTGTTATATCACAGTGGCGCCCAGCGTGGGGCTGAAGGTAATAAAACTTCGTATAAAATCGTGTGAGACGATTAAAACACGAAATTTTATTAAACATTACGAAGTCTGAAATATGTGCACAACAATAATTTGAAAGTAGAAAATAGTAAATGCCAACCATTTCAAATATCATAATATTTATTTAGTGAATGTAATTGGTGTTGAATTAAGATATTGTTAATACATTGTGTCAGTATGGAAACTCGTGGGAGAAGGGCTCGAGTCGCGGAAGGGGAAAATGGCGGCGAAGGGCAGGACGGGGTGGCTGCAAATATGAATATTGTATCGGAAGTTGAAGTCGAACGAAATTTAGAGGAAGAAGTACAATTAGTGCAGAAGGATGTTGTCCCGAACTTCCAAGTAGAAAATGTGGATACTAATAGCCGTATACTTCAGATGCTCGCGCAAATGAAGGCAGAAATGAATTCCAGATTTGACAGTCAAGACGCGAATTATGAAAATTTAACGCGGGAATTGCGTAACACCAGGGAACAACTGAGGGACGAAATGGCTCAGCTACGAGCAGATACTGCCTTAGAATTTAGGAATTGTAAACTAGAACATCTTGATGCTAAGACACAACGTGGGCAGCGGGAAGAGCAGGAAGTGATAGAAAATGTACAATTAGAAGTAAATCATTTGAAAGGACATGTTGAAAATTTAGATCAAGTTGTGATGCAACAACACGGGAAAATGGCTGTTGTAGAAGCACGTGTTGAGGAAGTATTTGAGATATCTCAGCAACAAAATGTTCGTGACGGGAAGGTCGAGGCCAGGATAGAACAAACGCATGCTATAATGCAGGATAGAATACGTCAGGAGGTGAAATCCGTGACAAAGGCGGAAGAAACCAGAATTGGAACGGAAACGGCTAATTTAAGACGAAAGAGCGAAGAGTTAGAAAAAGAAATTGCCGCAACTAGTTTTAGCGGAAGCGTCATTGCGTCGGCTACGGCATTAGTATTGCCAAGTCATATCAAATTTCATGGGGATACTCGAGAACAGCCATGGTCATTTATTGACAAGTTAGAAGGTTATTTTATTATGAATAACGTGTCGGAACATTTAAAATTGAACTTGGTCGAACAGATGCCATCCAAAGCCCAAGAGTAGTTAAAATCTGTAGTGACGGAACCGCTGAATTATGTGGAATGGAAAGTGTTCCATACAAATGCGGTTGTTTTGCATAATGAAGAAGGGGAGCATGTTGGAACATATAATTTTCGCAGCATAAAGCCGTATTTACGGCATGATACTCATGATTGAGCATGTAAATATTGTAAATAGTTGTAAATAGTAATGTTTTATTGTATTGTTGAGATAATTTAATAGTTCCATGCAGAGGCGTAGCGAGGATAGTGAGCGCCCGGGGGCAGTTATCGAAATTTCGCCCCCCCCCCACACACATAAATAGGAAAAAGTTGCATTGTTAAGAGCCCGCATGGAAAAGAGAATCTGGCATAAGAATGGCGAAAGGCTGGCTCATAATCGCGAGCCATACGGTTGCCATACTTGTGCCATACTGTGCCATATTGATGCCATACTTTAGTCTGGCAACAGAATGATAAAAATATGACACTAGTATGGCAGACGTATGGTAACAGTATGGTTCACAATTATGCCATACTGCCGCATACTGCCATACTCATGCCAGATCCTCTTTTCTACGCGGGAGGATAGAAAATAAGAATTTAATTCAAATAATTATATTTGTTTTTATTAATAAATACGTACAATGTTTGAAAAACAGATCTAGATATGTATTTTAGGCGATTTAGTGGATGCAAACTTGTTTATAATATCTGATGCATTAATCTTTTCAAGGGTCTCTTTCTCTATGCTCAAAAGAGCTAAATTAGACAATCGCTGTTGTTCCATTGATGCTCGCAAATATGTTAAAATTAGCTTTAATTTGCTGAATGATCTTTCACAACTTGCTATCGATACCGAAACAGTTAGCAGAATCTGTAAAGCAATTCTCAAGTTTGGAAAGACATCTTTACCGTACTGAATCACAATACGGAGCAATTTGATGGGGGTGTTGATCACATTATCCCGCGAACGTAATAACATTCTGCAATCAACAATGTCATTGTACAAGCCAGTACTCTCAACATCCGTCGCATAAAATTCTCCGAAAATATTACACTGTTTTTCCAAATAATCTAAATCGTAGTTATTTATCAATGATGAAACATCTAAAAGAAAGCCAAACTTCTCGTGCAGATCTCTAAGACGCTGAAACCGGTTGTCGAATTCACATTGGAGTCGGTCCACGATGCTAGCCAAAACACGACGTTGTTCCTCCTCTGCTGAAAGACCTGCGTCTTCAGCTAACTCTCCAGGCATTCGACGACGTCTTCTTCTTCTTCGTTCGACGTTGATTCCCCATTGGTCACATTTTATTTTCGCGTCTGCAATCGCTTTAATGCACAATTCATGTCTTATCTCTTTTAATTCGCTCTGGAGTGAGTTTATATCCTTCGCAGCATCTGCAAAATTTATTGATGTATCTTGCAGTCGTTTTTGAACACGTTCAATTCTCCGCAAAATTTGGTTCCAAAAGTACAGGAGGCTTAGAAAGTCGAAGGACAGCATTCGATGTACAATAGTTTCAGCTTCGCATTTAGTTTCCACAGACAAGTCTGTTTTCTCTCTCATTTTTTCAAGCAGGTCCAATATATTATCTAGATGCTCAAAGACGACACTAACAGCATCATATCTGGCACTCCATCTGGTTTGAGACTCTCGTTTCAACGTTTTCTTCACTGTACTTTTCAACAAGTCCCACCGTATAGTAGACTGCGAAAAGAACACATAAAGAGCTTCTATGGTGCCGAAGAAAGTAATGACAACTGCCTCTTGATTAGCTGCGTGAAGTCCTGCCAGATTCAGCGAGTGATTGTCGCAATTCGAAAACAATGCGCGACTATTTTTATTGCATATTCTTTGTTGAACTCCAGATATAGCACCGGACATCACTGCTGCGTTATCGTAACATTGAGATCTGCAATCAGACAACGGTATGTTGTCTTCCTCCAATCGCTGTAAAATGACTTTTTCGAGTGAAACTGCATCTTTGGAATGAAGTTCGATAAAACCCAAAAATGATTCCTTGATTTGAACAGTCTTTTTATCAAAATCAATGTCTACGTATCTGACGACCTCGGAAAACTGCTCTCTGTGTGCTATGTCCGCGGTCGAGTCGAACAAGATCCCGTAATATTTATTACGCAAAATATCACTGATCAACTGATTGCGTACAGAAGAGGCCAACAGACTAATGAACTCATTTTGAATTTGTGGTGATAAATACGATGTTGATCGTGGATTTTCTTCCGCATACTTCAAATGGTTCTTCAGTACGGGATCATATTGCGAAAGAAGTTTCAGCAGTTCCAAAAAATTGCCTTTGTTCAAAAAGTCTGAAGAATCTAGTTTTTCATGGTGTCCACGGAGAGGTAAATTCTGTTTGACAAGAAATTGAATGCAAGAGAGAATTCTCTGCAAAACTTCACGCCAGCGCTCTTTTTCCGATTGTATGGCCTTCTCCAACGCAGAATCTACACGTTCCTTCTTCGTCAATCTCAGCTCAGCTTCTTTCCAAGCGGTAAAGCATTGGCGGTGAGAAGGACTATTTTCGTGCATTCGTAATTTTTCTGTTTTTTTCCAATGGTTGAATCCTTGGGCTGTTGCTAAGTTCGATCGATTTTGCACGTTTGATGAACTGAAAAGTAGACAACAAAAACAGTATGCTGCTTCTTTCGATGGAGAATACAACAGCCAAGATCTGTTGATTTCTTCGCCAAAACCCTGTGCAAGTCGCTTCGAAAACCAAGACGATGTCATAGCCCGTCCATTCGATGATGCAAAGGGGCCATTCTTGTTTTGAAGATTGGAAGTACCGTACATCAACAATTTTTCTTGAAGATCGTGTGTAATTTTCGGCAACTTCGATATCTCGTCAAACTCCAAGTATGCAATATCATTCTGTTTCCAAATCTTGTCATACTTGCTGTGTAATATAATTTCATTGCTACAGACAGTAGAATCCTCCGGTACCTCAAAAATGCGGTCATGTTCTTCTGTGTTAGCAGTGTTTATCGTTTCCTCTGAAAATATCCCAAGTAAAGAAAAACATTTAATTGTACATTATTTTGAAGTATAAAAATATTTCTAATCAGATTTATGATATAAATCAACTGATTAAAAACATTGTTTTGTCTTTTAATCAATGATTTTAAACAAAAAAGAATTATAATTGAAAGCACAGGTGGGCAAGCGTCCCCGAGACGCTTCCCTTCCACATTGCAGTTCGCTGGTGCCCTTCATTTTGATTGGTCTATTATGGTCGAAGTCATATTGAAAATACAGCAATAAGATACTACCTTGGAACGGGTATTTTATTTAAAAAATTTAAAATGTAAACGTTGTTACTTAATCTTGTAAAAAATAGCTCTAACAGTTTATTTTTGTTATTATTATTACTGTTTTTAAATCATTTCACTTAACCATTTCAGACCTGATTTTTTTACAATGGACATTACATTGGAATTTGTCCATTGTAACGAACGTCGGGTCTGAACAAGAACTTTTTAAAATTAATATTTCTGCCTCGGTTAAGAATTTTTGAAAAATTGTTTTAATAACATGTTAAAAGTCATGAATTATCCAGACGAAGCAAATAAATTTAATAAAATAACATTATTTGGGCGATCAATTGTTTGTCATATAGTGAACTATAAACAACTATTTAGAAGATAAGTTAACAAAATTTATTAAGAACTGTAAATACTATTCTGTATGATTTGATAAATCAACCATTATTTCAGTATGTTCAGTGAATAAGTGCAGTTAAATGTTTGAGCAGATAAACGTTCTGTTCTGATCTAACCGGCCATTTGAATACGTTAAATTTAAGACTTCAAGAAAAACACCAAAATATTACTGACTTATATATGCACATATAAAAATTTCGAAAACAGTTGAATTAGAATTCCAAACCATTCAATGATTGAATGATTCTGACAAAGTATTCAATAATATTACATTATTCGAAGATCCAATGAATTTTGATTTGATTGTAGTAAATCCTATTTATAATTACGTAAATTAAAAGCAGATATGTTTTAAAAATATTTTCGAGAATTAGATATATATACAAATTTATTACAAAAAGATTATCCCAATTTATTTGATTTTGGTATTAAATTGCATTCAATGTTTGCTTCAACATATGTATGTAAATCAACATTTTCTCACATTAATATCATTAAACAGCAAAAAGATAATCTTTAATAAATTAATTTTTATTTCATGCTTTTCATTGAAATCAATTTTGGTGATATAGTTAATCAAATTGACATATCAAACAAGTTTACGGATAAATACAAATTTTAGTTAACTAATAGAGTACTTTTATATGCCAAAATTGTATATCAGAATTAAAAAACTTATCTTCTTAGATGTATTTTATACATCAATAATTATCAAATATCAGTAATCACGTTTAATTAAATATTTTATTTTATACATATTAAATTAAATACTTTTAATTTCATAATAAATTTCAAACTCTGAAAATACATCACGCATTAGTATTGTTCAAAATATATTTTAAACTCAACGCTACAAGGTATCATGTAAATGATGTATTTTACAATTTGTTTCGACCATAATAAACCAATGAACTTGGTCTATTACTTTGGATGACAAACTATTTACTATGAATAAATATGTACCTTGACTGTCTCGATTAGATTCACTACAACCGTCATCTTCGAGCTCCAATGATGGACCTCCTTTTTCGCATTTTGAACATACTTCAACGTTTGACGAAAAATTTTCTTCATGGTCAGTCGAAGCAGTATCGGATTTTTTCATTATTTTTAAAAAGTTTTCCATCGCCTTGCTGGATTTTTCATTTTCCAGTTCCGAAAGTTTCCTTTTTTTCGGTTCTGAGCGCCACTGAGTTTTTTTGTGCTCATATTTATAAATACAAAGAATAAATGATAACTTAACCAGACGACTTTCGCGGCAACAAAATGAAATACATTGACAGTTACACATTAGGAACTGTTGGTAACGTACATTCTATATTACCGACTCCACGCGAAATGTTTAGTTTTACGTGCTACGGCAAATTAAATCTTAAGACAGGTCAACTCGTAACTGCGCCAATGCGTAAATGTCTTAAGTTTTACTTTTCATAACACGTAAAACCAGGCATTAATGTGGATGACTGTACATGCAAATATTCAGACAAAAAAACTCTATTTTAACTTTTACAAAGCGCCAAATTTAAACGATATATTAATCCTGTTTAGTGTTTACTGATTATTTTTAGACCCAACAATTTTTAAAATTTACACAAATTGAATGAATTTTATCTTTTACATTCCGAAATTTTGCGCCCTCCCAGAACTTGCGCCAGACAAATGTCCCCCTCTGCCCCCCCCCTTGCTACGCCTCTGGGTTTGATCGATGAACATACTCTGCGTTTCTCTGGATGTCTGCAAGTTGTTCTGCTGTGAATTTTCCACTGCTGAGTATGTATCGTCGTTGACTGGCAAGCTTCTTTGAGTCTAGGGTAGGTCTCATATCTGGGTTCCGCTCTCTCCACATCTTAAAAACTTCTATTTCTGAGCCCCCATTTTTCGCTTTTGCATAGTAAAAGCACCACATCACCTCCATTAATTCATCCCGGGTCCATCTCTGACGATGGCTTCGAGCTACTGCCGGCTCTGCGTCCCTGGGACTAACATCCGTGGGATGGCCAGATGTCGACAAGGTGACATTTGCTCGGTTTCTGAGCAGGTATGGGACATTGGTAGAACAAGGCACGTTAAGGTTCATTACATTACTTGTTATATTCATTTTGCTCATTGGTTTCAAGTGAAGATTCGCAGGTAGCAAGTTCGAGTTCACAGATCACACTTAACCTTTGGGTTGTTTCCTGCGATCCTTTACTGCGACCCACAGTGGCCTCGGGGCATCCCCCCGCAGGGCCCAGCAAGGGGTCCCTCCGATCGCCAGTCGGCATTACTAAACCCTACGGGATTTTCACTGACTGCTGAAGGCAGCCTCCTTCGCTGGCTAATGCAAGGTTCGGGCCTCCACTCTAATCAGTGGCCTGGTGTGCCAACCCAGTTTCTCTCCTGTACCCTCCGTGGGCCGATAACAGCAAGTCCAAAGGTTCATGACCCTTCCCTCTCTACTTACTTCCCACTCTCCTCAAAATGGAGTACTTCTTCGTCGGACCCCTCACCTTCAACCTATTCAGCAAGGGAGACCCTACCAGTAGCTAGGCTACCACTGACATAGCTATCAGGCTCGTGGGGGTACTCAAGCTCCATCACCAACTCCAAGGTCGTGTACTCCCTAGGTGGAGTTGTTGTTGTTGTTATTATTATTATTATTATTATTATTATTATTATTATTATTATTATTCCTCTAAACCACGACTAAAGATGTTATATGTCGGCTGAATATAAAATCTACTCCAGGTTGCAACCAGCTACCTAAGGAGTAGATCTAGGGACTGTCGGACTACCTAAGGAGTAGATCTAGGGACTTATTATTATTATTATTATTATTATATTATTATTATTATTATTACTACCGTCATATGGTATAGTACAATTTTTTGGCTTATCAAGTTGAGAACAAAGGTACCACTTTGACAACTTCAGCTTGTATGCTACCGACAACATGACTACGGGTTGTCATGCCAGTCATATTATACCAGGGACTCAATACATCGATACGTCCATTTAGATAGCTAATTTGTAAATGGTTTTCATATCCATCTCTAGCAATGCCATCACTCTGCATGGCATTCATTTGTTTCCCATCCTGCCAAACTGGTCCCTTCTTAGAGTAACTCCTCTACACTACATGCGGTACTATTAAGTTAATGGTCCCACACTCTGTCTTGGCTCTCAAATAAAATTAAGGTGAGATGGTAGGCCCTATCCCATCAATGTTAAAACAAGCAAATTTGTGACCCATTTTCTCAGAAACTACTAATTAAATTTTATTGAATTTTGTACTACTTATTAAGTAGTACAAATCACAAATCACAAAAGTACAATCACAAAGAGATTACTGATCCTCAGTTAAGTTGCTACCTCTTTTCTGAAGCAATTTATAATTTTTTAATTCTAAGATAACAGTTACTGCATCTAGATATTGGTAGGGCACAAATTTCAGTTGTAGAACTGCACGAGCTTGATATTAACCATGAGTAGACTTGGGATCTTTAGGTCCTAAAAAATGTGTTTTTAGGCACCTAAAAAAGGTCCTAAGAAGTAGGGAAATAGGTCTTTAATAGGCATAATAAATTTAAAAAATTTATGCTTCATGCCATGCAAAACATGGTGATTTATTAAACACAATGTTTTATTTGAAACACACACTTACAGTATTCCTTTACAAAAGTAAACAAAAACTAGCTTTCTGACAAAATTATAACCAGAGATATAAGAAGTTGTATGGGCAGTGTTGTGAAGTTGTATGTACAGTGATATTGCAGTCTGACAGTTGTCAGTGGACTCTTTAAAAATAAATTTCCTACACTTATAGATGGAATAATTCAATGAATGTGGTCTAGAAATGTTCATAAAAGAACACATTATTTAATTATGCAAAAAAAAAATTCCTTTTTTTAAAAAAATCGGCCTACCTTCTCACCTTAAGTAATTTACAACAAAATTTACAAAATGTACAAAAAAATCAAGATAACATAAGACCTTTGAAATCACAGATATCTTTGGCAAAAATATAAAAAAAAGTTTAAAAAATGTTTGTTTTTTATTTAATTTACCTTTAACTAATAATGAATGAAAGCAAAAAGAAGAGTGTATCTTTTCTCTGTGATGAAAGCTACTGCGATTGGTTTACAAAAGAAAAATTAAAACAATTATACTATTTTAATTAAAATTAAATGATTTCATGAACTGTAAATTCTGTATGTATCTGACTTTATTCTATTACTAGGAGAGGTAAGAGTTTTGGACAAAATTGAGTAACATATTTGTTTTATTCATTCATTCATTTCTTGATCTATTTATCTATCTATATATCTATTTCTTTCTTTCTTTCTTTATTTATTTATTCAAATACATTAAAAATTTGCATGTGTTGTATGAGATACAAGTATAATCTCTACATATTTTCTTTTCATTTTCAGAATGAAAATAACTTTTCAGCTAGAATTGTGAAGAAGAGGGAGATGAAGAGCACGTCTCCTGGGCTCTCCACATTATATTGTAGAGATCAGTGGTATAAATATATTTGTTTTTAGTTGAAATAATTAACAAGAAATATTCATGAGATAATATATCACACTAATTTCATAACATTTTCTTATTCTATTGATTTTCCCTTTCTGTAAGAGAACATTTACAGGACTATAGTTGGATTAAAATTTAGGCTTCAAACCAAAACACTCTATAACTATTTCCTCCTCACATTAATTGATTTTTTAATCCTAAGATAACAGTTACTGCATCTAGATATTGATAGGGCACAAATTTCAGTTGTAGAACTGCAAGAGCTTGATATTAACCATGAGTAGACTTGGGATCTTTAGGTCCTAAAAAATGTGTTTTTAGGCACCTAAAATGATCCTAAGAAGTAAGGAAATAGGTCTTTAATAGGCATAAAAAAATTAAAAATGTATGCTTCATGCCATGCAAAACATGGTGATTTATTAAACACAATGTTTTATTTCAAAACACACTTACAGTATGTTAGATAAGATAATATTGTAATTGAACAATCACCCTAAAGGAGAAATATTTGTTTTTATTCTCTAAAAGAAAATCTGTCTCACTGTCAATTAAAATATAAAGGATAAAATTATGTCTTACATGAATTTTAAGAATTGATGCAACAGTCTTATTTTTTAAATAATAGTTTCTTCAATTTCACTTTTTGCCTAATTTTGTCCAATAAATAATAAGCATTTTCAGATGATGTGGGGTATGTTTATGTCTTTTGTCGGTCAGAATTATCTTAAACACTGAAAGAGATCTCTCGTCTGTGGTGGTGACTGGAACATATTTAAAAAGAGAAACCATATGCAGATTAAATCCTATAGAGAGAACCATCTCATGTCTGCTTCAAATGCCTGATATGTATTTCAGAACTGTGAATCCAGGGTTTGTGGTGAGCACCATTTGTGGTTTTTTATAAACAATTTTCCCAACGAAACTAACAGCTTTCTTTAACTGACTTTCTGCTCTTGTAATAATGTGATTGATTCAGTGAGATTCAACTTTGATTGATTGTAATTGCTCTCTGGTATGTGCTAAAAAGTGAAATTAGTGCAAATATATGACTGATCCTGCGCCAACTCTTTCTCTCGTAGGACATTCTAGGGAACCTTAACACACTGAGATTCTTCTTCCGAAAAACTATTTACAACCTCTTCAACACTGCCAATGTTCTCACTGTAATACTTCACAGCCTGCGACCATGTACCCCATCTTGTCAAAATAGGTGCGCTTTCTTTCTTTGTAAACTGTGATTGTAGAACTTGGCTTTAAAAATACTTTCTTTATGGAGAACATTAAAACCCAGATTTTAGGGAACAGATTTTGAACCTCCTCTGCTACTCGATGAAGTGCATGAGCCAGACAAGTAACGTGAGTTAAATTCTGGAAAAATACTTTCAACCAGACCTGGGCCAGTTAATGTTTGCAACTGTCATTTCCTGAAATTGTATTCCTTTGCAGAAGTTCTGATTTTGCATGTGGCACCTTAAGATTTCACTAATTGCTTTATTTATTGTGACACTATGCCTAAACGACACCATGCTGCATTTTATCAAACAGAAATCAAATAAGTATCCTGTCAATGAAAGGTTTGTTGTTGAATAAATAATTATTTATTGAATACAATAGTTTAGTGAATAAATTGATTGGAAATTAAAAAATGGCATTTACAGGCACCAATTGGCAAAAATAGGTATTTTGTTGAAATAGGTGCTATGTGTGTGTGCTGTGTGTCAACATAGCCAACAGTCTAATCCTGCTGTTGGCTCATCATCGTGCGTGGCGCCGTTTGAGAGGTGGGTACCGCATCGGCACGCGATCACAGGCACGCTACCAAATATTATAGTTATAATATTTCAAAAATTGTAATATTTAATTGAATTATCTCAGAATAATTTATTATCAAGATCTACTATTTTACCAAAAAGATAAAAATCTACAAAAAACTCAAGATATTGTTATAATACTCATCTCCCTTACCGGAGACGAGTTGTCTTGGACAATACAAACATGTTTTCATCTGATGTTCAAACTTCTGCTCAATACGTTGGCATGCAAGCAACTCCAGTTCAAGGTATGGAATATTCAACCTCACAACCACCAAATTATCAGCAAGCTTCTTATCCAGCTACTTCAGAAACATCTTTTCAAGAATCGTCAGCAAACCTACTACCACATCCTGAAACTAACATAGAAGACATCTCTAACAACGTTCGTCGTCCACACCCCACAGATGCTCCAGAAAACCCTTCCAAACGATCAAAATCATCTACCCCCATGTATAATATTCCAACCCACTCCAGATATGAACCTTTAGCTAATCTACAAGAATCGTCTACTTCAACTTCATCTCATCAAAAAGTTCCACCTATAACAGTGATTGGCATCAACTATCCTTTGTTACTTCAAGACATCGCAAAAGTGGTTCACAATAACTATTCAACTAAATCCCGTTTTAATGAAATCCAAATTCTTTTTACAGACATTGATGACCATCGAAATTTCAGAAAATTCTGTGAAAGTAATAATATACAGTTTTATACATTTCAAGATCCGAGCAAGAAAGTATTCCAGGTAATGATTAAAGACATCTCAATCTCATTAAGTGAATTAGAAATTTTGAATGAACTCATTCGCCTAGAATATCCAGTGCTTCAAGTTCGGCGTCTTTATGACAAACTAAGACACCCTCTTCAAACTTGTGCAATAGACGTAACAGACTCCCATCAAGCTAGAACTATTTTAAAATTAGATCGTTTGTTTCATTCCATTATAAAAGTTCAACCCAATTCAAATCGATTCACCCCTGTTCAATGCAAAAATTGTTAACGTTTTGGACATTCACAGGCGAATTGTAAATTGAAACCCAGATGTGTTAAGTGTTCTCAACCCCATCATTACTCGGTTTGTCCAAAGCCACAGTCCACACCTCCCACTTGTGTAAACTATGGACAGACTCATTCTGCCAATTATAGAGGATGTTCATTTTACAAACTTGTCTTGAATAATAAGATAAATAAATCTAATAATAATTTACCTTCCACACATACTTTCTCCTCTTCTACCCCCATTAATAACTCTTCCCCTAACATAATCTCTTATTTCACTATTCCTACTGCTTTACCTCAAAATTCTTCAAAACCTTCTTTTAATTTACATGCAACACAATTCCCACCTCTTTCTAATACACAAACTAAAATTAACAACTCTCCTTGGACAAATAACTTACACATTCCTACACAACATACCTCTCCCTCTTCTTATAATATTCAACAAATTATTACAACAATAATATCACAAATTCTTTCAATACTTCTTCCTGAACTTCAAATATTATTGAATCGCTCTCTCATAATAAATAATTATTAAAACTACCAATCAACTAACACTTCTCAACTGGAATGCTAATGGTTTGAAAAGACAACAACATACTTTCGCACATTTTTTTATATTCATAATGTACACATTGCTTTTATAACTGAGACACATTTACTCCCAACCGACAAATTTTATAATTTCTATATAATTAATATAATATAATCTCCAACTATAAAATGTATAGTTTTGACAATTAATTCAGTGGCCTCCGGAGGAGTTGCTACACTCATTAAACACTTTATTAAACTCTATTCGTTCCAATTTAACAATCATCCTTCTCTTGAAATCCTTTCTTTAATAATGAATATTAATAATCTTGATTACTATTTTTCAGTTGCCTACAAACCTCCAAAATACACATTTCCTCTCGTAACATTTAAAAACATCTTTAACAATATAAACAAAAACATTCTTCTTGGGGATTTAAATTGTAAACATCAAATTTGGGGTAGTAATACTACCAATCCTAACGGATTTAAATTAAATAATTTTCTCGTTTCTAATAATCTACAAATACACTCCCCCTCTGAACCTACATACTATTCATATAATAACAATAATAATAATAGACAAAGAAAAGAAAACAGCTTCTATAATCGATGTCGCAATCCCTTTGACTCGCAACTTGCGGAAGTCCGAAGCGGAAAAATTAAGAAAATATGAGAACTTGGCAATTGAATTAAAAAACATTTGGAAGTTGCATGAGGTCTCCCATTTCCCCATGGTTATATCAGCTGAAGGAGTTGTCATCAGGAACTTTAAAAGAAATCTGGAGAAATTAGATATCAAAAATATCTTTGAAGAAGCCCAGAAAGCCACCCTCCTTCAAACATGTCATATTGTTAGAAAAGTTTTAAATGAGTGACATTCATGTAGGTCAGGATGAATTTCCTTCCTGCGCAGTCCGAGCCTAGTCCTATAACGTCAAATGGACAGGTGAAAGTTTTCCCTGCTAAAGCAGAGAAAGTGTGAAAAATCGGAAATAATAATAATAATCCTTGATATTATTCTCACACAAAATTTTCCTTTTCCTATAATACAAAATGTACTTCCTGAATTAGACTCTGACCATTTTCCAATACTTGTTACTTTATCTTTTTCCTTTAATATTTCTTCTTCTACCTTCACATCTCTTTTTCAAATAATTAGGTGGCCTGACTTTCAATGCGACATTGAAAATAATATTAAGTTTCCTCATAACATACACTCTACAAATGATATTGACAATTACCTATCTTATTTACCACTACAATACATAACACACTTTACTCTCATTCGAGCTTTATACCTAAATTTCCCCCTAGACCCTATAAATCACTACCTTTTCGTATTCTTAATTTAATCAAAACTAAACACACTTTACATCGTTATTGGCAAATAACTCGATGTCGTGATATTAAAAGCAAACTGAACAAAATTTCGCGAATAATAAAATCTAGAATACATTTATTAAAATTTCATCAATATCAAAACTTTCTTCAACAACTACACCCTCAATCTAAACAATTGTGGTCTACAGTTAAACGACTTTATAATGACAAAACTCTCATTCCTGTCCTACAAGACTCTTCTTCCACTGCCCTAAAGGATCCTGAGAAACTTACATTGCTAGGCTCTCACTTCCAATCTTCCTTTATCGTTAATCCAATACATAATACTCAACTTTACAATTATACAACCCACTTCCTTTCCCTTCCTAAATATAACGTTCCACAACTTATTCCTTTTATATCCCCTACTGAAGTTCATAATATTATAAAAAAACTCAAAATTCGCAAATCAACTGGATTTGCTCTAATTACTAATAAATCACTGAAAGTTTTAGGTAATAAATCCATTGCTGCATTCACTAATATTTTGAATTCGTCTCTACGTTTTCACTATTTTCCTAATATTTGGAAATTATCTATAATTATCCCTATTTGTAAACCAAAGAAAGACCCAAGATTTCCTTCAAATTACCGGCCCATTAGCCCATTTGATCCCACTGTTCCATTTTTGGAACATTTTTTCTTTTATCTCAGAAACGTTATTATTCGCTCTTGTTTCCGTATTAGTTCCCTTTACTATTGAGAGGAAGGATTAAGTGTCTGGTTTACATGCTCATATTTCGTAAAATCTCAGTGACGAGGAAGAATAATATCTTAAAAATACCCCCATTTGGTGACAATGTGTTTGAAAAGAAACAGGAAGTAGCTTATCAATATTCGTAAACAATGAAGAAAACGTATTTTGATGAAGAACCTATCGTCCTCTCATTTAACTGAAACCTAACCCAGAAATTATGTAATACATCTTGATGTTCCATTTTTGGAACAGTGGGATCGAATGACTTGCATGTTTTATTTTCCCTTTGTAACCTAAATGTTGACGAGATCATTAGCATTCTGAAAGAATAATACTATTATTGAACGCAGAAGTTTTTATTTTTTCTCCAGAGAATCATTTCCTTCCTGATGATGATGATTCTGGGGGAGGGGAGACGAAGATCGAAATTTTAATAACCTCAGCAGGAATCAGCTAAGAGTATGTACAGAAGCTTATGTGCTCTAGAGAACTGACTCCCAAATTATTATCGAAGAAGACAGTGAAATTATAGTTTGTTTGGTGGTTTTTGACACATCTTGTATGCACTTCCTCAATATTACATATTTCCAGGTTAGAATGTCATTTGGACAGTGTATATCTGTTGTTGCTGATGTTTCGGCCCCGAGTTCAGAACCTGAAGTAACACTGAATTATAGAGAGCATTATGAAAATTCAGGTGGAAGACGCATATTAGTGGTATCAAAATCAGATAACTGTAATAAAAAGGGAAAGAGAATTCGAAAAAGATTCCTGATAGACATTCAGGAGAATGGACTTCGCTCTCTTTTACGGAAGAAGAAATTATGCCTGTGCACATATTTGAAATGTTTAATGATAATAAAGTTTTAAATATAATGGCACAGCTTAATAATTTATATGCCAGTCATAAGAATGACTTTCGTTTTGAAGTAACTGTTGCAGAAATAATTTTCTTTAAAATTAATAATGTCCAATAATTCACGTTTATCAAGTTCAGATAAATTTGCTAAAGTTTGCCTTTTATGGAATACGCTAAACGAGCAGTTGCTTCATGCTTTTACAAACGAAAGAACTGTTTTGACGAAGCAGTGATATCTTGCTACGGAAAGGAGAGCACCAAGCAGCGCCTTATAATAATAATAATAATAATAATAATAATAATAATAATAATAATAATAATAAAATGTCTTTATTTCTGGCGAGGCTCAGGCCATAAGGCCTGCTCTTCCGCCTAACCACTAAAATATTTACATTTACAATAAGTACAATTGAGGAGTTCGGGAGGAAACAATGATAGCTGACATTTCACGTTAATTACGAAAGTGCAATGATCGTATTACGCAATAGAAATGTACTGCACACAACTAATGAAACAAAATATGAATATATTTTCATTGGTATTTTAGGACTCTAAAACTAACATGCCCATGAGAGCCCATGTTTCTCACTTTCAAGAAGGATGTGGAATGTTAATAATTTTACTTTCGCAAAATGTCAGGAATTATTACCTACACCCGAATGCCTCAATTGTTGACAAATTTCAAGAAGAAAGGAGGGCAGTTTTTACATGTAAATCTGGGATGCAAGACTAGGGACCATCCCGGCATACGCCTTAAGCGATTGAGTAAACCCAGGAAAACCTCAATCAGGATGGCGGCTTAGGGCCGTAACACAAGAAAAAATCAGTGTGAAAAAATGGAAAGATTAAAGGAAAAGGGTAAATGACAAAAGGAAAGTAGAGTGCGTTAGAGGGAGTTAAAGGGTAAAGGCAAAAGAGAAGCAGAGAGAGAAAGAGAGAGGGAGTTAGAGTTGATTATGAGATTAAGGAGAGTGGGAAGGGGGAACGATGATAATATTATTACAAAGTTTTTCGCATACATAAATGTTTTCTAGACGACACCGAAAATGGCTGATGACTAGAAGATAATCTGTAACAGAAGAAGAAACGGAAACAGAAAGCAGGCGGATGTAGAAGAAAAAATACTACATACCAAGAAAGATCATACAATACAAAGACTGAAAATTATGGGAAAACCCATCCGTTTTACAAGGCGTGTTACTTGTTACTACGCGTTGCTTCCTGAAATATGCAAGTTCTCTATTAGGACAACCATCACTAGATCCTTCGAAAAATTGC
Source organism: Acheta domesticus (assembly GCA_031308135.1). NCBI lineage: Eukaryota > Metazoa > Arthropoda > Insecta > Orthoptera > Gryllidae > Acheta > Acheta domesticus. The sequence goes on along the minus strand of JAHLJT010008756.1, from coordinate 111,145,338 downwards.
AAGAGTGTGCTTAATAATGTGAGATATGATGAGATCGATCATTTAATTGTGGTTCATAACAAGCAGTCTAGATATGGGCATTGTAAGAAAAAGACATAGAAAATTCAAGAAGTCCAACATTCCTCTACATGCAGAATCATTTGAAATTTTTCATAGAATATAATTTAAAGTAACACTTTTATTATTTTTATGCTATTTATCTTTAGAAAACAATAGATAATTAAAAATTATATGTATTTTTTAGAAACATGCTACCCTTTCGATCCCACTGTTCCATTTTTGGAACATGCAATTTTTTCTAAACAACAATTGATAAAGTCCCAGTTTAATTTAAATATTAACCCTGCTAATATATAACAACATTGAAAACGTTACAAAAAAATAATTTGGGATAAAATGGGTTAGTTTACTTTCTTCATTATCAAACATTTACGAAACTATATTACTTCACAGAATTTATACATTCACTTCTCAAAATAACATTAATCAACCCTCACAATTTGGATTTACGCATAAACATTCTACTTTCATCAGCGTATTACTGAACACATAGAAAATTCTTTTCATTTAAAACAACACTCACTGGCAATCTTTTTCGATATAGAAAAGACATTCGACAAAGTTTGGCACAATGGGTTAATATATTGCAACGGGTGTCTGGCAGAGCATGATCGCGGTTCCTCGCGTGGTGGGGGGAAGTGAGGTGCAGGGGCGACAAACTACATAAAGAACAATTTGCCATAATTGGGTAATAGAACGAGAATAAACATTTATTCCCGACCTACGATCGGGGAAGTTACACTAAAAGTCCCATGAGGTGGAATTACACCCTACCTAGTGAGCATGGGAAAATATGATCTAAAAGAATATTAGTAATAAAAAAATAACCAAAGACAACCATATTTAAACTACGTTACAATAAAAATGCTATGGCGCGGCACCGCTTAACTCAAAAAAATAAAAGAAAAACACATGAAGATTGATAATATTGTTTTCCGCCTCGTTTCGAGGGGAACGCCCCAAAGCGCGGGCAAACGGCTGGAGTCTTAGCTATTCGTGTAGGCGTGTGCCGGGTGGGGCACGACGCGGTCGATGACCTCGGCGTCTGCGAAGATTGTAGACACGCGGCGAGCCGCAGTGTTGTAAAGGCAGGCGCCTCTAGGAACCGCTGGAGGATGCTTCTCGGGTGCCCGTCAGGCAGCGGCGGCGAAGATGCGGAGGCCCCCCCTCCACTTTCACCAGGGCGCCGTTACAAGTCAGGATTCGCCCTTCGTCGCGGCTCGGACGCGCGACGCGGGAGTACTTAATCGCGAGCACGGATCAGAAGCCAGATCACGGTATTCGTGACTCGTACACTCGCATTTGACAACGAGTTAATAGTTCATCGAACACACGAAAATGAAATCGGTTCGTTGACCGGTGCCTTCAGGCATTATTCGCTCATAGAGCGAATGAAAAGTCTCTGCAGTGCGAATATGGCAGACAAATCTTGTCGCACGGCCTCGCGATCGGGAAGTAAACGGTTCACCGTTAAAAAAAAAAGCAAAAAACAAAAACAAGTTCACGGCCTCCACGACCATGCGAGAAGTTTCCTCTCTCGCGACTAGCTCTCAAGTGTCTGTTTTCAAAGTTTCCGAGAATCCGTTCCTATTCCGATCTCCTCCCCTCCTAAGCTCGTCTTGGGCTCGCTGGCCTACTTTCAGGAAATAATTGTCGTCTATTGGCCGGAGCTTAGTGCGCCGTAGGAATATTCTAACGAATCGTGGTTAGTAATTTTGTGGAAAATTTCCTCGGATGTTCTCTCTCTTTCCTCCCTCTCTGTCTGACGAAACGCAGCTGCTCCGTTTGACGGTTTACATCTCCTGGGAGCAATTATCGTATGGCAAGGGTTAGGATTTATTCGTATCAGTGTGGCAGGCGTGACGACGGGAGCGCGCCAGCGAGGAGAGCTCGCTCAGGGGAGGGTGGGGGCGGAATACAGGGGGGGTATTCACTGCGAGGGGGCACGGTGCGGTCGAACAGGCGGAGGGTTGTAAATTTTTCTCCCAAAGTAGGCGAGGGGACGCTGGAAGAATGCGACCGTGGCGGCGAAAAAGGCGGGTAGGGGAGGCGCGGTTGGGCGCATGTGCGCGTGCCAGCGAGTATGAAAAACAAGCTTTTGCTAAGAATTTATTAGGGCGTTAACACCTCCTCCCCTTCTCATTCATAACACTCCTATTCCTTGGATTTCTTCCTCTTCATCTATTAAATATTTAGGTCTCCATCTGGACACAAAACTGAACTGGAAAATTAACATTAAAAATGTTACACAAGAAACTACCATTAAAATGCATAAACTTAATTCTCTCATTAATAATAACTCAACTCTCCGTGTTAAAACTGCTAAATTAATATACACTTCAGTTATTAGACCTACTTTAACTTATGCTTGTCCAAAATGGTCAAATGCAGCAAAAATCAAATATACAAAAACTTCAAATTATTCAAAAACAAATTCTTTAGAAAAATTCTACATGCACCTTAACATCAAAATATAAATATACAATTAATAACAGCAATTCAAAACGTGTACAATAATATGACAAGCTGCATCAAAATTGGAAGAAAGGTAACGAATTCAATTAACATCTCTACAGGTCTAAGACAAGGATGCTGTATAGCACCTACTCTCTTCAAAACATATTTAAACGCTGCTCTTGGGAATTGAAGACGTAAATGTCGAAATGTGGGGATGGAAGTTGACAATGATCAGTTTTTTATCCTTCACTTCGCTGATGACCAGGTTATTCTGGCCGAAGATGAACAAGATATAGATTGCATACTCAGGAAGCTAAATGAGGAATATACAGCTTGGGGTTTAACTATGAATCCAATGAAAACTGAATATGTTGTTGCGGGAGCACAAGGAACTAATTTAGTAATCGGGAACAGGTGTATTAAAAATACAGCAGCTTATAAGTACCTTGGTGTACATATATCAGTAGTGACAAGACTGTTGAATAATGTTTTGTCTAGCCAAAAAATAACAAGCAAGACAGAGATAAGAATATACAAATCATTGGTTTAAAGCGTATGTACATATGGCTCAGAAGTTTGGATTCTTAATCAGAGCGAAAAACAAAAATTAAAATCAATGAAAATGAACTACTGGAGACGCTGTTGTGGCCTTACACCCCTGGATAAAGTACCCAATGTTGACATAAAAAATCTAATGGGTATTAATATTGATATAATGGATGTAGTTGATACTAAAAGATTGAGGTGGTATGGTCATTTCTAAAGAATAACGGAAAGTCGGTGGCCTAAGAAAATTTTGAAATGGTTACCTCAAAGAAAACAGGAAACGTTGCAGACCGAGAAAAACATGGGAAAAGGAAATAGAAAAAGCAATGAAGAAACGAGATCTTCGAGAGGAAGATTGGGAAGATCGAAGGACGTGGCGACTAGGATGCGAGAAGCGGCGTCAGCTGTAAAGAACCTCGCTAATACTATTACTACTACCTTGATTTATTCCCTATACAGAAATTCACAATGAACTAAATCTCCCTACAATCCATGATTTGATTAAAAATTATAGTCTCAAATTTTTTATACTTCATTACACCATGTATAATTTTTTAATCTTGGTAAAACTTATCCCTTTCCTAGTAGAATTAATTCCAAATTTCCTAAAGATAAATTTCATCCTCCGTAATTTTATTTATTTTCTCTTCTTTTTCCATGTTTCTTAGTCTTATATATTTGCCTAATTCTTAAAAATTTACTTCATAAATCCTTTTACAGAGGTAACTGTTAGTGTCCAAAACGACTGTCCATATATTGTAAATTCCAATGCCCTGAAAGACAAATTGTCGAACAGTAAGCAATAGATTAACTTAAAAAAAGAATTTCAACCAAAACAAACCGCTATTTTTGTCGGGGGATGTATAAAACTGCAATACTCTTTTTATTAACTGTTCAACACGTTTTGTGTGTATATTGCGACTACCTCGTCTCCAGTTGGGCGCCGTAGACGTGGTAGCCGGTTCGCTCAGTGGGTAGAAAGGCTTGCCTAAAATGATGATGATGGAGGAAGTCGGTGGCCGGTATAAAATGAGAGACTTGTAATCATGTTAACAAACAAGTGGCATTTATTCAGCAATAAAAGATCAAGATAGTACCACTCATGTCGGCGAGCATGCTCTCCTTTTCCCCAATTCCAAAATAACATGCACACACACAAAGTAAAATTGAGAAGTGAAATTACTACAATGAATAGAACAAACTTTTACGCTGATTCCTTCTTGACGGCCAAGCGCAGCCGGGAATCTTATCTTCGTCGCCCGGTCAAAAGGTAATTGAAATTGTTCTCTAAACTGTTTATGCCTTTCGACCACGGGCGCGCCAAAAGGACGAAAAAATACCGCCTTAGCGGGGCGGGTCACAAAACCAACCAGAGTTGAATGACCTTGGGGCCGCCAGCCGACAGGGAGGACGCCAAGACCGGCACGCGCGCTGGGGTGTCGCTCGGAGGGGCGAGCAGAACGAATCAGGTAGTTGGATGAGCCCTTGGATGTTGGCCCAACACACAGCGCCGTTCACTTGCTGCTGCTAATCACCAGATAATGTCTGCTCGGTTCAATGATCTCGTCACTTTCAGTTCACTGCTCAGCACTTTGGAGATCGCGGCAAGTTCGTGAGTGATCAAATTACTTCACAATAACGTTTTCAAACACGAGCACGAGCCAATCACTTTCCCTGCGCGATTCGAATATCAATGAGGCGTCTCACAATCCGCGGTCTACGGCTATTTAGGGACCGCGCCCATATTCTCCCCGAAAACTCTAAGTTTTCTTACAAGTCCAACTGAGAGAAAAATTGTATCTCCGACGCCGGGCGCTGCAGCGATTACGACTGGTCCCTCTGACCGCCTCTCACGTTCTCGCTGATGTTGCATCCGCGAAGTCCTTCGAGCCTCCCTTCCCCCACCAAATTCCTCCAGAATGTTCTAGAACATTCGAGAACTTTGCCTAAGTCCGGCGGCTATTGGCGAAAGGGTAGTGCGTCGCAAAATAATTCCGTCCAATCATCGGAAGTTTTTCGGGCCGAGAACTGAGAGAGAAACCTGCACTCGTTCCCTCTCGCTTCAATTTTCTGTCAAACAGGGGCAGTAATTAATGACTGGGGGGAAGGACTGAAAATCTCAAGGGAGGATGAGGAGGGCGATGGGCGCCGCGGAAAAGTACGGGATTGCCGGCTCGTGTGCACGTGCAGACCTCCCAGGCTTCGGGACACTTGTGTGTGACTAATCGAGGGGGTGGGTCGGCGGGTGGTCGGACAGAACCCTGGCGCCGCCGCCGACCTCTTTGTCGTGCGACGTGGAGCAATTCTCAGGCTCGCAGCCGTAATGGATTCGGTATCACTACAATATGCAAGCAATATACTGGGGGCCCCACCAACTAAGCGCCACCCCTTTAACTTCTAAATCTAAACGGTTCCCGATATGGAAATTGCAGTTTTCGCTAAACAATGCGGAATCATGGGGCAAGCAATTTGCCTTAGAAATATTGTTCGAAATATTTTTAGTTTTTGAGAAATTTAATCATCTTTGAGTTTTTAAATGGAACCATGTATTTATCTTACTAGCAATAGAGAGATCATAAATAGACAAATGCAATGAGTAACATATTAATGTTTTGATAGTATTTTGAGTATAAAAATATACTTTCTGACATGTGATTTTAAATTAAATGCTCGAGATTTCCTGTAGCAACCCTTGCAATCTGCCGCCTTTGAAGAAGTTTACCTTCGCGTCACTTTTGCGGAGAGAGGCCGCGAAAGACACCTTCCCGACAATTGCGACGGCTGCTACAGAAAAAAAACTGCACGTTTCGTTTAAAATCTCATATCAGAATGTATAATTTTATACACAAAATACTATAAAATATTAGCATATGTTACATCATTGCATTTCTATTTTATGATCTACCTATTGCTAGTGAGAAAAATATATGGTTCCCTTTAGAAAAAACTAAAGATTATTTAATTTCTCCAAAACTAAAATATTTCAAACAATATCTCTACACCATTTCTCTTTTCTCTTGCCCCATGATTATGCATTGTTGAGCGAAAACTGTATCTCGATATCGTGAACCGTTTAGAAGTAATGGGGATGGTAACTTTTTCTTGTCAATAGTTAGTGAGACTCCCTTAAAGTGGGACACGTTAGTGGGATGTATTTCAGTAATTCAAGTTTCAATTCCGCTCTAGATGATGCCACACATCAAAATTATTTGTAATTGTCCAAATATATTGGAGAATTTTCAAACGTTGTCCGAATTTTCCCACAATAATTTACGCAAGCAATTTAAATACGTAAGTCTATGTAAAAAATCGAAAAATGTATTCGTTTGGCTCAGTGGTAGAATCCTTTCTTCCAGAACCCTAGGCTACAGGATCGAATCCGGTGCTTGCCCGGAATTGGTTTGCTTATCAGTGATTTGTTTTTGTCAAATTAATTTTTGTCAAAGTATTAAAAAACTCTCTACATAGCGTAAATACATTATTTTTAATTTCAAACAAAGTGACCCTGAAAAGGGCTTTTATCTCTCTTCGATAAGTCGCTCTCGTGGGGCTTGGCTATGGTGAGCCATGTCGAATAATGAAAACAGAGTAGTTCAATTTGCTTAGCCGCGAGTAAAATATTGATTTTTCTTTCTTAACAAGTGGCAACGCCGCAGAGCCCCTTATCTTATTTTGACCTGGAGTCCAAAACACGGAAGTACTACGAAGGATGGAATTTAAGATCATATTATTTTGGTTTCAATGCCGAACGTCCAGACTTCCTATTGCCATTATTTTAGAATTGCTGGTTCGCATTCCTTTTTCGCAATCGCGAATTTTGCTTACATTATACATAACTTTGACAAGACAAATGTATAATTTTGCAATTTAGTGAATTGTTTGTAATGTAGAATGAAACAAAAAAAAAGCTGCGAAGACTAGGTCTCGTACCCGCTGCTTCCTCAGTCCAAAGAAACACTTAGACATTGAGCCATTCATAGGCTCTTCTCACACTCTTCTTATAACCACACATTTCATATTAAAAAAAACTTGAGAGCAACAATACGTTTTCAGTAATTAATGCCAATTAAGTTTTATAGGCAGAAAACACGGATGTATTTTACCTCTATACTACTAATATTTGGCTCCCAATAAGCATTAAAGTATTTTATATGGTCTCCAAAGAATAAATGTAATCTTCATAGTTCGATATAGAGAACGTAGATTTAAAAAAAATAGTGGTGCAACAGAATGGGACAGACTTTCCCGTATTAGTTTCTATTTCCTTTGGTCTCGGCTAGCTATTCGGACTTGCCCACATTCTCTTGCCAGCTATCGTCGCCCAAGAGTACACTTTCTTTAAAGTTTCTTCAGTTTCCATTTCCTAATAGTACCAGGGAAATAATTTTTTAAGAATATTAAAGAATAGCAAAATATTGTCCTAACTGGCAATTTTCCAGGAAAAATTTGGATCCGTTTTTTAAGAAAATGGCATTTAAGCGTTACTGTAAATGCGAAATTTGAAGCTCTTTTTGACAGTTTTGAATTTTCGAAAAAACATCATCAAAAGTCATTTGAAATACATCAACTTACAAATACAATAGTGTTTACAAATTGCTGGAATGTGCATGTTGACGGTGTGAGAGATGTTTCCAAAAATACATTTGTCAATTTTTTGAAAAATCTAAAAAAGTACCCCAAATTGATCCTGATGTCATATTAAAGAGTCCAATTAGCACTATCCGTTTGAAAAGTTGGTAGAAAAAATAAGGATCCATTTATGAGAAAATGGCGTTGAGCGTTTCTGAAAATGCGGAATTAGGAGCTTGGATTCACACAAAAACGGTTGAGTTTTTGAGAAAGTTTATTTGACATTATTTAAAGCACATGTACTCGTAAATATAATCATATATAGACGCTAATTAATTCTTATACATACTTAGGGGTAACATTCACTAGCTCAGGATTATTTAGAACAGTTGCAGACGAGTTCTGTCCAAAGCTAGGATTGCTATGGGATCCCTTTGGAAAAGATATTAATTGAAGGTAAATTTGCAGATTGGCAATCTAATTAGATATATTCAATTCAACAGTGAACTCTGTCTTCCTTTACGCTTCATCCATTTGGGGACTGCGGCACTTAGATATAGCGGACAAACTTCAAGCAGGATTCTTTAAACGTCTGTCAGGGTTACCGAAATGCACTTCCTGGATACATGATAAGAATGGAGACAGATTCGGCCCCATTGAGTACACAAATTCTGAAGAGAGCAATGCTGTATTTAACGAAATTGATACAAATGCCTGAAAAATTGATACCCAAAACAAATTCTATTTACTATTAAACAAACTAAGTAGCACATCCGAAAGTACTCATAATCGAAAATATAACTGGGTTAATATTCTGAAAACCAACCTCGAGTTGCTCGGTAGCGATCAGCTGTTTGCTAACCTACTAGATTCGAGTAAGATTGAGATGACTATTTCACATATTTGCAACTAGAGGTCTGCATTCTCCGCGATTTTTACCGACCAGCGCTCGCTCGCCTCTCTTCTCTCGAGACCACGCGCTCGACTGTCCTTCGCAGCCGGTTGCGGACTCCCGGGAGCCGGCGCCCGACCGAGACTCGGCCTCCAACCGACGAGACTCGACAACCGGCGGACCCCGTTCAGGCGAACTGCGCCACGTAACAATCGGCTGACACGTCGGAGTAAATATCTAATGGCACGTTTCAGGAAAAGGAAGGAGTATTGAATGGTTTGTTAAATAAATGACCAATAATTTCGTTTTTTCAAAATTTAAAATATAGAGGAATTTTAATATTAATTTTCAAATAATAAATTTTAATAAAATAATTTTAATAAATTGTAATAAATAATTTTAATAAATAATTTTAATTTTAATTGTAATACATAAATTTAATAAATAATTTTAATAAATTGTATAAAAAAGAATAAAAAGCTTTAAAAATCGACTCCTCGGATATATATCTCAATAAAAATCGAACAATATATCTCAATAAAATCAACGCCATACTTACCTCATAAGTAATCACGGGAGAACCTCAAGTGGATCTATTGCAGCTCTGCCTGTGACTTCAAAGAAAAGGCACTCAAAAGTTTTAGAGATAAATTCCGTTCTTTGTAATGACTAGGTATCGGATGCTTCGGAAATTGCCTATTTTATTCTAATGAACATAAAATTATTAATTTTCCTTCATTTTATATGGTGCAATATGGGGCAAATACAAATGCTCTGCTAAATTTAGATGCAAGTGCTATGAAATATATTAGTACCTTTCCCTTCCAATTTTGTATTTTTGCCGTCTTTTTCCAAATATTTTTGTTGTTGGTGTTGTTGTAATTTTCAGGCATCTGAAACGCAGGTCTTGGTTTCTTAACCCGGCAGTAGGCGTGCGGGGTGCCTCAGTCACCGCATTATTTTGAGCTCATTGTACTTTTAGTTTTATTTATAATCTTGCGAGCTTCTCAATATTTTTCGAGGAAAGCTTTGTGCACATATCTCGACCCTTCTCTTTCAACTGCTTCCTGTCCTTTCCTGGAAATTTCGTCGCAACGGCGATGGCGCGCTGCGTGGGAGCCACCGAGTCACCTCGCACAACCTTTGTTATCGCTTCCTGCCACGCTGTTCTCAGTAGTTCACCCAAAGGGGGTCTCGTGGAGCTTCAATACTACTCCACAGAAGTCATTGATTCACAAATTCAGCTTTTACGATTTTTTAATTACAATTAATCGCTTATCTTGTATTGAAACGGAAAATAATGGAATAATTGAAAAACATTGTTCTCGTACATATAAAACTTTATATGCATCATTTCATATATACATACTTTTGACGAATTTAAAATAATGTTAAACGTGTGTATATAATAGTAAATAATGTATTTTGAATTATTGAGTTGAATAGGCTGATGTGCCGTGACCGCTGTTGTTTGGCCGCCGACTGAGTCGACAAATACAAAGGCCATGTCGGCTTACATAAACTATTTCACAATAAATTACTACGCCCAATGACAAGACGTTTTGATGCAAGGAAAATAGTACTCACCTCATTTTGTTTAGCATATGCTTTTTTCTTATATACTCGTGAAATTATGACCAAATATTCATTGTATTTAATAAATATGCCTTATATTCGGGTTTGTAAGAAACTTCAATGACATTACTATTGGTACGCAACGAATTATCTTCCTTCAAGCACTATAAATATAGAAAAACAATAAAAATTTATTTTCAGAGTCTTTGTTTGCCTTAATTCTTTCAAAAAATGTATTGTTTGTCTCTATAAAATTATTTCCAGTCAATCGATAAATTGTTACTTTTCAACAAATTAATCGTTTAATTGAAATTGTATTTTCTTTCGATTACAATGAATTGAAAGTGTTGCGATCACTACATGCGGCGACTTTATATCCCGTACATGCATTGAGGGGCGAAGCTACTGTGCAGTCCGGCGCTTGGCCGAGCGGCCGAGCGCTCGGCGACTCCCGCGTCTCGGTCGGTCGAAATGTCCGTTAAACAGCTATCTCTTCCCCCCCAAGCAAGGTCCTCACCATTCGCCGAGCGTCGGCGCGGAGCCCGAGAGTCTCGAGCGTTGTTTTCGCCTGATTGCAGAGCTCTATTTGCAACCTGTACGCAGATAATGTCTTTCAAAAGGATCTAAACAGAGTAGCATTCTCACCCTACAGTCCAATTTACAAATTAATAAAAGATACAGAATCCCCTAAATGTGAACCATACTTATACTCGAAAATACCACTAGCACCAATCAAAATAATGGCACAAATTAGCTTGCTGGTTTAAACACCGTAAAACTAAAATTCAACAAAACAATAACCTATAAACTATCGGAACTTAGAAAGATGTATGGTTTATGCAATCCTCAATCAACGGGAAACATTATAACATATTATAAAATTCTGCCCAATTTATGAACCATTAAGAAACAATGTGGTAAAAAATCAAAACATCCTGGAACTATTGAGACTAAATGATCAAAACAATATTCAATCATTTTTTCATGTTTCTTAAATCTTGCTTTAAGTTACGGTCATTTGCTCTATTTGAATAAATTTGTAGTATCTGAAACAAAATTGAATAACTAATCTGAATAAAAGATAACTGATATTAATTTGAATGTGAATAAGGTGAACATCTGACCATTTAAAATATTTATCAAAGAAAATAAATTAATATTTAACTTTTTTAACTAGATTTTTTGTAATTAATGTGGTTTTTGTGTTTTTATAATTTTCTATTTTTGAGTAACTATTGATTTGACCATTTCATTGATTAATGATTTCCATAACTGTATACTGGCATATAATTAAGTTTCCTTAATAGAATGCTATTAAAAGTCATGGTTTTTGAAAACTCATTGTAACACATGACCTGTGAACGTGTAATGTAAATTTACTAAAAGTTTTGTTAGTTTTAGGTTGTGTTTTTGTAATTAATGTGTTTTTTGTACTTTTTTATGTTTTTGAGTAACTGTATTGATCTGACTGTTTCATTGATTAATGATGTACATATTGTATAATGGCGTATAATTAAGGTTAAAGCCAATAAAATAAATATTCCATTCATTCAAATCGCCGCTAATATAAATATCAACGATGCGAGAGGTTCAGATTAAAAAAATTAAATTTTTGTAATTTTTGAGAAAACAAAAGAATAGAGCAGTATGACGTTCATGTATGTTATAGAGTACATTAGGCACTACCCTTACCAAATGTTTAAAGAAAACTAGTGGTGCTACAGAATGGCACAGACTTTCCCGTGTTAGTTTTTATTTCCGTGGGTCTTCGCTAGCTATATGGAATTTGCCACAATACTCTTAATTGCCAGCTGCCATCTATCACCGCAAAAGTACATTTTTTTGTATACCAACATTATAAACAACCCTTTTCCATTAACAAAAATCGTTCATAATATTGCACGAATCATTACGTCATTGCTATTTCTGCACGGAATATGAGCCATCACTGATGTAATTGTCACGGTCCCTATACATTATCAGTTATGGAGTTTAAAGAAGGCAGTGGTGACATGTAAAGAATTGCAGTGTTCGCAGTAAAATCTAATACGTTATGAAAAAACTTAGTTTTAAAAAATTGATTTATTAATTTATTACTCCTTTAAAATTATATTTTGTTTTTATTTGGTAATATAACAAGAACAACATCGCGAAACCTCGCGAAAATGGGCGTGTACGCTAACGTAAGGGCAAACGTACACGGAGTGCGTATCTCCAATGTAGGCCTATCGAATGTGAACAAGAGCTTGCAACGATATGCGTTTTTGTGTACCAAACGTGTAGTTTGGCCCAAATGAATGTACGCTGGAGCTGTACATTGGAACGTACACGATGTCGCGTATACACGATGTACAGAACGACTTGTACCGTTACCAATTAACGTGTGCACCTCGGTTACGAAAACTTTATATACTTAAAATATTTACAATGGAATACGTTTCAGTAGAAAATCTTTCACGATTCTGTCTAGATTTTCTTCCGGAAAAAATTCTCATGAGAACCCGAATATTTCTCAGAGTTACATTTTATACTGAAGGTTTCACAAGAAAAATATCCAACAATTGTGCAAAAGATTCACTACTGAAACGGTCCGCGTAAAGGATAAAGGTCCGCGTAAAGGTCCGCGTAACGCATATCGTTGCAAGCTTTTCTATAACTCGGGACAAAACATTTTTTCAAATATTTTTATTTTTCTAAAATAATTATTTTCTAAATTCATTTTTCATTGTTTTTTTCCCTTCTTCTTCTTCTTCTTCTGGCCCTCAAGAAAACCGTGCGCAGATAATTTCTTTGCCCACACGTTCATATACAGTTTTTACTGTTCTTTGACAAACAAACAAACAAACAAATAAATAAATAAATAAATAAATAAATAATAAAAAGGACTCACTTGGTTTGATGTTGCATCAAGTACGTTCAAATGTGATATATCATGGAAGATGTTTCAGAACACATTTGATTCTCAAGAAAACAGCCTTCACCACAATGGAAATAAACACAATAATAATAATAATAATAATAATAATAATAATAAATAATAATAAAATTGCCTTTATTAGTGGCGAGGCTCAGGCCATTTGGCCTGCTCTTCCGCCTAACCACATTAAATAAATACATTATTTCATAAACTAGGAAGAAGATCAAGGGGGGCAAGATACTTTTACTTCTGGGAGAGAAAACTAGGGACCATCCCGGCATACGCCTTAAGCGATTGAGTAAACCCAGAAAACCTCAATCAGGATGGCGGCTGAAGGCCGAGGACATTGACAAAAATAGTAAATCTAAATTTACTTAATACATTAATTAGAAAAATAATAAATTACAATATAAATTAATTAGAAGAAAAATAATCAATGGTAATACAAAAAAGGCAAAAATAAGAAACAAAACTTATACAATAAGAATAAATATTGTGAAATGTTAAGTAGTGACACAATATCTGCAACAATATGGTAACATAATATTGATACATACAACTGATAATTATAAGAATAAAGATTAGAATATTTTCAATTTCTATATTAGTTACAATCAAATAAAAGTTATTTTATAAGATGTCCAGCGAAAAGAAAATTTAAAGTTTACAGATATCACAGACAAAAGAAATTTAATTTTAAGATAAATAGATAGTAGCAGATAAACATTCTACACTTTATGATGATTTATAATAAAAATAACCGTCGATTTCTTGGTAATGAGAGTTCAGTTAAGTTTAAAAACCGTTGAGTACAAATTAAATTATAAATCTTGTTTTTGAAGGAGGTCTTTAAAGGCTTAATGATTTCCCGGAAATCAATATAAATTTTAGTTTAGATGCTAAACAATTACTTATCTTGTGTGTACGTATTTCTATGAATGAATTTTAATATTTGGCCTTAACCTCATTCTTACAAATTGATTGTATTACTGGTGGTAGAGGGGAACAGAAGAATGTTTTGCTCGTTAATGGATTACCTTGAATTAACTAAAGCCCTTCTATCAAACATTTCTTCTTGCAGGTGGGGTGCATTGAAAGAATCAAACAAAACCAAAATTAAATTTAAACAAAAACTTCCTTTATTAACTCTTATCGCTATTCACAACCTCATCTGCTGCTCTTGGGCTGTAAATGAAAAGTTTACATATAACACAGGGATGAATGAATTTTAGTATCTGGCCTTAATCTCAGTAATAGTTCTCTTAAAATTTGCTTCTTTTAAAGGTAGTTGGGAATAGGAAGAGATGCATAATACACTCACTCTGGTGATATTATATTCTTTTTACCTGAGAATACAGGAAAAAATAAAGATAATTTTGGAACATTTAACATCATAATCAACTTAAACCTTGAGTTCCAATTCATGAAATAATTCATGTGGTAAGAACTATTCTAATGAACATAGAATTTTCATTTAATGAGGTAATTTATCAATGATTGACTGGAACTCCAATTGGTGGTTCACTTAGTTCAGTGTTTCCAGAAATTGTTAAGCGTAGACTTGAAGAATCAATCCTACCTGGCCTGTTAAATTGTTTTGTACAAATGATATGTGGATGACCTATTAATTATAGTTGATGAAAATGACACATTAAATTTGCTCAATATGTTTAATTATTGTGATGAATCCCATTCACTTTAGAAAAAATAATCAATCTATAAACTTCCTAGATATGAATATCAAACATGACAACGGAAAAATTACAACAAATTGGTGCAGAAAAAGTAATGCTGCTAATCGTGTCCTTAATTATTTACCTAAACATCCCATGCAGCTAAGAGAGGCATTGTTTATGACCTCGTAGATAGAGCAATAAAATTATCCCATCCCATCCACCAGGAATGTCGTATAAAAATAGTACATGATATATTAATTTTTAAAAAATCCTTTTGAGTTTATAAAAAAGCACATAAAGAAGAAGAGAGCAATGCTATGTCGAATGCTTAATATCATACCTGATCAACCCAATACTGAAAAATAGCTGTTAACAAAACTATAGTTTTGCCATATGTACCTAGAATTACTAACAGAAAAATAAAAAAATTTAAAATATAGTATCTAGACATATGTTAACAAACAAACAATCTTATTAGAAATGTTAAAGATGTCATTCCAGCTTCTGAAGTGGAAAAAGGAAACTGTATCCTTTGCCAAGATTGCAACAAATCATGTATTGGCCAAACAAAACGAAGAATAAAACAAAGAATACATGAACATAAAAATAACTTGGAGAAATTCATTAAAAACAATTTCAAAGCACAGAATTCAGCATTCACTTAAATTTGATTTTGAAAATCCATCAATTTTAGACAAAAACCAAGAATATATGCCAGGTTAATTTCCCAAACGTTATTTATCAAAATTAATAAAATAATAAATTCAAATCAAGAGATTAATCTTCTTACTACTTCATATGATTATACAGGGTGAGTCACATAACTTTAGCACCTCCTGTAAGTTTTGAACGATTGAAGTTATTGCAATGCAGTTTTCACAGAAGTGCATGAGGGAATGGGGCTAATTGATAAGTGAATTCATTGCTGTTTTATCACTTGTATTTTAGGAGATATTTGAGGTAACTTTGTTTTTTTCAAATGGAACTATACATATTTTTTCAGTCTATCATGACGAGCGTGAAAAAACAAATCCAATGATATAAATATTGTCATATGTTAGATAAGCATTTTTTTGAGTAACTTTTATTTTTGCGACTAGGCTTTAACGGATATTTTGGATGTACTTGTAACAGTCCGCCACGCAAGGTCACATAGCACTCCACCGGCAAACGCGCTCGTGGGGACGGGAAGGGAAGGGATTTGAAGATACGAAACATGCCAAATATTCACAAAATTGTTGCAGGTTTTTCCCTGAACTCTGCATTCCATCCTTCCACATATTAATTTTTTTCGTCTTTCTTTGGTTGAAGGAATTGAAGGATTGAAAATATAGATTTGTCATAACTATGTATTGTAATACAATTGTTTATTACTTCAAACTCTTTTTAATGAGGTTTTATATCACAGGTTATTAATTGAAGCAAAACACTATCAGAATAAAGATTAAGACTGTACAAAGAATATTGCATATTCTGAGCAAACACTTTAAATATTAATAAGCATATAATAATAACTTAGGGATGGAAACAAATTTATTTCAATACATACTACTTATGAAAATGGAGAAGGACTGAAAGCAGAGTTCAGGAAAAAACTGCAACAGTTTTGTAAATATTTGGAATATTTTCGTATCTTCAAGTACTAAACTTCCTTCCCTTCTCCAAGCGCGCGTTTGCCGGTGGAGCGCTGCGTGACCTTGTATGGCGGGACTGTTACAAGTACATTCAAAATATCCGTTAAACCCTAGTCGCAAAAATCAAAATTACTCAAAAAATGCTTATCATATAACAATATGTATATCATTGGATTTGTCTTTTTACGCTCGTCATGATAGACTGAAAAAATATGTATAGTTCCATTTGAAAAAACAAAGTTACCTCAAATATCTCACAAAATACGAGTGATAAAACAAAAGTAAATTCACGTATCAATTAGCCCCATTCCCTCATGCACTTCTGTGAAAACAATATTGCAATAACTTCAACCGTTCAAAAGTACAGGAGGTGCTAAAGTTACGTGACTCATCCTGTATATTGAATAAAATAAATCGTCACAATTTTTTTTGAAAACATCTTTAAGATGAGTCTCTCTCTATAATTGTATTTTGTATTTGCATGTGTTGCTGGTAGTTTTATCATTAATAAAATATTATTGTTATTTTTAAAATTATTTTGCAGTATTTACCGAACCTATGCCTGAAGATAATTTATTTTTATAGTTTTCAGAATCTTATGTTTTAATACAATCAGTAGTATTGTTTAATACGCAATCAGTGAATTGTATTTGATGTAGTTCCAATTATAGAAATATCTTGTTTTTTTTTGGAAGCATAATGTTTCACAAACTAATTGTTCGGAACTTCAGGTACATATTACTCGTTTCACTTTACATTTGCAGACGGAGCGCTGCGATCTGTTTACATGAGGTCACCGCGAATGAATGAGGAAACGCGCGTCTGCAGTTATATCTGACTGTTTAATATGATATATATGAGCGGTGAGCAGCACACACAAGCCGCGGGGCAAGAACATAACCATTAAGCAGTAGATAAGTGCAAAAGTATGTACGTGAATGTTGTGAATAGTGTGAGGTGTGATCTATTTTATTGTATATTATCTTAATCATTTAAGAGCACGACTCCAGCTCACTGTCAGAAAGGCATAATTCGTCAGCTGTGGTCCATAGCGCTTGTGCTGGCCTTTGGCTGATTGGTCAGATGCTGTTGACATCGGGACCATTCGTGTATTCTCGGTTGTGTGTTCGGGGCCTTCACTTTCAAAACAAAATTAGTTCCTAATTCTGCCGTCTGCAAATGTAAAGTGAACGAGTAATACATGTATTACATAAAATATTTACTGATTGCATATTGAACAGTACTACTGAAGTGTTTGCCTTTTTGAATGAAAGTACATAGTCTTAAAACACTTATTTATTCCTCTACTTGTTCCATTACATCACACAACCCAAAAACTGCAGGGGTAATTCCCTGATGGCTAGCATTCACATTCAAGCCCCAATCTCCTCAGTGCGTCCCTGTGTGATGACACCCACGCGCTTCGCTGCGCGACTTCCGCACCGCCTCTGGTGCTGCATCCGCGTGTGACTATCTCCCTGGCTGCGGGCTCCCTGGCTGCGGGCTAGGGGCGGTGTGGTCCGGATTAGCCTCGCTCTGAGGCTTGCTCGCTCGCCGGCTAGCTTTCCGCGCGAACGGACGGAACGGGAACGGGAATTTTAAAAACTTTGCAATATTTTTTGGTATTTTCGAAATGTTTTGATACCAATTGGATTGTAGCTGCATTTGCCATGATCGAAAAACAAAAGAAGTTTTTTTGTATTTAACATGTAAGGGTCTTAAGGAAATGTATTTTTTACAGACTTCAAACATAATTATATTATTGACTGGATACATAGTAAATATTCCGGGCTTGTCATTTTTGTCGCTTTAATGTTCACTATCAAAACAGAACCTTCCTCTTTCACATCGTTGATGCACAAATTGTACAATTCGACACGTCTTCAAGCACCAAATATGCTAAAAATAGCAACAACGTGAAAATCATACCAGTTATTAATACAATACACCAGTTAATAAATAAAACCAGTGGCGTAGGCTCAATGTATGCGAGTGATGCGTTGCATCCCCTAGTTTTTCATTACTTTAAACTATTTTCAGTAAAGTAATTTACTTTCTTCCGTAAGCATCTCCCTCTGTTTATCTACTCCCTCTCGCCATTTACGTGCGCTCTCCAATAGGCAGTATTTCCTTCGCGGGATGTCACGGAACAAGAAGCATCCCTTGAACGACATCGCTACGTTGGTGAGGTCATTGAACTCACGACCATGCACTGTGTGCAAGCTGTGTGGTTTCGACGGCCGATGATGTGACCAGGCCTCTCACATCTCAGGCTTCTGAGTTCTCATTGGCGTTTTTGTATCCCCTCCCAAGAACCTTCCATACCCCTCCTCTGATGCAGTCATAATTCGGCCGTACGACTGGGAATCACAGACGTCACGTGCCGCGATTGTGGGCCCCGAAGCTGGGAGCGGGACGCGGGGTCAGACGGCACGACTGTCTTTCTTCACAACTCATGCAAGTCTGCCAACTATGCTTATGCACATTTCAACCTGATTAAGTTTAGGTGGATAAGATGATGTGCTAGCAGGCTTGACAAAACAAGATGTGAGAAAACAGTAGGTAGGGACAGTCCGTGAAGTCCAAACGGTGGTGCGACGTAATTTCGTTGGTCTTGTGTGTCCTTCGTTGTAGCGTAAATGCTGTTTCGTACTAAAAGTGCGTTAAATAGACTACATTGTTTAACTATTGATGCATTAAAGAGAATCGTGAATTCGAAATTGTAACGTGAAAGAATAAAACGTGTGTGTGTGAAAGGAGGCGACATGGTGAGCTCATCCAGTACATTTATGGCAGCGGATGAGTTACTTGTGACTTAGAACAGTAGTGAAACGTCTCATTGTTCTATAGACAGGATTCTTCAAATTCCGTTTAGCTCTTTCTCCTATTCTGAAAGACTTAAGGTAATTAGACCAAGACAACGCGAATCGATCTCGAGTTCGAAAATTAGGTATGTACTTTTTTATGGTTTATTTTTTAGTTTTATTGTTTTGTACAGTGAGAAAATGGTGATTTTCAAGGAAAATTCAGTAGATATCTAATTTACAAAATAAACTTCTAAAATACTTCAGAGTAAAATAGAATGACGCAGACTTTAAATATATGCAATTATGCCTTCAATCTGTAATATTATGATCGCATCCCCACATCTACTAGTCAGGAGACGCCACTGATTATACCTTCATTAAAAGAAAAATTTCATCATCAGCTTTTGTAAGAAACGTGTTTACATCTTGTTGGGAAAATACCATTGCTTTTATAGGTTGATATCCCACATTTCCTTGTTTCATAAGTAAACTTACTTTATGAAAAGTTCCAATATCAATATTGTCTTTGATCTTTAGCATTGCCTATATAATTTGGAATAAGTGTACCATAGTGTCGACGCTTTACATGCTGTGGACCTGCTGTGGAAGCATGCATTAAATTAACAAACGTCTTTCTTCTATCATGTGCATTATAGTAACTCAACCAACCGGCGAAGATACGAAAGAACAAGAGCTTCGGATAATAAATTTGTATATTTTTCATCCATCCATTTCCTAAACTATAAAGTATGCAAGACTTTTTCGGTATCATAGCATTTTCTGCTTTTGCAGCTTCTTCCACAATTTCTCTGGGCAAATCCATTATGTTTGAATCGCGGATTTCAAACTAATTGCCACTTGTAAACACATTAGTTGCTTAGATAGCATTCATGACGTCAAAACATAAATTCGAGAACTACTACAACTACGAATTACATCTTAACATCCAAATTCATTTCGCTTCTTTAAATCCTTATAATACTGTTATACAAAAAATAATGTATGCAAGTCATTTATAATGTTACTTTTTGCACTCATAAGAAGATATTACCGAAATCACTCCTAACGTCGGTACTATTTTCTTATTCGTGCAAAAAAGGACAACATTATAAACTAATTGCATAATATACTATTGTCATTTTCTTAATTTTTCGGTTTCCTATTGTTAGAAAGAAAATATTCATTTTAGAATATTAAAGAACACAAAAACCTAGTCCTAAATAACAATTTTCTTTTAAAAATTATGTGCCGTTTTAAAGAAAATTGCGTTTTAGCGCTACTAAAAATGCAAAATTTGAAGCTCATTTTCACAGAAAATTTTTGAGTTTTCAAAACACTTTATTTGAAGTTATTTCAAGCACGTACACTCACAAATATAATGTTTACAAATTGCTAGTAATGTGCATATTAATGATGTGAGAGATCTTTCAAAAAAATTACAATTATGTAATTTTTGAAAATACAAAAAAATTACTCAAAATAAACTTTATTCCGTACTAAAGTGTGTAATTAGCACTATCTGTTACAAAAGTTTGAAAAAAATTGCAGCCATATATGAGAAAATGGCGTTTCAGCTTTTCTGAAAATGTGAAATTTGGAGCTATTTTTCACAGAAAACGGTTGTGTTTTAGAGAAACTTTACTTGACATTATTAAAGCACATATACTCGTAAATATAATAATGAGAAAAAATTGCCGCTGATGTAAACATTATCGACGTGAGAAACATGTGAAAAAATTTACATTTTTGTAACTTTTGAGAAAACCAACGTGTAGAGCAATATGGCTTTTATGTCATCTGATAAGTACATTTACCACTATCCCTACCAAACGTTTAAAGAAAAAAATTCGAGCCGTTTTTAAAAAAATATTAATTTTGTAATTTTTTAAAATTGCACATATTTTATGCAATATTGCACGAAAACTACCAAAATTTTGAAAAACATTTACATGGCCTTTATGATAGAACTCAATATGCAGATCAAAGTTTATTTGAAGAAAAAATATTTATCTTCGATTTTGTAGTACCAGAAAGACGCCCGAAAAAATTTTTAAATTTTCCAATTTTCGAAAATTCAGAGTTATCCGTGAAAATCGGACCTATGCCACCTTAATAAGTGTATTTTACTCTATTCTTACAAGAAATTTGAAGAAAAAATTTGGAGCCGTTTTTGAGAAAATTTTGAAAAAGTTTGGGTGGCTTCATGTAAAGTATCCCCAAATTTTACAGAATCTTTTTCAAAATTTGGAAGAAATCGTTTAGGCGCTAGCAGTGTTCATAGACGGACAGACGGACCGGCGGACACACGGACAGACGGACGTTTTCCTTTCAATTGTTTTTCGGGATCAAGGACCCACAAAACGTTTTATGGGATTTTCTTTTCTTAATTTAGCAACTGGTTTTATCCACTTTTTCATTATCACCGCCCGGCAATGAATTTTTTCCGCCGACAATTCGTCATTTTTTCGTGCAGCATTACATAACTTTCCCTATACTACATATATCACTCCGTGTGTACGTACTTATACGGGAAAGTATAAATTGGAGCCGTTTTGGAGAAAATTGTTTTCATGTCACATTTCCCGCAATTTGTAAGCACTATTGTAATTGTGATGTTAAGTGCTTCTTCTAACTTTAAATAAAGGTTTTCGGAAACTCAAAAGTGTCTGTGAAAAATGGCTTTAAATTTCGAATTTAGAGTATTGCTTAAACGCGATTTTCTTAAAAACGGCTCCAAAGTTTCTAAAGAAAATTGCTATTTATGACGAAGTTTTGCTGTTCTTTAATATTCGTACAATTGTATTTCCGTTCTACAATTACGAAACCGAAAAATTAGGAAAATTTAAAAAAATGTACTTTGGGTGGCGATGGATGGCAGCTGGCAAAAGTATATGGCTTGTCCGTATAGCTAGCCGAGACCGAAAAAACTAGAAAACTAATACGGGAAAGTTTGTGCCATTCCGTATCACCACAAGTTTTCATTTATTACCAAGTTCAGCTATAATTGATACCATTAATGCGAGAAGTCCTAGTTTTAAGGCAATTTTTGAACAAAACGCAGAATGCTATGTTTTAAGTTAATTAGAATTTTACGTTAAATACAAAAAAAATTAAGAGTAACAAAAACCTGACGAGATGGAACATTTTTGATATTTGTTTTTTCGTTTTTGCCGAGTTCAAATCTATAAGAAATTGTGTAAAATCCTATGGAGTTTTTTACTTGCAGACCAGGTGTAATAAAATAAAAGTACTCGTATAAACCGTTTTATAAACAAAAACTCCAAAGATAACAACATACACCAGATATAAGCAAAGAGGTGATCCAATGATTGGCGGAATTGGCGGAAGAATGCTTTATAGAGGCAATGTCTTATACACATCGTGATTAAGTGAATAACATGGAAGCTAACCAATTATCTTTCACTCCTACTTGCGAATAGTGTTTTAACCCACCATGAAAAATGTTATGTTTGTATGAATGCTGGTCACTTTTTAAAGTTGATGCCATTAAAACGAAAAGCTTGGAAAAAACGATCACATATAATTAAACAGATACAGTACCCAGTGATTTCCTGTAAAAATTAATTTATCATCAGTTGTGATAGTCACACAAAAGATCGATTCAACTTTGAAAAAATAAGCTTTTACAAAAAATTTCCTGGCTTACTATTTCTCCGTGTATTATAAACAATTACGAAACATGCGCTATAAGGCCCGGAAGGGTCCTCAAATTGTCTTTGAGGTGAATATTGCAAAATAACAATTTTGACCAGTGTAGTAACCAAAGCTTTTGCATCACCATAGTTACATCGAAAATAAATATTCATGTATCGTTGTATCAAGTAAGTCGAATAAAAAAGATTAATGGAAACGAATGTTCATATAAATCTGCTTGCCGCCTGTCTCAATCTTATGCAAAAACACAACAAATTGGCGACGAGGTGAACACCGGATAATTCGACAATACCAGAATGCAAGAGAACAATGTTTTCTATTATTTTCGACCAGGAAAAAGCATCGAGCGAGCGACCTAAGCTGTAACAACCACGTGCAGTCAGCAACGCAGTATGTAAACGAAATCGTTTAATCAATATCAATTGACATTGACATTTTTTAGATACATTCAAACAATAATATTTATTCTAAATAAAATCTACGCCTTTTAACAATTATTAATCAATACAAATCAGATAGATTAAAAATATCAAACACAAAATGTTTTTATTCCTGATGGAAAAATTCAAGCCAACATCAACTACAACGGGCAAACAATTCAAGGAGAGATCCACATTGTTCCCGAAGAGTACGGTGCAATTTTAGGACGAGCATGGATTCGACGACTTAAAATCAACCTACAGGAACTCGATCAAGAGAAGAACTCATCAACCACCGATAACAGTATCAGTAATATCGACGTCATCGAAGAAATTATGTCACAATATTCGGACATTTTTGAAGAAAAAGTCGGTTGTGTTCCAAACTTCAAGGTAAGCTTAAAATTACGAGAGAAAGCAAAACCAATTTTTCATCGAAAAGAGGAAATTCCTTACGCTTTTTTCAGCCGAGTCGAAAAGGAACTGGATTCTCTGGAGGAATCAGGAATCATTACGAGGACGGAAACAAGTGACTGGGGATCCCCCCTGGTCGTTATACCAAAAGCTGACGGTGGAGTTCGATTATGCGTGGACTACAAAGTTGGAGTGAACGAGCAACTCATAGACGCACATTACCCGATACCGAAGGTCGAAGAAATTCTAAATAGTCTACACAATTCAAAATACTTTTGCACACTAGATTTATACAAGGCATACCTGCACCTTGAAGTAGACGAAAAATCAAAAGAAATTCAAACCATATCAACTCATCGAGGAACGTACAAAATGAATCGCCTCTCATTCGGGATTAAAACAGCACCTTCTGAATTCAACCGAATAATTGATCAAATTTTGAGGGGAGTTCCGAAAACGGAAAAGTATTTTGACGATATTATTATCCATGGAACTACATTCGAAGAATGTAAACAGAATTTAATCAGCTGTCTCGACCAACTGCGAAAGTACGATCTACATATAAATCGCAAGAAATGCTCTTTTTTTCAAGAACGCATACAATTCTTGGGACACATCATCGAATTCAATAAAATTTCAAAATCACCGGAGAAAATCAAAGCAATCACGGAAATGCCACGACCCAAATCACCTGGTGAGGTCAAAACATTTCTTGGATTGATTACTTATTACAGCCGTTTTATTCCAGATGCATCTACAATTACAGCCCCGCTGAGAAATTTGTTGAAGAAAAATGTTCCATTCAAATGGACAGCGAGGTGCGAGGCAGCATTCATCAAGCTAAAACAAGAAATTGTGAGTAACCGAGTGCTCATGCCATTCAACTTCGAATTACCTGTTCAACTTGCATGTGATGCAAGCCCCACTGGCATTGGAGCAATCCTGTCGCATTTGATTGATGGTCAGGAGAGACCAATTGCATTTGCATCCCGCTCACTTACAGATGCTGAAAAAAATTATTCCCAATTGGACAAAGAAGCCTTAGCTACTGTATTTGGAACTGATCGATTTTTTTCAGTATCTCTTTGGACGAAGTTTTCAACTTGTCACGGGACAATCAACCCTTATCAAGAATTTTTCATCAACACGCAAAAGTACCACGAATGACATCAGCACGTTTACAACGATATGCAGCATTCTTGTCAGGCTTCGACTACAAAATAGTACACAGGAGCGGCGCCGAAAACGTAAACGTCGACTGTTTATCGCGAGCACCTGTGGAAGAAGAGTCGACATCACACAACGAAACAAGCATCAACGAGGAAGTTCACTTGTTACATGAAGAGACAATAAACAGGATTTACACGCAAAATGTAACATTCCAATCAATTCAAGAAGAAACTAAAAATGATCAACATTTATCACAATTATTACAGGAACTTCAAGAGAATGAATCGACTGAATCAGAATTCACTACGGATAATGGAATCATCTTTAGAGGACAACGCGTAGTGGTACCACCAACATTGCAATCCGCAGTATTGGAAGAACTTCATCGAACACACATAGGGATATCAAAAATGAAGCAACTTGCTCGCCGCTACGTATATTGGAAACGAATCGACAAAGATATCGAACGGCTGGTCCGAGCCTGCCCCGCATGTGTCACTATCAAAACAATCCACCAAAAGCACCACTTCACCCTTGGGAAGACCCGGAAGAAAACTGGCAGCGGATACACATCGACTACGCAGGACCATATCAAGGATATTTTTTTTTCGTTGTCATGGACGCAAAATCAAAATGGGCCGAAATAGAAGTCTGTTCATCAGCGCCATCTTCAGCATCGACCATCGAATTACTTCAAGATATATTTTCGAGACATGGTTTTCCAGAAGTTATGGTTTCAGACAACGCAACCATCTTTACAAGTGAAGATTTCCAGCAATTTTGCAGGGAAGCGGGAATTCTTTGTAAATTTATCGCTCCAGGACATCCTGCAACAAACGGACTAGCAGAGAGAAATATTCAAACACTGAAAAAAAGGTTAGCAGCAATGGCCAACGACCCACGGCCGATGCGCAAGAAAGTACAGGATATTATTTTTAGGTACAGAGCAACATCACTGATCAACAACAAATCACCAGCACAACAATACCTGCATCGGAATATACGTATTGAATTGGATGCTATGAAACCAATAAAATTTCAACACTCGAATAAACCAGCAATAACATCCAGACAATTAAGCGTGGGAGAGCGTGTACAAGCGCGCTACTACTCAGCTAATAAGAACCAATGGAAACTAGGAACAATTATGAAGAAACTTGGCCAATTACACTATCTCATTAAATTGGATGATGGGTACAGATTCAAGCCGACACATCGATCAACTACGCTCCACTGATATTCCCGCACCGAAAAGTCAAAGTCAACCGAAGAAGAAGGTAACTTTTGCACAAGGTACTAAGCAGAATCAAGAACCGGATCTGGGGGATCTGGTAAATATGCCGATTAATGAGCCAATTCGAACACCGGAAACACCACCCAATGAACCTGTGAATATCGACATCGAAGAAGCAGCGGCAGAACAGGAGCCACTTGCACAACCAGCAGTACGCCGATCTGAAAGGACTGGAGCGACAGAACAGAAACCAGTTCCACAACCGGCTATACGCCAATCTGAAAGGACTAGACGACAACCTAGATACCTTCGCGATTTCCATACGTGAAAATATTTAATTTCATTTCTAATTAATTAGTGTTTTTTTACATAAGTAAAATCAAATACATTCTATTAAAATATCAAATTAATTAACATTCCATATAACTTTTTTATATTATTCAAAATGTATATTCTAAATATCATGCTTATATTATATATTCAAAATAGGCGTGGGAGAACTGTAGTAACCAAAGCTTTTGCATCACCATAGTTACATCGAAAATAAATATTCATGTATCGTTGTATCAAGTAAGTCGAATAAAAAAAAGATTAATGGAAATGAATGTTCATATAAATCTGCTTGCCGCCTGTCTCAATCTTATGCAAAAACACAACAACCAGCGATGCAAAATTATTACTGAATACCTAGTTTAATTGTTGTAAAAGCCTTAAATTTCGTAAACACTGATATTTGAAAACTATTACTTCGCCAAAACTTTCCACTCCCAATTATTTTTCCGATCCTGGAGCCGCCTTCGCACACATCATTTCTTCGTCTCGGGTCCATAATACTCATTCACGTACTTAAGTTGTTTTGCGTTAAAAGAGTGGATATTCAATTGATTTTTATTGCAAGTAAATCAGAATTAAAAATTTCCAAATTTCCTTTTCAAATCCACCAATTCTATTGCATGTGCTGAACTTTTTATGTCGTAATGTTTGATATTATCTTTATTGATATATTTCTTGTAGACGATCGAATGGCTTGCATCACGACGCGATGGAGACTATCCCCGCCCCCAATACTCTAAATCCAATTCTACGCCAATACTCTCAATCATTCGGATAAACACGCGTATCATAGAGAACGTTCATACTAGAGATCATGATTGCGAAAAATCTAGCCTATCAGCTTCTCAGTCGTTGGCAGTTGGTTCAGAATGTTCTTTTGTAATAGTTAACTATGAAAGAAACAGATGGCGTTATCGTCCGTACAGTGTGCCAGAACGCGCGGAAAGACTAGGACTTCCGAATTTGGCTGTTACCCATTTTATGTGTCGGAAACTGTACCTAAACTTATATTTTTTTTAATGCGAACTAGGAAACTAAATCATATTTCTTTCCAAGCGAAATGCAGCTATGAAATTTTAATGGATTATGGAGAAGAAATTGTCATAAGAACTGCAATACGTTCGATTGAAGACATTTGGGTAGAGAAATGTGCGAAGATTACCCAAACGAAATGGAATGTCTGATCATCAAAATCTTCAGGAAAATTGTTTGTTTGTTCGTAAGTTGATAAAAATACATCTTATGTTATAATTTTATTGTAGAGATAGTTAAATTTGTCCTTTCCCTTTCAGAAAAGTGTATGCCATCATTACAGAAAAGTACCGTAGTAGGGGCGAAAAATAGAAAAATTTCTAAAAATTCTGACTGTCCAGCTACATTGTATGTAAAAATAAAACGTAACACTGCAAACACAAGACGAAAAGAAGCTTTTAATAAGATACGTAGGGTTTTCAATTTGTATGTATTGATTTAAAATTTGTTTACAGACGTCTTGATACAGCTTCAAAAGAAAATTTGCCACACATAGTGATAGTGAGCACGTGGACATTAATTTCGAGTTATAATTGTTGTTCTAAAACTGATGTCCGCGATTCTCCAAGGAACTATGAAAGGATTAGTTCATTAAAAATTCGGGCTATTTGTGACTGTCATTATTTGCATCCTCCCCTAGAGGAATTCAATGTAGTTTTTCTGAAACTTGGTTTGGTCGTTTATGCCAGAGATTTTATTTAATGGCGCGTGAGGACCTGTCTTCACGATGGACATATCACGGCATTTCTCGTCTTTCTCGGTCGTGCCGCTAGATGTCGCTCGACCGGGACCATATGAAGTAGAGCTTGAGATCATGCGATATCTAGCGACACGACCGAGAAATATGCGAAATGCCCTGAGATATTCCATCATGAAGACAGGTCCTGTCACTCCAAGAAATAAAAACCCAAATATAGAGACAGTATTCTGGGAATCAAACCACGTGTGCGGACAGGTTTAGACGCACTGTATTCGTAGAAACGTCTCCCACGTTCTGACGCGCAATCAGGCGTTTCAGATTGCAAACATCCGGCGTATCAACTAACTCTTGGAGCTAAACAAAGAATGAAACAGTCAGTTCGACTGATCATTTATATATCCCCGAAAATAATTCCTGCTTTTTGTCCATTGCATCCAAGTCCATTGCAAGAACATGAGTGTACAAAAATTTATCTTTTTTGTGTAGCAAACTAAATATTATAAGAAGTATAAAACTGACGCACACAAATAAAAAATATCAATAAACAAATTTTCCTTTCCAAAATCCTACTTAGCAATTGTGGAATAAATATAAATACTTCAGTTAGAAAGCGTAAGTAAATACCCAACAATTAGTAGAAATCAATCAAAATTCAAAAAAATTGTTAAATGTTAAATTCTATTCATCTATTAATTAAACAATTAATAATTAAACTAGCGTACCCGTGCGAGAACTCTTGCATGATAAAACCCACCCTTTCCCTATCCATTTGCTTATCCTTTCAATTAAGAAGGAAAGTTGTTAATGAGAAATGTTTATTTTTTTAATGTATAAATGTAACTTCTAATGTACTTTCAGAATATCACACAAAAATAACAATACAATTCATGTTGGAAACAAATTTTCAATAAAAGTTTATTCAGAATTATAGAGAGATGTTCTCGGAACAATTCATTAAAAACAACTTTGAACAAATTAATCACTCCTCCTTGAGAGTTAAGTTTTCGCTTTCCTTGATAGTCACAAACAGAAAAGGTTTTTACTCTTCAGAAAGCAAAGCAAAGTAGTGCGTAAATACCGATCGAGCAAGTACAACCCTACTCTTTGCAATATTATTTGAATTTCCTTGATTTGTTATGAGGAACAGAGGGGGTTTTGGAGAGTTCAGGGTGCCAGCTTGCTGAGGTGCGAAAATTGAAAAATTATTTGTGTATTAAAAAGTATTGGATTATTTTCAGCGTTCTTACGTACCTCAAGAAAAGCAATTCCGAGCCAAAAAATAAACTAATATTTTCACCTTTGAGTACTGAATAAAATTTGTTACCACTGGAAACAATTTAGTAGGCTTAGACTTCACTTCGGTATATGGGAATGTTACTCAAACGATGTTTGCATATTGAATATCTTCACGAATCGACACCTTGAGTTTAATATCAAACGGTGTATTATTTACAATATGAGTTCGCAGCTGGGCGTTGATGTACATACTTCCAGACACCACCAACATTTAAATCGTGCCTTTGGACTGAGAATGTTGGCAGTTGTCGAGTAACTTCTCCTATTCTTTCTATAATTTTTAATTTACTTGATTTTTTAATTAATTCACGTAGTATTGTAGGCCAGCGCGATTTGATTTTTGTTTTCCATTTATTTCAAGCTATTTTACTTTAGGTAATTTAAAACGTTTGTTCTTTGTGTTGTGCCATACACAAGTTTTCCTCTACTACCTCCGCGTACCCGTGCGAGAACTCTCACATGTTAGACCCTATGTTAGATCCCTATCCTTATATTTCCATTTTAAAAGGGGAAGTAGTTAACGAAACGAGTTTATTTGTTTAAAAATATATAAAGGTAACTTGCAATGTACTAACACAATATCAGATAAAATAAAAACAATGCAATTGATGTTTATAATAAATTTTTAATAAATATTTATTCAGTATCATGGAAAGTTTTCTTGGAACAATTCACAGCACTTCCTTAAAGACAACATTTGTAGTAATTATACAGTATTCTTTGACAGTTAGCTTTTAGCTTCTCGTGAGTCACAAAAATATTAGAAAATCTTTTTACTTTTGAGAAAGCTATATGTCTGAACCCGCTGACTAAAATTTCATCGAATAATAACGAAAATACTGGTACAGGTAAAACACAGTCTTCACTCTTCTCTGTGCACAAACATCCCTCCTCAATTAGGTACACAGCACTTATAGACACCGGTAAAACTTTAATTGATTGGTTTTACTACACGCAAAGAAACAATCTTCGTAGGTATCAGGCAACTATAATAGTACTTCCAGTTGTTGCTGGAGAGCAAATCTTGAATTAATGATTATGCAAATAAACCTCGTCAGACTGCACAAACTACGGTGTTAACAGAAAGCGTAAATAAAGATTGTCGAATCTCAACCTCTCTTCCGCTGGCACTACAACATTTGGTTACCACAAAAACACATATGTCACCATTTGGAACTATTTAATTGCTAATTAATTACGCAAATATTAAATTTTTTGCTCTTCACACTTCCGAGTAATTAAGTGTGAGCTGGCGGAATATTCAGCTGGCACACCACTTGCGGGTACCACAAAAACAAATATGCCATCTTGTAGAACGATTTAATTGCTAATTAATTACGTAAAAATTAATTTTATTGCTCTTCAAACTTCCGAGTAATTAATGGTGAGCTACCGTGCACGCCTTCCTGCCAGTCGATTACCCGGCCTGCCTGCAGGCCGGCCGACGTCAGACCGCCCAGCCGCACGGGAGCTGTGCTCGGCAAATTTAAATGAAATACACGCACTGGCCGAGAGCTGTCTTCGATATAGCTCTGTTTGATGAACAAATCAAAAGAGACTAATGAAAATTACGCCAATACTTTGTTATGTTCATAAAAGTTTTCCATGATATTTAATTATCATCACTGAATTACCATATGCGCGTCTTATACTCTTATACGTTATTATGCGCGTCTTATACGTTACATGTTGGTAAAGCCTTGATTTTATAATAATAACTAAGAAATGCGCACAAGTGTGCATGGAATTTACAGTTCAGTCTTCGGAGCTGAGCTCCGTAATTGTTTTCTTGTTTTCCTTGCATGAAAGCACATGATACTTGGTACACTTTTCGTTGCACAGTTTGCACACGCATAGATCACTGGCGGTGTGATATGTGGTTGTCTTGCAGAGTTTATGGTGGAATCCATGCACCGCTAATCTGTTTACTACACTTCTCATTTCCTGGTTTGGCTTTGTCCAACTTCTGTCAATCATGGCACTCGTGCAGTAGAAAAGTTCTTCCACCTCTTCTCTCTTCTGTTGTCTTTCCGCTAGCAGTTTGTTGTATGCTGTGGTAGATGGTAGCAGTAGATTATATCTTAGGTCCTCAATTAGGAAGGGCTCTCTGGTTAGTAGATACACGTATCTGGATGGTGTGTATTTTGATACGCCTAGTACTTTCTTCAGGTACAGTGCCTTGATGTTTTCTAGTACTTTTAGATCTCTTAGTTTCAGGTATTCTCCTATTATGTGGATTCCATATGTTAATATAGGTATTATCTTTGTTTTGAAAATTTTAATTGCCGTTTCTAGGGATATTTCTCGAATTTGTCTGATGTCTCTCATTGCAGCTATGGCGGCGATTGCTTTTTGTTTTACATGCTTGTTGAAGGTGGTTCCTGATGTTTGCATGGTAATTCCTAAATATTTGTAGTCATTAACTACTTCGAGTTTTTCGGATCCAATCTTAAGCTTTTCTTTCTCCGCTACCTTTCCCCCTCTTCTGAAGATCATTAGTGCGCTTTTGCTGATGTTGATTTTCAGTCCGTTTTCCTCGGCCCATGTTGCGAGTTTGTTTAAGCTATTTTGTAGATCTTCGTGGTTTTTGGAGGATAAGGCCATGTCGTCGGCATAGAGGTATGCTTTGGTACTTTCTGTGGTTACCGCTTGTATTATATCAGCTGTTGCGATGTTGTACAATAGGGGGCTCAGGGGGTCTCCTTGTAGTACCCCGTTAGTTTGAGTGACTGCTTTAGATCTTTCAATGTTATTGTCTATGGTTATGGTGTTGTGTTTTAGCATGTTTATTGTGGTGGCTGCGAGATACTTTTCTGGTCCAAGCATTTCTTCCAGTTTTTCTTTTATATTTTCACGAACTATGGAGTCAAATGCCTTGCTGTAATCGATGAAAGCTGTATAAAGTTTTCCTTTGGGTGTCCTGAGGGCATCTTGTATGTCTGCTTGCAGAATGGAGATGGCTTGTAGTGTTGATCTTCCTTTCCGGAATCCAAATTGTTCTTCTGGTATTAGGTGGTCAACTTCTTTAGTCATTCTTTTAGTGATTATTTTTGTGAAAACTTTGGCGATGGTGTTACTCAGGGCTATTCCTCTGTACGAGTCAGAGGATTGTGCATTCCCTTTCCCTTTGTAAATTAATTTGATGATAGACGTTCTCCAGCTGCTGGGGATTTGATTTGTTTCTATGCATTTATTGAATAGTTCCCTCCACGTGTCTGCTAGTACGTGTATGGCTTCTTTTAGATGTTCGTTGTACGTTTCGTCTGGTCCGGCCGCTTTCCCGGTTTTTAATCCTTGTATTGTTTCTGTTACCTCGTCCTTTGTTATTGGGTAGAAGTTTTCTGGACTTTTTTCGATTGTGTTGTATGCTTGCTCTGTGTTTTCCGTGTTAAGAATGGCTTTGAAATGTTCTTCCCATTCCTTCATTTGAATTGCCTGAGTGAAAAACGTCTTCCGTGGCTGGAGAGCTGCGAATGGGTTGGTTTCCGCTAAATTTATGATTTTCTGAGCCTCTTGTTCTGTGTGATTTTCTTGTTTTCTTCTCAGAAGCGTTTTGTATTTCCGTCTTGCTTGAGTGTAGATACGAGTGTCTAGAGCGGTTTCCATGTTTTGTAATCTGTGTAGATGTTGTAGGATCTTTTGCCTCTCCTTGTAACATTCGGCATCGAACCATGGTTTGGATCTTCTTTTCTTTTGTGTGTGTCGTACTTGGGCTGATTTCATTATTCGCTCTATCCGCGTTGTTACTTCTTCGATTTTCCTTTCATTAATTATTTCTTTTATATTCCTTATTTCCGTTTTGGAATTCTCTACTTTTGACAGATCCAGTTGTCTTCCTATTTTCCCTTGTGGTTGTTTTGGGTTTGGCTTTGTGATAGCCTTCATTTTACAATAGTACGTTAGACACCTGTGGCATCGAGTTACTAGCTGAAATGAAGTTAATTGTGGCAAAGATGGCAACACAAAGAAACTAATCGTTTCGTGTCTGCGCCGCTGGAACAAAATTATTTTCTCGTGCCTTTCGTTTCCTTACTTGTAACGAAACTAAAGTCTGCCCGAATTTAGTTTCGTTACAGAATGAACAGATCGTTTAAAATAGTTCCGTTTCGTTTCTTTACTGAAACGAAACGAAAGTTAATTTCCTTTTTGTGGGTAAGAAACGTTATTTCTTTATTTAGTCTCGTTTTTAATATTTGTTGAAGGACAAGTAACGAAAGTCGGGAGAGGGCGATTGATTTTTTCCCCACATATGAAACTAGTGATGCAGTAATAGGGACAAACGGTCTCGCATCATCTTTAATAGTAGTATTGTAGCGGTACGCTAGTTTTACTACAAATTATTTTCATAAATAAAATGCCGATGCAGAAGGCTAGAGCGTGGAGAGAAGCTACCGCGCCACGCTGACGCCGGTCCCCGCCCGCGAGCGCGTGATACGCGCTCTCCCGATGTTTTATGGCACCAGGGGGCGAGGGGAGACCTTTTGTTCGGGATCTCGGAGGCCCCAGAACTATTTGAATAGATTTGCGGCGCGTGCCCGTCACGGTTTTTTGGCTGTCACTCGCGCTGGGAAGCTCAAAGCCGTAATTCACTGCAACCTTCGGGGGTACAACGATCATGTCTCACACCCTTCTTGACCTACTTTCTTCGATAAACGAAGAGGGCTTTTGAAATGAGACAGAGTAAGGAAAATTCCCAGAATCGACGGAGCTGGTTGGCTAAAAAAAGAGTTAAGACGCCATCACACTCAACCAATCAGGGGTAGAATTCTGTGGGGAAGGGATGATTTCGAAATATCTGCGAAAATTTGGAAGGGAAACAGAGGAACAGCACACAAAGTGAGTGTAAGAGAAGACTTGGGTGACGAGAGCTGAGGAGGGAGGTCGAGGTACCTCGGGCATCGCGTTCTCTGGGGAGCGATTTGGGATTGCCCCGTGCAATCCAATTCTGTCTTGCTTAATCTCGGTAGCCGGGAGAAACTCTTTCCGAGTATCAATTTTTGAACTCTGCCACCACTGGCTATTTGACAGATACTCTCCGAGATTTGTGCTCACATAGAGCTTATTGGAACTCTCAGATCGCGCTGTGTGACATTGTGCATGAGATACGCGATCGCTCGTGATTTGGGCGAACAAAGCACTGCCGTCGCCGCAGCCCACGCCGCCGCCGTGCCGACACCGCCCCGTTGTTGTGGACACCCGCTGGCGAGCGTCCCTTCGGCCTTGGAAGGTCGACCCGCCGCCGTCGCCGCGACCAGCTGCCACCGGTGCCATTTGACGCCTGTTCACCACCGTCATTATCAGGCATTGTATTTGGTCAACGACCGTACAAAGACTTTCTCTGTGAATTGCGGTGCCGCGCTGAGGCACGTAATCGCCAGTTCAGAGGGCGAATGATCGTTTTCTTTATGTAATCAGTAGAATAATTGCATTGTGAATTTTTTTCTTTTCCCTTAGATTTAAGTTTTTTTGTTCCTAACCAGAGCTCACTAGGTAGGGTATTTCTTCTAAAATTCCTTATGTAACTTCTCCGGCCTATCATTAGGTGGAAATAAACTTTCTATTGTGTTACCAGTCACCCAAATTGTTATTGTCATTATATTGCACCTTGCAGTTCCTTCCATCACCGCCTATTTTCAGAAAGGTAACCAAAATTGACTGACTGAGCTAGGCCCGGGCCGCCCTCACGGATTTCCGGCGCTCTCACGCCGCCGGGGACCGCGTGCGGTGCGTGACAGTATAAAACTATTATCTTATTCACATATTCCGTCTTCCTTTGAATACCATCATAAGAATGTCTGAGATATCACTCAAAACACCGATCCCGCTTTGGTACTGATTTCAAAAAGAAAATTGAACTAATTGCGTAAATATCACCCATTTTCCATCTCCTCACATCGTATTTGAGATATATTTTACTTCTAAGATGCTCAATTATCATTTTACTACCGGAAAGAACAAGCAGAGATAACCCAAGAGCTCTTTTATCCTAAGACTCGATTTTTCATTTCAAAACGGCGTTTGTCACCTTGATAGAATTCACTTGGTTAATCCCCTTTTCCAAGTAAAATAGCCGAATCGAATTTTTAAAACGTTTTCGTACTTTAGGACAAATTGCGAATACTTTCTCATAGTAAAGTATTCTAATTTCTTTGGTCTGGGCCAGTTTTACCATCTTGCCCCACCTTCTGACATATTGGTGACATCTATCGCCGCCCAAAATACATTTTTTTAACTTTTCTCATTTTTCAGCTTCTTAATGGTAGATGCGAAATATTACTTTTAGGATATTAAAGATATCCTAGAGGATATTACATAAGATATCCCTTAGGATATTAAAACATCGTCCTATATAG
The DNA here is from genome assembly GCA_031308135.1 of Acheta domesticus. Taxonomy (NCBI): domain Eukaryota; kingdom Metazoa; phylum Arthropoda; class Insecta; order Orthoptera; family Gryllidae; genus Acheta; species Acheta domesticus. The sequence continues at coordinate 111,109,579 of JAHLJT010008756.1, read as the reverse complement.
CAATTTTCATTGATAAATTTGGAGCCGCTCTTAAGAAAATGACGTTTAAGCGTTACTGTAAATGCGAAAATGGATGCTTCGGAATTTTCACAAACAACTTTGGAGTTTTCGAACTACTTCATTTGGAGACATTTAAAGCACTTCTACTCACAAATGTAATAATGTATAAAATTTCTGGAAATGTGAATATTAATGGCGTGAAAGACACTTAAAAATACATTTATTTATTTTTTGAAAAATCAAAAAAAAAAAAAATACAGCCAAATTCATTTTATGTTAACTTAAAGAGTGCAAATAGCATTCGTACGAAAAGTTTGAAGAAGCAATTTGAGAAAATGGTGTTTGAGTATTTGTGCAAATTTGGAAGTTACAGTTCATTTTCACAGAAAACATCTGAGTTGTCGAGGAACTTTTAAGACATAATGTAAAGCACATGTACTCGTAAATGTAATAGTAGGGAGTTTTTGCACCCTCGAACGTTAGGTACTATTGATCTTCTGCTCATTTGCAGTGCAAGTTTCGCATCACTTTGTTGTTTCTGCGCATGCGCAGAAGATCGATAGTACTTAACGTTCGAGGTGGCAAAAACTCCCGAATGTGAACAAATCGCCGTTAATGAAAATATTTACGAAATGAAAGGCTAATCAAAGAATTAAATTTTTGTTATTTTTGAAAAAACAAAGCAATAGAGCAATATGGCGTTTATGTCATCTCAGAGTACATTAGGCACTATCCTTTCCAAAAGTTTAAGGAAAAAAATTGAAGTCGATTTTGAGAAAATCTTGTTCTTGTAATTTTTAAAAATTGCACAAATTGCACTCATACTAAACATTTCAAAAAAAATGTGCATGACCTTATTGAAAGAACTAAGTATGGAGAACAAATATAATTTTAAGGAAAAATATCTATCTTCAATTTTGTAGTTGTAGGAAGACGCCGAAAAAAATGCGAACTTTGGCAACTTTCCAAAAATCAGAGTCAGCAATGAAAATAAGACCTATGCCACCTTTGGTGTATTTTACTTTATTCTTACAATTAATTTAAGGAAAGCATTTGGAGTAATTTTTGATTGATTGATTGATTGATTTAAGTAATTGCGGACGCGTCAACTACTGTGGTCATTAGTCCCGTAAGTGCAGTGCATGCACATCGTGAGGGGAAGAGATGTTGCCCACTATGCCGATGGCGAGATCCTGCGCCGACCTTCTGTCCACTAGCGGGGTTTCCCAACCAGGTATCTGCCACCAGCGGGGCACCACCCAGCCGGGACAAGCTCTAAATCACCGACCGATTTACCTGTCGGCTTGCCAGGTTCTTTCTTAACAAGGAATCTCCCACCAGCAGTACACCGCCCACAGCCGGGACATGTTACAATCCTCCCACTGGTCTCACAGCATATATGGTATTGTTGTGCAAGTTGTGTGTGCATGTGTATGTGTGTGTGTGTGAAGATAGGACAAGGAAGAGGAAGGAAATATTGCGCGCGGTCCGTTTGTTAGGGTATTGCTCCGGCATTCGTTTGATGTTGATCGGAGAAACCACGGAAAACTTCCAATCAGAGCAGCCGGTCGCTAGAATTTTCCTCCAGACATCGGTTGAATTCTACATCTAGCTGACAAGCTAGTGTTGAAAATCCTGCCAACGTCGGGACTCGAACCTAGGACCTCTCGGTCAGAGGCATTGCAGTGACATCAGTTGATGCACTGAGCTAACTATCCTGGTTGACATTTTTGAGAAAATGTTGAAAATGTCCCTGGGGCTTAATATAAAGTATCTCAAAAAATTAATGAACGTTTTTGAAAATTGCAGAACTTCGACTCAGACCCGATCGACACGGGTTTATTCAGTTGAGCAAAAATTCTACACATAGTTTAGGCGCTAATGGTGTTCACATACGCCCAGACAGGCAGACACAGACAGATGGACGGACGAACGGACGTTAAAAAGACAAAACACACACACACACCCTTTCGGTATCAGGGGACCCCAAAACGAGTACTTCCGTTGAAATCTCAAAATAGATTTTCCGCAACATTACATAACTTTGTGTAACTACGTTGTGTACTACACAGACTTTCCCGTATTAGTTTTCAATTTCCTATAGTCTCGGCCAGCTATTCGTAGTAAAATTTACTATTTTGTTGGCATGGGCTAGCTTTATGGTCTTGCCCCATCTTGCCATCTGCCATTTAACGCACCCAACATATTTTTTGGTTTTCTCAATTTTTCGTTTTCCTAATGGTAGATTCAAAAAATTGCTTTTAGAATATTAAAGAAGACTAAAACCTTGTCCTTTACGATAATTTTCATTCATAAACTTGAAACCGTTTTTAAGAAAAGAGTATTTAAGCTTCTGTGTCAATGCGAAATATGAAGCCCTTTTTCACAGGAATCTTGAGAGTTTTTTAAAAAAATTTATTTTAAGATATTTTAAGCTCTTCCATTCACAAATGCAATAACGTTTACAAATCGCTGCAAGTGTGCATACAAGGCATGCGAAATATTTAAAAAATACATTTGTGTAAATTTTGAAGAAAAACAACAACAAAAAATACAACAAAACCTTTTTTTGTTTCCTTAGACAGTGCATTTCGCACCATACGTACAAAAACTGAACAAAAAGTTTGAACAAAAAATTTGGAACCTTTTTCAGAAAAAAATGGCGTTTGAGCGTTTCTGAAAATGCGAAATTTCGAGTTCATTTCCGAAGAAAACTTTTGAGTTTTCGAAAAACTCTAAATGATATAATTTAAAGCACATGTGCTCATAATCTAATAATGTGAACAAATCGCCGATAATGTAAATATAAACGACGTGACAGGCTATTCAAAAAGTTTTATTTGTGTTATTTTCGCAAAAACAAAAGAATAGAGCAAAATAGCGTTTATGTCATCTCTTAAAGTACATTTCGCAATATCCCTACCAAATGTTTAAAAAAAAATGGAACCGATTTTGAAAAAATCTTGCTTTGTTATCTTTTAAAGTTGCATATATTGCACACAAGATTGCGCCAAAACTACAAAAATTGTTTTAAAAAATTTCATGACCTTAATGAAATAACTAATTATGTACAATAAATTTCTTTCTCAAACTCAATATGCAGAAGAAATTTCATTTGAAGGAAAAATCTCTATCGTCAATATTGTAGTTGTAGGAAACGCCGAAATAATTCAATCTTTTGCAATTTTCGAAAATTCACAGTTATCAGTCAAATCGGACCTAAGCCATGTGTATTTTATTCCACATTTACGAGAAATATAAAGAAAAATTCTGGAGCCATATTTAAGCAAATTTTTAATATCCGGGGGGATTCGTGTAATGTATCTCCAAAAAGTAATGCACGATTTTGAAAATTGCAGAGCTTCCACTGACAGTAGATGGACAGCTGTTTTTTTGTTGGTTTTTTTTTTTCAATTTGGAAAAATTTATGCGTAGTGTAAACGCTAGTGTTGTTCACATACACCAGAGACACGGACGGACGTTTTTCCGTCAATCAATTTTTCGGCATTAAGGACCCACAAAACATGGAAACACCACAAGTTACAGGAAGTAATTTATTATACAGCAACAGGATTTATCCACATTTTCATTACCAGGACTCGGCTTTGAGAGTTTTTCTGCGCACGATATAACTTTCTCTTCGTATGAAGATTGAGAAGTAAATAAATGTTAACAATTTGAAATTCCATTAATAAAATATTAATTATTTCGAATTTAAAAGTAACTACTTTTTCTGCCTACTGCTTTTTTATTTCTCTCTATCAGCTATGAAAACAAAGAGATGCACTCAGAGACGAACAGAGAATCTTTGAAGCACTCTGTTCGAAATCTTTACGTGCATCACATAGGGATGTCAGCAATTCTGAATTAGTATAAGACAAAATATGCTCATTGCTAAAATATAAACACATATTTAAATAAAAACTATTTTTCAAAATAAATTAAATATATTTTAAGAAAAGTTGGTTGATTTGTAAAAATATCTTAATAATTATATTAAATAATAAATATAATGTTAAGCAGGTATTAAATAATCAGCAAAATATGTAAAATACGTAATACAGAACAAAATTTGTAACGAAAAATTTAGATATTTTGTTAGGATCATGTTCGCCGAGATCACAAAATGAGAATAGTAGACAAAACATATTTAATAACATTAGACCCGGACTTAAGACATGAGATCGTCAAGCAGTGAAAGAGAATTTTGACGTTACTGAAGATCAGTTTTTTACATGACTAGAAAAGTCTATTTATCCGATTTCAGTGTATGATATGGCGTTAGATTCAGGGTGCATCTCGCAGCGCGCTATTTTACCACTTTTTCAAGTTTGTCCGAAAGTATAGAAATATTTTAAAAATTCGATTCGGCTATTTTACTTGGAAAAGGGGATTAACCAAGTGAATTCTATCAAGGTGACAAACACCGTTTTGAAATGAAAAATCGAGTCTTAGGATAAAAGAGCTCTTGGGTTATTTCTGCTTGTTCTTTCCGGTAGTAAAATGATAATTGAGCATCTTAGAAGTAAAATATATCTCAAATACGATGTGAGGAGATGGAATATGGGTGATATTGACACAATTAGTTCAATTTTCTTTTTGAAATCAGTACCAAAGCGGGATCGGTGTTTTGAGTGATATCTCAGACATTCTTATGATGGTATTCGAAGGAAGACGGAATATGTGAATAAGTTAATAGTTTTATACTACTATTAAAGATGATGCGAGACCGTTTGTCCCTATTACAGCATCACTAGTTTCATATGTGGGGAAAAAATAAATTGAGATGCGAAGTGACGGGGTGCCTGGCTTGCTGCCCCCGAAAGTTCGGCCTTCTCGTCCGTCGCCGCCCCGGCTCGTTGCTCGTGCCGGCTTGGCCGCGCCGCGCGGCGCACAAGGGCGGGATGTCCCGGCGGCGGGGAAGGGGAAGGGGGAGTGGGGTGAGGTGTTTTTCGAAATTTGACTTTCCGACGATTCTATTTATCCGATTTGCCTGTTTGACGCGGCGTTGGATTCTGGAAGCGTGTCGCCATCGCGCTAGAAGCCCACAATTTTGAAATAGTTCCCGGAAGTACGAGAAAAAGTTTAAAAATCGAGTTTCTGCTAGTTTTTTTGGAAAAAGGGCTTCGTGGCGTAAATTCTATTATAAACAGGAGTCAAAAAGAAAATTGAACTAATTGCGTAAATATCACCCATTTTCCATCTCCTCACATCGTATTTGAGATATATTGTACTTCTAAGATGCTCAATTATCATTTTACTACCGGAAAGTACAAGCAGAGATAACGCAAGAGCTCTTTTATCCTATGACTCGATTTTTCATTTCACCTTGATAGAATTCACCTGGTTGCCGTTTACAGATCGAAAATCTGACCATTTTTTCAGAGGTAATCGGTAAAGTAAAATTCACTAAATTTGGTGCTGCCACGTGGTGGCGACAAATTGAACTAGTGTCGGTACATTTAGCCTTAATAGTGGTTAAGTGTATGTGTTCATATATTGGAATAAATTTACTTTCATGTTTCGTTCCTTGTATTTTTATTTGAAAATATTTCCAAATCGTGACTAGCGACGCCCACCATTTTCTACGACTTAATTTTGTTAGGGCACTCCCCCTTGTGTTGAGATTGGCTGCGTATGTTTATGAGGCTCCGCCTTCGACGTTTCGTCATGACAAGCGCTGTCCAAGCCGTGCACAAGCTGAACTTAGCCGCAGACGGCCGCGATCAATTTTTGTTTCCAAAACTGTACATATTCTTGAAGTGAGTTGTGAGGGACCAGAAAGTTTCAAAATGTCAGTCAAAACGTGAGTGAAGAATCCGCCATTTAATAACCAAATACAATCGTGAAGTTGCATAACCTCAAGACTTACTTAAATTAGTGCTTCATCCATAGAAAACGACGACCAGTAACGCAAGAAACACATCTGTTGCAGCAATCTACTACACACTGGTTCGTTAAAATTAATACTTTTTAATGTTACTGAGATTCCCTTTTAATTTTGTTCTCGAGTTGTCAATAATATTCTAGTAGGTTTACATACATTAAAATAAATTAGCTCATGAAGTTTACAAATTATTCAATTTTCAAAATTTAATTTGTTTAAATTGAAAGTTAAGAAATTAGATATTTGGCAAAAATCTCAAAAATTAAACATATTTTTAAGTTTCGAATGGAATTTGAACGGAGTTTTCATAATTAGTGTATTTAATAATGTGATATTTTTAAGTTAGTGATGTGCATCATTTTTAGCAAATTTCATTACGCAATATTTCCGAAAATAACGAAGTTAGAATAAAATAAAAATGCATGGGTTAATTATTATTTATTCTACATAATAAATAGAAAAAATAGAAAATAATTAAAAATATAGACGTCAAATTTTGGTCCTTTTGAGATGACTGTGAATGGTTCATAAGTTAGTTATTTGTACATTGATTTTCTGCTGTTTACATTTTTAAACGTGTTTTTTCTTGCAGTTCTTTCTTTTATATTTATTATTATTATAGTTCCTCCATACCAGACCAAAGGGAATAAGAAAGTAATAAGGGAAAGTCTGTGACATTCTGTTTCCCACTAGTTGAATATTTTAGTAGATTTCGCGCAATAATGCGTACAATATGTGCAATTTTAAAAATTAACGAAAACAAATTTTTCTCAAAAACGACTCTAAATTTTTTCTTTAAATTTCTGATAGGGATAGTACGTAATGTATTCTATGAGATGACATAAATATCAGTTCGCCCTATTCTTTGTTGTTGCTTTTTTAAATGACAAACATTTAATTATTTTGACTTCTCTCTCATGTAGTAAATTATCAGCGATTTGTTTATAGTATTGTATTTATGATTATATGTGCTTTAAATAATGTCATATAAAGTTTCTCAAATGAAACCGTTTTCTTTGAAAATGTGTTCCAAATTCCCTATTTTCAGAAACAATAAAACGCGATTTTCTAAAAAGCGCCTCAACATTTTTTTTTCTAACTTGTCGTGCTAAATACAGTGTTTAAGATAACATAAAATTCATTTTTCCGTATTCCTGTGTTTTTGGTTTTTCAAAAATTGAACAAATGCAATTTTTTTATATATCTATTATGCCGTCAATATGCATATTTCCAGCGTTTGAAATTGTTTTTGTGAGAAGAAGTGCTTCGAATGACCAAGTGTTTCGGAAGTCAAAGGATTTCTATAACAATGATTTTCATATTCCGAATTTACACTAACGCTTAAACAATATTTGCTTAAAAATGGCTCCAAATGTTTCAAAAAAAATTCCGTATAGGACGAGGGTTTAGTCTTCTTTAATATTTTAAAAGTAATATTTCGGATCTACGATTAAGAAACTGAAAAATTGTAGATTATTAAAAAAATGTACTTTGGCTGGCGATAGATGAAAGCTGCCAAGAGTATGTGGCAAGTCCGAAAAGCTAGCCTAGACCAAAGAAAATAGAAAACTAATACGACGACGTCTGTGCCGTTCTGTAGCACCACTAGGTTTGATTATAAACTTTGGTGTAACAGATTATCACCCATATCCATCAGCCGGTGCAGCATAAGTGTGGCAACCGGCGTAGTAACTGAAGTAGCAATTCAATAACTGAACACAGACTCGAAACGACCCAATTTGATTTGGAAAACCCGACCAAATTGCATCAGAAACCAATATATTATTCATGCCTTTGCCTAGAAATGTTAAGTATTAAAACAAATGCAACTCTGAAAACTATGGTAGAAATGTCAACTTTTACAAATATCTACGATAATGTACAGTTGCCCACACATAAAATGGGTAACGGCCAAATTCAGATGTCCCAGTCTTTCCGCGCGTTCTGGCACACTGTACAGACGATAACGCCATCTGTTTCTTTCATAGTTAACTATTACAAAAGAACATTCTGAACCAACTGCCAACGACTGAGAAGCTGATAGGCTAGTTTTCCGCAATCATGATCTCTTAGTATGAACGTTCTCTATGATACGCGTGTTTATCCGAATGATTGAGAGTATTGGCGTAGAATTGGATTGAGAGTATTGGGGGCGGGGATAGTCTCCATCGCGTCGTGATGCAAGCCATTCGATCGTCTACAAGAAATATATCAATAAAGATAATATCAAATATTACGACATAAAAAGTTCAGCACATGCAATAGAATTGGTGGATTTGAAAAGGAAATTTGGAAATATTTAAATCTGATTTCCTTGCAAAAAAATCAATTGAATATCCACTCTTTTAACGCAAAACAACTTATGTACGTGAACGAATATTACGGATCCGAGACGAAGAAATGAAGTGTGCGAAGGCGGCTCCAGGATCGGAAAAATAATTGGGAGTGGAAAGTTTTGGCGAAGTAATAGTTTTCAAATATCAGTGTTTACGAAATTTAAGGCTTTTACAACAATTAAACTAGGTATTCAGTAATAATTTTGCATCGCTGGTCAAAATTGTTATTTTGCAATATTCACCTCAAAGACAATTTGAGGATCCTTCCGGGCCGTATAGCGCACGTTTCGTAATTGTTTATAAAATTGTTAATTGTTGAAAAATTGATAATTCGCAGTTTTCGGTTCTGGAATATAAGGGAACCCTTTCCTCTTCAGAACTGCAAAATTTGGAAATTTTTTATAAATTTACAAATTTTGCAAAATAATTTTATTGTCTTTTCTAAACTGCCTTTGAATGAGATGCAAAATTCCGCAATCCGATCGGCGCTATCGCCTTTCGTTTTCGAGATATGTAATTGTTTATAAGAAATTAGCATGTCATGACAATTCCCAATTCTTTGGAAGTCAATCGCAGTTCTCTCACAAATATACCCTTCGAGCCGTTTTCCAAATGCAACGTGCATTGAGCTGCACTCTTTTTTCATGCGACCCTGACACCAGAATGGAATTTAAAACAATCTTCAGAACGCAAGTCCATTGCTTTGCGAGTCAAAATCTTGGAAACATGAGTTGTTACAAATGTTCCCTAAATACGTAAATGCCAGAAGGTCATCTTTTGGCAGTTCTGTTCAAATTTCTGTTCCGCTCATGCTTCGGAGCACCAAGTTCGCTTCGACAGATGACGAAGCGCGCTTCGGTTCGGTTGTTTCCGCCACCGCCCAACGGGAGTCCCCGGCTGCCAGTTACTCGTTTCGAATGGATCAAATACTACAATGTCGCCCCCAAATTCACGCCCAGATCATGTAAAATCAAATGGGATTTCAAATTTAATTTTATTCCAGCGAGTAAGTTTCCTTTCTATTTTCTAGTTTAAAACATAAATAAGGAGCCAAACGGAATATCCTGGATATTCAGTTCAGATAAGTAGGTTCAGTTAAAACAAATAAAAGCAATTTCATTGCAATTTCAAATGACAATTTGCAACAAATAAAAATATTTATATAACATGTTCAACATATAAAAACATATATAATTCAACATATAAAAATATTTCAACAAATAAAAGCAATTTCATTTTATTTGTTGTTTTTTGTTTACAATTCGTTCGCTTTGGGCCACAAAATTCCGTGTCGCCATCAAACGCAAGGAATTGCAAAGTCTCTTGTCGCGCAAACATCATCGAAACTTCGAATTTGTTAAAAGCTAATAAAAAGAAGCTCTCATACGTGGACCCAAACATAGAAATTACTTGGGCTGCTTTCATATGTAGTTTTGGGAACTCATGTGGTGGAAATTATTCATAATATTCCAAAGAATTCGCCGTTCGAAATCTTTCTGTTTTTTAGATGGATGGTCAGAATATAAGTCCTGTAGAACCACTATGAAACAAAATGTCTACACTCTTCGCTGTCGCCATTGAGATAAAGTGCTGCAGCTAGCCAGCAGCAGGTAGTCCGTTCTCTTATCGCACGGACTGAAGGAATGCCACCCTCCACCGGTGACTGACTTGCGCCGGCGCGCTGCGTGGGGCACGGGCGGAGCAAAAGTGCACCGGAGCACGGTTTTGGACAGGACTGTCTTATAGGGCAGGCAAGTTGAATTTTTTCCGACGACACTGCGCTCTAGCGGCGGCAATCCGCAATAATCCGGTGATCAAAGTAGAAGTGAGTATTGCCGCGTGTACAGTGAAAATTGGTATATCGCACAGGATTCTCGAATTATACATATTATTAATATACATTATATTAGACATAATACTAATAACTATTACTTGCAGTTTTCAACCTGTTGATGTGGGAATATTCCAACAGAAAAGTTTAAATAAAGGGCAGAAACTAGTAGAAAGTTTTCATGTACATAGTGTAAAGGAAGTCCATGATGGGAATAAGACGGGTCTTATAATTTCTTTTAAGCAGCAATAGTTAGCCTGCAGTCCTGATGGGATAATTAAGAATGGTCAAAGATTTGAATTGTTGGAAACCAACTGCCCTTACCAGGGGCGTATCTGGGGGGGGGGGAGCAAGGGGGGCGGCTCGCCCCGGGTGACATCATTTTAGAGATGACACCAATTAAAGATTTTTATAGTTGGAATTATGCAATTTAAATCATTTACTTAAAATTTTATATATTAATCAAGACTATCTGATTTGGCTCTATTGTCAATAGAAAATGACATTGCAGTAAGTATAGATTTTAATGAAATTATAAATATGTCTACTGCCCTAAAATCTCTTAAACAGGTTTTATAAATAACTTACATTTGTTGATAAGTTATGTTTAATTTTAAACTATTTATTTAAAAATTTTATTGCAATTATTCTTAATTTTATAGAACTTTTTAATATATTATAAATAACTATTATGTGCAAATATGTTTATATTTTAATAAAATAATGTACAATCTATGCAGCAATAGATATTTTTATACTTAATTTATGGGGGGGGTGACACCATTAGCTTTGCCCCAGATGACACCAACTGAAGCTACGCCACTGGCCCTTACTCATGTAAACATGGTGCAGTAGTGGACACAGAAGAAAAAAATGTATCTTTTCCATATTTGACATTTAATGAAAACGGTGATTTAAAGATAAAAGTTTCTCATGGTCATTATACTCGGCGTCAAGTATCTATGCACATACTTGCAATACACATGTGTCATTTTTTTGTGTATTCATCAGTCGATCAAGTTCATATTCTTGTTCCTCGGAATGAATTTTAATCATCTATTATTCCCAAAATTAAAAATTTCTATTTTACTTATTTTATACCAGCTCTTGAAGCTAAATTATGAATCTCAAGAATCGTTGTACCTGTCTAATTTAAGGGCCATTTTGTTTGAACGAAGTTTACATGATAATCTATATAAGAGTGTTTTATTTAGATTACACATTTCTTTACAATGTTATCACATAAACTTGATAAAATTTCATTAAATTATTCATGACGCAGAAGCGGTTCTTTGTTATTTGCTAGAATACAGGCCATGTACATAATTTTGTCCACATGTGTCATTAATGCTCTCTTTCCCACTCGCTATTTGGGAAACAAAATTCCAAATTGAGGTTTTTTAATTTTGCTCAGTGAGGAACACAACACTTTCTTCCGCTTTTCCTCTTCTTTTTATTCGCGGATTTACTCATTCTTTTTATGCATTTCTTTCTATGCATCAATATACTCGAATACTTGCACTCCAACATATTCAACTCACGGTGGAATACAACTGCGGTCACCGGACAACTTACAACTTTCGCCACCAGATGTCACTTCGGGCGTTGCTGGTCTGCCCCATGGGAACGCACAAATTCTCTGAGCGTATGAAAGAATCAGTCATTTCAACAGCGAAGCTACTACCTTATAATAGTAACAACATCCACAATTTCTTTAATTTATTGTTATTAGATGCAACCCGTGTCTCAGAGAAGCAAACATTAATACTGTTATTTAAATTAATAATATCCATATTTAGGATGAATAAGTTCCTTTTTAAATTTATTTTGCGTTTGTAACGCGTCTACAAGCCCTTCTGGGGCATTGAGCGCTTGGTATAATCCTGTTTTGTATCATCCTCCTTAAAAGCCTGTTTTTAATGTAGTCATTCATCGTCAGTCATTTTCATGTATCCCTTCGGCCACGGCATTTCACATCTCATTTTAATCGTTTGTAGACAATCATGTTAAGTTGGTATTATATTATTGAAATGAGTTTTATTGAACATGAAATGACAGCTTGGATATTTTGGGGTTTAATGAACGAAATATAGCGACCTGAATTTAACGCTATGAAAAGTAAACGAAAAATGAGTCAAATATCAGTATATCATCATTTGTGCAAAATTTTACGAATATCGAAATTAAATGAAGTTCTACAAATGCATTGAAAATAATTCACATATAAAATGTATAGTGACGACTTCTCCCTCCACTCAAATACCATTTTTAAACTCAGAAAATTCCCCAACTTAAAGAAGCACACTCATTCATAGAAAAATATCATTTATTGCCCACCTCTTCACATATTCAATAATCCGATACACCCCCCTTGCATATAGTCTTCTTTCTGTCCAAATAGACATGTGCCAAGAAATTGAAAATTCCTTCCGAAGATATTAAAATATTCTAAAACAGTAATTATAACAAATGGAATCGCTGCTAAGTCATATTATGGAACGTGAATGAATTAATACACCACAGAGAAGTAATAACTACTCGTCTATTGAATATTTTTCGTAGATTCAAAACTAAAACATACGTCTTGCGGCAACCCATAGTTCATGACAAACAAGACTTTATACAGAGACGTCGACATAATTCCACTGGATGACCTTATCGCCACAAGAAGCCAAATATATTAGAAGAGATTGTGCCAGCACACGAATCACCTTCCAATTAATCCATTAGTAATTCAACACATATACAGGCTCACACGAAAAAAAATACTTATAAAACCTATAAAAATGTAATACTAGTGATTTATTTCTGATTTTTTGTTGTACTGTATACCATTTGCTTAATGTTCAAAATTGAACTGATTATAAATTTGCAGACGAGAAATAATTGTTATATTTGTTAATATTTTAATATTTGAATACAGGACTCAAGAAAGGAATTATTTCAGCAAATATTGAAAAATGTAAAAATATAAAGTTACGTAACAATTAATATCCCCTTACCCCCATGTAACGCAGCGTAACACAGGCTCAGACCCCCCTCCCCCTCTTTAGCGTTACCCCGACGTTACATCGACGACCCCTTTCACAATGTGTTAGAGGAAATAATTTGCTAAATTACCCTATACGAACACGATTTACTCAGTTTTTCGTGGCAATAAGAGTTTTTCTATTAAAAATTCACCGGCATACGATTACAAAACTTTCTCTTGTAACGAAGTAAGTATGCAAAAGTAAAAATATGTTACAGGCACCAATAGATAGTTGCTGTGAAGAGGGTGAAAAAAAAAACCGAAAAGCTAACTCAGACTAAATGTATTAAGAGACTAACAAATACGAGAAAGTCGTGCTATTTTGGAGTAGGACTAGATATGATAGCCGTTGTATTTCAGAAATGGGAATTTACATAACAACTAAAGCTGGAAAAATAGCGAGTTACTGTGAGTTTCAAACTGCGATATTGCGAGTTTTAAACTTTTTATTTCTAAAAAGCAAAATTTTAGCGCCTCTGAAATAGGTCCTCCACTAATGAGATAATTAGCTCTTATGTGGCTTTGCTATTCCAAAACATTTGGAAGAATGAATAGGAAATACTAATAGTTCAGTTTGCTTAGCCGTGAGTGAAAATATTGATTTTTCTTTGGCAACGCTGTGCAGCCCCTTATCTCATTTCACCTGGAGTCGAAAGCGCTTCCTCAGGAAAACTGACTAGTCGGTGGTAGCTTGACGCTTATGAGAGAAAATCGATAATCCTTCTCAAGAAAGATGATTTTATTCAACTCTTTTCTGAACTATAATATCGAATCAAGCAGAGAGATATCACTAATATTGTCGCCCGGTGTATAAGTGGAAGCAGTCATTTTTGCGTTAATTTTTGGTAAAAAATTTTCTGGAAATCAAAAAGAGTCTATTCATTTTTTTACTCAAAATCTGTATTATCTTTGTTGTCTATTAAAAAATACAAGACACAAAATATATTTCTGCATACATCTGAAATCACTAGATTTGTATAATATTGTAATTAACTCCAATAACATAATCAATGTCCAGAAACATTTCCACCTTCAAAATCTTTTTACAAATTTAATTTTGAAATTTATTTTATTTTACTTTAAAGCTATGAAATTTCAACACACAACTAAAAGCCGTCCCATAAATATTCATCAGAACTACCTTCTGGAAAACTTGTTAATTTCAAAGCAGAGATTGCAAATTCAAAGTATTGACACAGTAAGAATAATTGTAATTGCTGATCACCAGCAATTCCATCATCTTTATTCACATTCTCTATGAAAAGCGTTTGTGAGTCGGTGCATGAATTTACTATTTTGTTTCTTTCTAAGTAAAGGAGACAAACATTATAGGTAGTTGGAACAAAACTCATATCAAGGCAAACAGGAAAATGCAAGACGGGTTTTAGTGAATTACTCACAGACACAAAAACGTCCTAATTCCTATCGATATATCGCTAGAATTCTGCAAAATTACTTGCTAAACGACTCTCTTTCTCTCTTTCCTAATTGCGTAACTTCGAGGTATCCGAAGTATTAAGACCGCAATTCCATTGTCCTTTTTGTGTTCTAATACATACAAACAGTTTTGTTTGTACAAAAAAGAAAATAACAGTATAATATTTTAAAATTATTTTTATTCCCGATTTAAAACCGTGTTATTTATTTTACTACAATAAAATCGTGTTATTATCTCAATGTCGCACGTCTATTACGAACTTCTTTTAGAATTCCTTGTTCGCTACCACGAATTTTGCCCATTTCATGCCTAACATTGACAAGACAAAAGTATATTTTTTTAAATTAGTGGATTTTTACTTTCCCGTATACATAGTATATACGGAGCTTTTACCTTGCAGGATCGTATTGTAGAGCGAGGGAATCAAATAAGGGCCCTGCTTACGGAGGTTCGTGTATTTACATAAGAAATTATATTGATTCTACCTTCTTGTCAGAATTAAATTTATATGCAGTTGAAAAAGTTTTTGAAACAACAGTAGTACATCTTACTACACTCAAAATTATCTTACTTTGCATTTACAGACCTCCAACAAAGCGAGCTTCAGATTATTTCACTTTCTTGGAAAATCTAGAGATAATTCTGAACAAAATTAGTAAAATCTCTTTTAAATCCATTGTTGTATGTGGAGATTTCAATATTGATTTTCTGAGCGAATCCCACGAAAAAGAGCAGTTTCTCAATTTACTTCATTCTTTTAATTTAGACATTACAGTGAATGTACCTACACGGAATACGCTTAAATCACAAATAGCATTAGATCAAATTATAATTAACAAAACCACAACTACATACGAAATAATAACGAATAATCTAGGATACAGTGACCACGATGCACAAATTCTTACAATTACTAAGAACATAAACACTGACACAATAAATAATACACGCATGTGCAGAGCATTCACTAAAGTTAATATAAAATTATTTACGGCCTACTTGATGAAGGAATCATGGGACGCAGTTTATAACGCTGTTGACACAAATGAAAAATATAATTTATTTTTCTCCAAGCTTTCAATTCATTTTAACGCGTGCTCTCCTCTTAAAAAGAGAAAATTCAACATTTCAAGCAAAAGTAATACTTGGGTCACACAAGGAATTAGAACATCGTGTAAAAACAAACGTACGCTTTACTTTATTTCTAAACATCATAACGTATCACCCCGTTTCCATATGTACTTCCGAGAGTATAAAAGAACTTTAAGAAAAGTAATACTTCAGGCAAAAATAATGAAAAATAGTCAGGACATTTTGAGCGCTAGTAACAAAACTAAAGCAATGTGGGATATCGTAAAAAATACAACCACATCATCTCGATACCTTGTAGAGAATGTTATTTTAAAGAATAATGAAAGAGAAACGAGTAATCCGGAAATAGTTGCCAATCTCTTCAACAAACATTTTTCTATAATTGCGTCTGATCTCACGAAGGGACTAAAATCACAAAATTCAACATTTTACACTTCCCAAAAAATTTCAGATACAATGTTTATTTCCGAAACTTCTCCCAACGAAATCCTCAGAATAGTCAGTAAACTAAAAAATAAATATTCATCTGGTTTAGATGAATTTCCGGATTGTTTATTAAAAACTTGTGCACCTGCCTTTATACATCCGTTAACTCACATTTTCAATGCTTCTTTATGTACAAGAATATTTCCAGATATTTTCAAAACAGCAAAAATCAAGCCACTTTTTAAAAAAGGGAATAAAAAGTATATTCAAAATTACCGGCCAATTTCTCTTTTGTCAGTTTTCTCAAAAATATTAGAAAGGCATTTCTACTTACGAATGGAAACTTTTCTCAGGAAAAACAAAGCGTTTTCAGACTCACAACACGGTTTTAGAAAATCAAAATCTACGGAAACTGCCATTTTTTCTTTTCTCAAAGATGTTGCTTCATCAATAGACCAAAATAAGGTACCCATTGGAATATTCTTAGATCTCTCGAAAGCTTTTGACGTTATTGACCATAACATCTTGCTCTCAAAATTACCTTCGTATGGAATTCGTGGTATTGCCCTAGAGTGGATAACTTCTTACCTTAAACATCGGACTCAAAGAGTAGAAATACCATACTGGCAGAAAAGGACATTACATACTTAATTCTTTGCCAATGGAGCATGGGGTCCCGCAAGGTTCGATCTTAGGTCCTATTCTCTTTCTGTTATATGTAAACGATATGTCCTCGTCTACTAAAAATGGAAGAACGGTTCTGTTTGCTGATGACACGAATGTTTTTTGCAAAAAAGAAGCAGTAAATAGTACAATTTCAGAAGTTTCAAATAGGTTTAATAATAACAAATTAATTGTTAACGAAGGAAAAAGTTTTTCAATGCATTTTTGCATCTCAAATCGGAAATCGCATGTTCCATTGAAAATGAACAATATGCAATTAGCTGATGTTGAGGCAACAAAATTTTTAGGTCTTTCAATTGAATCAAACCTCAAATGGAATGTACATATAACAGAATTAAACACTAAATTATGTTCATTATGCTACGCATTCAGAATTCTTTCAAATTCTGTCAGCCTTCATGCAGCTCGTTGCGTTTATTTTGCAAATGTGCATTCCCGCCTGAGATATGACATAATATTCTGGGGAAGCTCATCCTGTAGTATTCAGACCTTCAGATTGCAAAAGAAAATTATTCGAATAATGAAAAAATGCCTTCCACGTGATTCCTGCAAGCCTCTTTTCATTGAGTTGGGAATCTTACCATTGCCTTGTCTATTTATTTACGAATCTGTAATATTTGTCAAAAATGACCTACTTAACGGAGGGAACATATTTTCATGCAATATTGATATTTATAATTACAACACACGCCGTAGAAATCACGTGCATCAAGTGTCAGTATCAACAGCTAAGTACAAGAAATCAACATCATGTACGTTGCTTTACAACGCATTGCCAGATGACATAAAACAATTAAGTCGGTACACAAATTTAAGTTAAAAGTAAAATCTTTTCTGCTGCAAAACTGTTTCTATACAATTAGAGACTATACTGATCGTGAAAAAGAAAATAATGTTTAATGTAACAAAACAAAGATATATAATGAATTAGTTTACGTTTGCATTGTATACATTTTAAAAAAATATTTAATATGCCTGTAACAAGTAATGTACTTCAGCTTCCGGGTCAATGACCCTCATCTCGATCAGGTTTATGTCCAGTTTCCCTGATCCATTGAGCAAATGCTGAGATGGCCCCTTGTTTTGCTTCTGGACGTAAATGTAGCTTCACTGTGCGCACGTTTTGTTGAGCATTCCTTTTGCTTGTAGTTCATTTACAGTTGAAATTGATTTTCTATAACTCGAGAAAAAACATTTTTCAAATATTTTTATTTTTCTAAAATAATTATTTTCTAATTTTTTTTATTCTGGCCCTCAAGAAAATGTGCGCAGATAAATTTCTTTCCCCCCCACGTCATATACAGTTTTTACTCTGTTTTGACAAATAAATAAATAAATTTCTCCTTTTTTTATTATTTTTACTTTCCCGTATACGTAAGTATATACGGGCTATATATGTAGTGTAGGGAAAGTTATGTAATGCTGCACGAGAAAACGGCAGATTTTCTGCGGAAAAAATCATTTTAGGACCACGATAACGAACTGGATAAATCCTGTTGCTAAATTAAGAAAATATCCTCTAACATGTGGTGTATCCAGAATCCATGTTTTGTGGGTCCTTGATACTGAAAAACCAATTGACAGCAAAACGTCCGTCTGTCCGGTGTATGAACAACACTAGTACGTAGGATTCTTTCCAAATTGAAGAAACCCCTGTCCATTTGGCCTGCGTTGCCTGCGATTTTTAAAAGCATTCATTAATTATGGGGGTACTTTTCATGAAGCCTCCGAACATTTTCAAAATTTTCTCAAAAACGGCTCAAATTTTTTTATCGAAAATTATGGTATATGATTAGGTTTAACTTCTGTAATATTCTTAATATCACATTTTTCTATTTCAAGTGGTTTGAAAAGTTGAGAAAATGTTAAATAAAAAAAGTCAGCCATGGATGACAGCTGGAAAGAGGGTGATGTAAAACCAAAAAAACTACTCTAGATTAAAGAAATCAGAAGAGATCTAGTACGAGAAACTCTGTTCTATTTTGTTGCAACACTAGTTTCTTTTTATTTGACAACGAAAACGCTCCAACACTTGCGAGGTTTGGCTTACAGGTAGTCCTACCAAGTATGGGCCTCCCCCGCAACTTCTAAACGGTTCCCGATATAGAAATGTAGTTGTCGCCCAACAACGTGGAATCATGAGGCAAGTAATGTGCCGTAGGGATATTGTCCGAAATATTTTTAGTTTTCAAAAAATTTAATCATCTTTCATTTTTTAAATGGAACCATGAATTTTTCTCACTAGCGAGAGGTAGATCATAAGTAAAGACGAGTGCAATGGCGTAACATGTTGTTGTTTTAATAGTATTTTGAGCACAAAATTATACTCTCTGACAAGTGATTTAAAATTAAATACACGAGATTTCCTGTTTCAATTCTTGCAACTGTTGCCATTCAGGAAGGTTGCATTCCCGGCGTCGGCTTTTTTCGAGGAGAGGCCGCGAAGGCCTTCACCAAAAGCGACGGCTGCTACAGCAAAAAGTGCAGGTTTCATTTAAAATCTCTTGTCAGAAAGTATAATTTATTACACAAAATACTATCAAAATATTAACATATGTTACATCATTGCATTCCCCTTTTTATGATTTATCTATTGCTAGTAAGAAAAATATATGGTTCGAGTTAAAAAATCAAATTTGATTTAATTTCTCCAAAACTAAAAATATTTCTAACAATATCTCTACCATTTCACTTGCTCCATGACTCCACATTGTTGTGCGAAAACTGTATTTTGATATGGGAAGCCGTTTAGAAGTTATGGGGATGGCCCATAGTTGGTGAGACTCCTTGTAGTAAATCACCAGCTGGACTGTGTAATGGAATCTCGAAACCTATGCTCTCAAATTCAAATCCCAGTTCGGAGAGTGATTTCGCGGGTGCTAAACACTCCCAAAACGACGTTTTTGGATCTATTCCGCGATTCTTAATAAACAGATGAGACGTCGTTGGCCGCGACTATATATGCAATCCACTTGGAATTGTGAAATTTTTGCTTGGGTTTACATTGAATTTTCATATTTCGTAATTGTTTTAAAAAAATCGAGCAAGTATGTCCACCACTAGTTTTTCAATTTAGAGGGGGGGGTAATATTACACAAGAACTACAAATACACAGTAACACTCAAATGAAACATAGCTTTGCTCGAAATATTCAAATTACGGAAAAACGTAAATATTCTGAAAAACTATAAACTATAAAATGGAAAGATCTAAAGTTGAAGAATAGATTTCATTGAAAAATATGGTTTGAATTGTGGTGGTGTAGGTCAGGATCACAAAAAATCAAATCAAGTTTTCGATTTCGAGAGGATTTACTAAATCATAATTGCAAAAGCATATTACATAAGCACACAAAAGCACTTTACATAAATCATAATTGCAAAAGCATATTACTAAAATTTAGCTAACAATTAAAAAAATTGGAGCAGATTGTGAATAGAGTTTAAAGATGTCGCACGGGCAATGTGTGAAGTGACACCCACAATCATGTTATCAGAATTAAATTCGGCTCCCGACGAGTTAGGTTATGCATTTTCGCCAAAATGTCGTCATCAATATATTGAATATTTATTTCCTTTTTATCACATTCTCGGCCGTTCTCTATCCGGTATTTCAGTCAAATTGTAGAGACCGTAGGATTCTGGTCGTTCAATTATTTAATGGCAAGAGGCCTCAAAGATGGAGACTGGGAAGATCGGAAGAGGTGGAAACTGGGAAGCAAGAAGCCTAAAGAAAAACTCGCAGCTTGTATATATATTTTAAAATACTATTTTGTATATTGTATCTAAAATTCTTCTAAGAAAGTATCTAAAATACCTTCGGTATTTGGTATCTAAAATACCTTCGGCGAAGTATTTTGTATTGGAAATACATTTTTCAAGTATTTTGCCCAACCCTGAATGTTTGCTTTTCTGAGACACGGGCTGCATTTAAATAACACAATAAATTAAAGAAATTGTGGATGTTATTACTATAATAAGGTAGTGACTCCGCTGTTGAAATGACTGATTCATTCATATGCTCCGAGAATTTGTGCGTTCTCATAAGATGACCTTGGCATTTACGTATTTAGGGAACATTTGTAAGAACTTCAATTTCCATGATTTTGATTTGCTAAGCAAACGACTTGCGTTCTGAAGGTAGTTTCAAATACTTTTCTGGTGTCAAGGTCGCATGAAAAAAAGAGTGCAGCTCAATGCACGTTGCATTTGGAAAACGGCTCGAAGGGTATATTTGTGAGAGAACTGCGATTGACTTCCAAAGAATTGGGAATTGTCATGACATGCTAATTTCTTATAAACAATTACATATCTCGAAAACGAAAGGCGATAGCGCCGATCGGATTGCGGAATTTTGCATCTCATTCAAAGGCAGTTTAGAAAAGACAATAAAATTATTTTGCAAAATTTGTAAATTTATAAAAAATTTCCAAATTTTGCAGTTCTGAAGAGGAAAGGGTTCCCTTATATTCCAGAACCGAAAACTGCGAATTAACAATTTTTCAACAATTAACAATTTTATAAACAATTACGAAACGTGCGCTATACGGCCCGGAAGGATCCTCAAATTGTCTTTGAGGTGAATATTGCAAAATAACAATTTTGACCAGCGATGCAAAATTATTACTGAATACCTAGTTTAATTGTTGTAAAAGCCTTAAATTTCGTAAACACTGATATTTGAAAACTATTACTTCGCCAAAACTTTCCACTCCCAATTATTTTTCCGATCCTGGAGCCGCCGTGCAGCGCACGTTGCAGAATTGTTTATAAAATTGTTAATTGTTGAAAAATTGTTTATTCGCAGTTTTCATTTCTGCAATATAAGGGACCCCTTTCCTCTTCAGAATTACAAAATTTGGAAATTGTTCATAAATTTACAAATTTTGCGAAATTATTTTATTGTCTTTTCTAAACTGCCTTTGAATGAGATGCAAAATTCTGCAATCCAATCGGCGCTATCGCCTTTCGTTTTCGAGATATGAAATTGTTTCTAAGAATTTAGCATGTCATGACAACTCCCATTTCTTTGGAAGTCAATGGCAGTTCTCTCACAAAACTATCCTTCAAGCCGTTTCCCAAATGCAACTTGCAATGAGCGACACTCTTTTTTCATGCGACCCTGACACCGGAATGGAATTTGAGACTACCTTCAGAACGCAAGTCGATTGCTTTGCGGAATGGAAACATGGGTTGTTACAAATGTTCCCTAAATACGTAAATGCCAAGAAGGTCATCTTATGAGAACACACAAATTCTCTGAGCATATGAATGAATCGGTCACTTCAACAGCGGAGCCACTACCTTATAATAGTAAAAAATCCACAATTTCTTTAATTTATTGTGTTATTTAAATGCAGCCCGTGTTCAACCCATGCAGAAAAGCAAACATTAATAGTATCATTTAAACTAAAAATAACCATTATTAGGATGATTACGTTCAGAATAATTGAACGACCAGAATATTACGTTCTCTACCATTTGACTGAAACACCGGATAGAGGACGGCGGAGAATGTGATAAAAAGGAAATAAATATTCTATATATTGATGTCAACATTTTGGGGAAAATGCATAACCTAACTCGTTGCGAGCCGAATTTGATTCTCATAACGAAATTGTGGCTGTCACTTCACGCAAAGCCCCTACATCTTTAAAATCTATTCAAAATCTGCTCCAATTTTTTAATTGTTACATAAATTTTAGTAAAATGCTTTTGCAATTATGATTTATGTTCGATAATTAGTAAATCCTCTCGAAATCGAAAATCTGATTTGGTTTTATGTGATCCTGACCTACACCACCAAAATTCAAACCATATTTTTTAATGAAATCCATTCTTCAACTTTAGAACTTTCTATTTTATAGTTTATAGTTTTTCAGAATATTTATACTTTTTCCGTAATTTGAATATTTCGAGCAAAGCTATGTTTCATTCGAGTGTTACTATGTATTTGTAGTTCTTGTGTAATATTGTCTCCCCTCTAAATTGAAAAACTAGTGGTGGACATACTCTCTCGATTATAACAATTACGTAATATAAAAATTCAAGTTAACCCCCAGCAAAAATTTCACAATTCCAACTGGATTGCATATATTGTCGCGGCCAATGACGTCTCATCTCTTAATTAAAAATCGCGACATTGATCCAAAAACGTCGTTTTGGGAGTGTTTAGCACCCGCGAAATCACTCTCCGAACTGAGATTTGAATTTGAGAGCATAGGTTGAATTCGAGATTTCATTACATAATTCAGCTGGTGATTTACTACAGGTAGTCTCACCAACTATGGGCCACCCCTATAACTCCTAAACGACTTCCGATATCAAAATACAGTTTTCGCTCAACAATGTGGTGTCATGGAGCAAGTGAAATGGTGTAGAGATATTGTTAGAAATACTTTAGTTTTGGAGAAATTAAATCAACTTTTTATTTTTTTTAAATCGAACCATATATTTTTCTTACCAGCAATAGATAAATCATAAAAAGGGGAATGCAATGGTGTAACATATGTTCATATTTTGATAGTATTTTGTGTAATAAATTATACTTTCTGGCAAGAGATTGTAAATGAAACCTGCACTTGTTGCTGCAGCTGCTTGTCGCTATTGTCACTTTTGGTAAAGGCCTTCGCGGCCTCTCCTTGAAAAGAGCCGGCGCCGGGAATGCAACCTTCCTGAATGGCAACAGTTGCAAGAATTGACACAGGAAATCTCGTGCATTTAATTTAAAATCACTTGTCAGAAAGTATAATTTTGTGCTCAAAATACTATTAAAACAATAACATGTTACGTCATTGCACTCGTCTACTTATGATCTACCTCTCGCTAGTGAGAAAAAATCATGGTTCCATTTAAAAAATGAAAGATGATTAATTTTCTCGAAAACTAAAAATTTTTCGGACAATATCCTTACGGTACATTACTTGCCCCACGATTCCGCATTGTTGGGCGAAAACTAAATTTCTATATCGGGAACCGTTTAGAAGTTACGGGGGAGGCCCATAGTTGGTGTGACTGCCTGTATGCCAAACCTCGCAAGTGTTGGAGCGTTTTCGTTGTCATATAAAAAGAAACTAGTGTTGCAACAGAATGGCACAGAGTTTCTCGTACTAGATCTCTTCTGATTTCTTTAATCTAGGCTAGTTTTTTGGTTTTACATCACCTACTTTCCAGCTGTCATCCATGGCTGACATTATTTTATTTAACATTTTCTCAATTTTTCAGGCCATTTAAAATAGAAAAATGTGATCTTAAGAATATTACATAAGTTAAACCTAATCCTTTATCACAATTTTCGATTAAAAATTTTGATCCGTTTTTGAGAAAATTTTGAAAATGTTCGGAGGCTTTATGTAAAGTACCCCCAAAAATTAATGAATGCTTTTAAAAATCGCAGGCAACGCAAGCCAAATGGACAGGGGTTTCTTCAATTTGGAAAAAATCCTACGCATGGCTTAGACGCTAGTGTTGTTCACA
Organism: Acheta domesticus; assembly: GCA_031308135.1. Taxonomy (NCBI): domain Eukaryota; kingdom Metazoa; phylum Arthropoda; class Insecta; order Orthoptera; family Gryllidae; genus Acheta; species Acheta domesticus. The sequence goes on along the minus strand of JAHLJT010008756.1, from coordinate 111,085,379 downwards.
TACACTTGACAGACGGACGTTTTGTCGTCAATTGGTTTTTCGGTATCAAGGACCCACAACACATGTATTCTGGATAAACTACGTGTTAGGGGATTTTTTTCTTAATTTAGCTCAGGATTTATCCACTTTTTCGTGATCGTGGTCCCAAAATGACTTTTTTCCCAGAAAATCCGCCGTTTTCTCGTGCAGCATTACATAACTTTCCCTACACTACATATATACTCCGTATATACGTACGTATACGGGAAAGTAAAAATAATAAAAAAAGGAGAAAAGAAATAACATAGTGATGAAAATGAAAAGGATTCACGACAAGGAAACCCAGCCACATACAAAGAGAAAAAACAAAAAACATCCTGGAAAACGTAGTTGGGAATATAAACTTTGTTAATGCATTCTTTATTGGAGAAAATGAAACAGGAAGAATAATGAGATAAAATGTCAATCACGGAGAACAAGAATAAATTAAAAGATAAAGACACTTATATAGAAAATGTTCTCACATGACAGGAAAGGGTGATATATGCTGCAGTCTGGCAAGTAGCAATACAAGAAAGAGAAGAGGGGGAAATAATGAAGATCTGCTATAAAAAATAGAAATAAATGTAAAATGGGAGTATTGGGACAACACCATGAAAAAAACCAAAAAACTAAGAAAAAGTTCATGGACAAAAAGCATCAACGCTAAACAACACACGACTGCATCCAAGACACCATATAATAAAGAACAATACGTGAAAAAACAAAAAAGAAACAATCAAAGATATGTATTACAATAGCAATGTCAGGACATTGCTAAGTGGGGAGAGAAAAATGGAACTCATTCACGCTTCGTATATACGTATGTATACGGGAAAGTAAAAATTCACTAATTTACAAAATTATACTTCTGTCTTGACAATGTTATGCATGAAACGGGCAAAATTCGTGATAGCGAACAAGGAATTCTAAAAAAATTGTAATAGGCGTGCGGTTCACACGATTTTATTGTAGTAAAATAAATAACACGATATTAAATCGGAAATATAATGAATTTTAAAATATTGTACTGTTATTTTCTTTTTTGCACAAACAAAACTGTTTGTATGTCTTAGAATACAAAAAGAACAATAGAATTGCGGTCTTAATACTTCGGATACCTCGAAGTTACGTACTTCGGAAAGAGAGTCTTTTAGTAATCTTTTAATCGTAAGTCGTAAGAAATCTTGCAGAATTTTAGCGATATATCGACAAGAAATAGGACGTTTTTAGTGTCTGTGAGTAATTCACTAAAACCCGTCTTGACTTTTCCTCGTTTGCCTTGATATGAGTTATATTCCTACTATGTATATTGTTTGTCTCCTTTACTTAGAAAGAAACAAAATAGTAAATGCATGCACTGTCTCACAAACGCTTTTCATAGAGAATGTGAATAAAGATGATGGAATTGCTGGTGATCAGCAATTACAATTATTCTTACTGTGTCAATACTTTGAATTTGCAATCTCTGCTTTGAAATTAACAAGTTTTCCAGAAAGTAGTTCTGATGAATATTTATGGGACGTCTTTTAGTTGTGTGTTGAAATTTCATAGCTTTAAAGTAAAATAAAATAAATTTCAAAATTCAATTTGTCGAAAAAGTTTTGAAGGTGGAAATGTTTTTGGACATTGATTTCAGATGTATGCAGAAATATATTTTGTGTCTTCTATTTTTTAAAAGACAACAAAGATAATACATATTTTGAGTAAAAAAATGAATAGAAAATTGTTTGATATCCAGAAAATATTTTTACCAAAACTTAACGCAAAAATGACTGCTTCCACTTATACACCGGGCGACAATGTTAGTGATATCTCTTTGCTTGATTCGATATTATAGTTCAGAAAAGTGTTGAATAAAATCATCTTTCTTTAGAGGGATTATCGATTTTCTCTCATAAGCCTCAAGCTACCACTGACTTGCCAATTTTCCTGGGGAAGCACTTTCGACTCCGGGTGAAATCAGATAAGGGGCTATACAGCGTTGCCAAAAAAAATCAATATTTTCACTCACGCCAAAGAAACTGAAATATTCGTACTTCCTATTCATTCTTCTATTCATTCATTCTCAGAATAGTAAAGCCACATAAGAGTTAATTGTCTCATTAGTGAATGACCTGTCTACTTCAGAGACGCTAAAATTTTGCTTTTTAGAAATAAAAAGTTTAATACTCGCAGTATCGCAGTTTGAAATTACAGCAACTCGCTATTTTTTCAGCTTTACTTGTTATATAAATTCCCATTTCTGAGATAAAAGCTAACTTTTCTAGTCCTACTCCAAAATAGCACGATTTGCTCGTATTTGTTAGTCTCTTAATACGTTTAGTCTGAATTAGCTTTTCGGGTTTTCACCCTCTTCACAGCAACTATTTATTGGTGCCTGTAACATATTTTTACTTTTTCATACTTACTTCGTTACAAGAGAAAGTTTTGTAATCGTATGCCGGTGAATTTTCATCGAAAAACTCTTATTGCCAGGTCCTGTTAACGAAAAACTAAATCGAATTTGTTTACGAGAATATAGCAAATTATTTCTTCTAACACGTTGTGTAAGGGAACGTCCATAAATTACGAAACGGTAAAGGGGGAGGGGGTCTGAGCATGTGTTACGCTGCGTTACATGGGGGTAAGGGGATATTAATTGTTACGTAACATTATTTTTTTTTTAATTTTTCAATATTTGCTGAAATGATTCCTTTTTTGAGTCCTGTATTAAAACATTAAAATATTAACACATATAACAATAAAAATTAATTTGGACGGCAAAACGTCAGTCTGCCTGTGTGTCTGTCCGTTCGTCCATCTTGGTTAATGCTAGCGCCTAAACTGTACTTCCGATTTTCTTCAAAATTGATATTCCTCGATCGATTTAAATGATTTCGAGGCCCTCTGAGTTTGCCAGAAACATTTTGATTTTGGAAGTTCTTTGTAAATATTTTAAAATTTTCTCAAAATGACTCCCAAACTTTTGATTAAACTTTGGCCTCGAATAGCGTAAAGAACGCCTAAGTGAAGAATATTAAATTAAAATGAAGTTCATTTCATTTTACTCAGTGAATATAGTACTATCCATGCAAAACATTAAAGAACACAATATTGATGCAGTTTTGAGAAAATCTTAAATTTAATATTATTTATTGTTCCCCGTATTTCAATCAAGATTGTGCAAAAACAAGTAATATATTCAGAAACGTTTACATGATATTTTATAAAGAACTGATTGTCAAGAACTAATTTCACCTGAAGAAAAAATCGCGTCAACAAAATCACTACAATATTTAAAGGATTATTTTCAAATTGCAGGATCTCGAGTAGGGCCACATCAATAATGCAATGTTTTTAGCAAACGTTCTACGAATAGTTTAGGCACTAGTGTGTTCACAGAACGACAAGTGGACCGATGGACGGACGTTTCGAGAAAAAACAGTTTTCGTGTCAGATGACCCCAAAACGAATCTCGAAATTGATTGTAATATTCTGAGCGAATGAATAGGAACGATGAAAGACGTCTCATAGAGGAAATCTCAAATTCATTTTTGTATTTTAAAATTATTTCTCGTCTGCAAATTTATAATCAGTTCATTTTTGAACATTCATCAAATGGTATACTGTACAACAAAGTATCAGAAATATATCACTACTATTACATTTTTTGTAGGTTTCATAAGTATTTTTTTTCGTGTGCGCCTGCGTATGCGTTGACTTACTAGTAGATTAATTGGAAGGTGATTCGTGTGCTGGCACAATCTCTTCTAATATATTTGGCTTCTTGTGGTGATAAGGTCATCCAGTGGAATTATGCCAACGTCTCTGTATAAAGTCCTGTTTGTCACGAACTATGTTTTAGTTTTGAATCTACGAAAAATGTTCAATATACGAGTAGTTATTACTTCTCTGTGGTGTCGTATTAATCCATTCGCGTTCCATAGTATTATTTTATGACTTAACAGCGATTCTATTTGTTACAATTTTTGTTTTAGAATGTTTTGATATCTTCGGAAGGAATTTTCGATTTCTTGACACATGTCTATTTTTTAAATCAGAAATGAGACTATATGGAAGAGGGGTGTATCGGATTATTGAATATGTGAAAAGGTGGGCAATAAATGATCTTTTTCTGTGAATGAGTGTGCTTCTTTAAGTTGGGGAATTTTCTGAGTTTAAAAATGGTATTGTTTGAGTGGAAGTAGAAGTCGTCACTATACATTTTATATGTTAATTATTTTCAATGCATGTGTAGAACTTCATTTAATTCCGATATTCGTAAGATTTTTCACAAATGTTGATGATATACTGATATTTGTCACATTTTTCGTTTACTTTTCATAGCGATAAATTCAGGTCGCTATATTTCGTTCATTAAACTCCAAAATATCCAAGCAGTCATTTCAAATTCAATAAAACTCAATTGAATAATATAATAATACCAATTTCACATGATTCTCTATAAACGATTAAAAAGAGATGTGAAAATGCCGTGGCCGAAAGGATACATGAAAATGACTGACGATGAATGACTACATTAAAAACAGGATTTTAAGGAGGATCATACCAAGCGCTCAATGCCCCAGAAGGGCTTGTAGAAGCGTTACGAACGCAAAACAAATTTAAAAAGAAAACTTTTTTATCCTAAATATGGATATTATTAGTTTAAATAACAGTAATAATGTTTGCTTTTCTGAGACACGGGCTGCATCTAAATAACAATAAATTTAAGAAATTGTGGATGTTATTACTATTATAAGGTAGTAGCTTCGCTGTTGAAATGACTGATTCTTTCAAATGCTCTGAGAATTTGTGCGTTCCCATAAGACAGACCTGTCCAAAACCGTGCTCCGGTGCAATTTTGCTCCGCCCGTGCTCCACGCAGCGCGCCGGCGCAAGTTAGTCACCGAGGGAGTGGGGCATTCCTTCAGTCTGTGCGATAAGAGAACGGACAACCTGCTGCTGGCTAGCTGCTGCGCTTTATGTCAATGGCGACATCGAAGAGAATTGACATTTTGTTTCATAGTGGTTCTACAGGACTTATATTCTGACTATCCATCTAAAAGACAAGAACGGCGGATTTCGAACGGCGAACTCTTTGGAGTATTATGAATATTTTCCACAATATGAGTTCTCAAAACTACATATGAAAGCAGCCAAAGTGATTTCTATGTTTTGGTCCACGTGTGTAAATGAGAGCTTCTTTTCATAAGCAGTTAACAAAATCGAAGTTTCGAGGGTGTTTGAGCGACGAGAGACTTCGCAATTCCTTGCGTTTGATGTCGACAAGGAATTTTGTGACCCACAGCGAACGAATTGTAAACAAAAAATCCACAATTAAAATTGTTACAATGAAATTGCTTTTATTTGTTTTAACTGAACATACTTATCCAGGACATTTCTTTTTGCTCCTCAATTATGTTTCAAACTAGAAAATAGCAAGGAAACTTACTCACTGGAATAAAATTAAATTAAAATCCCATTTGATTTTACATGAACTAGGCCCGAAATAAAACATTGTCGTGTTTGATCTATTCGAAAGGAGCTAGTGTGGCCGCTCCGCGAGAAAAGTTTGACGGTGGGGGTGATTAATTGGCAGCCGGGGGACTCCTTGGGCGGTGGCGTAAACAACCGGGCCAAAGCGCGCTTCGTCATCTGTCGAAGCGAACTTGGTGCTGCGGAGCATGAGCGGAGCAGAAATCTTGGACAGGCCTGCCAAAAGATGACCTTCTTGGCATTTACGTATTTAGGGAACATTTGTAACAACTCGTGTTTCCATGATTTTGACTCGCAAAGCAATCGACTGAAGGTAGTTTCAAATTCCATTCTGGTGTCAGGGTCGCATGAGAAAACAGTGTTGCTCAATGCACGTTGCATTTGGAAAACGGCTTGAAGGGTTGATTTGTGAGAGAACTGCCATTGTCTTCCAAAGAAATGGGAGTTGTCATGACATGCTAAATTCTTAGAAACAATTACATATCTCTAAAGGAAAGGCGGTAGCGCCGATTGGATTGCGGAATTTTGCATCTCGTTCAAAGGCAGTTTAGAAAAGACAATAAAATAATTTTCGCAAAATTTGTAAATTATGAACAATTTCCAAATTTTGCAATTCTGAAGAGGAAAGGGGTCCTTTATATTGCAGAACCGAAAACTGCGAATTAACAATTTTTCAACAATTAACAATTTTATAAACAATTCCGCAACGTGCGCTGCACGGAGGAAGGGTCCTCAAATTGTCTTTGAGGTGAATATTGCAAAATAACAATTATGACAAGCGATGCAAAAATTATTACTGAACACCCTAGTTTAATTATTGCAAAAACCTTAAATTTCGTAAACACTGATATTTGAACACTATTTACTTCGCCAAAACTTCCCACTCCCAATTATTCTTCCGATCCTGCAGCCGCCCTTCGCACCTTCGCAGACTTCATTTCTTCGTCTGGGATCCGTAATATTCATTCACGTACGTAAGTTGTTTTGCGTTAAAAGAGGGATATTCAATTGATTTTTTTTTCAAGTAAATCAGAATCCAAATATTTCCAAATTTCCTTTTCAAATCCACTAATTCTATTGCATGTGCTGAACTTTTTATGTCGTATTGTATGATATATCTTATTGATATTATCTTATATTTCTTGTAGACGATCGAATGGCTTGCATGACGACGCGATGGAGACTATCCCCGCCCCCTGTGCCTTCTACGCCAATACTCAATCATTCGGATATAACAAGCGTATCATAGAGAACGTTCATACTAAGAGATCATGATTGCGGGAAATCTAGCCTATCAGCTTCTCAGTCGTTGGCAGTTTGTTCCGAATGTTCTTTTGTAATAGTTAACTATGAAAGAACCAGATGGCGTTATCGTCTGTACAGTGTGCCAAATGCGCAGAAAGACGGGCACTTCTGAATTTGGCCGTTACCCATTTTATGTGTCGGCAACTGTACATAACTTGCTTTGCGTTAAAAGAGTGATTTCATTCAAGAGAGATATCATTCATTGATTCTTTTTGCAAGTAATCAGATTTAAAAATCGCCCCGCCCCAATACTCTCAATCAATTCTACGCCAATACTCTCCATCATTCGGATAAACACGCGTATCATAGAGAACGTTCATACTAAGAGATCATGATTGCGGAAAATCTAGCCTATCAGCTTCTCAGTCGTTGCAGTTGGTTCGAATGTTCTTTTGTAATAGTTAACTATGAAAGGAAACAGATGGCGTTATCCGTCCGTACAGTGTGCCAAAACGCGCGAAAGACGGACATCTGAATTTGGCCGTTACCCATTTTGTGTGTCGGCAACTGTACTTGTAAATTTTAAGCAGGTTCCGCCTGCATGAATCGACTATTACGTGATGTTCACGATAGTTCCACCTGATCACACCACTGTACCATTTGCCCTTCTCCCCTCTCCTACGTCAATTTTCCCCCTTCTTTCTCTCTTTAATCAGACTATACTTGGGTTTTTATTTCTTGGCGCGTGAGTGCCTTGTCTTCGCGATGGAATATCTCACAGCATTTCGCGTCTTTCTCGGTTGTGCTGCTAGATGTCGCATGATCGCCAGTATTGTGCGATACGGTCGCGATCATGCGACATCTAGACACGAGAGAGAGAGCTAAATGCCGTGAGATATTCATCGCCGAAGAGTGGCCCTCACGTGCCAAGAAATAAAATCCTAAGTATAGTCTTATCGCTAAGCTAGAAAGTGGTCATACAGGTCGAAACGAAGAGACCTTGGGGTTTTGGAAGGCTTAACGTCTTTTTCGCGATCTGACACTGGCTTTTAATAGGTTTAATGTTTTTTGCTTGCTTTTACGCTTATTTGTGAGCATTCGATTCGACAAATATTTCAGTATAAAGATTATGTAAAATATAGGCTATATATATATATATATATATATATATATATATATATATATATTATGTGTTGTGTGTGCGTGTGTGTGTGTGTGTGTATTTTATAATACCATTTAACTGGTATTGATTCTTAATTATAATCGTCCTTAAAATATCTTAAT